>CATOUR010000029.1:8125000-8750000 GCA_951848785.1 Callosobruchus maculatus
GTCCTTGAAGCGGCATCTAACTGTTTGCTTCCATCAACCTATAAGCAGACAAAATAAAAATCTTTTCAAGTATTCATAACGTGAAAGGATAAAGCAGGGACAAGACACATAACTAAAGCTTTACTAATTCTACGGAAAATAGCAAAATTGTATGAATCAGAATTAAGTGTAACGCAGACTCCTACAGACAAAATCAAAAAACAGCTTTGAAATGATGGTACCCCTAAATTGGAATGGTGATATCCTGATATCTTACCTTTGGTTTGCATACAGTCTTGAAGTCAGCTTCTGTTTGGTTCTCCATCATAGCATCACGTAATACCACAGCCAAGTTGAATATACCGCCAACAGGTCCTAGTTCGTTGGCTTCTTCTAACAGTCTTTTAGCTCCTTTATCAGTGGTTGCATCGGCTGTGGATACTAACACCTTCACGCCCTGTTCTCTCCACCTGTTTTCCAAATAACATTGTTTTAAAAATCGTTGGACAATCTGTTATTTATCTACAGGATGACTCGTTATAGGTCAAGATCCATTTAAGAGGCTGTACGGCCCCTTGTTCCAACTTAAGATTTGCTGACGATACAACCCTTATTGCTGCTTCTCAGGAAGAACTAGTAGCTAGAGCTAAACATCTTAGAACAACACAGTGCAGCATATGGTCTTGGTATTAACTACAACAAGACCAAGGTTATGATCGTAGATGGAGAGCACGATATCATCGAGAAATAAAGTCAGTAGGCCATTGTGAACCAGTTCAAACTTTTGTGTACTTCGGTTCTTTGATCGACAATTCGGGTAGCTGTGAAAATGAGATTTGACTGTACATTCAACAGGCACGTGTGGCCATGACAGAGCTTACTGGCGTGACCATAACATCACTAAAGCTACCAAAATGTCGCTGGTTCAGTCTCTTGTGTTCTCCATATTTTTGTATGCCTCGGAAACTTGGACTGTTAAAAAGGCAGATCGAGCTCGTATAGATGCTTTTGAAACGTGGACGTGGAGGAGAATACTGAGAATCCCTTAATACCGCCAACTAATGTTTCCATACTGGTAATCCAAAGAAACTATTCTCCATTGTGTCAACGCTTAAGAATGCTTACATACTTCGGACATATTCACAGAAGCGATAATATGGATAAACTTATAGTTCAGGGTCATGTCTCCGAATGGGCGGCGCCGTAGCCGTTCCCCTACACGCTGGGTGGATACGACGAAACAGTTGCTGGATATGAGTATCAAGAGCGCCACCACTGAACTGACAGTAAATCGCGAACGATGGCGAATTACAGTTTTCAAAACTATTGACAATATTCGTGTCGGCATTACTCTAGCTCCGACTTAATGCATATTTTACGAGTTCATAACATGTCTGTTAAGACATGGCGACTATGATGATGAGGCCCCCTTGTGTATTATGCTGTTTCATATCTTAGCCTAGGTGGAATATTTTCCGAATATTTTTTATTTTTGTAAACGACCGAGGACTTTTATGATGCATATATTTGATGACAAAACCTGAGCTTTTTAAAAATCTTACCTCCTTATGCAAAGCGATTGATAACCAGTCTTAATTCCGCTCCTAGAAGTCAATACGAGCTTTTTAGCACCTCTGACAGTCAACCAGTTGGCCAATTCCAAACCAAATCCACCAAGACCTCCAACTAAGACGTAGCTCTTGTCTGGGTCCATGTAAGTCTTGGGAATAGCATTGACAGTCTTTATGACAGGCCTCTGGGTCTTGCGGCTTTCTTCGTCACGGATCTTCAACAGTACTTTGCCAATGTGTTTTCCAGATGCCATGTAACGGAAGGCTTGTTCAACCTATAGCACAAATAGAAATTATCAATGGGCCATGTTAATGCGGTCATCCCAATGTTAGGCTTTAGGCTGAGAAAATAATCTATTCTACCAAAGGGGATATTTATCACAGTTACGAACTTTGCTATAAAATTTTACTTAAAGGGGTGATACACGTACGAGCAAGTATGCGTACTTATGGCTCGACGACCTTTTTCGCCTGTGTGTCACCGTAAGTACGCGTACTTTAAAACCGTCCGCAAACCGCCGGCGATCCAACTGGTTTGAAATCTTGCTCTTAGCTTGTCTCGGCTCGTACTGCGAGCAGCAAGCCTCCACTTTATTTTCAGCAGGCCATCGATGCGCAACGCTTGTTGTGTTTAGCGTTTGTTAAAAGTTTTGTTTATTTAAGAAAATTATCAAAATGAGTGATTTCAGCTTCACGTGTGTCACCGCGTCGAGCCGAATAAATTCGCGAACTTAAAAACCGCGTACTTAAAGTTCGTACGTGTGTCACCCCTTTTAAAAACAACAGGCAGAAAAATACAGGGTACGTCAAAATTTGAGACCTATAATCTTCATTCAGAAATGGCTGTCCTTGAAATGAAGCCAATTTTGAGAAGAAATCCACCTTCAATGATACAACCGTTCTGACATATCACTCTTATAGATAAAATTTGTCGCTGTACAATTGAAAAATGAGCATGACAAGTTCTTTTTTATTAAAATTATGTAAGATTTTTGTACTTCAAATTTGATTTATAGCGATATTTAGTGAGCGTAAATTAACAACTGGCTGTATTAGAACAGTGGATTATTAGTAACTTATACTCCATTGTATCTAATATCACGCCTGAGAACAAGACAGAAGTTAGGGTTGCAGATTTTTTCAAGGACAGACATTCGAATGTTAACAAGTAAAACTGTTTATTTTGAGAAGTTCTTTGTGAATAAAAGTGATAAATTTGAGAACGCTGTAGTATATATAAAGATAAAAGTTTTGAATTCATTCGAATTTCATTATCGACTTTAGAATTTACCTGGTGTTCGTTGAATACAGTCTTAGGCAGAGGTCTAACAGCTCCGCTCGCGATACCTTCGCTGACCAGCTTCATGACCAGTTTTTTCTCGGGCGTGTCGGAATCAAAGAGTGCGTCCAGTAGAATACCGTGGAAGGTGGTGTTTTTCAAGAAGATGCTCATGCCAAGAGGAGAATTGTTTGAAAGATCTACTTTACCAATTTCGCAGAATCTGCCACCGATTGCTAGACACCTGAAACAAAAATCTTCATTTGAAACTCATAAAAATTTTGATAAACGTTAAGGTAATTCTTGTGAGGCTTTTGATGAGAATAGAATAGGCATTTTGGATGAGAACTTGTCATAGATTTCTTGTTTGGTTCAAGTTTACATATGTTTCAAATGTTATGTTTACATATTGAGTGCAATATTTTAACCACAACCTATCCAAAAAGAGCTAGTAGCTCTACTAAACATTTTAGAACAACACAGTGCTGCATATGGTCTTGGTATTAACTAAACAAGACCAAGGTTATGATCGTAGATAGAGAGCATGATAATCATCGAGAAATAAAGTCAATAGGCCGTTGTGAAGTGGTTAAAAGTTTTGTGTATCTCGGTTCTTTGATCGACAATTCAGGTAGCTGTGAAAATGAGATTCGACGGCGCATTCAGGAGGCACGTGTGGCCATGACAAAGCTTACTAAAATATGACGTGACCATAACATCACTAAAGCTACCAAAATGTCGCTGGTTCAGTTTCTTGTATTCTCAATATTTTTGTATGCCTTCAAAACTTGAACTGTTGAAAAGGCAGATCGAATTCGCATAAATGCTTTTGAAATGTGGACGTGGAGGAGAATGCTGAGAGTTCCTTATACCTCCCATCGAACTATAATGTTTCCATACTGGATGAGCTCGGTAATCCAAAGAGACTATCCTCCATTGTGTAGACGCGAATGCTTACATTCTTCGGACATATTCACAGAATCGATAATATGGAGAAATTTGTAGTTCAGGAGGGTCACGCCCCGAGTGGGCGGCGCCGTGGCCGTTTCCATACACGCTGGGTGGATCCGATGAAACAGTTGCTGGATATGAGTATCAAGAGCGCCACTGAACTGACAGTAAATCGTGAACGATGGCGAGCTAGAGATCTCACTATTGATAATATTCGTGTCGGCAATACTCTAGCTCCTACTTAATGTATTTTAAAACATGTCTGTTGAGTTAAGACATTATGACTATAATGATGATTCAAAAAAATTAATGTCCAGAGGATTTATGACTTTTTTAGTTCGTAGGTAATTTGTGTTTTAAAAATAATTAAGGAGGTTTTTTTTGGTAGCGTTCTGGATGGTAGTGGAAAATACTCTAACCATAATTTTCTCTCAACAGTAGCGGTACCGAAAGCTTATTGTCTGTATGAAGGATGCTTTCAAGTGACTATTCATTGATTTATCTATATTCTGCAAACAATCCATTTTATCATTTTTTGATAGATAACTAGATTTAATTTCGGATGATGTACAAGGTTACAGCAAAAAAAATATATAGTAATTCGGGCAGTTTTACAGAAAAATTAATGTTAAAAAGCATAATGGCACTGAAAAACCAGCTTCATATTTCTTTTAGAAAATATATGTTTCGAGATTTTTCCCTACGGATAAAGAAACTTTGAAAACAAACCCATATTATAAAGTTATTTCAAAGTTCAAGCGCACCTCACTTTTTTAATTGAGTGTATTTATGACAAAGAAGTCCCACGTTGGCTTACCCAATAGTAGGACTACCTTCCGTCAAGCTTTTGGGAATCAACATAAATAATAACATGTCCTGGCACTGCCACGTCGTCAGTATTGGTCAGCCTTTGCGGGAGGCTGACCATAAAAAGAAATAATTTCGAATTTCCAAATACAGATAAAGAATAACGAAAGTGTGTCTCAGAGATGTTTTCAAAATCAAAAATGAAGTAACTTTTAAAGCGCAAACTTACCTAACAGAGGCCTGCAATTGATGAGCAGCCAAAGAATTCAATACAACATCCACACCTCTACCGTTCGTCTGTGTCATAACTAGCTGTTCAAAGCTGGTGTCCCTAGAGTTGCCTATGTTCTCGTCCTTCAGTTGGGGGAAGGTCTTTTTGAGGAAGTCTCTCTTCTGCTGACTGCTCACTGTGGTGAATACTGTGCATCCCATGTGTAGAGCGATCGCAATGGAGGCTTGACCTACACCTCCCGTACCGGCATGGACCAACAAAGACTCGCCTGGTTTTAAGCCACCACGAACTACCAAGGCGTAGTAGCTCTGAAAGATAATTATATTTTCTGTGATGTTTTGGGTTACGAAGCATCTCAACTACACGGTTACTGGTAACTCGACCACTTTTCTGCAGGAAGTGATAGAGGGACTCAAATGCAATAGATTTAACCCCCCATACGTAATTCCGAAAACCGATAGTTTTCGAGATAATTAACATTTAACGTTTTTCAACGATATATCCAAATTTCCACACTACATCCCAAATTTAGAAAAAACTCTGCTGTCGATTTTAGTAATTTCCAACTCAGTTTTTTACTGACACATACAATACAATCTAATTTAGTATTTAAATATGTAAAAATACTAAACAGTTTCAAACTACATACAATTATTTAAAAAATAAAGAACAAAATTTTACATTCACTGTGAAAGAAAATTGTCTAGCTCAAAAAAAGATACACAACCAGTGAAACAAATTATTTTAAAAACTTCCTTATCTTATGGCCTATTCCAAGGACAAGAATGACAGTATATCCACAAGTAACTATTTAACAAAATTTATCAACATAATACAGAATCATCAACAATATGATATTCCAGCATGATGGTTGTCCAGCATATTACCGTATCATAATTCGGCATTATTGGACAACACATACATAGATAGGAGGGGTGAACCCATCCGATCGCCAGCGCGGAGCCCAGATCTGATACCTCTTGATTTTTACGTCTGGAGTCACATGAAGGCATTGGTTTACGAGACTCCAGTTAATAATGCTGACCAACTAAGGCAAAAAAATTATCAATGCGGCGGAGGAGATGAAGCGAACTTTTTCAGCACGAGTTACAAGAACCGAAGTGAGGAAGCGGATCCGTACTTGTATCCGAAATCAAGGGCAACACATTGAGCAAGATCTCTAGAAACGTTGAGTGGATTTAATTTGTTTTACTTGAATAAAATCATCGACCGCATTTGCAAACATTCTAGTATGTAACTGAGTTATCAATAATGATTGTACTGTCATTCGTTCTTTTTGAATAGGTGATTTTTATTCATTGCTGTTTATAATCTTTCTGAAAAGGTTATTAGGTAGGAAAGTTTTTTTAGCGATTTATTCAACCGTTTGTATAATTGTTTTTGAGCTAGATAATTTTCTTTCACGGTGAATGTAAAAATTTTGTTGAGTATTTTTAAATTTGTATTTAGTTTGGGACTGTTTAGTATTTTGAAACATTTTAATACTAAGTTAGCTTTGTGTATGTGTTAGTTAAATACTAAAATAAAAATTACCAGAATCAACAACAGGTTTTTTTCATAGTTTAGGATCTAGTCTGGAAATTTGGACATTTGGTTGAAAAAAATTAGATGTTAATTATCTCGGAAACTATCGGTTTTTGGAATTACGTATGGGGGGTTAAATCTATTGCATTTGAGTCCCTCTATCACCTCTTGCAGGAAAGTGGTCGAGTTACCAGTAACCCTGTATATTATTCAATTCAGGATGCGGCCTTATGTTATTGGGCTACGCTTGTAAGCATTGTAAGCAAGATTCTCAAAAATTTTCGCTGTGATTTGGAGCAGAACATCGCGTTTTAACTTCATGTATACGCCGATATACAGGGTGTTCCACGACGATTAAGACAAGCAATAGATCGAAACTGAACAGTAGTAGAGAATTATAATTTTAGGGGTGTAAATTAGAGCAAATGTTGTATCTTTTCTTGTGATTGTGTTGCCCAATAATGTATTTGTTTTTGGTTACGTGACGTCCGATGCAAAATTATTAATGGGTCACCCTGTATATTTTTACCTTCTTGTGTTTCTCTCGATAAAACTGTTCCAAAAAACTAGCACACTTGGGGTCTAAAGTGATCAATTAAAGGACTGTACCGTTAGCATTGATTAAATCACTTTAGACCTTAAGTGTGCTAGTTTGTTGGAATTGTTTTATCGGAAGGAACACAAAAAGGCACAAATATACAGGGCGTCCCATTAATAATTTTGAATCGGACGTCACGTGACCAGAAACAAATATCTCATTGGGTAACACAATTATAAGAAAAGACACAACATTTGCTCTAATTTACACTCCCAAAATTATGATTTTCTACTACTGCCCAGTTCCGATCTATTGCTTGTCTTAATCGTCGTGGGATACCCTGTATAAATGGCTTTCATTTTTAATTTATCAGTAATGAAAATGCAACATTCCGTGCTTTTTTGACATTTCAGAATCACTGAACTTAGTACGAACAAAACAAAAAATGCTTTCTGGGGCAAGTGCCAAATAGTGTTACCTACTTCTCAAATCAATATTTTGTTAACACATTGTTGGACACTCTGCTGGCCGGGAGGCTTCATAATATGGCACCTCAAGACATTTCCATTTTTTTGCGTTTGTAACATGATTTGCGTTATCAAAATATTTTAGGGGTGTTCATTTTTGACTCTTTCTTTCATTTTTCGGGTTTTTGGTGACAATAAAAAAGACGGCTATATCCGTCGTGTCATATCACTGCAGACTTTATGTCCTAGAATGGCAACCACGGCTATAGCCGTCTGATCAGTGTAATAGTAAAATACATTTTGTGGGAAGAAGGGGATAATTTTCGAGATAAAAACTAAAACAAAAACAAAGTTTTATTGTATGAAATTTATAAACAAAAACGCATCTCTCAGAATATAGACGCTATAAAAACAAAAAATCAAATTTATTAGCAAACAGAGGTGTCCCCGAACAAAACAGAATTTAGGCACAAATTTATGTTTGACGCCACTCTTCAAAGCAGTCTGGACACAAAGCAGGTTTATTTTCACAACCCTTGCATCTATAGCTAGTTTCTTTGCATTTTCCAGACTTGAAACAGTGTTTGCATCTAAGAAAATTTGATTTTATTTTATGATGATAGGTGGACGACGAATATCTGTTTAGGATGAAAATATCTGGTTACCTACCTCCCATCAGTACGGAAAACATGAAAATCAATCAAAAACACACTTGCAATATGGCAGCTATACACGTGTCAATGCATCACATTGGAGGTCATGGACGGTTATATCCGTCGTGCCGTTTTACCCATGCACCTTAAAACATGAATAGTTGGGATATCGTATAGTGGGTTAGAATTTGGCAATTTCAGAAATGACGAGCATCACGTTACGGCACTAACATTGCTTAACATGGCAAGTATACCGACATTCTGACGGTCGTCGCCGTTCTGCCGTAACAAGCAGATAACTTTTTGACTGATATAGCCGTCGTGGCATATCACGATCACCCGCCGCAGACGGCTATAGCCGTTGTGTCCAACAACGTGTTAAACATTTTGTTCAAACTCCGATAAAAGCTACAAAGATCGCCGAATGCCAGTAAAGAGTTTCTTGTTCAACGAATGTGGTTTTAATGTCGAACCAGTAAAATGCGATGAATAAAATTCGACTTCAAATAAACTGCTATACTATTGTCTAGACTATATTACAGTAAAGTAAAACATCTTACCGTTCCGTAGACGACCGGAATGGTTGCGGCCTCTTCCAAGCTCCATTTCTCAGGTACTTCCCATAAGAATCCTGGATCTGCCAGTACTGTGGTAGCCAAACTCTTGGCTGCCACCATACCCATGACCCTCTTGCCACTGGAGTCTCTTCCTGAAAACTCCAGACCCAGAATACAGTCCTGACCAGCGAGGTCACCAGGCAGAGCATCTGGAGGAAGTTTTCCTGTGGCCAACATGATGTCACGGAAGTTCAATGGGGCATAGTACACATGGCACAGTTCAGTTTTCGGATCGTCACCCCTAAAAAATGATGTTATAAGTTAATATCAACTTGCAGCGCAATGGTGAAAAATCAGATATCCAGGTCTAATCTAGAATTTGGATATGCTTAGGCTTTGTTTGTCCGGATTAAAAATTACGGTTTTTGACATTCTTTAATTGATAAGAGCATCCTGATACTGTCTATAATTCACTATGCACAACTATGCTTTTGAATTTAGTGTCACACATCATTATCCTGAGTTGCAACGAAAACTTCACTCTAAGCAGAAAAGCAACTATGACGTTACAGGCTTGTTTTCATATGGAATTACAAGTAATTTGCGCTAAAAATTCTGCAGCATACCACAAAAGATTGTGTTTACCAAATGCCTATGGCCAAGAAAGACTGTGGATTATATGGATCAATAAAAAAATTAAACCAATACTCCATACAGTTTTGACTATGAGCAAAGATTTGACGACATTAACTGACCCCTCTCAAAATACTTATTATATTCTACAAAAAATTGAAAACTCCCGGAAGAAAAAAAATGAAGTTTGCCTTTTTTCGTAATTATCCGTCACCCATCTAGAATTAGAACAGTATAATCAACAACGTGTCAAAAATTCAGACGTTCACATGTAATATCAATCAAAAAGTTGTAGGTTCACATGTTTCTTTTTCTTTTATAAAGGCATATGAGAGATGATTGAGTTTGGTGTTACAAACATGTTTGGTCTGTTTAAGGCCTCAAAACGAAGACTGATGAATAATTTTTAGTTTCCTTCATTAGTATACTGAATTGATTTTTAAAAACAGCCTCTTCGATCCCGCTTCTGTACAACTTACTACAAAAAAATAACTACGACTTTTTGACTTTTCGAGTTATAATACAAGGCACAAATACTACAGGACAGACTGGCGACCCACTGACTGATTTAGCTGACATAAAAGTTAAAGGAATTGGATTAGAAAATTTTCAGTATCAAAATACTTCTACGTCCTAATAGTGCATGAGATAAAATGACTTTTTTTTTAATTCCGACGATTGCTTAACTATATATTAATAAAAGGTACCAAGTTTAATATTACAAAGATGCAAGTAATCGTCAAATCTATACAAGTAAGGAAGCTTTCCATTATTAAAAAGCTTTAACTGTACTACTACTATTATGGTTAATACTGTTGGACAAGGGCATATTTTTTTATAAAATGACACGGTGGATGCGCAAAGGAAATACTCACTTGTAGTGTCCAAGAGGTCCTTCAATCCACCTCAGACTAGCTAAATCTCCTCTTGTCAAAGTATTGATGTAGGCGTGCTCAACTTGCAACTTTCCAGAGTCGTTGTAATGATCCAACTGCAGATGCCTGTAGCAACCCCAGACTTTATTCTTCATCACATTATGTACCAGGTCCTTTTTCAACTGACTCTCGTATGCCTTAATGGTGAATTTGGGAGCTGTTTTGTCTTGAAGGAAGATCGATCTGATGTTGGCACCGCCGGGCTCCTGTTTGAGACAGTTGACCATACCGATCAATCCGGTCAGCTCTTCTCCTTGTACATAGAGGTAGATCTTGCCGTTGTCAGATTCTGCCTTCTTCATCGCGTCCTTCAGGGGTTCGACCCAGCTGAAGTTGGTCTCAGTTATTTGAATCACAGTTGCGTCCGTGGGAACTTCTGCGGGTTTGCGGAGGAGGAGATAAACCTGTGAAGGTTATAAAAAGGGGTTAAAATTATGCTAAACAGATTCATTCGATACTCCACACGTATCAAATGATAACGACGGTATGCTATTCGATATTAAAAAAAAATGAAGTCAAGTTGATTGACTCAGTACTTCCCGCACATTACGGTGATACCAGTTTATTATTTTCCCATAGCATGAAGCTTTAGTCTAAGATCCCCTTGCAACCAAATCATCGCCAGTCCCCCCCATTATATTACCCACCATTATATATCATAGTAAATTTATCTTCCAAAGACAAAATCCAAAGGAGAGGGGGTTATAGGGAACGGAGACCGCGACGATGGATCTCTGAATATACAGGGTGTTAATTAAGTATGTTAACAAACTTTAACCACGAATAGTACTCCGAAAAATAGAAAGAAAATGTAATATGAACATGGGTCCGGAAATGCTTCGTAAGGGAGCTACGCTCCTTTGCATGGGGCACCCTGAAGACGGTTTTCCCTCGATATTCTTGAAACCATTCATAACAAAATTACGAAATTAGGTACGATGGGTAAACTTTTGACGCTGAATCTGATTCTGAATTCAGAATTTCATAATTTTAATCAGAGGCATATCATACGGGAGGAGTTAAGGGTAAATATAACCCCTAACCTTCTAAATAGTATTTTTTTGGCATTTTGATTTTAGAACATGGTATTTCAGAGATTTCTACGTAAAAATTGTCTCTTGGTACATCTCGATAGGGCTAACCGTTTTCGAGAAAAATGCAAATTATTGAATCGATGCAGGCTATTGTAAATAAATAAATGTTCATCTGTTTAGTAAGTGTGCTGTGAAAAACAATTGCAATAATTAATAAACAACTTGAGAACTGTCAGTTTGAGATGTACCGGATGAGAGATGTACCAAGAGACCATTTTTACGTAGAAATCTCTAAAATACCATATTCTAAAATCAAAATGTCAAAAAAATTACCATTTAGTAAATGGGGTTATTTTTACCCTTAACTCCTCCCGTATGATACGCCTCTGATTAAAATTATGAAATTCTGAATTCAGAATCAGATTCAGCGTCAAAAGTTTACCCATCGTACCGTAATTTTGTTATGAATGGTTCCGAGAATATCGAGGGAAAACCGTCTTCAGGGTGCCCCATGCAAAGGAGCGTAGCTCCCTTAGCAATCATTTCCGGACCCATGTTCATATGACATTTTCTTTCTATTTTTCGGAGTACTATTCGTGGTTAAAGTTTGTTAACATACTTAATTAACACCCTATATAAATACTTTCTAGGACCATTTTACTATAGATCAAAAGCTTCTTACAAATAGCAATTTCCTGATTTACAGCATACGCTAGATATGCCTCTAAACGTTCCTAAAGTGTTAAAAACCGAATCGAAATTACATGATGACAGGAATAAGTGATTATAGTGCCTTTCCAGATTCTTGCTGAAAAAAAGGCAACGATGTTCTTGAATAGTTCAGCATTTTTTAATGACTATTTTATCACCTAAAACCGTATTTCTACTACAATGCTAAAAATGATATGGAATTTGATATAGGTACACAAAGTTTGAAAAGTGACAGATATCCTCAAAAAGATGAAGATTTTATGACGTTTATGGTATCTATCCCACGTGTGACTTTCAAAACTATTTTCAATGTAGGTTAGCCAAATTTGTCCGCCCCCTTCAATCTGACATAAAACATCATGCACTTCCAGATCCAGGGAACATCCAAATTCATCACAAGGAGAAACTTCGAGACAAGGTCGAAAATTCGTGTTCAGTACAACCATTGATTAAAGTATTTAATACCTTAATCAATGGTACAACTAATAGTAATTAAGGATCATACTCCGAAAATAACTTGAACCCTAGGAGAAAACTGGAGCAGATGTTACCTTTAAACTGGTGGTCTGTTTGGAGATAAGCTCCAAGTCGCCAAGTTTCTTCATATCGACAGGTCCTTTGAGTTCTTCCAAAAGGACAAAACCGCCTTGTTTCAAAGATGCCACGCAGTTGCTTAGAACGTTAAGTTTGTTGTACTGTAACAGGTCACTGGCTACCACTAAGTGGGTGTCTTGAGCTACGTTGGTGGTGTTTACGTCTTTTACTACATGTTTGATCTCGTTGGCTTCTAGTGCACTGGTATCTACCTGCCCTCCAGATACTACAGTCACCTGAAAGGAAAAACAAATATTTTATGAAGAGTGTACCTTAATTGACGAAACCCTATTCATTTGATCCAACATCGCAGTTAACTATCTTCAATAATTAACCGTATATAAAATAATGTTTTTATATACATACATTTAATATTTATTTGCAGGCTCGGTAGGGATAGATCTGTCAAAATAATATTTTGTACTGGCCAACAACCAAATTAGGTAACACATTTACCTCGATACCAAAACAAATGTACATAAAGAACAAGTTAAGTCTATCCATTATTTTAAGCGTACGCACAGAAATATTATTAGCATCTTCTTTATCAGTTATGTACACATCGAAAACCCTACCAGAATTGCAAAAGGAGGATTCACACTATCCACGAGGAAAAGTTATGGTTCTTCTTACATACTGCTCCACTAGAGAAGCAAGAGGGTCTCTTCTCAGGCTTTTGTAAACCCGGATCATCGTATCTAAATTGTAAAAGGAGGATCCCTATCTGCCCATGAATAGACATCCGGGCAGTTCTGGTTAGTATAACTTGTACTCAGAGAAATTGGGGGGCTAGAACACAGACTAACTATCTGCAGAAGTGAACCCATGAGTTTTCTTCGAGGGATGATACTACTATTCCATAGTTTGACTCAATTTTATAAATGATCTATAGGCTAACCCTTATACACTTGTATACTGACTTATGATTCTATATTCTAACCATTCTTATCTTACCAATCTTATATATACTCATTGAATAACGGAACCTGAGACGGTAGCTTCTAATCATGTCTTCTATACTTGAAATTGATGATTTTTCTTCACTGCTATTGACACAGCTTTGCTTTGGTTTAAAAAAGTGTCGAGTCGTTGAGTTAACGTAAACACAGATTGTCATTTTTGTGAATCAGAGTCTCATGGCATTCATCACCATAGTAACAATATCTTAACAGACATGTTGTGAACTCGTAAAATTCATTAGTCGGAGCTAGAGTATTGCCGACACGAATATTATCGCGACTTACTGTCAGTTGAGTGGCGCTCTTGATACTCAGATCCAGCAACTGTTTCGTCGTATCCACCCAGTGTGTAGGGGAACGGCCGTAGCGCCGCCCACTCGGGGTGTGACCCTGAACTACAAGTTTCTCAATATTATCGCTTCTGTGAATATGTCCGAAGAATGTAAGCATTCTCGTCGATACAATGGAGGAGAGTCTCTTAAGATTACCGACCTCATCCGGTATGGAAACATTAGTTAGATGGGCGGTATAAGGAACTCTCAGCATTCTCCTTCACGTCTACATTTCAAAAGCATCTATGCGACCTCGTGCCTTTTTAACAGTCCAAGTTTCCGAGGCATACAAAAATATGGAGAACACAAGAGACTGAACCAGCGACATTTTGGTAGCTTTAGTGATGTTATGGTCACGCCATATTTTGGTACGCTTTGTCATGGCCACACGTTTGTTCTAAAATTGTGGATTACTATTCATTATTCTTGGGGGAGGGGGCAATTACCCCCTCTTTATCGACGCCCTTGTGTACAAGATTGAAGATATTGATTATATAGATAAAGGATGTCGCATATATTATTCACATGTTTAGAAGTAATAAATGAAATCCAATTATACCAAAGCTGCTTCCACCAGCTGAAATTTCCCAGAAAAGCCATGTCATTGAATGGAGATCTTAGAAGGTGACGACCAAAAACTATAATATATTACCTCAGTGGAAAGCATAGGCTCTGATTCGAGAATGTCCTTGATCGTGGGTGCCAAAACAGCTTCGATAGGTTTGTCCGTGGCTACCTCAGCAACCTTGATCTTAAGAGCACCTCCACTGTTTTCGATGACCGTTTGCAAGATAGCGGTGAGCGCTTGGGTCTTTGCCTTATCTGGATCTTCAGTTAAAGGCTGAGAGTTATCATACGGTACGAACTGGTATTTCTCCAACTTTGGTGGAGCTTGGGCTTGTTGTCTGCGAGGAGCCAAGCTGGCTTTCATGCCTCTGAGCTCGATGCCAGCTGATTTGATCACACCGATCTGGCGGTACATGTATACCGGTACGCCTAGAATAAAAATAGCATATTAATTACGGCTATTACTGATTATTTATACAATTTATGTATAACAAAGTATCTAGTGTCAGGTTTTTTAATTGTCTATGATTTTGACTGTTTTTTCTAGCTCTTTAATCCAACGATATACCCACATAGCACCGGATGGTATGAGAATATTCTGTTCACATTCACTACAGATATTATGAATATTCTGGAAAAATTCCATGAATGAATAGAATATTTACAGAATATGCTGTAAACGTTCGAAATGGGAAAAACACGTTATATTCCTAGAATATTCCGCACAGATATTACATGAACAATCGTGGTAGAATGTTTTTGATTATTCTAGGAACATTTTGTCTAAATTACCTCATATACGAAACATTTTTAGAGAATTATGGATACTGTTCCAAAAATAATGGCAGATGGTCACAAAAGTTAAGTGGTTAGACATCTCAGTCCAGATGCCTAAATAAAGTGTAAACATGTGAACTTGTTGCATTTAACCTCAAAATTCTACTCACATTATATAATGAACCTTACACCATAGTAGGTGACCATAATTTGGAACACTGTCACACACTTTATAACAACCAGCAACTTTATTGTACAAAAATGGGTATAAATGCAGGCCTTTCAGGAATAAAACTCGTGAATTCGTGAATTGCTAAAATGCCGACATCCACATGTTGAAGCACAGAATGACAGAACACTTGAAGCGAGTGACAACCAGACAAGATTGACAACTGACGACACCATAGTCACCATACATCAGCATAAGATGCTGTCACTTTATCGTCGGTGGATGCCGTATCTGTATTGCTGGCAATGACTAATGTCTAATAAACTTTTGAAAATTCCACATAATACTTATTAGGTATACTTAGGATGAACGCAAAACGAATGAAGGTTTTTTAATTCACTGAGAAATGTGCAAATATAAATTAATAATACCTCATATTGAATAATTGCCTACATACAGATATTTCTATTACAAATATTACTAAATGTTCGTAAGAAAATAGCTACATCTTGTTCTTAGAAGATTATTATTGGTATATTCTGGAATAATTCAGACATTAAACGAATAATCACTGATTATCCTAAGTGGATAAAATAATAATATTCTATAAAGAATATTATGTTAATAATCCAGAATAATCAAGAGAAATAACGAATATTCTATGATTCTACTGAATATTCATGGAACATATAGGAGATTTAAAGAATATTCATAGAATATCCAGTGCTATGTAGGTAAACTGTTTAGGATGAACTAATTGTAAGAAAATACTTACTATCGCCTTCAGCCAATCCTTTGATGACCTGTAAGTGCTCCTTAGGGTTGATGAATGCTCTCTGCAGCCTTGTAGGCAGGTACAACTCTTTGGTGTTCTGGCCCAGAATAGAGAATTGTAGCATCGTATCGATGAAGCTGATCCAGTTATTATCCCACTTCAGCTTACCAGCTATTCCCCTGTTGTCTGACTCTGAGATGCCTCTGAAGATACCTAGTGTAAATGTAATAACGTTGTAATACAAGCGATAGATATAAACTAAAAAGAAAGTCTAACTGATCGTTTTTGAGCTATGATTACGAGCAAGCAGAGAGGTTCAGAGCCTCTAAACTAAAAAAACCGAAAGAGACCTTATGTATTCTTTTGTTGAAAATATTCAATGAATATTCCTATTCAGGGGTTGCATTTACCTCAAATTCTTCAAATAAGTACAATGAACAAACATTTCAAGATAAAACCACAGCTGTAATAATAGTTGCTTTCGTAGTGAATTTATATTATACTTTTGCTGTTATTTTCACAGGAAATATTTGTCCTAAACAGCTCCTGAGCAAGGGTTATTACTGAATATTAAAAAAAGAAAGATTTTGAATGACGAATAATGATTCATGATCTGACTTTCTTTCATAAGCTTCCAGTTCAAAAAGAGAAAAAGGAACAACGTTTTCAGCTTTATAATTGCTCCAGCTACGTTGAATTCCAGATTTCTTAATTTTACATTGATTATATGAAATGAAAGGAACTTCATACCTTCATAGTCATATCCACGTAGCCTCAGTTCTTTGTATATATCAGGTGCTGTCAAGGAAAGGACGTCTTTCTCTGTTTTCACTTGAGGTTTCGGAAGAGTGAGGGATTCTTTGGTGACATCCTCTGGAACCGTTATCTTACCACTTACTGCAACTGATCCACCTGTAAGATACAAAAAGACTTAATATAGTGTGAATGATATACATTGTCTGAGTTGTTCAAATTGTTTAATTACGGCATGAAATCATCGGGATCCAAATCGAGAAACGCACAAAAACCAAATTTGGAGGCGACGTTCTCGTGTCATTTTATTTTTTGTTGAATATTTGTCAGCATCGACTTCAAAATATTGAACAATATTAGTCCGCAGCATTTTTCTTCTTAAATTTATGACTAGGAACAAAAATTAAGGATACCGAGATAATTTTGAATTTAATTTTAGAAAAAATGAAAAATAAAATAAATTTTATGATTCCACTTTCGAGAACGTCAAAAAATAGCAGTTTGAAAAAGTATTAAAAAACGTAGCTTTGTAAGTATTAAAAAGGCCCGACTCGCCTTTTGGACACTCAGAAGGATTTGCGGCTAATCTTGGGGCGTTAGTCCTAAACTACTGGATATATCAGACGGTGGTTAAACCCATGGTAGTATATGGCGCTGTTGTCTAGTGGCAGAAATGCCTAAAACGGACAGCCATAGTCAGGCTGGCGGCAGTGCAACGTACTCCATCTCTGGAGCCATGTCTGCCACACCAACGCTAGCCATGGAGACCCTTCTAAACTTAACACCTCTGCACATTGAGGTGGAGAGTTGCAAAAGTGGTCGCCTACAGACTGCTATCAACTGGCAGACCTGGCAAAACGGAACTATAGGACCAGACACAACGGGTATCATGGGTGAAATTACTCATCATCATATACTCGGAATGGTCTCGGACTATATGGTTGCCCAAGCCCACATAGAGCGATCCTATAACGTCCGTTTCCCAGGCAGGGACGAATGGACGAGGGATGGCTTCATATCACCCTCCGATCTTGCGCTATTTACTGATGGCTCCAAGTCTGAACTGGGGGCAGGAGCGGGAGTAGTTGGTACCAATCCAAGAGTTGAAATTTCAGTAAACTTTGGGAGATATACCACAGTCTTCCAAGCAGAAATGATTGCCATAGAGCTGGGAGTCAGGGAACTAATCAAAAGGCCCCTGACAAACAGATCTATAAAAATCTTTTCAGACAGCCAGGCTGCATTAAAAGCACTGTGCTCCAGTTGGGTTGATTCAAGACTGGTATGAAACTGCATGCATCTCCTCAACAAACTCGGAACAGGAAACAGGGTAACCTTGATTTGGGTTTCGGGTCACAGCGGAGTGGAAGGCAATGTATTGGCCCGCGCGCACGCAAGAGTAGGAACCGAATCTGTGTTTATAGGACCAGAACCATTTGCGGGAATTGCATAAACACCGCTAAAAAGATCATCTCAGACTGGGCAGAGAGGAAAGCACTCCTGAACTGGCGGGATACACCAGGTCTACTGCACTCAAAGGCGTTCATAATATACCCCTCGAGTCAGCCCCCCCTACGAGGATCATGGAATGTAACAGGAACGATCTCAGCATTCTGGTTGGTCTGCTGACGGGACATGGTCGTCTCAGGAAGTTGGGTCTTTAACAAACTTCAGACTGTCGCTTCTGCTACGTGGAGGGCGAAACAGCGGAGCATATTCTTTGCTCCGGTCCAGAACTGGATAACGCTAGGTTCCAGACATTTGGATTTGCCCAACTGGAACCTCATGACTTCAAGGAAGTTTCACCCTTCACGTTGATCGCCTTCGCAAAGAGGTGCGGACTGTACGGTAAACTCTAAAAAGGTGTGAGCCACAATAGACACAACTGAGCCGCAGTGGAAGGAGCCAGCGCTGCCCCACTTATTTTCAACCTAACCTAAGTATTTGAATATTTTGTTGACTACTGTATAATTTTTTCAAAATAAAGCAGCAGTATCTATGTCTCCACGGTATACAGCTCCTTAAATTTCATTAATACCGGTTATTATTGAAAAACGAGATAAAAAAAATGGTAACAAACAGACCGACATATCGGCGGTGTTTGGTGAGTATCAGTGCCGTACGTTGGAAGTAAAATAAATAATTAAAATAAATTTTAATATTATCTACAATCTGACCTTCACACAATTCGAATTCCCCAGTTCCTTCGAAGATATTGATTAGGAACTTCACCGAGCCCTCCTTAGGCATAATTGTAGCTCGATGGAATTGGACGTCTTCCAAAATCACGGGTAATTGCTCAAAGTCTTCGTTTCTCAGTTTGGCGAATGTCTTCCAAACCAAAGTTAGGTACCCAGTAGCAGGGAATAACACACGGCCATCAATAGTGTGACCTGAAAAAATATCACAAATTACTTTATAGTAATAGAAACGAGTTAGTAATGATTCTATTTTCATTCCGTTGTATATGCATTTTATTTGAATAACACGGCGGTATTCTACATATAACGATGTAAGGAATTCCATCAACAAAAAAATGTGGAATGTAGGTTTTTATTTTGTGAAACGCTTCCACCATTATGCCAATGTGATGGAAAATACTCTTGAGGTATACAGGTGCTTACATAATTATATAAAGCAAAATGCGACAAACATCAGAAACATTTTTTTGTGAATAATTCTTTATCAACTGAATAAGATCTCAAAAATACAATTCAAAGATAGCAAGAGTAATCTACAAAATCACGAAAAACCTTACCTGCCAGGTATTTGTCTCCTTCTTTGCTGAGATCCACCTCCACAACAAGTTCACCAGACCTGGAACCCTTTCCTGAGAAATTAGCCACGGACCATTCAATGGAATGGTCCCACTCGATCATAGAGTTCAACATAGGTGTTCCCTTTCCTACTGGAAAGCTTACAGGGTGATACAAGGCACCGAATTTAGGTTGAGCACCAGCGTTGTAGATCCTGAAAAAAATTATTAACAATATACATTATATATATTGCGCAGAAACCAGAAATAATGTAGTAAATATGTCACGATTTGGGCTGAAAATAAGTAACATCTGAACCATTTGTCTTGCGGCGATAGAAACCTACACAAGTGTAAGTAACTCAATTTTTTCATTGCACCACCTTTAAGTCCTTAATTAAGGCGACAAACTTTAGGAATAATTAAAAAATTGAAGTTACTACTAAATGTAATTTTGCGGACAAAATAAACAATATTTTATAATTCCTTAAATGTATATGTAACGATTAAATTTGGAAGCATATATTATGTCACGTAATGCATTTTTAATTTTGGCTCGAGGATATAAAGTCAAACTGTCACTTTTTTTCTACACTATGCATTTTAATATACTATCTCTACGAAAGTTACAATTTACATGATTGAGCTTTCCTGTATAATATCGACTATACCTTGTTACCACAATTGATGGCACCAACAGTATGTGTAAGTGGTTTGGCCTATAGATGGAGGATTAGAGACACCCATTCAAAGCTGCGAACCTGTAGCAGATTTGTTAGACGGGCCCGTGACAACATTGGTTTCGCTCAGCTTGCATTTCTTTGCTGACATCAATTGCGATAACATATAGTTCAAAACAAGATTTGACTAAAACATTAATGCCACAGATTAATGCATTTTAATGCCGCATTTCCACGCTTGCCAAGCCTCGACAATCATCTACAGGCACAAGCGTGTAAAGAGGCCGTTTGGCTTAGTTTGCGGACGCTTGTATCCGATCGGGACTGGTGTCGGTTTTTCGACACAGATCAAAGGGTGTTTGTGGCAAGCGCTTGCGACGCATTTACACGTTGGTGCGCGTTTAGTAGCCGCTGTGATTGCGTGATGAGCGGACCTATAGTTTTCTATTCAAAATGAGTGGCTGGTGGAACGAAGAGAGTTATAATGTTCTTGATATTACTAGAGCGAAACGCGTATCTGGAATCCCAAAGACGTTAATCATAAAGATAAAAAGAAAGTTGCAGATGCTTGGAGTCAGTATGTCCGCCATGCTTGGATGTCCGTAGCACACTGACGCATTTGCGTGTAAACGACTTCAAAATGCCAAGCAACATTTGTGAACGCTTGGGGCTTGTGGATGCTTGTCAAGCCTTGGCAAGCGTGGAAACGTACCTTAATAAATAACAAGTGACTAAACGAAACGTTTTACTTTTGTAACCGACCAAGAATCAATAAAGCTTATAATGCTATTGTTTACGATATAAGTGTATTGAATCTGTAAAATTATGGATTCTAGATTTACAAATGCTACTTCTACAATACTATAAATATCTGAAAAACTCACTTTCCAATAGCAGACAGCAAGAACTCTACATTGTCTGCGTATCCTCTCTTGACCAAACTGATATTGGTGGCCTTGGGTCCAAGAGCCCTTTTGAGAATAGCCTGCAGTAGACCAGTTGGAGCGATTTCGATGGCAATCGCATTTTCAGGAACATGCTGCAAAGCTTCATGGAACAGTACGGGGGAGAGAAGATTGTTTACGTGGTACGCAGATGAACTCTGTTGGGCCAAAGGAGTTCCCCAACCTGGAAAATATAGGAAATTATCGATTGTGATATTACAGTAGAAAACAGATGAAAAAGTATACTAGCAAATGTAAGAGAAATGTTAAGTTATTTGATATAGAATATTTAGCCTTACAATATTCATTGAAGTGTGCTACATAGACACGAAGTTGAACATACTCCACAAATGTTTAGCTGAATCACAATTTAATTACATTGAGAATATATCTATATGGCAGGAAACATAAGGTGTTAATATTAAAATTATTAAAATTAAAATGGCTGCCTGTCCGAAAGAAAAAGGTAAAATATGTACTGAATATAATTGATCTGGTTTCTCGACGCCGCTTTTCAATTGTGAAGAAGATACATAAAACATCAACATGACGTTTTAATCCTAATACTTTTTACACCTAATGCATCCACTGCTATAGCTCTTGATAGTAACTTACCTGACTCAGGAATGGAAGACGAAATCCACCTAGAAGATCTTGGCTTAGGGTTAGGAATTATTTCGTCCAAGGCTTTTCTCAATTTTGGTCCGGCTTCAGCAATATATTTGCTGTGGAAAGCGGTACCTGAACTCTTCACACCTTTCGCGAAGATGTTCTCAGCTGTAAGCTCAGCTACGAATTTTTCGATCGCAGCTGGTGGTCCTGAGATTGTCACACTGTCTTCGCTGTTGTGACACGCGGCAACAATTTCTGGAGGACATCTGAATGGACAGAGTTGATAGTATAGTCACATGTAATTTTATTAGGCATCTTTGCAAAATGTTCGCTTAAGACTTTTTGTTCTTAATGATATTAATATTAATAATAATTAATATAAAAAGACGATTTAGGGCCAATGAAACGTAATCGGATAGATTGGCTAGATAGCTCCCACTGTTTAAACTTGGTTATTGATAATGCTTATCAGAATACATAATCCTTAAAAAATCGTTTTGGAAACATAATTTTTTCCTGAAAAGAATGTTTTCCAAACAAAATATAAAAATTGAGTTCGATAAATAATATTCAAAAAAGCTCCTTAGAAAACTTTTAACTATATTCATGAACACAGCATAAAAAAGTTTGAGCTAGCTCTGATAGTGCTTTGATTCCTGCTAGAAATACTTAAGAGCAAAGACTATATAAAAAATCACCATCAGATAATATTTTCGTGATGTAGGTAGTAAATTGTTAGTTTTACTCCTGTGCATTTGGAAGTTATTCTTTTATATGAAATATTTATATCTGATCTTTCAACTAAAATTTAGGCAAAACTACAGCAAATTCGAAACTCATAGTTAAATTAGGACACTACAGCCATTTATTAAAACAGGATAAGCGTCCCTATGGTATGATCTTAGGGCAGCTAATTAATAATTAAGTGTGAATTATTTTAAATTATTTGTTGTCAAAAATTTTGTAGATTCAGATGCGGTACATGGGTACAGTTGAAGTACGTAATAAAAAATAAATAGAATTATGTATTTTTACCTAGCTTTAACTTCTTCCCATGATAAACCTACGGCAGCCATAGCACCAGGTGCAAGTTTGCTTTCCAAAATGGCACGGCCTCTAGAGTAAGCTGCCAATACCGCTTGTTCAGCTGTTAATGTACCATCAGCATAAGCACAACCTAAAAGAAAATATTATTTTATTTAAATTTTATAAATGAGATTTCTGAAAAATACTCATGTTAACGCGAACAGAACGTAGCAAGAGGAATTTAAAAAGTAAATCGATTTCAAGCATGTGTAACTGAGGGTTAAAAGCTGTTTTGGTTATACACTACACTCGTTGAATATATGATCATCATCGTCATAGTCACAATGTCTTAAAAGACATGTTTTGAACTCGTAAAATGTAGTCATTTTACGAGTTTCTCTTGGGATACCCTTAAGATCTTTAATGCAGTAGTTTCCCATTTGCTTTCTGCATCCTCATGCCGTTGACCAGATGTATCTACTGGTTCATCCGTCTTTAGGGACAATTTCTCACCCCAAGGACAAGAAGGTGTCCTGAATCTTCTTAAGTCGTCCACCCAAATCTGTTGATTGAGAAGAGGTTACTGCTTATACTGACAGTAGTTCGGTTACATTTAGTCGCCTTTTACGACACGCAGGATATACGATGGGAGATATTCTGACCCGCCCCCACACGAGGGGGAATACTATATATGATAACTGGATGGATTTCTAGCACGGTAAGACAAGACGGATTCTCCAAATACATTTGTACAATTTTCACAAGGAGAAGTAGCTTTAAAATAGCATAAAGTTGAATCACCATCAGGACAGAAACCACAAAATGAGCTATGCATTACTCAGTAATAAATTCAGAAAGGGAGAAGTGGGGTGAAATATTTGACCTACTGAAAACTAAACTAAAACAAACATTGGGGAGTTAGGCAGCTTCAGAAACTACACATCTGTCTTTCAGATGGAACTGCATCGTATGCATTTGTTTACCAAATCGATCACAGAATGATAATTGAAGCAAAAAGATAGAGGCCACTTTTCTGCCAAGGTACACTTAAAGCACTTGAATCCATTAAATGTAAATTTGAGGTATTATGGGGTTCAAAGACATAATCTATCTAATATGAGTATCTAAAGGTTCTGGTCATGACTCAAATGAAGCAGCTGATATTTTGTCAAGGATTCAACAGGCACGAGTGGCCATGACAAAGCTTAATAAAATATGGCGTGACCATAACATCACTAAAGCTACCAAAATGTCGCTGGTTCAGTCTCTTGTGTTCTCCATATTTTTGTATGCCTCGGAAACTTGGACTGTTAAAAAGGCAGATCGAGCTCTCATAGATGCTTTTGAAATGTGGACGTGGAGGAGAATGCTGAGATTGCCTTATAATGCCCATCGAACTAATGTTTCCATACTGGATGATCCAAAGAGACTATCCTCCATTGTGTCAACGAGGATGCTTGCATTCTTCGGACATATTCACAGAAGCAATAATATGGAGAAACTTGTAGCTCAGGGTCACGCCCCGAGTGGGCGGCGCCGTGGCCGTTCCCCTACACGCTGGGTGGATACGACGAAACAGTTGCTAGATATGAGTGTTAACAGCGCCACTGAACTGACAGTAAATTCCGAACGATGGCGAGCTAGTTTTCAAAACTATTGATAATATTCGGGTGGGCAATACTCTAGCTCCGACTTAGGACCGGTTTCTCAATGTCCAGTTGAATATTTATCTGCAAGATAACAGCAACTGTGAGATAAATTGTTTAAGCAATTGAAAGCTAAACTTACGAAGTCACGTAAATCTTATCTGACAGTTGTATCCATAGCAACGCTATCTGGCAGATACCTATCTGACACTTTAACTGGACATTGAGAAACCGGCCCTTAATGCATTTTACGAGTTCACAACATGTCTGTTAAGAAATTGTGACTATGATGATGAACTCGACCTACATAGACTAGCATAGTTATTTTTCTGAAAAGGGATATCGTTTGGTGACAAGAGTCCGAGGCGTTGAGCCTAACTCACCCTGTATTTTACATGAAATTTTTCAATGAACCAATAACGTCGAACGTATCTACTTCACACATGTTTGCTACTTACCAACTTCTCCTACAGAATGTCCGACAATGTAATCTGGTTCAATAGCGAGCGTCCTCAAGATATCGGTCAGGCACACTTGCATGGCCGCGATAGACACAAACGAGTTCAACACGTTGTCGAATGTTGTGTCGGTACCGTTGATGAGGATGTCTTCCAACTTGATCCCATGTGGTTTGAGGGCATTTGAGCACCTAGTCAAGGATGTTTTGAAGGCATCCACCTTCATGAGGTCCTTGGCCATTCCAGGCCACTGGGAGCCCATCCCAGAGAAGATGAAGGCGATTGGTCGTTTGTCACCAGATACCTACAATAAAAAACATAAAACATTAAGGAAGTGAAAATAATTCAACGTCCACATAGTTTGGTAAAAATTGTGATAGATAGATATACATTAATTCTACTTTACTGCAGGTAGACAATAAATCCACATATGCAGTAACTAAAGAGGAAGTAGATTACTTTTTGAAATGTCACTATGGTAAATATAAATACCTGTGTAACTTCTTTAACAGCTGGTTCTTTCAGAACTGTATATCCCCTATAAGCATGTCCAAGAATATTCTTGCTGTGAACTTCGTCAACCAACGCTAAAAATTCTTCATCGTCCTTGTGCTTTGCAATATTGTCCAAAAAATTGTTAACAGCCTCTTCTGTTCTTCCGGATACTCCTACGACCCTGGGAGTAGGTCCAGCTGGCCATGTTGTTTTTGGTTTAGGGTTTGACTTCAGAACCTAAGGAAGAAAGTCATTCTCTTGTTGAGTATATGCTGCACACAATTTCTAGTCTTAAGATAGCCACGTGTCTTTATCTCTCGCGCACTATCAGTGTAACAAGGCGATGTACGAGTGAGACTGGACATGGCCGATTCATATTAGGTTATGATATCAACGAGGGAAACTTACCAGGTGAGCGTTAGCTCCGCCAAAGCCGAAAGAGTTAATAGCCACAATGCCGCCATTCCAGGGAAGATTCTTATCCACCACTTTCAGTCTTCCGTCGTTCAATGCAGGGATGTCTTTATTGGGCGATTTGAAGTGCAGGTTCTGAGGGATCATACCCGCCTCCATTGCTATCACCAGCTTCGCTACAGAGCATAGACCAGAAGCTGGTTCTGAATGACCCATGTTACTTTTTACCTGGAAAATAATTGAGATCGGTCAGCTGGGGTTTTATGAAGTGAATGAGCTTTTTAATTTCAGCCTGCACATATATTATATAAAATTATAGAGAGGACAAATAGCCATCCCTGGATTCCTTACACCAATTTCTTCTTCTAAGGTTGTAGTAGCTCATGAAGGAGGAATCGTAATTAATACTGTTATATGAGGAGAAAATATCTAAGACAATCAGAGAACGATTAACAGTAGAATTATTAATTTACAAAGACTTGGCTGTTATATTTCATGGCCTGCTACGTTGCTGATAGGTAGGAAAATTGAAAAACGCCGATTTGTTTGAAAATTTAAAATTAAATGAAAACTACCAGAGATTGATATTCACAACCTTATATTATTAGAAAGGTTATCAAATTCTACGTTTAGCCGTATAAAAAAAATTAGGCATTCCTATTTGAAAAAATCAAGTTATCGCTGATCGAAGTTTTCTTAATTAATCGAACGATTTCTCAAAGCATAAACGTAATTTAAATTTGACAGTTTCATCAAAGCTGACGCATTTCATGCTTAGTATCACGGCAAAGTCACAGCCTTCCAAATTTTATAACCTCTGCGATATTCAATTTTTTCCTGATATCTACTTATACCGAAAATGGTAATTTACACCTAAACGGTTCGCTTTATGTCCTATGTATGATACATAAAGTCACACTAGAATTCACCAACGAATCTGAATATGCAATAATATACGGGGTGTTCCATTTAAAAAAACATAACTTTAATACATTTCGTGTTCTTGGGCCACTCTGTATAACATGAAAGTATTTTTAAAATGCACGAAGCTTTAATCTCAGATTCCCTTGCAACCAAATTATCGGCAGCCTCCCCCGCTAAAATTGTCTTATTCCTTATGGCTTTCCGACACAGGTCAATGGACAGCCTATTATGGGACAATGGACAGACCTTTCAGTTTTACAACCCTCCACTCCCCAACCACCCCAATTTCATCCCCCCCCCCCTAAAAAAGGTAGAAAACTATCAAGAACCCCTAAACCATCTAAAAACGAAGTTTGGACTGTTTTCATATTCTTAGTTTTTTGGTTACCTATATTGCAACGCTGCCATGACACGATTTCTAACAAACATACGCATTTTCCATCCTCACTACGGTAGTAATACTGCGTCAAAATTTCATTAGAATCAATTTAATAGTTTCCACGTTACAAAATACAAAACGATCTAAAGCCATAAATACTCGTATGTGTACAGAAAATTCCTTAGTTTCGGTAATAGGCTAGGTAATGTACGGATTGACCTAAAAAGGTGATTTTTGTCGCTAGGTCTTTCTTCACAGGTCAGTGGACAGTCTATTATGAAAGCAACAACATTTTCAATTTTTCAACCCCCCACCCGACAACCACCCCACCCAAAAAAGTAGAAAATGATCAGGAAACCCTAAAATACCTAGAAACGAAGTATGAGCAATATTTAATTTTTTTTTGTTTTTTCCTACTTAATTACTCCGCCGCCCATGCACCGATTTTCAAAATTATAGGAACATTACCTACTACGACCCCACAGCATATCGCTGCCCAAATTTCATCACAATACATGCAACGGTTGCTGAGATTACGTGGCTAGAAAAACGCGTACAGACAGGCCGACAGACAGACAGACCGACCGACAGACTGACCGACAGACAGACCGACAGACAGACCGACAGACAGACCGACAGACAGACCGACAGACAGACCGACAGACAGACCGACAGACAGACCGACAGACAGACCGACATACAGACCGACAGACAGACCGACAGACAGACCGACAGACAGACCGACAGACAGACAGACCGACAGACAGACCGAC
Source organism: Callosobruchus maculatus (assembly GCA_951848785.1). Lineage (NCBI taxonomy): Eukaryota > Metazoa > Arthropoda > Insecta > Coleoptera > Chrysomelidae > Callosobruchus > Callosobruchus maculatus. The sequence continues at coordinate 8,152,925 of CATOUR010000029.1, forward strand.
AGACAGACCGACAGACAGACCGACAGACAGACCGACAGACAGACCGACAGTCAGACCGACAGACAGACCGACAGACAGACCGACAGACAGACCGACAGACAGACCGACAGACAGACCGACAGACAGACCGACAGACAGACCGACAGACAGACAGACCGACAGACAGACCGACAGACAGACCGACAGACAGACCGACAGACAGACCGACAGACAGACCGACAGACAGACCGACAGACAGACCGACAGACAGACCGACAGACAGACCGACAGACAGACCGACAGACAGACCGACAGACAGACCGACAGACAGACCGACAGACAGACCGACAGACAGACCGACAGACAGACCGACAGACAGACCGACAGACAGACCGACAGACAGACCGACAGACAGACCGACAGACAGACCGACAGACAGACAGACCGACGGAAATGAGTGACGTGGATTTTTATTATGTAGGCATCATAAAACGCTCAAAAAGTGTATTATCTCAAAATCGAAAATTTTCGCGATCACAATACTCCCCTCACCTATCGGTGTGGGAAGTAAAAACATCGACAGTAGTCAAGATATTATATTATATCTACGGCGAAGAATAAAAAAGTGTACGAAATATTATTATTATTTTATTTGTAGTTGAAAATATGTGGTTTGCTAGTAATTAGTGGCATCATCTGGGAGTACAGCAGGCCTAATGTCAATGCTTTTATTTGCCTAAAATATGAAACTAAGCACTAATTAATTAAAATTTTAGCACGTAAGAGAATAACCGATAGTTACAATAATGAAAGGCATGGTACGTACCGAACCAATGAGGAGAGGGTCACTTCTACCCTTGCAGAAGAAATCTGCGATAGAGTTGACCTCCTGAGGATCTCCAACCTTGGTACCAGTACCGTGAGCCTCTACATAAGACACTTCGTGAGGTTTAATTCCAATTTCATCGTACACTTCTCTGATAAGTTTGTTCTGCATTCCTCCAGATGGAAAAGTGATCCCCTGTTCTTTGTTACCATCAGTGTTCGTTTTTGCTCCCAGGACTGATGCGTAGATACGTTTTGCATTCTTTGCTTTCTGGAGGTAGACTACCACGGCTGCTTCTGACCTGGAGAAATAATGGAACAAATACTAAATTATGCAATGGAGGTATATACAGGGCGTCCCACGATGATTAAGACAAGCAATATATCGGAGCTGGGCAGTAGTAGCGAATTATAATTTTGGGAGTGTAAATTAGAGCAAATATAGTATCTTTTCTTATTATTGTATCACCCAATGAGGTATTTGTTTTTGCTCACGTGACGTCCGATTCAAAATGTTTAATGGGACACCCTGTATATTTGTGACTTTTTGTATTCCACACGATAAAACAATTCCAACAAACTAGCACACTTGGGGTCTAAAGTGATTAAATCAACAGCTACAGGTACTTAAAGGACTGTACCACTACCATTACGAAACACTACTAAAATAATTTTACTGCAGGGGTACATGTTATAATCAATGGTAGTGGTACCATATTTTAAGTACCTGTAGCTCTTGAATTAACCACTTTAGACCCCAAGTGTGCTAGTTTGTTGGAATTGTCGGGCGGAACCCAAAAAGTCACAAATATACAGGGTGTCCCATTAAAAGTTTTGAATCGGACGTCACGTGATCAAAAACAAATACCTCATTGGGTGACACAATAATAAGAAAAGATACTATATCTGCTCTGATTTCCACCCCCAAAATTATAATTCGCTACCACTGCCCAGTTCCGATATATTGCTTGTCTTAATCATCGTGGGACACCCTATATGTATCAATTTCTCAGCAGATGCTTCAAATTGTCAATCGACGACAAACAAAAAAGTCCAACAATAGAGTTCTTGTACTGGTGAAATTTTTGCAATGCCCAAGTATGAATCCCATAGTTTTGTATGCCAGATTTAACTGTGAATCAAAAGTAATGCCTAAATCTTTGTTCAGCATGCCATTATGTAATACATCCCCATTGATGCTGCCAGTGGAGTATAAATTGTTAGGTCACTCTGAAGTAAGATTTTCAATCGGTAAACGTAACAAAACCTAGTCAATATATTAAATGATCCGCATATAGCAAGTGATTGCAATTGAGTTTGGCGGAGATATCGTTACTCAATATGGTAAACGGTCACGGACCAAGCATAGATCCTTGAGGAATGCCAAAAGTAGCTGCCGCATCGTTAGACTCCATGCCATTATACTTAACAGATAGTATTTTCTGTTTAGCAAGTAAGATTTGAGAAAAATGAAGCGTAAGGCCTAATTTTATAAGCTTTTGTAGCAGTATTCCATGATTAAGTATGTCGAATCTGTATAGATGACATCAACCTGTCTACCACTGTTTAAGACGTCCAGTATTCCATGATCAAGTATGTCGAATCTGTATAGATGACATCAACCTGTCTACCACTGTTTAAGACGTCGGCATCGGCAGTAAATTGCTTAAAATGTGCGAGATTGGAACTTTATGATAACGCAATATTTATCGCCCCTCCAGATGTTTAGAGGTAGGAGTACTACTAAGCAGTAATATTGGATTGTATATATTACCTAGTAGCTTTATTAAACATCTTAGAACAACACAGTGCAGCATATGGTCTCAGTGTTAACTACAACAAGACCAAGGTTATGATCGTAGATAGAGAGCATGATAATCATCGAGAAATAAAGTCAATAGGCCGTTGTGAAGTAGTTCAAAGTTTTGTGTACCTCGGTTCTTTGATCGACAATTCGGGTAGCTGTGAAAATGAGATTCGACGGCGCATTCAGCAGGCACGTGTGGCCATGACAAAGCTTAGTAAAATATGGCGTGACCATAACATCGCCAAAGCTACCAAAATTACGATGGTTCAGTCTCTTGTGTTCTCCATAGTTTTGTATGCCTCGGAAACTTGGACGTGGAGGAGAATGCTGAGAGTTCCTTATATCGCCCATCGAACTAATGTTTCCATGCTGAATGAGCTCGGTAATCCAAAGAGACTATCCTCTATTGTGTCGACAAGGATACTTACATTCTTCGGACATATTCACAGAAGCGATAATATGGAGAAACTTGTAATTCAGGGTCACGCCTCTAGTGGCGGCACCGTGGCCGTTTCCCTACACGCTGGGTGGATACGACGAAACAGTTGCTGGGTACGAGTATCAAGAGCGCCACTGAACCGACAGTAAATCGCGAACGATGGCGAGCCAGTTCTCAAAACTATTGATAGTATTCGTGTCGGCAATACTCTAGCTCCGACTTAATGCATTTTACGAGTTCACAACATGTTTGTTAAGACATTGTGACTATGCTGATGATATCTTACCTTACGTATCCGTTTCCTGAGGCATCGAAGGCTTTGCACATGCCTTGAGGACTTAACATACTCAATCGGTGAAACTGCAGAGAAGATGTAGGCTTCAGCAGTAGGTTGACGCCACCGACGATGGCTGCTTCACACTGACCAGTTTTCATGGCCGTTACAGCCTGCTGAAAGGCGAACATACTGCTGGAGCAGGCTGTGTCTATTGCGTAACTGGGTCCGTTAAAATCGAACGTGTATGAGATTCTGTTTGGGAACATGGCACGGCAACAACCTGAAAAGATTAGGACGCACCATTAGCTGGTCCGGCGATTGCAAATTGCAGCGATGGTCAAGTATTCTTAATCCGGGATATGAAAATTGCAGCGGCTGGTTATTTTTCCATTTCAGGTAAACATGGAAATTGCAGCGGACGACCCTCTGTTAGGGATAGACGAGATAGTAATTACTTATTTTATTTATTTTTATTCAGATTGTTGGATGTCATTTCACTTAGGTCTAGCGTGGTGGCGTAAAATTCAAAGTCTAGGTTTAACGAATGAATACAAAAATTTGACCGATTTTGGTAAATGGTTAAAACATACATTTGGCTTACAATTTCTGAATCCTAAGTAGGTGATGCTTATGCTTTCGACTTGACAGGAATTCAGCTTGCTGATGCAAGGGTGTCTTTATATGCATACTATTTAGTCGAAAATTATATATCGGGGGATTCAGAGTTTCCTCCAGAAATTTGGGCAGAACACTCTGACAAAACATCTCGCACTACCAATGCCTGTGAATCATTTCATGCGCACTTTAACGAGAGTTTGTATAACAGTCATCCGTCATTGTTTATTTTTGTAGAGTCTTTGATAAATACTCAGACACATACATTAAAATGAATAGTGTGAGAATAAAGCACGCTCCAAATGCAACAACTAAAAAGAAGCAAGATTTTTTGAATCTTAGAATAGGTTTACTCAATGAAAATAGGATAAGTACATAGATTAGAATATTTAAAAAGTGTATGTCATTTTTATGGTGAGAACCTTAGTTGGTAATTATGGTTATGGTAGAGAATTGCAAAATCTCTATAACAATAATGTGTCATATAGTTTTCAAGATCACTAACAGGAGCAGTAAGTAAATTCCACCAAATTGTTGCTTCAGATGAAAATTAATTTGACCTGTCACATATTATTTTTTATATAATATTTTTCTATACAAATCCAAATTAATTCCTACCATAAGTTTATGGTCAGTTATCCTCTCATTGTAAAGGCGGACCTTTTAAAATTAGCCAATCCTTGTTTATTGCTCCCTCCTTTGTTTTTCAAATGTTCTTTTTTGACAGTTTCTTAATAGCTGGTATGACAGGTAGGTGAGTCCTGTTTATAACTTTTTGTTTGAAAGGATTTTGGGAAATTCATGAGTTATACAATAAACTCCATTCTTTTAAGCAAGATTGTTGAACATTTATTTTACTGGAAATGCTATCAAATTTATATTTTTAAGTTGTATGTACAGTAGCACATCATGATGTCCTCCAAACTACGTACTTCCTTTTTTTTTTGCTCTTTTCTCTCTTTTCCTATTCTTTGCTTATTTATCCCTCACTTACATTTACGAATTGACATGTTATATGCAAATGATACCTAAACAGTATGTTAGAATTTGACAGAGCTACACCCACGGTTTCCTTAATTTTTTTTTATTAACGTTTGTTTCAATCTAACATAAGCAAAGTCAATATGTACAAATATAAAGTTCAAGAGATAATTCAATTTTAAGAGTTTCACAAGCTATAATGGAGTTACCAAATCAAACTTATTTTCAATCATATGTAATTTTTTGATAGCATTTGTGACATTAGCAGTATAACTAACAGTCCAACGATATAAGCTGCACTGCTTATTGTATTAATTATTAAGCAACGACTGAAGATATTTTTTAACGAATTACATCAATAGTAAGAATACGGATAAATCAAGTTCATCAAAAAGGAATTTCCTTTTTGCATGATTCCAACGAAATCCAGCCATGAAAACGTTATAAGCATTAGCTCTATGAAGCTGTTGCAAACTAAAACAATTGTGTCGCTCAGAAGAGAAGATCTTTTGTAAAGACTTCAAAAATATATGGATTGAAAGATTGAACCAGCTTTTGTATCGTTTTTCAAGTGATCAGACTGTAAAAAATTTACATTCGGTATATTAAAAAAAAATGAATATTACAACTAGATTAAAATATCGACTACTTCGTATTTACACTTGAAGAGACTAAACATAGGAACGTGCAATATTTCGAAAAAAATTTGTGAACAAAGCAACTCAATTAACTATCCGTTCTTTCCTTTTTTAAACTTGCCTTTGATAGTAAATGGTAGGGAAACCGAGAATGATATTGAGGAATTGACTTTTATGTGCATTTTTTTTAACAGAAAATTATCAACTTTGATCGCCAATTGTAATCTAGAAATCTACCTGTCAGTCCATATCCGTTGATCTGTTCAGGGTCCTGCGTCCAAAACTCTGATGATTCACTGTCTGAGACCCCAATGAAGACCCCCGTCTTAGAGCCTTTTGCATCCGAGGGATTCACTCCAGCGTCTACTAGAGCTTCATGTGTCAATTCGAGGAGCATTCGAAGCTGAGGGTCCATTACATGTGCCTGCACAAGAAAATATTTTATGACAACTACAATCTCACACAATTAATTGAAATGTTGAAATATATACAGCTATATACAATGCTTTAAAACGTTCAACACTTTGAGTGCACTCAATGAAAACCTCCGATAATATCTGTAAGGCATACAGAGAATCTATTAATTTCAAACTTGGGATTCTATGTGATATGTTCGTTATCTTCGCTGCTGTAAGGATCCCCTGTTCCGCTTTGTGCGAGAGCACGAGAATACGGATAAAGAGCCTTCTTTTCAGAGCAGCAACACGGGCAGCCGAGGAACTCAGCTTCAAGCTCGACTTCACGCGGAGGTGTCAGCAGTCCGTTACTGTACTTGCTCATGCACAATTAAAAATCCGTATTAAATCTGTTGGAATCCAATTTTTTTCAAGACTCCATAAATATATAAGTCAATGCACGGAATCTTCTACAAACATCTAGAAGAGCATGGTTCTCCTTCCTAAGGTCTACTGGGTTGAAGTCGGAGAATGAAAGCTCTATAATGACTTACAAAGATGGTGTTTTTAACAACTTAGAAAAACGCACCTCTTGTCGTGTGTAAGCATAGGCGTAGTTAAGTCCCTGAATCTGGAGGGGGGTTAAGTCTCCGCCCTAGATACAATAAACTTAACAGAACGAATTATTTTTGGATTTTTGGAGGGCTTAATTTCATTCTTGGGGGGGCTAAGCCCCCAAGCCTCCCCCTAACTAAGCCTATGTGTGTAAGGTGTACGCTGGTACTGCCCACGTCCATCGCCACAACGCGGCTCTATTATATAAGCTCTAAAATTCAAAACGCCAAACAATCAGACTCGTTTGAGGTATTAGAAGTTTGACCACAATGGTCAATGGCTATTTAGATAGATTTTGAAACCAGTTGGTGTTATTAACAATTGGACATTTCCCATTTTAGAACCTGTAGAATATGAGCCCTTCTACTATAAGATGGTTAGACATATCATAGGCAAAAATGTAAGCTTCACCTGGAGCATCATCAAGAATGAAGTGTATAGACGCACTGGGCAGTTACTAATATAAGAACAGCATTTTACATAGGATAGATCTTACACACTACTACTGAAAAACATAAAGAGAATGATCAAATTGCGCTGAAGAATTCTTTCATGCGGCAAGAGACAAAGACATTTAGGCACGTTGTTGCCAACGTTCAATAGTAAGACGACATAAAAAAGAAATTTATTTCTCTTCTCTAATTTTAGTTCAGAAGCTCCAGGGAGTGCTTTGAAGCACGCTTTACATTTTACATTTGAGGCAGTATGCCAATAACATTTACCCTCAGTATTATGGAACAGTTGCTCCGGTGAATAAATTAATAATGAAATAATACATTTATAACTCTGTCTGTACGAACTTGAAAAAACATGTTGTGGTTGATGTTAAGTTAAGCGGCCTACAGATGTTGATGCATGCTGCGATGCAGGCATCAACTTCTAGTGAGACCTAAAGCACACTGACGAGCTTTAATAAAAGCGAAACGACGTCATCTGTGATTGGTTTCTGATGAATTAATGAAATTGCTACTCTTTAATTGAGTTACGTTGCTTTTTAGCATAAACCGAATGTCGGGAGTGTTAAATGAGTGTTCCACAAAAAGAGTCTGTTTGTGGTCGTTCCTGCAGGTTTCTATACCTGATGTTTTTAAACGGGTCACACAAACAGTGCTCGAATACTCAAATTAAACGCTCAGGTACCGGCATTGGTAGATAGATGGCGAACCAATACTTCTTCAAAGCACTGCTTCCCAATATCTATATGTTGCTACTATTAGCACGAGTTTTGCCAGCTAGGCACTATGTTGCAATTTCATTTATTCGTCTGAGACCTAAATCACACTGACGAGCTTTAATAAAAGCGAAACGACGTCATCTGTGATTGGTTTCGGATGAATGAATGAAATTGCTACTCTTTAATTGAAAATAATATGCCAAACTTAATTCGCAATGAAGCAGTGAGTTTGAATACATGTAAGCAGTAATTACTTCACGGCTAACAAGTTATTTTTGAATAAGTTTGAATCACTGTTTCATGATCTTTTTCCCAAGATTGCAGCAGATAATGAAAATTATTTGCTAAAAATTCAAGATAAAAATATTGCTCAAGTGGCGCATAGATAACGGACTTAGTTGGAGAGCTCAGATTGGCTTTTTGAGAAATATATTTTCTCCTGCTTGCTATGCTCTAAACAGGTCCAACGTTGCAGATCAAGACACATTACTGATTTTCCACTATGCATTTTTTTCTGTTGATTAAGCTATGGGTTGATTATTGGGGGTTCATCCTCTCATCGCGAAAAAGTATTTATAGTACAAAAAAAAGTAAGATGTATAGGACTGTAATTACGTTTCTCAGGTTTGACGTCTTAGACAAAATTTCTGAATAGGCAGAATAGGTATGTATTTGTTGTAATTTTTTCAAGTTTAAGTCTGACTATTCTTTTTAATAGTCCTATACCGTACCTATTATTGGTTTATTGGACAAAAAATATATCTAGCTAATCATCTATTATCTGGTCAACGGTTCTGAAGATACGGGGTATCGGAAAGAGGGGTATAGTTTTAAAAAAACATGGCCGATTTCATTCATAAAATATCCATGGGCGTGCGGATTTTAAATGAATACTTCAGGGCTATGAAGCGTCTTTCCTGTTGTATAAATGTTCATTTTTAAATAAGATCATAACAATAATAACGACGAAAATCAGTGTACCTAACAAGCTAACAAGACAATAAACTCGACAAAACAGATATTCAAATAGTTTGTGACAATCTGTAGAAAGATTATAAACACGATATAGAAAACGCCACTTGTATTTCGATATTTTTAGAAGGAGAGAGAGAGACAGGAACATAAAGTTGGTGGCAGGGCGGTCAATAGCAAGATTTAATCTCCATGGCAATGGCATGGTAGCAGATCCTCAACCAATAAGGTTCCCTGACAAGACGTTGGATGACAGGATTCGTGAGTTGTTGCCGATTCACCCGAAGTTGATGATATCCTCAGAAAATATGTATATTTTATAACAGGCAGATTAAGAAATATCGGTTATTAAATAAAAATACATTAACAAATATATAAAAATATCAGTTACTAAATAAAAACACATTAACAACTATACTAAAGTAGCTATAAAAATATCTTAAATTGCTGTTACCGTTAATTTTGCTTTTTTATAAATAAACTTGGCAAAATCGCATTCCTTTTGTAGCTCCAGATCCGCTGGTCAGATAGTACCTATATTCCTCTATCTGTAGAGCTGTAGGATACCTTCTTTATATTCAACAAACTATACTATATTCTATACTAGTATTCTGGAAGTCGCCGAAGTGAAATAGTTTCTGAAGATGCTATCCACTCGTGGTGGCGAAACGTCAAGCTTTAACGCTAAACGACGCCGGCCTAAAAACGCAACAACCACAAATTCATTGGACGATGGGGCGAAAGCCTTACACAGTATATATTCTATACCTGCTTAGCGTGTACTCCAAAAAATGTGGCATCAAAGTACTGCAGATCCTTGATCTTTCCCGTTCTGGTGGGCAACCCGTAGAGTCCACTGGGCCACCGCCTTTCATCGTCAGTGACCAGATCGACTCCATCGAACAGCTGTTGCTTGAACTCTTCAATGGAGTTGCTTTCTGGAAGGCGACCAGAGATACCTGTGATGACGATGTCCTCTCCAGCACCAGTGCCGTTCGTGGTGCCGTTCATGTAGGGTTCTGGGGCTCGGGCTGGCATTGTGAATATGTTGGACTCGTTGTGTGATGTGAGTTAATACAAAGCTGCAACAAAATGATAATAGATAGAATGATAGAGATCTATCAGAATATTACGATTTAAGATATTTTTTTGGGAAAAAAGGCGTCACTCTCCCCACCATCTCAGTTTCACCTCCAATACCGTCGCAAATTATCTATATGTATAAGTAATCTGATTTTAATGGACTAATCTGCATAATTTATATTGATGTCGAAGACACCTCTTGGATCATCAAATGCCACTTCAGTTTGCTTTCCAAAGTTGTGAATGCCTGTACATGCGCGAAAAATCGAGACTCCATATGTGTACAAAAATTTGTTATGCATTACCTACTAACATTGATTAACATATTATGTTAACATGTTATGTTAATCAATGCTATTAATTACATAAATTTATATAGAGTAGCACTATCAGAGATGATACATAAGAGAGATGTCAGAACATTGTTTGTAGATCAGTATTTTACTCATGTTTAGCTAGGTCTGAAGGGTACAGGTGCTAAGGGTATAGACTCTAGGGTATAGCACGCGAAATTGAGAATAAGACGTATTCCCGTGTTAGCCAAAGGCTCGGCCAAAGGTAAGGCCAAAAGGTCAAAGGTAAGGCCCTAAGGCCACTATAAAAATGAATTCAGCATTTCCAAGCTCCTGATGTTACCTTTAAACTTACAGTAATGATTCGAAAAGCAAATTGAAGAAGAAAGCTTGCGCTTTGTCACCTATTTGCCCTTTTTTGAAGGTTGTTAAATTACAAACATGTGAAGGATGTATGATTTTGCATTGAGCATTTTTTTGCATACTAAAAAACTTTTTTGAGAAAATCGCAAATAGTTGTCATTCACTAAGGCCTTAACTATCACCTTCTGAAATACTATATACGATACGTAGTTTGAAAAACAAGTGAGTTCTGTTCGAAATGGGAATCCGTGTTTTAGCAGGGTCAAATTTGCATAGGGTATAAAATATAGTCGTTTATCGTTTATAAATCAGCCCCTCAACTACTGTGGCATCCTCTACCCCAATTTAACTTCTTTACAAAACAGGATAATGATCAGAAAACTAGAAATCACTTAAAATTCTTGGAAGGTTTGGAAAGTCAACTCTCAGGCAGCTACAGCTTATATGGGATTATCAAAAATATTAATCAACGTAAAATTCTCGAAAAACTTAGGTTAATACTTTTGAAAAAAAGTTAGCATTAAGGCATTTAAAGCACCTCGAAACAAAGTTTGATCAGCTTCAATGCCCTTAATTTTTCAATGATTACTCTGCTACCATTACCACGATTTTTAAAAATGATACAATGTTTTCATCTGCGTTGTGTAAGCAATACGGTGTCAACAATTCCTTACAATCAAGCGAAGAGTTTACAAGTCACGGTTTATAGGATTGTCAAGTGTAATATGTACCGGAGAAGTCAAAATATGTGTCTTATAAGAGGCAATACTCTATAGTCTCTATAGTCTGTAATGTACAGAGTATCATCAAGGTTATTGCTCTTAACGTAATGGAGAGAACTTTATGAATAAAAAAAATTAGAGGTTCCCAATAACCCCTTCCTCATCATCCTAATTTCATCCCCCCTTTAAAGAATTTAAGAATGACCAGGAAAGCAAAATTTGTAGTGGTTCTGAGAGTTTTTCTAGCTAATTACTCCGAAGTCAAAGCGTCGATATTTTTTGGCATTACCCATTATTATGATCTAACACCATATTACACCTCAAATTTGCTGTAAATTGTCAGGCCAAATTGACCCAATGATTACTTTATGTCCTTGGATTTAATAATTATGTAATATTATGGATAAAAAAAGACCATTTACGGGCCGAGGAAGGCGGTAGGCTATACTGCTGCAAGAAAATCCTCGTCCACATACTGAAAAACCAACCCAGAAGCTGGGAAGAACAGTATGCAGAGTATTGTCCCAGTATGTCCCCATTGAAACGATCGAGCTTATAGGGAAGACTCGAAAATTAGCAAAATCTGTAACAACTGTATTTACAATGAATTTGCATTTTACTAAAAAAAAGTCAAGTTAATTGACTCAGTACCTCCCACACATCACTGTCATAGTGTCATACCAGTTTATTATTTGCCTAAAGCATGAAGCTATAGTCTGAGATCACCTTGCAACCAAATCATCAAGCAAAAAAGTGTGTTAATGCCGTTAGGTATTTCGTTCACAGGTCAATGGACACTCCATTATTAATACAACAAATTTTTCAGTTTGACAACCCCCCAACTAGCCCAAGTCCACCACCAAACAAAAAAAATAGAAAAAATCATCAGGAAACCCTAAAACGCCTAAAAACGAAGTTTGAGAAATATTTGAAGTTTTCTGTTTTTTGCTAATTACTCTGCCGCCCATGCACCGACTTTCAAAATTATAGCAGCTTTATCTACTACGATCCCAAAGCATATCGTCGCTCAAATTTCATCACAATCGATGCAGAGGTTACTGAGATTACGAGGCTAGAGAACACCAACAGACAGACAGACCGATGGAAATGAGTGACGTGGATTTTCGTTATGTAGATATCATAAAACGCCCAAAAAGCGTATCATCTCAAAATCGAAAGTTTTCGCGATCAATACTCTCCCCACCTATCGGCGTGGGAAGTAAAAAGACTATTTGTACATGTATTAGATGGGCTCGAACTACAACCATAAAGACGTCAGTTAATTATTAAAGTATTAGGAAATACATCAATGTCTCAATAGTAATTTTCTCTATGGATGTGCGACATAAACAACTGATATGTTTACAGACAAATGTACACATTCAATATCCGACCCCAAAATCGATAACTATAATGTATTAAGCAATTTTATTTTTGTTTTGAGTTTCCCAACACGATTTTTTACAACTACCAGAGCAATAAAACTCATGTTTCACAGGCATGCATGAGGTGTAAGTATACATGGTATTTAGATAACCATGTTGATTACACAGAAAGTTGCTGTATCGTTGTTTACGTTATGCTGAATGGATTTGCGTCGGGTAGTTCCACAATCAATGTTGATATGGGTATCTAGTTTCCATGATATTTTTGCCATTGATTAGAATGTAGACACATTTTTGATCACACAATAGGTATATCGATTATTTAATCGATATTTTTCGCGCTTTTTAAAGTTACAGAATAAATTCTGAGCCCCATGAGAAGCTTTTGTCTCGGCCCACGACTGAAGAATATAGGAATCATAGAAACAACAAACATTTGACTTAAAAATCATTGAACAAAAAAGTTTGTCATGCCTTTGAACCCCCAAAAGACCATTTTGACTATGTGAGTATCATCCACCTCCCAAGCATTGCCACTCCATCTAAATTTCACATGCTTCTTCTTCTTTAAGTGCCGTCTCCTCTAAGAAGGTTGGCTATCATCATGGCGATTTTTGCTTTAGATGAGGCTGCTCGGAATAATTCTATCGATGTACCATTCTCGCATGTTTTTCAGCCACGAAGTGCGTCTTCTACCCGCACTTCTTTTTCCTTTTATTTTCTCTTGTATTATATCAGTTGTACAATATGGTATCTTTCTCCACGCATAACGTGACCAAGATAAGAAAGTTTCCCCATTTTGACAGTTTCTACTATTTCAGTTTCTTTATTCATACGCCTTAAGATTTCAACATTTGTGACCCTTTCCGTCCAAGAAACTCTGAGTATGCGTCTATACATCAACATCACGAAAGCCTCAAGTCTTCTCAGATCAACTTTGTTCGTTGTCCATGACTCCATCCCATAGAGGAGGATCGAGAAAATGTAACATCTGGCCAATCTCATCTTAAGTTTAATATTCAGATCTCTTGAGCAGAATAATCTCCGCATATTAGTAAATGCAGCCCTAGCTTGACCTACCCCAGATCTTATTTCTCGATAGTGTCCTCCAGTCTCGGTCAAAATGGTACTCAGGTATTTATACTCTCTTACTCTCAATCTTCACATGTTTAGAAAAAGGAAGTATATGGCGCGAGTCTGTTGCATCATATCTTACTTGGGCACAAAACTGTTCATGATGTGTAGAATATTTTGCGTAAGTTACGAATGCTTGTGAAGCACCGTTGCAATCTACTTGATGCATGGGCGCCAGCAGAGGGGGGCAGGGGGGCCACAGAATCATAGAAACAACAAACATTTGACTTAAAAAACATTGAACAAAACAGTTTGTCATTCCTTTGAACCCTGAAAAGGCCATTTTGACTACGCTGAGTGTCATCCACCTCCCAAGTATTTCCACTCCATCCAAATTTCACATGCTAAGAAAAAGGAAATATATGCCTCGACTCTGTTGTATCATATCTTACTTGGGCACAAAACTTTTCATGATGGTAGAATATTTTGTGTAAAGTAACGAATGCTTGTGAAGCACCGATGCAATCTACTTGACGCCATTTTCCCCTCTAAGTAGGGTTGCCAGGTGTCCTGGATTTCGCAGGATGTCCTGGATTTGAGGCTTTAACAAAACCGTCCTGCGAAGAATTCAGGAAGAACGCCTAATATCCTGGATTTCATAAATGCTCAGAATAAAAAATCGATTTTAAGTTATTTAACTTAGCATTACCTGTAAATCCGTAATACAAATCAAGCGAGAATTACAGATCGCTTGTCAAGATTTAGTGATCACCTTGGGCGTTGTTTTAGTGCCAGTTTCTCTATAGAGTTCTCTCAGGGTTACTTTCAGGTTGATTCAACATTCAATATCTTTGCTTCAACTCGACAATTGTCTCTATCTCTATCATCTACACGATGTCAGAAAGAAATATAGTTGTCATTAAACTCAGGGTTAATGTCTAACTCTATATAGAAAAATGTCCTTTATTTACATCTGTCCTTCCCTTTTTAAATGTATGTCCTACGATTTTCGAATCTCAACCTGGCAACCCTACCTCCAAGAGAGAATGTGGGCTCACTGAAATGAGAACAAATTCAAGTACATGTTGTACTTTGACATCAATGGTGCGCGCCTCTACTTGCGTGAATAGCTAGAGCGTTTAACAAGTGAACAATAGGTTTGCACTCGCAGACGAGAATGAAGTTGATTGCTCTGTTTGATAGTCAACGCAGAATGGATTTGTAATACGCATGATTCCGACACAACCACGGTTAGTTATATTTTATTTTTCAGCTCAGCTAAACCTACCAACATTTTTTTAAATTCGTACGTATATACGTTCTCTATACTTTTCTACTAGGTTTATCAATTTTTTTATTTTCTTAGTTTTTTGTTCATTTTTCGTACACCTTCAGGACACACTCTCTTGTAACGTGGTGGATGGTCAATTCGTTATTGCAAGAGAAATTCAAGGAAAAGTAAGATAAGAAAAAGAAAGGGAGGGCGTAGAAGACCAAAGAGGAGGAAGTTCGTGAGTTGGTGGGTCGATATAGTCGATTAGAGTTCGGAAATTTGTGGGTATAATCAAAAGGGTTAATTTTGAGGTTCCATATACCTAAAAGGGCCAAACATTTTGTTGTTTTCAAAATTGCACGATTTGATTTTGATCACAACGCGAGACGCGGCCTTGTGTGGTTGCGAACTTGCTCGACTGTGTAGTGTAGTCTACTGACTCGCGCCTCAGAGGGTTGCTTTGTGATTCAGCTTGACGTAGTAAACGGTTTGGTTTTTGACCCCGCATTCACATTTGCGAGACGATATTAAAACCACTTAATATTGTGACATTTCTCGATTCTCTTTTTTCATTTGATACTGTCGGCCTTCTAAAAGGCCCCTAATTTCTATTGATTTTTATTCTATCAAATTCTTCCCGTTTTTGGAAGGGCATGTATTCAAAAGCTTTCCTTGGTATTCATTCTGACGGCACTATTGTGAAATGTTTATTCTTTGACCTGAGACAACTATTTACTTGAACATATCATAATGCTTTCTTTATATTCCGTCCACAATACTTCACTTCCTACTTACTTCCTCGCTTTTTACGTGTCGAGATCGTGATATAGTGACACGTCTTCTCTAAAAATCCATTAGGTATAAGTGTTATATGTCAGTTTTTCAGTCTTTGTTTAGCCCCCTCTCTACTGCTTCATATGTGGCTTAGGTATAGATTTGAAGTGAGAAGATTCTCAGTCCACTCTCAACCACGCTTTGACGTATTTGTCTCACAACTTTTCATATTTCCTCCAATAGGTCCACCTCCCTAAGGAAGCCAATTAACTTATTTGGGAAAGCATTTCTCAGATCGTCTGCGCGGAAGGCTTATTACCACCAAACAACTTATTATATCCAACCCACCCCACGACAGCGTATGTACATAGAATATGTTTCGCCATATTGTCCCCTGAAAGCATAGTCTTTTAATTCCAGCTGTCATAATGGTGGAGTGATCTGCAACCCTCAGTGCACAGTCTCAAAGTCTTATCAGTTTTTTCTGCTCGATTCTAACAGTAGTGGATAGCCTTTTGGTAGTAACAGGCGTGTGGTTGCAAAATCAATATCTAATGAATGGAATCTCTGGACATCTCAGTCAAGCTATAGAGAACCTAGGAGCTCAGGGCCTCTGACCAGAGGTGTGGCGGTTCTACTTCTCACTTTTTGGTTAACCTAGAAATACATGGAGAACCTGCCTCAGTGTACATACTTTTTTGTGTAGTTTGAGCATTATTGCAAAATAAGTTATGTAGGTAGGTATATGTATATTTAGGTTGATTTAATAAATGGGTTGTATAGCAAAAATGTCTCCAGAATGGTGTTACATTATAATATCATAGATTTTGCCTCAATTTGACACACTACCAAAAGGCTTTGGAAATGGATTAGGACCTAAATGTGGTTTAGAAGGGCTATGAAAACTTTTCTGTTGTCAACGCATCGACTTTCTAACATAAAGCAACATATATTGTCAATTACTCATTGACAAAATTGGGACGAAGTTCAACTTTTCCAAAAGTCCTACTTGACTTGAGTTATAACATTATTTATTAGCAATATAAAATACCGGAGCTAGTATTTATCCGCACTTCATTTTAATAGTGTGGGATAGATTTGGCGTTAGTGTGAGAAGCTTTAGTTGCTATTTTTAACATTTCTACATTCGTCAATAAAATATTAGATTTGAAAATAATGAAATTGAATCATAAAGAAATATCCATTTAGATATAAGTGGCCATTCAGATCGGTAATATAGTACTTCCTGTAATTTTACTGTAATATTTGACAACGTAATGTTATGTAAACGATCATTATATAATTGCGGTGCACTTATTGAAAAAAATACATCATCATCTTATAACCTTACAAATAAGTAATAATTATCAAAAAGCTCAGCACAATAAACAAGTATTTTGAAAAAGCCTTTTTAATCATTATGATTGGTCAGTTTCACGAAGTGAGAGCAACTACAGTTTACAAAATACAATTTATATGGTTTCGCTTGGTTGGCGGTCAATTAAAGCATTGCTTATTTACGAGGTTCCAGTTTATTTGGATTCAAACCATCTTCAGGTATTGTAGTGTAATTATATAGGGCACTTCATGTCGAAATTCTAAATTCGTCTGGTACACGAAACAATCGATACAAATAAATAAATTAACTTTACAGATTTTTAAATCGTGAGCATGTTTCTGCTGGACGGATAGACCTTTTAAATAGAACAACTCGATTTAATTCAAAGCAAGATCTTTCTACCATTCAGCACAAATAGAATTATAGATATAATTCTACATATTAACTTTTAGATGTGTAAGTGGTCGATTATTGTGTAAATAAGTTCAAGTTCACTTTATTTAAGTACATTTAAATATTTTCATTATATCTCGAACCTTGGTGAGCTTTACTATTTGATACAGTATTAATTGAAATTCAGTTTCGTTACCTGAAATACCAGACACTATGTGGAATAACGTCATAATCAAATCACATCCAAGGAGCATCCATGAAAACATCTCTTTTCTTTTTAATTTTGTTTCAATGCATAGTAACACTGAGATTGATAGTTTACAACAGAATGAGCATTTAGGTTGCAATTTAGGTTTCAACTTCTACAATTGTTACTAGTAAGTTATCGAACACGACTACATTTGGAGTTGGTAGCTTGGTAATCCATTAATTGAAAAATCTACATTTAGGTCAGAAAATTATAAAAATCTCATCCTATTACTTCCCACAGCGATATGTGAGGGGAGTATTGCATTGTTTTTTTTTTTTCGGGCGTTTTATGATATCTACATAACGAAAATCCACGTCACTCATATCTGTCGGTCTGTCTGTCTGTGGATCGATCTGTCTGTTGGCGTTTTTCTAACGTCGTAATCTCAGTAACCGCTGCATGGATTGTGGTGAAATTTGGGTAGCGATATGTCGTGGTCGTAGTAGGTAATGTTGCTATAATTTTGAAGATCGGTGAATGGGCGAGTATTTAGCAAAAAATGATTCAAAATTGGGGTAGTTGGGAGATGGTTGGTAGTAGTAGTAGCTGTGGGGCGGCCGCGCCTGGCAAGTAGGCCCCAGTAGGCCCTTTTTACCACCCCGAATATAACCCCTCAGCCACCACTACCTGCTTCTCGCTCCCTGCCAAACCTTCCCCAAAGGCCAGCCAGCAAGGCACATTCTGCAAGGAAGTGGCAGGCCGTTTCATCGGCCTCTCCTCAGCCCATATACATAGGGAGTCGTCTTCAATTCCTAATAGCGATAGATGCCGCCTGAGCCTACAGTTTCCCGTCAGAACACCGACGAGGTTTCCGATGGCCCATCGGCTTTGGTACCGTAGCCACGCTGACCTAGATGTGTTCAGCCCGGCTATAAAGTCCTTGGCTTGTTTGCATCTCTCATTTTGTCTCCACTGTTCATCTATGCTACCGTTTACTCACTTTTTAAGGTCTGGCGTTACCTGCTGCCTACTTAATCCTATAGCGGGCTCCGGACCAACAAACGGTTTCCCGGTGCCGTGTCTGGCTAAACTATCGGCTTCCTCATTACCAGAAAGCCCGTATGACCCGGTACCCACATAAAGGTAACTTCTTTCTCGCCAGCTCTTCCAGTCTCTCCGCGCACTCCTGAACCAGGGGTGCCCTAGTTCTGGGCCCGCAGATGTAAACCTTCTGCCTGTTTCCATTCTCATCTCGTCTTTGCATACTCTAGAGAGTTGCATATAGTTCTGCTTCGAAAATCGTGGTGTACGTACCTAAAGAGTAACGTTCTCGTACTCCTCGACTTTCTAAATACAACCCTGTTCCTGAGGCCTGTCCGCTACCTACACGAGCGCCATCCGTGTAGCATACCAATGCCTCTTCGGGAAACTGAATCTGACCTCTTTTTTACTCCCCTCGATACTGGGAATGGTAAGAGTGAAAGATTTATTTATATATTTTATAGACGGTTTGCCTCGACAATCCTGAAGGCAGATATAGGTAATGCTTCCTCCGCCAGCTTGGCTGTCTTTGATGCCTGGCTAACCGCCACTTCCCTTATCTGCCAGTTACCAGAGTCCCGCATTCTCAGATGCGCTGCCACCGTTGGCAATCCGAGCAGGACCTCCAGTGCTGCAGTTGTGGTCGTCCTCATTGCATCCGTCGTAATCTTTGGGCCACTGTGGATTTCTGCACACAAGGCCACCAGACCACCGAGCCGTATTGTATTCGGGGTCTTATGATGGCAGTGTATATTATCCACTGCAGGATGTTGGAGTTCAATCCTCATGACCTTCAGGTGGTGGGTTGTAGAACTTAAAAAAGACCTAGCGGCATAACGCACCTTTTTGTGTGGGGGGGGGGGACGATATCCGGTAGCTTCACAAATCTTAGCGGTTAATTTACACTCAGAGTAACAACTGAACATAGAGGTAGTAAACAACTAATTCTAATAGGCCGACATCTTTTCCTACGTTCTCATATTGACCACCAGATACGGCAATCATAATTATTTACTATATCATCTTAATTGTATAGTATCCAGAAATATTCCATTCTACGTTAAAAAAGACGATATTTTGTGGGTTCAGGCATGATTACAGCAAAATCAGTAAATATGTTGACCTCTACTGCGTTACTACATATTTCTTCCTCATAAACGCAAACTCTGAAGTCTTACATAAATTTTGAGGAGCTGGCAACGCCGATATAATTTGCATGAGACATATTTACGGTAGAACCTCGACTGTCAAACGTTTGTTTTGTTTGTGCGTCTTTTATGCTTGGTCAGTAAAATCGAGTTCGCTATTTGTTGGTAACTGTAGTGAAGCTTTACAGACTTGCTGAGCTATATTCGAGTGTAGTTTAACAGTTTTTCGAGATGGGACAGTGCAGTGCAGTGTTTCTAACATGCGTTGCACTGGAAGAATTTTCAGGTTAGTTGGCAATGTTTGGGTCTGAAGTGTCAAAAGATGATGGCTTTGAGCAAGCCATGCTGAAGTGGTTTGCTTACTATTATACATCTATGTTAAGGTGTTACTCTGAGAGTGTACCTACATGATAAAGTCCACCTTGCGGTTTTTACAGTTCGATAATGTCACTCGGCGCTGGAGTTTGAAATTGATAGGTAAAAGCATTGATTAAGGTATAAATACGTTAATCAATGGTAAAAGTGGAAAGTTTAATTGTGAATTACACAGGGATTAGATAAACTTATAGCAAAAATATAATATAGTTTGTGAGTGGAATAGTTGTAGAGTTTATAACTGGGTATATTTAACCTAAGAGAAGCCTGGAGCAGCCTAGGGGGCATTTGATTATTTAGCCTACGACTAATATAGATCAAAAAGCGATGACACTATTGGTTAGAGTTCATTTACCAGACCTGCACGGTTTTTGAAGAGAAAAATTTAATTTTTGGGGAAAACCAAACTGATATTTTTTTATTTTTAGGATGTGTTGGACTTTATGGAATATCCCACACGATATATACTTTTTGTCACTCAATTTTCGTATTCAGTAGACAGTTTTACTAAAAAATGGCGGAGTCAGGTCTCAGGGCTTTCAGTTCAATTTTTTAATTCAATTCAATTTATTTCCATTCATGGTAAAGTACAGCAATACTATTACCTGTAGACCTTTGGTATTTTTGGACCAAATGTAGGATGCAATCATGCAGTGATTGTAATTCATTCTGTACAGAAATAATACCCTAAATGCTTAACCAAAAAGCATATGAATTTCCGTGTTCATAGAGTCATATCTTTTTCACTCAACGTGTGTATCATGACTTTATGCAGGTTTATGAAACGAACGTCTCGTTAGAAACGTGGAAAATTTTACAACTTCCCGTGAAACTGCAAATATTATCATCAGATAAAACACATACGTATACATAACATCACTATAACCTCTACACATCAATCAAAAACTTTGCATATTCAAAATATCATAATTTATTATCAGCGTATTAAATTTGTATATATTTCAAACCTATGTCGTTAACGTAATATTGATGATACTAAATATTGTATAAATATTATGACACGCATTGTTATACACATATCGCATTTATATTTAATAACTTTGCACGAGGTGTTACAAAATTTAACCAATACCTAGTTGAGCTCTCGGTTGAGCTTGAGTTATCTCAATATCTGGATTGATTACAAATCTACATTTTATTTATGAAGATATACCTCAAAATTAAGTTATTGCTACCAGTTTTAAACTTGGAGCCTTCGTAGGTACTTCAATTAACAGTGGTATGGAATATGCTCAATTAAAAATGTTTATACCAAAAATGGAGCGGTTAGAAATCTGAGTTACTTGACCACTGTTTATCGTTCTTTATCAGATAATAATCTTAAAACAGGGTAAGGTATATTTATTATTATTATTTATATTTATCTGACTTTCTAAGTTCCTCTCGCATAACTGCGGTAGCAACAAGTGTTGATGGGCTGTGCCAAGTCAACACCCGGACTATTATTGATCGGAATTTAGGAAGGATCGCACAATATACAGGTCTTCAAGATTACATACTTTTGAAATACTTTGTGTCATTTTTCGTCGAGGCCCAACTGTTGAAGGTGTTGTGTGTTTCCAAAGTCTTTTTATTTCCATGGCAAGGTCCGTGTATTTGGATATCTTCCCAGCGTAGGTGTTTTAGATGTCCACATCACTGGGAATGGCAATATCTATCAAATAAACAATTTTGTCGGCATTTGACTGGAAAACTATATCTGGTCTATTGGCTGGGATAAACTTGTCTGTATGTATTTCAACATCCCAGTATAGTTTGTATCGATCGTTTTCGAGTACTGATGTCGGAGTGTAATCGTAATATGCATCTGTGTTTTCTATTAGTTTGGTTGTTGTGGCTAATGCTTGAGTTATGCCTGGCTGTGTATTCGGTACCGGCAAGAGTTTTGCACCCGCTTGTTTTGTGATCTATTGGTTCTTTTTGTTGGTGACATTTTCTGCAATTATCGTCTGTTATGGATGGAGCTTTAATTATATATTTTTTGTAGTTTCGTGTTGCAATCTCTTGGTCTTGGATGGCAAGCATGAAATCCTCCGTTTCTGGGAACAGCTGGCCATCCTGCAACCAGGTGTATGACTGTTTTTTGTTAATGTGGTCTTGTGTGACACGGTATCTATGTTTGCCGTGCAGTGCTTTCTGCGACCAGGTGTTTATTTTTTCTTGTTGTGATTGGATATGATTGTATGTGTCTGCTACGTGATCTGGACTAGAGAGGCTAGGGTGTATGGTTTTTGTCTGCTTTTACTATTACCTTATGTAAGTTAGTTTGTTTGGTGTGAAAGAAATGTCTGAGTGTTTGTATTTGTGTTGTGCGAAGTGACTGTATGTCTATAATTCCTCTGCCCCCTAGTTTTATGTCTATGGTAAGCCTCTCCTTGCACGCGTTCGGATGTGACATTCTGTGTTTTGTGAGTTCTGTTAGTATAAGCATATGGATGTTTTCTATGTCCGTGTGTGACCACTTGATGATGCCAAAGGAGTCGTGAGTATCGGTATCGCAAATGCTAGTAATTTTACTAGTAATTATTATTATTTATACTGTTAGTTGTAGGACGAGTACACTTTTTAAATTCGATTATATAGACCCGAGAGACCGGTATATCTTAGAAAACTAATAACACTTATAGTTCGTGGTTAGTGCTTCTCGTAACTCCTGAGGTATCTAGTGCAGACGCCTGTACTTGAAATAGATTGGACACAAGGTACAGTTGCGTGGTGAATACATTGGTACATCGCTCCTTGTGAACAGATAAATATGGGTCATGATAAATGGATATATAACTACTTCATCTCTGCTGTTTTTCGGTTGGTCCAGCCTAGTGCGGATGTCCGGTTGAATTTCGTGCAGTTTTAGTCATTATTTATACACATTTGTAAACATTACAAATTTTTGCATTGTAATGTACTCTACATTAACTAGCACATGCATCAAATATTTCTGAATAAGTATTGATGGAATAAATCAACAACTCCTAGGACCCTAGATACACAAGAACTTGGTGCATGCTAGAGATATTTTGGTAAGTTTCGTAAAAATTCGTATATCGTAAAAAATCTGTTGAAACCAATGTTGAACTCTATTATTATGATTTCAGGGCCAAATCTATCACCACAAGGACGTTGGCACAATATCTAGAGAAGAGATTGAAATCTGAATATTTCTAAGTCTGCTAGTTGAACCTACATATCCAGTTTTTTGCGATTAGCCTCCCGAAAAGGCCGAACGCTGAAAGCCTATTGCGCTGTAGAAGCGCTGCGAGAGGATAAGTATCGGTGCACGTTAGATTTGAAACGCTGCAGGTTGTAGCCATCAGGAAACAAATTCCCCGGTGTTTAACAAATAAAAACTTCATAATTCATTTTCATATTGGTCGCACAGTCGCACATATTCGTCTTGTTTTCTTTTTATCTAATCAATGAATGACATTGAGGGTCACCACGGTTATTTATGCTTCAACATTTGAATACCAGATGTCAAAATATAATCTAAAAATGTATTTGCAATAGAAGCCGCACATAGTTGGTGTTTTAATGTTTGGGTACTGACATTTTTATTACATACATGTTTAGCACTCATAAGCTGTTATTGAGGTGCGAAGTTTAGAACAAATTTATGGGTTATGAAAACTGTATAGTATTAAATATACGTATATCCATAGGTGGAAATATATTGATATCAGATAACTATAAACATTCATTGATGGAGGCGTTACTAAATGGTATTCTTATATATAATTAAAGTTGTGGTTTCATATTTTGAATTCGGTTGATTATTTTTGCGCCCCAATATACACTAGTTTTATGAACAAGGTTGAGATCTTGACGTTAATTTGATGTAACAGCTGATGATCCTCTGACCAGTGATACTTTTTATTTAAGCCCAATTGTTTCAATAATTCCAAAACGGGTCGTCGGCAAATGTAATTTTTGAAACTTATCCTATTGTTGTCACTCAGATCCATCGATAAAACCCCATGTTATGCGGAAAGATAAACACTATTGACGGGTAAATAAATAAATCCACAAAAGGTCAGTAAAGCGTGATTGATTCGTGTACGATAGCTCTATAGAATGTGCAAAATTATATCCGAAACTTTTGTCATTACCAAATAGCGTTTTTAGTACAAATTTAATTCGAAGCGTCAATGACTAATCTGTCGAAGATATCATAAATCATAAATATCAATAATATCAAACTATACTTGAACACTGAACTGTACTATCATTCTCTTCATCAGAGCCTCATTATGCCACTCTTGTTTTTACGTCGCTGGACCACTCCACATTACTTTCTTACCAGTGGCGTAGCGGAACTAATTTTTGGTTAGGCTGACGAGTGAATTCTGAAGCTGATGTTACCCATTCGGTCAATTTATTCTGCAATCCTAACCAAAACTTTTCCATAACATTCGCCAAATTCATAAGTTTCAAAAAGGGTCTCAATAGGGTTCAGTTGTTTACTATTTGTCTATGCTTTTTTGTTTCCTTGGAAAATATTAAGAGTGCTTTCCATTCGCATTTAGCATATTTAACCGTAGTCGACTATTATTGTTAGTGGTGCTTTTCTTTCGTGTGTGACATGTGACACTATAGAAAATCCTCATCCAAGAAACTACACATTTAGGCTATCACATACGTTAACTTCAACCTTCAACGCTGAGTAACCATGGGCAACAGGGGATCAAGGCCACCTTTAATTTTGCTTGACTGACTTGATCAGCAGAACAAAGAATTCGTCGTGGGCACTTGACCGTTATGCGTGTGCGTTTTTGAAGATCATTAGATTTTTAGCACCAATATATTTCGGGTGGGGGGGTCCGAGCCCCCTGGACCACCCTAAATACATGGCTGATGGACAAACAAGTACAGCCTGGCTACCTATTTCTGTGACCTCCATGAAATGTGATTGCAGCGTGTTCTCTATACGACTAGTGTTCACTAGACACGCCTACAACGCACATCGCTGCCTGTTTATTGGTGCTCACTTCACGTGCTCTCAGTCAACTGCTTATTTACGTTCTTGTACTAGCATTATTAAAAATCTATCCATTTTGCATTTGATGTACGAAGGTCAGTGGCGTACACAGCTTAATCTGAAGGGGGGGGGAGTAATGTAATGCATAATGTAATAATGTCATAAATGTATATTCAGTCTTCGATCATTGATTAGAAGACTGTTCTAAAACGGCTTCTGGAGGAACTAGAATTAATATCTCAATGAATATTCAAGAACGCCAAATCATTGATAATAGGAAGTTTCCATAGGTATGAATATAGTTTTAGCTAATATTCCAAGCCCATGGGGGGGGGTTCGAACCCTGACAACCCCCCCCCCCCCCCCCCCGTGTGTACGCGAAGGTATATCAATGTTTGTAGGTAAAGTTTCAATAGCTATTCGAATCTATCTTATCACTCCGGTAGAAGTAATTATCATACACGTGCACCA
The DNA here is from genome assembly GCA_951848785.1 of Callosobruchus maculatus. Lineage (NCBI taxonomy): Eukaryota > Metazoa > Arthropoda > Insecta > Coleoptera > Chrysomelidae > Callosobruchus > Callosobruchus maculatus. The sequence continues at coordinate 8,178,562 of CATOUR010000029.1, forward strand.
AGTTTATATGCCAGTATGACTTATGAATCATTAGTTTGAGGCATATAGCGACTTTTCACCGCGACATGGATAGGAAATCTGATAAGATCAATGGACACAAGAACCACGGTTACTGGATCCATTGTTGTAATGTAACTAGCAGGTGAAAAACCACCTTTAAAGCTTATACTCTAGTTTGTCAATTTTCCACGACAAGTGCACTACCTATATACTATAAGTCTATGTATGCAATATTTGACTTTTTGGAGCTCTGTGAGATGTAAAAATCAAAAACGTTCGTACATAGGTATATAGTTATTTGACAAGTTCACTAAATGTAGGATTTTGAAATAGAATTGGCGAGGCTTCACCACTTTGAGCATCAGTTATGTTCCAAGATGCAGGAGATTGGGTTAAATCCTACGGTTCTAATAGACCAAAGCACACTTGTTCACTCAGCTTGAACAAAAAACATAAGAGTAGGTATTCCAACCAAATTCCAACAAAGTTTAAGAGTTGAAAGGTGGGAAAATCAGTACTAGAGCACTAGACTATAAGTACAAACTATTCTATATTATTCAATTTTATTCAAGGGCGTTTCCATAAATTGGGCTACGGGGCACTAATAGGCATCTGCAGTAAAAAATTAAATGTCCAGGTCTGTCATCAAAAAAAAAAACCATTAGAATATTAGAAATGTACCATATCTAGCAATATTCTCCTAAATCAATAAGTTATAGATTTCCTTATAAAAGCTCGTGAATCATTGATACAACAAATGCATAAAAAGTGTTTGCATTTCATAGAAATTATGGATTTATTATTTATTTATAATATTTGAATTTTCTATTTTCATACTTTATCACAGGGTTCAGAGGTATGCAGAAATATTTTCGAGGCTGTTTAAAATTTAAAAAGGCAAAAATATAGTATTTACCTAGGTATTTGTAGAATTTCTGAATCCGAACTGTTTTAACAACTGATTATAAATTTGCTAAAATGTGTGATATTTCTGTTGAAGGCGAGGCTTCACCCCTTTGAGTTCTTTTCCTGGCTATGTGCCAGGATGAAGGAAATTAGGTTGTATTCTACTGCCCATATAAAACAGGCTAATTTATAGACTTCCTGAATTAAACAATAAATTAAATAAGGCCAATGCCTTCATGGTCCGTGTTTGAAAGAAAAAATACAGGGTGTTCCAATACAAATTAAGGATTGAGGGTACAGAAATCAGTACTCACTTTTCTAATCCTAATAACGGTATAAATATCCTTGGTAGAGAGTGTCGAATGCAAAAATATCACAGCGTATCACTCGCGACGTTTTGAAACACGGGGTTGTTTTGGAGGGTGCGTTAACGTGACAACGTCGCAAGGTAGCACGCGAGTAGCGGCTATCAAACTGTCTTGAAGAGGCTGCTGTGGCGGCATTTATCGTAGCGGTGAAGATGGTGAGCGCGGCGCCGGGTCAGGCCACGGACGCCGGCCAATCCGGGAACCGCGTGCCACACGGCTGAAACCTGGTCGATGGGGGCGCGTTGCCACGTCGACATTTCAGGCCTACTGTCTGGGTATTTCCTGAAAGTTAGGGTGGGTCAGGAACTGAGGCGGTATACCATGCAAAAATCAGTGGCGCAACTAAGGGCCCACAGGGCCCGCAGCTGCGGGGGGGGGGTCGTTTTGGGGGCCCCGTAATCTTGGGGGCCCGGAGTCTTCGAACGCCAGCGTTTGTGCAACAGGGAAGTACAAAATTAAAAGGTCCCTTTCCTTGTATGTTAGTATTTTTCACAAAAGTACCCATGAACCCCATGATACATACCTGTCATTGATAAATTGCGACAGTATTGCATTTTAAACTAAACCTTAAGGCCCGATTTTATCAACATGCATATTTAACAAAGAATTTGACAAAGCTTTTCTATTGGATGTTATTTAGCAAAAGCTTTCTATTGGCTGTTGGGTATTGCGGGCTAGGTTAATAAATATCGTCCAATAATATTTTATCAGTATTGATGAAAACAAAACGTCAAAGCTGGATGACACTTTTCATCACATCGTATATAAGTTTTATAACAAAACTATTGTTGTAACAAGTGTATATTTGTTGCAACATAGGCGATGAATGAAGTTTGCAGCTAGAGGAAGTCAACGATCGAAATAAATACCTTTTTGAATGGTTGAAATTAGATCACAAATCCCAGTAAAAAAGTACTTAATCCCAAATCAAATATGTACCGTTGAGAGGCGATCCTCCGGCAAGATGGCGGGTGGTCGAGTGGTATGGTGTTCGACAACGCTTCCCTGTTTTCGTGGGTGGTGTTGGTGGGTGTTGGTTCGAGACCCAGCCCGTGCAACTGCTTTTTTTATTTTTTTTAACCAAAATATTCATTGATATATGTTATTCACTCATATTACACACATTTTTTTGTACCATCGACATAAATGTGTTTTTGAGTCAAATTTTATTAGACATTTTACTTGACATATTGCAAAAGCTAAGTACCGGAGGTGGTGGAGAATTCAGTCAGTGGAAGTGAGGTTTATCCGTCAATATCAATCGCCAATTGCTCTGATAGCGGTATCAAAATGAAATTATTCCAAAAAAGTAAAATTATTCGCAATTTTTGTTGCACTAGTAAAACATCTAATAAATTTGATTCAAAAAAACATTTATGTCTTGTAACAATAAAAATGTTGCTTGGTCATGAACGACCAGCCAACACTTTTATTACTCATAGCAACCAGTAGCTCAATCAGTTTGCATGAGACTAGGGTATGTAGGTGCGTGCGTGTGTGCGTGAATGTGTGAGTCTCGTTAGCCGCCAAGAAATGAAAACTAGGACAACAATGGTTTAATAAAGATTTATTTTAGTATGTATACGAATGCAGTACATTTTATTTTTTTTTTAAAAAAAAAGAACTTAACTTCAGAAGGAAGTCCTCGTAGTAGTGCCCTTCCGAAAGGAAGGTGGTGCTCCAGAGAAGGCTGGCTTTTTCAGGAGTTCAGGTGGTGCCCTAAAGGTGTGGTGTCCCCAAAGAAAAGTTCTCTTCATTTTGGCAACTCGAGAAAAAGGTGTTCATGGTGGCACCCCGACAAAAGATGGTCTTGGTGGTACCCCGCCAAAGATTAGGTGGTCTTCATTGTGGCACCCCGACAAAAAGGTGGCTTCATTGTGGCACCCCGACAAAAAGAAGTTAGGTCTTCATGGTGGCACCCCGACCAAGAAGGTGGTCTTCATTGAGGCACCCCGCCAAAAAAGGGTGGTTCTCCTTGATTAAGACATAATGGCACAGACACAAAAGATTGTCTTAGAGAGACATGATTACATTAGCTGTTAACTGTTTGAGTTCAAAACGCAAAAGGCAGGAGATATGTGTTTCGACATAAAAGGTAACCTTGGTGGAGAGCAAGAGCATATCCCCACTCATTAGATTTTCCCAAAATTTGGCGCACTTGCGCAGTGTGTATAATTAACAATATTTGCAGCTCAAGGAAGTAGAGATGGGAAAAAGGTAGAGATGAGAAGCAAAATAGTTATAAAAATGTACTAGTATAATGAGGAAGCAGTTGCTAAAAATGGAAATTATAAACTATTTGTATATGGTGGCCAAGTAAATAATATAAAAATAATTTTGAAAACGGGTGAACCGTTACACTCGGCCCCACTTAACGAAAAAAAATTTGAGAAGCATTCGAGAATTTTTTTTTTTTTTTAAAAGAGAGTAAAGTTAAAGTTATCACTGAGGGATCAAAATCAATCATTTGTCCTGATAACAATGTCAGATTAAGTTTTCGTGCTTCCCCATGCAAATCTCAAGAAATTGTAGTAATCTACAACCTACAAAGTCTATCAAGGTGCATGAAAGAGCAAGAAGACGCAGGTAGAAAACAAAAATGTTGGAAGAGAAATGGGAAGAAAAAGAGATAGCCTCAAGTCTACCAAACAAGAGGGATGGTTATAGCACCAACTCGCTTAAAAGTGCAGTGAAGCTGCACTGAATAGGTACTACACAATGAAGGTAATAAATTGTGAAGTAAAAAAAAACAAATGTACGCAACCTATCAAACCCTAATATACTTAAGACCTAAAAAAAACTCGTCAAAACTTTGACAAAAGACAAAGAGTTTCAAGACTCGCTAAAATAACTACAAGGTCGAAGCCTATAAAAAAAAAATCCAAATACCCTAAATAACTATGAGTAATTTTCAAATAAAACTGAGATAACCTTAATATTCTCAACAAAAGATTGTAAAATATTCCACTGAACAGACTTAAGAGAAAATTCAAATCTCTAAAGCATAAGTATAAGGCCAATTTATTTCTATTTATGAAATATTAAATGAAAAAAAATTGTAACACCATAAGTGCTTCTATGAAAACCCATAAAAAATTTAAATTTTGATCAAAATTTTTCTAAGTACTAACTATAATTCAGTAATGTTCTGATTCAATAAAAAAAATGTGCAATCCAGTGATGTTCTGACTCGATAAAAGATCAGTAATGTTCTGATTCGATAAAGAGCATTATAATTCAGTGATCAACAAAAAAAAGTTGGGCGCCAGCAGTCTAAAATAAGACTACAAAGAAAAAAAGCAATCAAACATCTTAAGTACTTGAGTGATATCATTTCAAAGTCAATTACCTACATGAAATTTTTCAAATGATAAACAACGAAGTAAGTTCAAAGAAGTGTTGTGTCCTATTAGATTCAAAAGAATAAATTTACAAAGGATTAACAAGATTAAATTCAAAAATCAATTCAGGGAAAATTTACACATCATATTAAACTTGAAGAGAAAATTCAGGGAAAGTTTATGCCTCAAATTGGATTCAAAAATAAATTTAGGGGAAAATACATCTTGTGACAATTTAAAGTAAGCAAAACTGTTCAAGTGAAATAACTACCACAAATCTAATGTTCATTAATAAAGTGATTCCAAAAAAAAATTCAAACATCAGTGTAAGTTTGAGTAATCAAGAAGATCTATTAAAGATTGTATGAGCAAATACAATAGAAATCAAAATCTTGAACTATTTGTGAGCATGTAAGTACAAGGACCTAAGTCGATGAAAATTTTGAATTGGCAAAAAGCGAAGATTAAATGCAAAATTGCAAGAAATGTTAACCATGATTTCAATCTATCAAATATCGGATTACTAAAATTGTAACAAACTCACATCAAATTATGAGTGCAAAGCGAAAATCGTAAAGTTATAAATTCAAAGTGATTTTAAAAAACTAAACTGTGATAAACAGATCATATGAAAGAAACTAAACATGAAAATCTCAGGCCTACAAAAGTCATTCCAAGTACGCTGCAGATTTATAGAAACGCATACCAGGATAACTAAAGAGGATAGAGACAATCAGGGGTAATTTCGTTCATGAGAGCTAAGTGAAATTTTTTTTAAAGCCGTAAATCTTAAAGTGATTTTAAAGTCATAAGAAATCTACTATAATGAACATTGAACAAGTACCATGAAAACAAATCACACATGAAAATCGCAAACCTACAAAAGCTATTTCAAGTACGCTGCAGATTTATAGAAACGCATACCAGGATAACTAAAGAGGACAGCAACAATCAGGAATGATCTTATTCGTAAGTAAAAATTTAAAAATTTACATAAAGTTGAAATGACATGACATGGCATAAATGAACATAGGATTTCAGAAATCTACCAACAAACAAAGTACATTACAATGTACCATATCAAAAGTGTTTCTTATATGCCAGAGGCTTCAAGAGCTGCCCGAAATACGCCAGATTTATAAGTATGCATATTACGACAGACAAGTGAACAGAAAATGCATACAAGAAAAGCGCTTTCGATCCAAGAAACGTCATAGGACTTACATCAGTCTCTATAACACAAAATTTGGAAAAAAAAATTCCATAACAAATAATATTTCTGAAAACATGTTACAGTATACTACGAAATGCAATAAATTTATACTACAAATTAAATTGATTAATCAAAGTTTTAAGAACTATCAAAAATATCAGTAAAAATTCAAAAGAGTGGGCTCACAAATGTTCAGTACGGTGGAATTTAAATTTGCTCAGAATTTGGAAATCGATATTAAAGTAAACTATAATTGTCACAATAGTATGCATATCAAAAATTTTGGACTATAATTTTTGAGAAGGTTGCAAGCAACGGTCTTAAATATCCTAAGGGGATCTATTAGCAGACTCTTACTGCTGCCTAGAATTTTTGAGGGGCGCTGGCTAATTCTTTCTTTGACACTGACGCTTGAAGTGAGAATGGCGGTGCATTTTCCCTTCAGACGTCTCGCATCTTCGCCCAGTACAGCAGGGCGCATGAATTTTTGGGACTATGGTAGTTCTTAAAGTTGCATAACAACGGTTTTAAGTGTCCTAAGAGGTCTATTGGCAGACTTTTACTGCCGCCTAGAATTTTTAAGGGGCGCTGGCTAATTCTTTTTGGATACCAATGCTTGAAGAGAGAATGGTGGTACATTTTCCCTCCAAACATTAAGCGTCCGCGCCCAGTACAGCAGGGCGCATGAAATTTTGATACTGGGACTTATAAACAAACAAAGGTAGTGATCACTATCTGAATCAGAACTAGTTTACGCATGGTTACCTCTAAATAATACTTCAACTAGAAGAGCGAAAGACAAAAAGTCACTCGAGCAGGTACATAATTGAAGAGCTATTCTGGAGTGATACTCAAAACTTTAAAATTATTTATCAACAAATATGACCGTCCTTGTCAGTCATTCAAACAAAACAAAATAGAGACTAAAATGCCCTAACTAATTCAAAAAATATTTGCCAGATAAAACAACTACATATCAATAAAACTCCAGAATGGAAACAATCGTAACACAAAAAAAACAAAGTACCTACAAGCATTTGCTTAATAAAAGATCAAAAAAAAATTTTTTTTGACATATCAATATATTTTATATGTGTATGTGCCTCAATTTATGTGTTAATCTAGGAAATTAAATATATATGCAAGTATATAATTGCACATATATAACCACCCTTCTATAAATAGCAAAAAACTAAAGTCAGCTTATGAAAATTTCAACTATAAATGAGTTACTAAATAAGTGTACCTAAATGACAAATTACCCAAGAAAAATGTAGTGAATTGTTGTCCAAATACTACACAAAATGTATAGCTACAAAAAAAAGCAAACCATACAAAAAACTGTAGGTATGTGTTTATGACCTGTGAATAATATCCAAACGCCAGATATCTTTGAGAAGCATTTACAACATACGCTCAGATTTATAAATTAACGCATACGCGAAATGTCTCAAGACAGTACAAAAATAATGCATTAGGAAATAAAATCTCAGTCATAAATAAAATACACTAATCGACAAAAATCAATAGAAAATTTTAAATAACTTCAAATATACCTCAATAAAAAAATTTTGAAAATAGAAAATTTGGTACAACAATTACCCTGAAAACTATAAAAAAAATATAAGCTGATAATAGTTAAAGAAAATTAAATAATAAAATATATATGCCAAATGAAAGTACTGCATCCAAAAAAATTATTAAATGGAATTTTGAGTCAATGAGCCGAAATGGAATTTTGAAAAAGTTGTCCAATTTTCACTTCAAGACAGCTCCAAGACTCACAAGGCACACCCCAGACATACCCATGTCTGGCCCCACGTTGGGCGCCAATTTGTAACAATAAAAATGTTGCTTGGTCATGAACGACCAGCCAACACTTTTATTACTCATAGCAACCAGTAGCTCAATCAGTTTGCATGAGACTAGGGTATGTAGGTGCGTGCGTGTGTGCGTGAATGTGTGAGTCTCGTTAGCCGCCAAGAAATGAAAACTAGGACAACAATGGTTTAATAAAGATTTATTTTAGTATGTATACGAATGCAGTACATTTTATTTTTTTTTAAAAAAAAAAGAACTTAACTTCAGAAGGAAGTCCTCGTAGTAGTGCCCTTCCGAAAGGAAGGTGGTGCTCCAGAGAAGGCTGGCTTTTTCAGGAGTTCAGGTGGTGCCCTAAAGGTGTGGTGTCCCCAAAGAAAAGTTTTCTTCATTTTGGCAACTCGAGAAAAAGGTGTTCATGGTGGCACCCCGACAAAAGATGGTCTTGGTGGTACCCCGCCAAAGATTAGGTGGTCTTCATTGTGGCACCCCGACAAAAAGGTGGCTTCATTGTGGCACCCCGACAAAAAGAAGTTAGGTCTTCATGGTGGCACCCCGACCAAGAAGGTGGTCTTCATTGAGGCACCCCGCCAAAAAAGGGTGGTTCTCCTTGATTAAGACATAATGGCACAGACACAAAAGATTGTCTTAGAGAGACATGATTACATTAGCTGTTAACTGTTTGAGTTCAAAACGCAAAAGGCAGGAGATATGTGTTTCGACATAAAAGGTAACCTTGGTGGAGAGCAAGAGCATATCCCCACTCATTAGATTTTCCCAAAATTTGGCGCACTTGCGCAGTGTGTATAATTAACAATATTTGCAGCTCAAGGAAGTAGAGATGGGAAAAAGGTAGAGATGAGAAGCAAAATAGTTATAAAAATGTACTAGTATAATGAGGAAGCAGTTGCTAAAAATGGAAATTATAAACTATTTGTATATGGTGGCCAAGTAAATAATATAAAAATAATTTTGAAAACGGGTGAACCGTTACAGTCTATGGTACAAAAAAATGTGTGTAACATGAGTAAAAAGCATATCAATGAATATTTTGGATAAAAAAAAGTAGTCGCAAGTTGTAAGTGGGTCTCGAACCAACACCCACCAACACCACCCACGAAAACAGGGAGGCGTTGTCGAACACCATACCACTCGACCACCCGCCATCTTGCCGGGGATCGCCTCTCAAAGGTACATATTTGATTTGGGATTAGGTACTTTTTTTACTGGGATTTGTGATCTAATTTCAACCATTCAAAAAGATATTTATTTCGATCGTTCACTTCGTCTCGAGCTGCAAACTTCATTCATCGCCTATGTTGCAACAAATATACATTTTAGTTACAACTGTTACAAGTGTTTTCACGCAGTACGTCACACGGGTTCGGGAGCCGTCGGCGTGTTTTCGGTTCTGGATTCAAAAACTTATTTTTATTTTGATACAACTTTTGAATTATTGTGAAAAAAAAGAAAACAAAAACAGCTTTGTTGTAAAACTTATATTTGATCTCTCCATTTATCACAAAAAAAATTATTCAAAACCCTAATTTTTTGTCATCATTATCATTTAGCAGAACAAAAAACCAGCGATCAAATGTACAGTTTTTGCGGAATCTGATTGGTTGAAATTAGCAATTGCTAAACTTTTTGTTAAACAAGAAAATGCAATTTTTTACCCATTTAGGATGGAAAACCAGACTGGAAAAGATACTAGATGGTTCATAATGGTCGTTTGTATATAAAGCATGTCATTTTTAACCTTTTTGAGGTAAACTTCAAGAGAAATCAGTGGTTTTCAGAGTACTTTGACAGTTGCGTGTTCTTGAACGGGCTGTTCTGATTGGTCAAAGCCTTTGTTAAAATGCGCCTGTTGATAAAATCGGCCCTTATAAAGATCGGCAGTAAATAGCAAAATACGGTAAGACAGTATACGTCAATTTTTTTTGGCTAATTTAACGCGGTGTCTTTCACAACACAGGTCACACAAAACAACCAACACAGGTATAAAAGACAAACTAAACAACGCTCTTCTAAAAAAAAATTAAATCGAAAAATGTGTGCTTTCAAACCACGAATTTTGTAATTTTTTAACCATGTAAAGGTCGTTCTTTAGTTTGTATTTTCACCTATGTGCTGGTTCTTTCTGTGACCTATGTCGTGGAAGAGATCCAGTTAAATTACTTAATATTTTTTGAGAATTGCACTTCAAAGTCTGTGACTCAATGCGCATGGCTGTTTTTTGCGAGCAAACCTCAACGTTAAAGCCCTGAAGATGGCAATAAACACTGCCGAAAGCTTGGCAGTATCCCTTATATGCAGTGACCTGAGTTCCTTATCAAAATTTTGGCCACAACACCAAGATTTTCTCTTTATGATATACAGGGTGAGTCTTAAGTTGATGCCTTTGTTTAACTACGTATAGAAATGGTTGAAATAAATTAGTTTTTCATATACATTTTTTCATAAAAGTGCAAAATAAATAAAAAATGTAAATTTAGGCTTGTATATTAAGACGTACCTACTCTAGTCTGTTGATATCTAGTTTTTTGTTCGGATTTTTGTCTTATCGATTAGGTATTGCAGATGTCAGATAGTGCAGTGGGTCACTTTCTGTTTGTCTTTGTTAATTTTAAATTGGTAATTCCTAAAAACGTCACATTATACTACGATAAACTGAAAGTGAATAGTGCACTAATTGACAGTAAAATGTCTGATGACAAGACAAGACAAACATTCGAGCAAAAAAGTAAACATATAGAGACCAGGTTATTCGAAAAAGTTGTTTATTTTAACGGCTTCTATACATAGTTTAAAAAAAGAATCAACTTAGGACTCATCCTGTATATATACATGGAATATTACGAAAAAAGAAGCCACGGAAAATTTCTTGTAGAGGCCCTGGGAAGTATCTTGCGGGGGCCTCGAATTTGAAGTTACGCCACTGGCAAAAATATCTCTGGCCTAGTTAGTAATAGAATCTTCCAATTTTTAAAGGGAAACTGATGAATTATTGCCTGCTTTCTTCTCTCTTTTGCCCTGGAAGCCGCCAGGACTGGAGCCTTAAGGGTTTTTTATTGTTCTCTAACTTCTAGAGGGGGCCATGCATGGATAGCATCATTAGAATCGTGCTACATCCCCGACGGGGGTTCCAACCGATCCTCCGCCCCATAGGCGTAGTTAGGTGGGGGCTAGGGGGCTAAGCCCCCTAAGAATGAAATTAGCCCCCCCAAAAATAATTGCAATCAGTAACGTTCTGCTGAATTTATTGTACCTAGGACGGGGGCTTAAGCCCCCCCAGATCCAGGGACTTAACTACGCTCATGCTCCGCCCTAGTATCGCCCATCTAAGTGTTCCAACTGTTCCGTGTACTAGGCTTTGTTAATGTTTCCCGGTGCCACTTTAAGGAACGGCACTGTCAATTTGAACCTAACGGTGGATTGTCAGGATTATGAATTATGATTGCATCCTACACGTGTCTCAAAAATAACAAGATCTACAAGGAATGTTCGTCCCCAGACGTCCCCCTATTTTAGTAAAAGGCTTCTGTGAAGACGAAAATGTGACAAGAAATATTTATACTCTGGGTTCTTACACATGGAAACTGGGTGAAAACACACCACACACCACAACTTTTCCGCTGAAGCCAAAAACAAAGAAAAGTTGTCATGGTAAACCCTCCAGGACATGCCCATTCTCGAACGAAAAATGCTTCAGGATAAAAATCGACTTAACACAGAAACGTCCTTGAACGCAATTTACTTTTCTATTTTATGTAGCAATTTATTTGTGCGGGTGTCTGTGCGGGAGGGGAGAGGGAGAACTTGATAAATAGGTAGTTTCAGAACTCACTTTCCAGATCATGAGCACGTAAAACTCAAAAGAGGGGGTCTATACCCTCTCCCCTAAGGACACAATGGGTTGGTAACATGGTAGCAATGCCTATTCATATAGACCTAAATGCTGGTGCCTCCTCAAAACGGGAGTAGACAGTGAGAGCCTAGTGACTAGGCTAGTGTTATCAAATGCCTTGTGTATATCAGAAACACATGGTTTTGACACTTTAAGAATCCAAAATGATAGATGTGTGCTGAGTCTTTTTCTTTAAGTGGGATAAAATACCATGTCCCCATTATCATTATGGGGTCAACAATCGAGCTTTTTTACACAGTACTTGAGGGCCTCTTGAGGGCCCCCCTATGCTGCAGTAGTGTTGCCAGGTCAAAATCTGAATCTCACAGCACACTTGCATAATACTTGTTTTATTGATATTTCTGGTTTGAAAATAGTTAGGAAGTTAAATCTTGCACTGGCTTTTTAAGAATTTCGTCCTCTATAATTATATCTATGTTAAAAGAGATATAGCATTTACCATTTAAGATTTTCGTAACAATGCGTAATAATTGTTATGATCTCAAATACCGCCCTCTAGCTACTAAGTCAAGATAAACATGGATAATTTTTATACGAATTATTAGGCAAGAATAGCTCTTCTAAACGAGACTTAGCTTGTTTAATTCCTTATACTTAACTTATGGCCATTTAAATAAAAACTTTTTCGACATTCCCACACCATTACATCTTACCGGATAGAGCAGAAAACTGTTAACAAAAAAAATCGAAAATTGTTCTGCCTACATGATGGTACAGTTTATAATATACCTGTACTTGCATATTTTTTGAGAAAATGCCGTTTTTCTGATTGACCGTTGCGCCCCCTAGCGGCAACTTGCGGAATTTGAAAATAATTTCCAGCGATTTTTCTTATTCGATTTCCCTAATAATATTTTTTGCTCGAAGTTATATGATTAACGTTTAGGTACCGAGATATTGCCAACGTCCATTCTTATTAGGTCACCCCGTACTTTTGTATTTTGAGCTCGAAAATGTACTAGAAATAGATATTGTAGAAGTCAGATATACCGGGTGTCCCAGAATTTCCTTGACACGTGATATTTTCGTTACGAAAAACGGTTCAAGCAAGAACTGAGTGGTACTTTTGAAGGTACTATAGGGTCTATCATACCATGCATTCAAAACATTTTTTTTGTACGTCAACCCCTAAAACTCACCCCCAACTTCTTTTTTCAAATAGCACCCCATAGGTTTTCCTACATGAATAACTTACTACATAACTTATTTTTTCCGTAAAATCATAAGCATAAGACAAGTGAAATGATAATTTGTTTGACCCCTGATATTTTTGTAACAAAAACGGATAAAAAGGAAAAGTAAGTAGGTTTTTCAAGGGTAGTGAGTGACCTATCATTCCTTGCTTATGAACCATTTTTTTCTTACTTAAACCCCTGGAATCCACCCCTAGCCTGTTCTTTCAAATTTCAATCCACAATTTTGCCTGGAAAAATGAATTCTTTACTTGAATCTAATTATAGTAGTACCTTACTTTTTATACCCCTACTGCAATTTATCGTTAATTTTTTTTCGTTAAGATCTAATTATACATAGACATATACAATTTTGACTACACTAATGACCGTGCGAGCACCCTACCCAGCGCAGCAAAAAATACCGAAAGGGATAAGGGATGTCATCCGACTCGTTGGGCATCTTGTGAAGGATTAAGGGGTCCTTTGTAGGGTTGGCACTCGGTAGGAGAACAAAAAATGTGAACAGCTCTTATATTTCTGACGTGTACTATAGTACAAATGTACGAAAACGGCAGCGCTGCAGTGCAGAATGCAGATCATTCAACTGCTGAAATTCGGCAAAGTAGAAATGGCAACAACGAAAGACGGCGGCGTCGATTATCGTGGATCGTGAAATCTACGGCCGACGAAGCCGCGAGCGTCGGTCTATGAGAACGCGAACCGACAACCGAAATTCTGCGATTTGTTGACCTTGATGGAGCTCGTCAACTCATTTTTCATTTAACCAGCGTTATCCATGTTTACATCGGACGATCAACTCGACTGATGGTTGTCTACATCACTACATCTCCATAAACAATTGACAAAATTGTGACACCTACCTACTACCTACGTATATTAATTAATTTTGGTAGTGCATGGGGTAGTACTGGTAAACTGGTACAATTCGTCATTGTCAGAGCACCCAGAGCGGTCAGGTAGGGATTCATCAAGCCAAGTAGCTTGAGTTCAAGGGCGCTTCCAAGGGGGGGGGGGTAGAGGGAGTAATTACCCCCCAGAACACGGACAATAAATAATAAATAATAAATAAAAATAAGATGCACTGAAATTTAACTGTTTATGTTTAATGCTTTAAATTTATTTTTCTGTTTACATTATTTATAATAAGTCTGGTTTTGTTATATGTGTTTTGTTTTGTTAATTTTCCTTATAATAAAAAATAGAAAATACCTGTGTAATGTTTAATTTGATCTTTGCGGCTGAAAAATTTTAATTTCATAAATATTCATCTCTTACCGTATTATATCTGTATTTGACAAGATGTTTATTGTACCCTCCCCCCCCTCCTTGGCGGTGCCCACTACATTATCCATAAAGTAACTACCCCCCCCCCCAGACAAACTTCCTAGAAGCGCCACTGCTTGAGTTTTTTCTTAAATACTTGACTTGACTTGAAAGCTCAAGCTTTTGAAAATTTGATATTTGACTTGACTTGATTTTCGATCTGAACTACTTGACTTGATGTCAAGTAAAATCAAGCTACTTGATATGGATCTGTAAAATGCGAATCGAAGCGTTAAAATAGGGGAATCACCGAGGTTACGACGGCAAGCAGACACCCGATGACTTTAAAACTTTAAAGCCAACCGACATAGAATGGTCGTTAATTGAACGAATTTGCCAGTACCCTAATGTTTTTAAGTGTATTTCCATCATTTTTGCATTAATATGCTGCTCGATAGACTAGAGATTCGTGGGCTATGGAACTTGACAATAAACCTGATCGAGATGAAACCGATGAACAGATTATAAATAGTATTCAAGCGGCAAGGGAGAGTACTGAAGATATTTTAGAGTGGTGGAAAAGACACGAATGTATTTTTCTAAACCTTGCCGCAATGGCCAGACTTTTTGGCAACAGCTTCTTCAGTTCCAGTTGAAAGGCAGTTCTCTGCTTAACTCTTACCAAAACAAGAAATCGATTATGTGATAACTCCGTTAGAAGTCTTATGTGTTTCAAATCATGGATGGCAAATGATAATATTTTTTTTTACTTCTGCGTCATCAGCATCGATTGCTCTGATTATTAGCCTTGTGATTTGTGTAGGCTTTGTTACTATTTCCCGGCGCTACTCTAGGAACAGCACTGTTAATTAGAAGCCAACAGTGAGGCTCAGGTGGGGATTCTTCGTTGAGCTTTTTTTATGGATATTTATTTTTGATTGAAAAAACAAGAAATAAATTTCAGCGTCTATAACGATCCCGGGCCCTCGACTCTAACCACCAAGCTAATCCACCCCCATTCGAGTTTGTTGTTTTTCTATGTATTATTGTCAGAATTCAGAATATTTCTTATTTTTATTTTATATTATTACATTCATTATTTAACTAAGTTTGTTGAAGTTTTCGTTTTTGGATGTTTTTTTTTAATAAAAGATTGCATCTTTATATACATAGATTTTTACAGTTATTGCGTTTTGGCAGTTAATCAAATTAATATCAAAAGAGAACTATTTTTTCACGAAAAATCAAGTAGTTAGCTTGAAAAACTTGATTTTCAAGTTGCTTGATGTGTAACTACTTGACTTGAATTTAGAAAACAAATACTTGACTTGATATTTACTTGAGTTTTGCAGAATTGTTAGCTGTTTTTTGAAAAACGCTATAATTATATCGAGAATTATATCAATCTTTAATTCACCTGCTAAACAAAAATTTACAATTGCTCCCTTGTTTTTGTGCCTTAAATACAAGTTAAGTAATTACCTTAAATTGCTCTAATAGAACGATTACTTCAATTACAAACTACCAATAACATATACCAATTTATTTGAATTACTAAATTGATGGTGGTAAGAAAATAATATAACATCAGAATAATAAGGCATCACAACCTTCCATAGAAATTTATTCACGCATCGAATCGGAAATATATAAAAATGTACCAAAATATGCATTTTTCTAAAGTGATCCTATTCTAAAAATGTACATTCTGCTGCAGTGAAAGTAAATCGGTAAGGATGAAGGCCCCTATAATAATTTGACTGAAAAATTTGAATATGAAATCACTGCCTTGCACGTTTGTTTATGAAGCATAAAAAATAAAGAGGGCGTTTTCACACCACCACACAACCACACGCCAAAGAAATAAAAATAAAAATTAATTCACCAGGTTTCTATTTCTGATAAATTTCTTTGAGCTTTTTTATTCCATATTTTGATGAAAAATCCGACTAGGAGAGGAAACACCTCGTCCATAAAATAAATATAGTTTAAAGAAAAACACGCTTTTAAAGAGCATCGGACTAAAAAGATAAATATAATTTTAAAAATAAGCTCAGAACAGTAATGAACAAAAAATACTAGTATGATTATTTTAGTTAACTTTATCATTAAAGCGTGTTCCTTAGTTTTTTTGAAACTATATTCATTAGCATTAGCATTATGAGCAATCAGGATTACTGCAAAACGCTAATTAAGACTGTCGACTTTCCTGAATAAAAGTTTTCACAAAAATAACAAAGCCCAAACGGTTGTCACGCCTTTTTCGTCAGCGGAACGATCGCTGGTCCAATGGATTGATCAGTGACAACCAGTGAGTTAGCGTTATTTTGTGACTTCTGTTTTTATTAAGAAAAAGTAAGGTATTTAATAAATATAAGTAGCACAAAATGAATTACAACAAATTTTGCGTGTTTCAATGTAATGATGTGCCCAATAAAATACTGATCTTCACTGAGCAAAAATTAAGACAACGCCATGAGAAACTGTGTTCGTGAAGCATTGAAAATGAAATACGGTGACATTGATCTTCCCGAACAGGTCACACAAACTTATGGATACCATTCCATGTTTTGGGAATTTCTTGGCCATTCCAAAAAAGTACCTATTACAATACGATGAATTGAAAAAATCTGAAGAAAAGATGATCTTACCGGCGTCTGTTGTGTCATGTTATCTTATAAAAAATGGAGTCAAGTTGATTGACTCAGTACTTCCCACACATAACAGTTGCAACCAAATCATCGCCCGCCTGTCGTCAAAAAACATCCAACACAAAAACTAGTAAATAGTTTCCTAAATCTCTCCGTAGGAACTAAAACGACACAATTCAGCTTTAACTGGACGAAACGAAACAATCAGGAACCCCCAAATTGCTTAAAAACGAAGTTTGAGCTATTTTTATATTTTTAGATTTTTATTATTGCTGCGCCGCCACTGACACGATTTTTGATAACCATACGCATTTTTCATCCTTGCCGCGGTAATAATAGTGTGCCTAAATTTCATTAAAATTAATTCCATAATTTCCATGTTACTAAATTCAGAACGACCTGAATCAATACCTACCCCTACCAATACCAAATCCCTTGATTTCTGTAATAGCCAAGGCAATGTTCGGATGGACCTAACAAACGTCTATTATGCCGCTAAGTCTTTCTTTCACAGGTCAATGGACACTATTATAAATGGAATAAATTTTTGAGTTTTACAACCCCCCACCCCCTAACCACCCCAATTTCACCCCCACCCAAAAAAAAGTAAAAAATGATCAGAAACCCCTAAAACGCCGAAAAACAAAGTTTGAGCTATTTTTACATTTTTAGTTTTTTTATTATTGCCGCGCCGCCACTGACACGATTTTTCCAAAACACGCGCTTTCCATCCTCGCCGTGGCAGTAATACTGTGTCAAAATTTCATTAAAATCCATTCGATAATTTTGGCGTTACGCAATAAAGAACGATCTAAAACTAAAACAACACTCGGATGTCTACACCACAAATTATTCTAAGTCCCTTGGTTTCTATTATAAGCAAGGCAATGTTCGGATGGACCTAAAAAATTGTATTATGGCGCTAGGTCTTTCATTCACAGGTCATTAGAGAGCCCATTATGAATACAACAAATTTTTCAGTATTACAACCCCCCACCCCTCAACCACCCCAAATTCACCCCCACCCAAAAAAAAGTAGAAAATGACCAGGAACCTCTAAAACGCCTAAAAACGAAGTTTAACGCATATTTGAAATTTTTCGTTTTTTGCTAATTACTCCGCCGCCCATGCACCGATTTTCAAAATTGTAGCAACATTACCTACTACGACCCTACACCATATCACCACCCAAATTTCATCAAAATCTATGTAGCGGTTACTGAGATTAGGAGGCTAGAAAAACGCCAACAGACAGACAGACAGACCGACAGACCGACAGACAGACCGACAGACAGATAGACCGACGGAAGTGTATTATCTCAAAATCGAAAATTTTCGCGATCACAATACTCCCCTCACCTATCGGTGTGGGAAGTAAAAAACTAACGCCTTTCTGACTTCTGGCAAAGGTCAACTTGATGAAATAAAATATAAAATTCTAGATATGATGATAAATTGAGCTTAGCACCGATGTTCCTACTATCGATAATATCTCGGATATTCGTCCACCTCGCCTTCTGACGATTTGCAATTAGATTTATTTTGGCCCATAGAATGAGTGTGTAAATTGTCAGAAGTGTACCGAGTTACATACCTAATTGTTGCAAAATTTTTGGCAACTTGAGCGCCCTCTGATGGCTCTTCACCTTTCACCTACATTTCTGTCAATTTTATCCCTACTTTCTTATGATATTTTCGTTTGTATTGTAAATTTTCAAAGCTGTACTTCATCATTTATTATGCGAAAAAATAATTGCGTATTTAACCCCGCACCCTTACTTTATACATCCACGGCGCGTCCTGACGACCCACCTATCACTACGTTGATATCTGCCGAAAATGTAAATTTTACTTTACCGAGTGACCTTTTTTACGTAGCGAGCTCTTAAACTAACATAACCATCGTCTCTACCGACACCTTGTCGGCAATGGGTTTTGGGAGCTTCATGTCCCCCCGCCTTTGTCTTTTTGGTCATCCCCCTTTCCTCTCTGACTCTGCTGACCAAATGTTGACACTTCGGTAGCAGACCCGCAAGAGGGAGGGTTTGTACTCACCGCACCTCTGGAGGGAGCCTTTATCTCTTCTTTCTCAGCTCGTCATGCGACAGCGTCTCATTGGGACTTCCCGATGGCAGCTGACTATTTGGAGGCTTCGAGGTGTTATCTTTCTCTCCAGATTTATGCAAAAAATCTTTCTACCAGACTAGTATGTACAGAACTAATAGTGACGAAATCACGCTTAGGCAGATTTTTTCCCTAGAACTACTTAACATGCACTGAGAACATTGAGTTCATAAAAATCTGAAACAGGTAAATGGATAATACTCTCAGCTCGACAACTTGGTGGATCTTGGTTTTGAATAAATATTAAGATAACGCTTACCTAACATGTAAATATATGTATTTTTAGATTGGTATTTGTACAATTAATGTTTGTTTTTATTGCTCTCGACTTATCAAAAAATATGAGATATCCACTATATATCTTGCACTCAATGACATTAAAGGTGCATCCTGCCTTTGGTCATACAGTGATGCAGATCAACGTAAGATTGTCTTATCAAAAAAGTAAAAGTGTAGCGATGAAAGAGATAAGTCCTTCTGAGCTTGCCTAGACTTTGGGTTAAACCCATCAATAAACTTTTCCTAACTTTCTTATAGACGAAGCTTTAGAATTTCTAAATACTGTTATCAGTGAGTGCTATTATATAAGCAGTTGTTCAGTTACTGTCAACCGAACTTTTAAAATGTATTATTTTTTACTTCCCCAGGTGAGGGGAGTATTGTGATCGCGAACATTTTCGATTTTGATATAATACGCTTTTTGGGCGTCTTATATCTACATAACGAAAATCCACGGTACTAATTTCCGTTGGTCTGTCTGTCTATCGGTCTGTCTGTCTTCCTGTCTGTCTGTCTGTCGGTCTGTCGCGTTCGTAATCTCACTAACCGCTGCATGGATTATGATGAAATTTGGGTAGCGATATGCTGTGGGGTAATGCTGCTATAATTTTGAAAATCGGAGCATGGGCGGCGGATTAAGTAGCAAAAAACAAAAAAAATGAAATATTCCTCAAACTTCGTTTTTAGGCGTTTTAGGGGTTGCTGATAATTTTCTACTTTTTTGGGTGAGGGTGAAATTGGGGTGGTTGGGGGGTGGGTTTGCAAAACGGAAAAATGTATTCTATTCATAATAGGCTGTCTATTGGCCTGTGAAATAACGAGCTAGCGGCATTATACAATTTTTTAGGTCCGGACATTGCCTTGCCTGTTACAGAAACCAAGGGACTTTTCTGATGTATACTCATGCAGACGAGCATTGCTTTAGATAGTTCTGTATTGAATAACGAGGTAATTATTGAATTGATTTTAATGATATTTTGACACAGTATTACTACCTTGACGAGGATGGAAAAGGCGTATGATTTTTAGAAATCGTGTCAGTGGCGGCACAGCAATAATAAAAACTAAATAATAAGAACAGCTCAAACTTCGCTTTTAGGCGTTTTATGGCTTCCCGGTCATTTTTTATTTTTTTATATTATACTGTTTTATATTGATAATAGGCTCTCTATTTACCCGCAGAAGAAGGACCTAGCGCCCCTAGCGGTACGATACACTATCTTAGGTCCATCGGAACATTGCCTTGCCCTATACAGAGACCAAATAAGGGACTTTTGTACTTATGTATACTTATACATACCTGAAATTGATTTTAATGAAATTTCGACACAGTATTATTACCGTGTTGAGAAAGGAAAATGTGTATGGTTTTTAAAAATCGTGTCAGTGGAGGCGCGGTAATGATAAAAAACTAAAAATATAAAAATAGCTGAAACTTTGTTTTCAAGCGATTTGGGGGCTCATGATCGTTACGTTTCGTCCAGTTGAAGCTTGCACAATAAAAACTATGTCGTTCTAGCTCCTGCAGAGGTGCAAGAAACTCTTTAGGAGAGTTTCTGTGTTGAATGTTTGTTTTGCGGACGGTCGGGTAATGATTTGGTTGCAAGGGTATCTCAGACTCTCATGCAATGGAAAAATAATAAAATGATATCACCGTTATGTGTGGGAGTCAATCAACTTGCCTTCATTTGAATATATTCGTACTTTGATAAGGGCTCTTGAACCAGCCAAAATGGCAAAGACGGATCTACTATTTTTGGGGCTCAACGGATAGTAATTTTAAGGGGTTTTTGTGCGTTGATAATGGCCGCAAAGGTAGCCGAACGTTAATATTTTATTTCAGTATATATGGTGCTGTTATTGATGGCCCACTAAAGCACGATGGAACATGGAACAATTAAAGAGTATTTTAATTGGAAAAGTTTGAGCTACTTTTATAGTTTGAGTGTTTTTCATTATTGCTGCATCGTCACTGAAACGATGATTTCTAAAAACTATACGCGTTTTCCATTCTTGCCAGAGTAACAATAACTGTGTCAAAATTTTGTTGACATCACTTTAATAGTTTCCACATTACACAAGATAGGACTTGGTTTCTGTAATAGGTAAGGCGATGTTCAGCTGAACCTGAAAAACTGTATTGTACTGCTAGGTCTTTCTTTTACACGTCATTGGATAGCCTATTATGAATACAAAAAAAATCCAGCTTACAACTCCCCACCCTCAACCATCCCAATTTCATTCATATGAAAAAGGTTGAAAAGGATCAGGAACCCCTAAAACACCTAAAAACCTATCAGTGGGAAGTAAAAGCAATTAATCCAAGATGTGCCATCCTTTGGTGTGATATATTAACAGTGAATTGCGACATGTGTTTTTAACATGACGGTGTCACATGCCATGCCGCTGGTGCAATATTTACTGGCACTCCCACTCTTTCCATTTTGGTTGCCAGAATTGGCCACCACGATCTTGTGATTTGAACTTCTGGCTGTGGGGTTATCTAACGTCGCAAGTTTATATCAATAAGCTCGCAATCACCTAGGCATTGAAGGTTAAAAGTAGACGTTGTATCAATGAAATACTGCCAGATGTGCTCAATAATGTTATATGAAATTTGGTCAAAATTGACGCAAGTGTGAGTAAAGCCGTAACTGTTTACAGGATTTTTTTTTCATACAATTCCGAAATCCCAATCCTAATGATCATAAATCAATAAATATTTAATATTTTTCTACAAACATGCTTTATTGAACTTTACTTGCGCTCTTTTTTTATATAACTGAGCAGACCGCACAGGCAGAGACTAAATACCAGAGTACCGCGGCTGCTGTAAATAGATTCTTTAGTAATAAAATCCTGAGATACGGTCAATAATATATTTAAAAAAATATATATGTGTAAGAAGAAATAGATTATATTAGGGGAGGTTTGTTAATGCGGGACTAGAATGGGTCAACACCCGCAGGCCCGATAAATACATCTCCGGGAATTCTATTCCAAGCCTTGGACACCCTGGGAATGAATATACCGTCGCCGTCGTATAGCTCGGTTCTTGATCTTTGAAGAACGATTGCCTTAGGATGAGACGCAACAGTCGGGCGGGTGCATCTGATAGGATCGGTGAGTGGCGGAACTATAAAGGACTATTGATGTCAATAATACTGAATCAGTCTTCAATCCGATTACAATCCCGGAATTGATTTTTTCTGCCAACATGCAGTCTGGCTCTACTGATCTTCCCTCCGCATAATGGTTTCATCCTTTATATTTGATTTTAAGGCTTTAAACTATCATTGAAGCTTATCGGTACTCTCTCTTTTATTCTACAGATGTCTATTATTTAGAATATCTAGCACGGGGTATTTTTTCCAATCATATTGAAATTATTCTTTCTGAAACTGGAACCAACAACAGTTCAGAGTTTTTTCAAGGCAGTGGTCCCGAACTGAACTTGACCTTAGTAATTGTCCTTGTATATCTATAATAAAATTACAAAAACGTGATTCACAATATTCTTCTCAACCATCTTTCAAAAAAATGGAAACAGTGGTATTTTTTCCAATTACATTGAAATTATTCATTTTGAAATTGCAACCAACAACACGGCAATCGTCTCGAACTGAACTTAAACTTGGTTATTGTCTTTTTATATAACAAAATTATTGGCGATATTTTCAACCAACATTTAAAAAAATCTCTGATTAAACCAAGGTTGATTGAAACCGTAAACAGCTTATATTAGGAGCTACGTGTAAGAAGATTTGGTCATGCTAAAATTGTGATATGTTATCACAACAGTTGCAAATACTGGTACATTATGGAAAACTTCTGACATTGGTAGAAATATTTATAATATTAAGGTTACTGATTTACACATGATAACATTTTATTTTAGGAAAATGTATTTCAACTCATAAATACCACAGGCTTGTCAACATAAAGGTCTGAATTCTAGAAAACCACAATGCTGTTATTTTGCGTTAATAGAAAAACTATTTTGGAGGATTTATAGTTTGAGTACCCTGAATGAAAAAGGTATTTTATATTGAAAAAAATCAATTTAACGAACATCAGTATTCATTTTGCACTTCGTTCGCTGTTAATACCTTAACAGGTCGTACATTAGTTTTCGCGTACATCAAGTTACCACTGCTGATTATTGATTAAATGTCTACCGTACACGGATCCATGTTTGCTGGTAATTACTATCTATCCATTATATTCGTACACAGTGGCATACTGTGGATTTTGAGGAAGAATTGTTGCTATATTTTATAAACTGGCGCATTGGTAGTAGAACAAATATCAAAAAGCTGAAATATTCAGAACTTCTTTTTATGTTGAAAGGAGTCAAATTGGTGCAACTGGGGATATAGAAATTATAAAGATATCATAATTATTTTACTCTTTATCACTACCCTTTACATGTAACTAGAAACATTCCAATGATGACCAAAGACGTTCCGATCTATCGGAGAGGTTACCTGACCATCTGGTATACATCGAGGAGTTCAAACCTGAACACCGTATGGTGTTTCTGAAAAATATTGTTTCTCGATTTTTGCTCTGGGCACCACGTGCACAGGTCAGTCCCTGTACACTCTCATCTATGACGGAGTGGAAGTAGCTGTTACCAATCTAAGAGATGAAATTTCAGTAAATCTTGGGAGGTATAACCACAATCTTGTAAGCAGAAATGATAGCCATAGAGTTCGGAATCAGGCTGCACTGCTGCAGAACAAAAGACCCCTGACAGACGAATCTATAAAAATCTTTTCAGATAGTCAGGCTGCCTTAAAAGCACTGAGCTCCAAATAGGTTGACTCAAGCCTCGTATGGAACTGCATACGTATATCCTCAACGAACTTGGAACGAGGAACAAAGTATCTTGGTTTGGGTTCAGGTCACAGCGGAGTGGAAGGCAACGTATTGACCGACACACTCGCAAGAGGAGGAACCGAATCTGTGTACATAGGACCAGAACTATTCGCCGGCTTTGCGAACTAAGAAAACTATCTCAGATTGGGCAAAGAGGAAAGCACTCCCGAAGTGGCCAGATACATCAGGGCCACTACACTCGAAGGTGTTAATACCATACCCATCTAGTTGGGGCCCCCTCGAGGATAATAGAATGGAACAGGAACGATCTCCGCCTGTGATCTCCGCATTCTGGTTGGTCTGTTGATGGGACCAGTAGCGTGCCAAAGTCTTCGGGGCCACCCCCGCAACTTTTGTCACGGGCCACCCCCCTCAATATAAAAAAAAATAATATTTTAAATCGGTTTATAGATAGAAAGAAATTGGTGTGACCTCAACTTTATATTTCTATAACACTTAAGAATGTAACAGAAATAAACAAATAAAGCACCTTAACCCTAAAAAATTTATTATTATACTTGCTTTTGCACATGTAAAGGAAAAAACTATTTTTTCTTTTGTATGTAAATCAACAAATGTATCAACTATTTGGCCTAAGTCTATGCCTTCTGCCCGTTAATTTTCTATAAAAATTAATGCCAAAGAACTTAGGCGCGATTCACCTATTATCGATCTTACAAAACTTTTTATTAGTTTTAGTTTTGGAAATGATCGTTCTGCTTGAGCCGAACGTTAGCGCTAAGGCATCGGCATCGACTGTCTGTAATTCCCAGAAATAACTTGTCGGCACCAACGAATTCGAATAGGTTAGAAGAAGTAAACAATCCAAAGTAGTGATTCAGCGGCAGCTTGATGATGGTATTTATAGCATACTGACCGCTGATAAACCCGCATACCCTTTGTTTCTACACCCTCTTCGAGATAGCAGGTAAAGAACCCTAAAAAGGATGGCATGAGTAGTGGAGTAATATAAATAGCAATCTTATTTTGGTTGATCGTGTTGGGTTTATTGTTATAGTTTTGAGTAGGTTTTGGGTTTTACCAGGGCAAACGCTAAACAATTCCACAAAATTTAAATCCTGCGGATTTCTGTGAAAAATAACATCGTGTTTGTGTAATAACAACGAGGTCATGGGAACACACACGCATGTCTGTTAGAGCATTTTTCTATAACCTATTCGAATTCGTTGGCACAGATACGCCTCGTGTCAATGCAACGTTGTACTTATTCTTACCGTTTTGAATTCTACGTTCGACTACGTTGTCGTGTTTTCAAATTTTGCAATAAAATAAGTTCTGGAAAGGCAAAATATGGCAACATATATTTAATTTGATTTTGGAAAATTATGTTTCCATCGCATGAAATTAAGTATATGTATTATAGTTATTACTATGTACAAAGCTTGCTCGAGGTAGTCGAGGTCGAGGCTGAGCGGATGCCCGGGGCCCCCCTGCACCGCGGGCCCTACGGGCCCTTTCGGCACGCCACTTGACGGGACGTTGTCGACTCAGGGACCACTTGCGGAAGTTCTAGAACAAACTACGGACTGTCGTTTCTATTATGTGAAGGACGAAACAGCGGAGCACATATTACGCTCCTGTCTAGTACTGGAAAGAGCTAGGTTTCAGACTTTCGGATTCACCCAACGAATTCGAGTCGGTCAACTTGCAAAAAAACAACAGGTACGCTACTGGAAACAGTGAAAACAGGTAGGTGTGTGAAACCAGATGCGCTGCAATTCGTTTTGGATGCGACAGATGTGTCCTTGTAAAAAAACTAATTAGAATGCCTGTTTTATTACGGCTTCCTTGACACTGACTTCTAAATAGAGGAACAATGCAGTGTACGGGAATAACAAAATAGACTTTGCGGTCAGCCAATTCCGTATTCAATCAATAGAGACGAGAAAATATATATCGGATTACTCTTTCCATTTTGGCTAATCAAAAGACTTAAATGTTTTTTCTACTTCTCATGCCAAAAGTCTGGAGAAGTATTATACTAATACAATACTAATAGCAGCGAATCAACCTGCCGCCAACCTACTCTCGGAGTAGTTTCTGATGGCGGCTCGCCTTAAGGAGCCAAGGAGCCATGGCACCACCACAATAAATCGAGTACCTAACTCTTTTTGTGCTACTTTTAAATATTATATCACATCCTATTTTTTTTAATTATTTAGCAAAAATTAAACATTGACAAAAGTCCAATATATTATCCTACATTTTCGCCAAACACGCCCAGACTACTGCTGTGAAAGCACGGCGCCGGCGTGCGGTGTCGGAGCCAAACTGCCAGCGGCACCAATTCTGCTATAATACGTCCAGGCGAAAGGTTGAATGAGGTCATATTAACGTTATACGCAGAGCGCGATTTTAATAGGAAAAGAAGCGGGGTAACTGCTGGCAGTGCTGGCTCACCAAGACTAGACCTTGTTGTCGAGTTGTTGTCGATTGGGAATATTCGGATTATTTTCTGCTGTCGTTTTGCGCCCCGACGTGAAAGTTGCAAGTTATTCTAATTATATGTAGCGGTGACTCGCAATAAGTGAGGGACTATTGCCATGTGTATTAGTAAAGGCAAGGAAAAGATTATGAATACTCAATAAAGCAAAACATTTCTTTCTACATTTTCTTTGTGATCTGCGTTTTTCTCCTACCTTTACCTTTGAAGGAAATACTTCATTTTTCTACTATCAGAAACACCTAAATTTCTATCAGGAACACTTAAATTTTCGATAGAAGGTGGAGCTTAAAGAAGAAGAACTTACAGTAACATCGACTGCTTTTCCTAAAATCGGTGAAGTATTTATCAATAACGTAGTTTATTACAAAATTTTATGTGACTAATCTGTACAAGTGCCTGTGTCGTGAGTGGTTATTTATCAGAAAGGGAGATATAGCGTTATTTTTGATGCAGCAAACAGAAAGCACGTTACATAAGTATTACACTCACAACATATCAATGACCACTTTGACCGGGCGTGCAAAAATATTTCGCCAATGTCAAGTTGAAGATCAACAATGCTGCTATCATGACGCGAGTGTGTCTGATAACAGGACATTCTCTAGTTTTGACCTCTCTAACGAACTCGTATACGTGTTTCGGTGTTCGCCGCCGTTTGTCTGTATGTTTTTTTGTGTACCGCTCGCAACTGACGATAAACTTTTGGCTTTTGCTTACGGTTTTATCAGGCTGAGATACTGTCAACTGCAAGCTTCAAGAGTATCCTTATTATATACTTTATATGTTTGTCCCAGCAACAATTTGCCACCTCCCTTATCTCTGAAGTGATAAAAGAAAGTAAAAGTGGCCGTCACACATTTGTATTTCGAGGAAGAATTCTTCCATCGTATGTGTCATCATTGTGCCATCAACCCCCTCACCCCCAGAAACCCCTACTTCAAAATCGTAAATAAGACCACACCTTACTTGTAATACATCATTTTGAAGGGAATTCATTGAGAAATACAACATTGTAATCGGGATCAATTACATCAACACTTGTCAAATAGAAAGC
The DNA here is from genome assembly GCA_951848785.1 of Callosobruchus maculatus. Lineage (NCBI taxonomy): Eukaryota > Metazoa > Arthropoda > Insecta > Coleoptera > Chrysomelidae > Callosobruchus > Callosobruchus maculatus. The sequence continues at coordinate 8,206,054 of CATOUR010000029.1, forward strand.
GGTTTAAGTTAATAATAATAGTAATATTAATATATATCGACACGGTACTTTATCAAATAAGTAGTCTGTGGAAGTAGCGAGCAAGCAACCTCCTCCTCTGCTGCTGGCCCTCCCAATTTGCCCAAACTAAACGAAGAGCGATCCAACTAATTGGTAACCCCGCCTTAACGCGCCACCTCCAGCAGCCTTCTCGTCGACGTGCGGCTGGTGACCTCTTATTTTTTTAATCGGCATTTGAACGGAGCCCGATCTTCTGCTCTATTCGCTATCATATCACACGAGACTGCTGCATCTCATCATACATTAAGGAGCAGGCGGTGATACACATGCTTAAAAATCAAGCTACTAATGAGCAATGCTACTTCGTAGCATGTGTATACGCGCCTTGCTTGAAATAAGCATGCTAATTTCGAGCAACCCAACCTATTCTGATAATGTGTCAGTGACAGTAGTATGCTAATTCTGAGCATGCTTAAAAAGCATGCTATTTATGAGCATGTGTACCTGTAGCTTATCTTTATATGTATATATCAGCTTACACCGCTAGTTAGCAAACTGAAAGAGGTTTTTTCTGGCATATCTGACTGACAATGTCACTGATTCAATAGTTATTTACGTAATAAATCCCGAAAGTGGAATTACGGGATGAGTAGGCAGCCCTAGGCGAGTCCTGGAAGCCTGCGATCTCGTAAAATCAATTTCGGGTAGCGTTACGTACAATATTTTTTCCGCAACAGTTTGTTAGATAAAATATTCAAAAATTATAGGGATAGGTACTGTAAATATTACTTATGCACATGCACATTACAGCCGTCCCGAAAATAGAACTTTCGGTATGATTTATTACTTTCGGTACGATTTGTCTAAATTTTCACTTTCGATTTAATAAATCATACCGAAAGTTCTATTTTCGGGACATCTGCAGAAAAAATTGATTTTTTGTCAAATTTCGTAGTTAAATAAATGCCTCAGATGAGCCCAAAAACGTGATGGAACACAGAGATGACCACAGGTTTCATGATCAGGAGGAACACTACTTCAGACGCCATATGTCACATCTTTGATTCAGACGACTTTCGTTTCTTTATGTGACGGTGTTTTTTGCACGATAGCTTCTACTGCAACATTATAAACTTCTTATTCGACCTCAGATTCATCGAGAAAAGATAAGGCAAGGACTCACGAATGTCAAGAATATGATTCGTGTTGTTATCACTACCCGTTCACGATATTTGCATCATTAATTGGCTTTTTTTTAACAGTGCGGGTTATATGTAAACAATTTACACTATTCACCAATTAACTTGATATATAATTTTTAACGTAATAATTATAGTATTTTAATTTTTTGTTTATATTTCGTTGCCAGTTCTGAATGATTTTTTGTCGAATGCAATTATTACATAGACTTATAATCATTTAAATATATGTCATTTCAATAATATGGTCATCACACCGCCACATGTCAGTATCTGTATAGAATTAAATACTTGTAGATCCCACATCGTCTAGCTAATATTGCTATTTAACTTTTTTAGGAACAATAATGCAAGTCCTCTTTTGAATGAAATATTACTCAAATATGAGGTTTTACATTCTTGAATATATATTTGGTTGTGCTGTTAGCATAAGCTAATAAAGTCTGGTTGTCTTTGAAATATTGGATAGCCACATTAATATACTTGAAATGAAATACATGTTTTACTATTTCCTTAAAGACATATATTGGCTCTGTTCAGTTGGTGTTCAACCCTAGATTGACTCTATTTTTTGTGTTACTCACGCAAGAATGCTAAACATCAGGGAAGGTATCTGCCGACGGTGAGGTATAACCCTAATTATAGAAACAATCAAAACATCGGATTGAAATTGAAAATTGAAAAATACATTTGACTTGGCGTAAATGTATTAAATTTGTCGAAAGCATTCAATGATGGTCATTACCTTCACGAAATATATTTGATACATTTGACTATGATTTCCGCATATTAGAGACTTATTGCTACTCGGAATTTGTGGTTCTTGGGTTTTTGCCACCACGAGTGGATGCCAAGCCTTAAGGGTCTAGGGAATAGCGCGCGAAATTTAGAATCCAAGAAAAGACGTATTCCCGTGTTAGCGAGGAGGCGTGGCCACCTGTTCCCTTTCTCCAGTATGTGCGTCTAAGATGAGTGTAGATAAGTCAAAAAATCCAACGGTAAGGTCAAAAGGCCCAAAGGTCACTATAAAAATGAATTTCGCATTCCCAAGCTCCTGAAGTTACCTTTAAACTTACAGTAATGACTCAAAGAGAAAATTGAAGAAGAAAGCTTGCGCTTGTGCAACTATTTAGCCTTTTTTTGATATCGTGTTTGGTTGTTAAATTACAGGCATTTATAGAATGTATGATTCTGCATTGCCAGTTTTTTTGCACATTAAAATTTTTTTTTGAGAAAATCGAAAGTAGTTGTCATTCATTAAGATCTTAACTATCGCCTACTGAAATATTATATACAGGGTGAGTTTTTAATACCGGCTCGGTCGATAACTCCACTACTATAGAAGATAGCAAAAAAAGTTGTATATAAAAGTTGTAGCCACGGATATGCTCCTTGCTCAGAAAATATTTTGATTTATACAGGGTGATCCATAACTACGTGGTGATTCAAACATGCATTTTTTTAAATGAGACACCCTATATATTATTCCATATTCAGATTCTACTAATTATTTCCGTTCTTCCAATATAGGGCATTGTTACATTATACAGGGTGTTTTAAAAGTTATGACCATTTTTATATCCAAATCGCGGACAAATGAACGTACTGTATATCAAAAAGTAATGAATCAAAAATTATTTTTTTTACATGAGAAGATTAAAAATATCCTCTAGTTTTAAAATCGGCTCTAAAAAAAGCCCGAGACACAAATTCCTATACAGGGTGATGTAGAATGCAAAATCCAAATTTTCTCTTTTTTTTCAAATGTAACCCCCAATATTTTATTATCCCAAAGAATTGCTTTTAATATGCTCTTTCATCCTTGTATAGCTTTTGTTGTACCTACGTCCATCAGTTTCCGAGATATTTCGATTTTTCGGTAAATTTAAAATATAGCTTCTATTTGTGTACTGAGATTTATTTATTTTGAGAAAGTACTATCTGATTTGCTTTTATTTAACGAACAACTAAATTATAAGGTCTTGATAGTATTTGATGAAGTCAAAACCCTAAATCATCGAGATGATAAAGTCAAGTATGCTGAGGAAACAATTTTGTAGGCGTCATGCATAATTATCAAGTAGTTTTATCAGGTAGGCTTTGAAAAATTGACAGTTTTCATAACCTACTCAATAATTCCGTACTGTGTGAAAAACCAGCTTTGAAAATTAATTTTTCCATTGAGGGTATTTAGGAGAATCTTTGAGAAATTGTCTACTTGCCTCTAGAATATATCAACTATGAATAGCAATATCCAGAACGGAGGCACTCTAAAACTAACGCGTTTGAAAGATTGAAGAATCGTTTTATTTGGACTGTGTCGTTTCATATTTCATAGCCTACCTGATACATCTGCTTGATAATTATGCATGACGTCTATAAAATTGTTTCTTCAGCACACTTGACCTATATTATCTCGTTAGTTCAGTGTTTTGTCTTGATCAAGTATTATTATCACCTTATATTTTAGTTGTTTGTTAAGCAAAAACAAAATTTGGTAGTATTTTCTCAAAATAAATAAATTTTATTAAACAATTAGGAGGTATATTTAAAATTTGTAGAAATATCGAAATATCTCAGAAACTAATGAATGCAGCCATAATAAGTGCTATACAAGGATGAAAGAGCATATTAAAGGCAATATTTTGGTATAATAAAATATTGGGGGTTATATTTAAAAAAATAGAGAAAATCTAGATTTTGCATTCTACATCACCCTGTATACAAATATGCGTCGCGGGCTTTTGTTATAGCGTATTTTAAAACTAAGGGATATTTCTAATCTTCTCATGTAAAAAAATGATTTTTGATTCATTACTTTTTGATATACAGTACGTTCATTTGACCGTGATTTGGATACAAAAATGGTCATAACTTTTGAAATACCCTGTATAATGTAACAATATGCTATATTGGAATAACGGAAATCATTAATAGAATTTGAATATGGAATAATATATAGGGTGTCTCATTCAAAAAAATGCATGTCTGTATCACCACGTAGTTACGGATCACCCTGTATAAATCAAAATATTTTCTGAGCAAGGAGCATATCCGTGGCTTCAATTTTTATATACAATTTTTTTCGCTATCTTCTACAGTAGTGGAGTTATCGACCGAGCCGGTACTAAAAACTCACCCTGTATGTAGTTTGAAAATAGAGTACTTCTTACTCTTATTTTCGTGGAAAAAATAATAACCACAAACCATTTTGACTACATAAAAATAGTATATAAAATTAATGAAACTGACCGCCTTTCTATAATATATGGAATATCCAAAATAGTCACTATTTATCTCTCACTCTGACCATCCAAATTGGAAAGGAAAAGGTATGAAGGTTTTACCGCCACTACATTTATTTGAAATATAATACACGTTTTTTCTTCTAGCTACAGATAAATGATAATCATCAAGTCACAGAAGAAAAAATAGTTTTCTGATACTACAATTCGTCATCACTCAATAGTTATCCAAAAATTATATTAGTCTTCTTGCATTAGTAAGCCACTAAAGACATTTCACTAAGATCATATCCGTGTTTTTATAGTTATAAGGAGACAAGTTTTACCATCATACATAAAAAATTAGAATATTTCGCGATTGCAATACTCCTGCCGCCTATTAGCGCGAGGTATAATACTGAAGAACACCCCTCATAGGTACTGACAGCATAATATATATCATATATGATACCCATTTATTTGATTATGACGTCAATATGCAGACCATCTCCCTTAGTGATATCGATTTCCCGAGAGTTTGGTTGCCAGGGGAACTTTATTCATTCAGCAATAGTTTGTTGATTAACGGCTAGGAGCTAAATATTCTCATATTCATGAATTCCGAAAATGTCTCACGTAACGTATGACTTGGAATTTCGGAAAGTTCACGACCTTCTAGCAGAAACTCTTCAATTAGAGCCAGTTCAGGCAGATAGAAGGGATGATAGAGAGATCTTAGCGACGCTCTACGTGAGATATATTCTCATCGCAAACCGACTGACTAGGTAAAGTATGGAACAACTTTTTCTCTTCGTACAAAAGATGGAAAAGAATGACTACCCGATAACCCCAATAGTAATCAATTTTATTATAGTGAATATTTTCGATTTTGAGTATATTTTTAACGTTTTTTGTTTATTTGCCAGACAGTCTGTTTATCGTATGTCCTTTGTCTTTTTTGTTTTCGCATAATCTCATTAAGGGCCCTACAGTTTCTGATCAAATTTGTTGAGGTTGTGCTGTCATACTTTTGAACATAAGCGCAATAGAGCGAAATAATTAGCAAAAATAAAACATTAACAGAAGCTTTTCCAACTCAATTTCTATGCATTTTAGAGGTTCCTGATTATATTAGATTTATTGGGGGGGGGGGGTGTAAGAGGGGGTTACATGAGAAAAAAGATCAGTCCTGTCATTATAAGGATATCACTAGGATCAATACGCGATCCTAAAGTTCTCTTTGTAGACAAAGTTGCGATTTTTTATTCACTTTCTGAGTACTACATTTGATTAACCTGTAACCTATAATTTAAAAACTATTAAGTTGATATACTTAATGAAAGTTGTCGTGGCGAAGTGGGCAATATATACTTTTTGAAAATCTTACTAGTAACTTTGAACTTAAGATAAATGATCCTTAATAACACGATTATTAAGAAACACAAACTTGATTCACTTGGATTTTGGCTGATAGGTATTGTTCTAAATGGAATTCACCAACCCCACACGCATATGTATGAGTATACTTACAGTGTGTCCCAGCTAAAACTTGCCACCGTCTTTATATCGAAAATTATAAACGAAACTAAAAATCGCTGTGATACGTCGATTTGTATTTCGAGGGGGAACTTTTCGACCGAATACGTCGTTGTGGCATCAACCCCCTTACCACCAGCAACCCCTACTTCAAAATCTTAAATGAGGCCACCATACCTGTGATACATCATTTTGAAGGGAATTCATTGACAAATACAACAGTGTAATTGGATTGAAAATTGATTCCATATTATGGAAGTTAATGAAAAATATGGTGACTATCCAAATGAAGTATTATTTTCATTACCTGAAATAAGAGAAAAGTTCCAATTGGCAGCACATTTTCCAACATCACCGGAGTCACTGTGGAGATCGTTTATAGGATAAATGTCCACATAAAAACAGTTGAAGACATTTGGAACCTTCCTTACAGTGATATTTCAGGTAATGAAAATAATACTTCATTTTGCCAATCACTATATTTTTTATGAACTTCTATAATAGCGAGTCAACCTTCAATCCGATTACACTGTTGTATTTGTCAATGACTTACCTTCAAAATGATGTATGACAAGTATGGTGGTCTCATTTAGGATTTTGAAGTAGTGGTTGCTGGGGGTGAGGGGGTTGATGGCACAATAATGAGGTACTCGGTGGAAGAGTTCCCCTTGAAATAAAAACAGACAGAATGACGGAGATCATTTTGATGGTACACAAAATAACCAAAACATAAAATATCTCGATTTCTGAATATCATAGGAAATTAAATAAACTCATGGATTTTCTCCATGGTCAGTTTGCCTATCAACATTTGCATTAGCAATGAAATTTAACCTTATAAGTTACAAGCACATTAACATCATTGCCTTTGTTAAAGTAAAGAATAATATTAGATGTCAGTAGTAAATAAAGAAATATAACCAAGAAATCTAAACTTCATGCCTCTTATAACAAACGCCCAGTTGAGGGAATCTGATAGTATAGCATCGTTCAGTTGAACAAAGCGAAAACAGAAAACTAGAAAATGTATACGTGAAATACAGAGTTAACTTAATTTTTTAATTCGTATTTTTTATTTCTTCAACTTATACTTTTGCTCAATTTCTTAGCCAATCCTATCTTCATCATCATCATAGTCACAATGTCTTAACAGACATGTTGTGAACTCGTAAAATGCATTTACACATTTTACGAGTTTCTCTTGGGATATCTTTAAGATCTTTAATGCAGTAGTTTCCCATTTGCTTTCTGCATCCTCATGCCGTTGACCAGATGGTATCTACTGGTTCATCCGCCTTTAGGGGCAATTTCTCACCCCCAAGGACAAGAAGGCGTCCTGACTCTTCTCAACTCGTCCACCCGAAGCTGTTGGTTGAGAAGAGGTTACTGTTTATACCGACAGTAGTTCGGTGTTCCTTTTAGTCGCCTTTTACGATGCGCAGGATATACGATGGGAGATATTCTAACTCGCTCCCACACGGGAAAGTCTTATCCTACACCCCTTAAAATATACTTAGCTTTCAAATTTTCTACAGTCTTGTATTACCTGTATCCGTATTATCAAGACCCATATGTTATCTATAGCTACGTCCCTACGTTGACCTGTGCCCAATATCGATAAATCGAAAGCCGTTAAAAACATTATGTAAAAAGTTATAATAAGGAACGTTTTTAGACGTTGTGTTATTTATAAATTGTTAACAATGTCCACAACTAGTTTTCAACGACTTATCTGACTACTTATTGATCCTTTAGATGCAGTTAAATTAGCCTTAACTACAAAAATCGTTAGATTGGTATGGTAAGTAGAATCATTGATCAACGTATTGTTATACGTTAATCAATGGTAGAATATAAGAAGCTACCTCAAACTTCTTCTTAAACCTTATTTGTCTGTTTCTTGAGTACCAGATTGGAAATGGTCTCACAATATATTTATGATTTCTTTATAATTTACTCTTACGTCAATATGCCTTATCAACGATTGTTTTACCACATCCGTTCATTCTGAGTTTCATTTATATCAGAGTTGTGGATCAAATGGTCCAGCCCCAAAAAAGGATGCTAGTAAAGAAACTTTTGGAGGCCTCCTTGGGTAGAATACTGGAATTGAAAACGGATTTAGTGGAAGCTGATCTGAATGAGTGGACACATTGTGGTGATATTATGGAGAAATTGAATCTGACACCATTTGATGTGGAGCTAGAAGTACCGACCTGTTTCAAGGAAGAAAGGTAACGATTAATAGATTCAATAATTTTGGTTTCAGCCTCAATCTGCAATCATTCTCTTCTTTGTTATCTTAGCGATTCTTTTTTCGCTTCGTACTTGTTTTCCTAGATCATTTATTGACAAAGAGTTGAGTGTATATACCAAATGATACCAAAGGCGGCATCTGTAATGGTTTTACCTTAAGGGTCTAGGGTATAGCGCGCGAAATTGAGAACCCAAGAAAATACTTATTCCCGTGTTAGCGAGGAGGCGTGGCTGTCTGTACCCTTTCTCCAGTGTGTGTGTCTAAGATGAGGGGAGATAAGTCCAAAAATCCAAAGGTAAGGTCAAAAGAACCATAACCAACCAAGAGAACCATAAAAATGAATTTCGCATTTCGAAGCTCCTGACGTTACCTTTAAACTTACCGTAATGATCCTAAAAGCAAATTGAATAAGAAAGCTTGCGCTTTGTCATTGTTGTGGCTTTTTTTGATATCGTGTTTGGTTGTTAAATTACAGACATTTGAAAAATGTATGATTTTGCATTGTTAGTCTTTTGCAAACTAAACAACTTTTTTGAAAAAATTGCTCTTAGATGCTATTCATTAACGTCTTAACTATCACCTTCTGATATTCCTGTGTATGTAGTTTGAAAAACAATTGAATTCTGTTCAAATGGGGGTCCGTATTTTATATGGCAAATATGTACCTACAAGTATGTATAACTGTGGGTACCTAGGTCCCTTAAGAAGAACATCTTGCACGTTTTAGGCGCAGATAGAAGAAATACAGACAGGAGTTCAGGAAAGTCTGAAAATGGTCGATTATAATGTAAAGTATTCAAGGTATCGTAAAGCGTTTGAAGATTTTTAATTGCCTACTAAGCAGCGAAAGCTCTAATTATACAGGGTGGGTTACAAAGCCTTTACGTGTCGAAGCTACTTTATCTTGAATGGGCCCTACTATAGGTATATAATCACATACTTTAATTCCTTGAATCCTAAGTAAAAATGAAAGTAAAGGTTTCAAAAATAATATCAGTGAAGTTTGGAAAACCAGCTATCATTGAATTTGGCGGCTGCTGTGAAAAGGTTATATTGGGGGAAGTTTGTAAACGCGGGACTTGAATAGGCCAACATTCGCAGGCCCAATGAATACATCTCCTGGAAGTCCATTCCAGGCCTTGTAAACTCTGATGGGTAATAAATGTGCGAGCACACCGCTCAGTCCTTGATGTATGAAAAACGACCGCCTTAAGGGTCTAGGGTATAGCGCGCGAAATTGAGAATTCAAGAAAATACGTATTCCTGTGTTAGCGAGGAGGCGTGGCCACCTGTTCCCTTTCTCCAGTGTGTGTCTCTAAGACGAGGGAAGATAAGTCCAAAAATACAAAGGTAAGGTCAAAAGGTCCAAAGGTAAGGTCCAAAGGTCACTATAAAAGTGAATTTCGTATTTCCAAGCTCCTGAAGTTACCTCTAAACTTACAGTAATGACTCAAAGAGCAAATTGAAGAAGAAAGCTTGTGCTTGTGCAACTATTTAGCCTTTTTTTGATATTGTGTTTAGTTGTTAAATTACAGGCATTTATAGAATGTATGATTCTGCATTGCGAGTATTTTTGCACATTAAAAATTTTTTTTGAGTAAATCGAAAATAGTTGTCATTCATTAAGGTCTTAACTATCGCCTTCTGAAATATTATATTTGTAGTTTGAAAATAGAGTGTGTTATGCGAGAAATTGTGAATCCGTGTTTTACATGGCAAATACGTATGTATAAATGTGTGTATCCAGGCCCCTTAAGGATGAGGTGCAGCAGTCGCGCGGGTTCATCTGATAGGATAGGTGAGCGGAGGTACTATAGAGGATATCGGTGCAATATTGAGAGATCACGAACCGCACGCAGATTATAAGGTAGCTGAAGATGGTGCGTTAAGGACACCAATTACTCGAATTGCCCTTCTTTGGACAGCGTCAAGTATTGGCAGGGCTGCTCCAGGGCAGGTCTTATCCGGCCTTTATATACCGTTAGGAGGTTAGATGGTGAAGAGTACTTTCTGGCTCTAAATAAGTACCCAAGCTTTTTACCGGCAGCTCTTAAAATTGACGCAACGTGTTCATGCCAGATCAGATTTTCTGTAATGTTGAGCTTGAATGAGTGACACCTTGGCAGAGGCTGACTGTTCATTAGAACCACGTGCTGACTTGGGAACTTCTTATTTGGTAGCGTACAATACTGACTCTTGGAAGCATCACATTTTACGATATTCTTGAGCCTCCAAGAGGTAATGGTCTCCAGATCATTTGAAAGCGAAGCAGGCGCCTTCAGCTTTCTGCATTCCAGCTCGACCACAGAGATCGATCTATGGTTTATGATATTGTGCATGCAAAGTACTGTCAAAACTGTGGATTGGGTTTGTAGTACTATAAAGGTTCCTTTCATCTTTCATTGACGTAATGCCATAATATTTCATTGAATACATGATATAATCCGATTTGATTCAAATGCATTTCATTGCAGAAATAGTGAGATAGAATATCGTAGACAGACAATAGACAGCGTCTTGTCCAAACTCGGCTTTCTCGAAAAGAAAGAACCCAAGGTAGTGATGACGGAGCAACAAGCCATTCTGATCATTCAGCAACACGAAAGAGCCAGACAAGGTCGACTCAGAGCACAATTCATGAAGGAGATCAAAATGATGAAACAAAAAGGAAAACCCATCCAAGGAGAAGATACCGAAGAGGAGGGCAAGCTTGGAGGTATCAGTATGGCGGCTGCGATGAAAATACAAAAAATTTGGAGGGGATTTATCGCTAGAAGGGCGACAAGGAGAAGAAAATTGGAGGAGATGCTGTTAATAGGTGAGAGGGGTGCACACAGAACATCTTAACAGTGTGGTAATTCGGATTTATGTACAATAATTCAGTGAAGCTCATATCTAAGGTGATATGATGATACTGAAGTATTATTAGTATCGATTGTTCTCATAATTTTTCTACAGGAATGATTCCCCCACCAAAGTCAAAGAGCAAAGAGGTAGAAAAAGACAAAGAGAACAAAGAACGAAGAAGAAAGCTGCAAGAAAAAAGACGGATAGAGTATTACGAAGAAGTAAAGAGATGTAAAGAATACCTCGAGAGGAATCAAAGAGAAGTTGTTTTGGAACAGCTAAGTGATCAAGTGAGGAACTGGCTAAATGAGTACAAGGCACAAACTGGGAAGATACCTGAATATACTGGAGAGGACAGAAGTCCATCTAGGCTGCTGCTAAGCAGGCAAGGTAAGTCATATATTCATAGATACTATAGATAGATAGCCTCCACTTCTGATGCTGCTTATATAACTTATGTCATGCACGCTGTCCCACCCGAGGTAGGTATATAATAACACTTAAACAGGATCGAATTATAATTTTGGGGGTATAAATTAGAGCAAATATAGTATCTTTTCTTATTATTGTGTCACCCAATGAGGTATTTGTTTTTGTCACGTGACGTCCGATTCAAAATTTTTAATGGGACACCCTGTATATTTGTGACTTTTTGTGTTCCTGCCAATAAAACAATTCCAACAAACTAGCACACTTTGGGTCTAAAGTGATTAATTGAAGAGCTACAGCAGGCACGTATTTAGAGGGGGGTCCAGGGAGTCCGGACGAGAGCAAATTTAAGGTGGCGACTCTAATCTGGACCCTGCTGAAAGGTCAAGAAAGAGAAACCCATAATCTGGACCCCCCCTCCCCCTAAAAACCAAATCCTGGATACATGCCTGAGCTACAGGTACTTGAAGGACTGTACCACTACCATTATGAAAGACTACCAAAGTAATTTAACTGTAGGGGTACATGTTATAATCAATGGTGGTGGTACTATCCTTTAAGTACCTGTAGCTCTTATAAATCACTTTAGACCCCAAGTGTGCTAGTTTGTTGGAATTGTTTTATCGGGAGGAATACAAAAGTCACAAATATACAGGGTGTCCCATTAAAATTGGGTGACACAGTAATAAGAAAAGATACTATATTTGCTCTAATTTAAACCCCCAAAAATTATAATTGGCTACTACTGCCCAGTTCCGATAATATATTGCTTGTCTTAATCGTCGTAGGATACCCTTATATAAGTGTTGACGCTTCTGGGCCGGTCTCAATTTTCTGGAACTCGTTACTCGTCCAGGGTTGCCATCTCTAAAATTTGAAAACCAGGACAAGATGCGTGAAAACCTCGGATTTTAGAGTCTAAAACCCGGACATGTCAAGAAGTTTTTTAAACATAGTCAGTGTAATGGAAGACGGTTAAATTATTACTATTATTATTTATTTTCAGACCTTAAAACTAAACTTAATCATTTTTTATAAGGATTTTAAATGTACCTAACAAAACAGAATATTATTACGATTTGTTACAAATTGTTCTAATGATCAGTTAAATTATATTAAGTTAAAAAAATAAAACACAAATTATTAATATACTTTGTTATGTCAAAACAAGGGGGGGGGGGTTTGGGGACGGTGCACAGTGCCATGTGTCGCGGGCGGCCCTAGACTTTCAATTTTTAAACCCGCACTACAAATGAAGTCCTCCCCGGATGCTCTCCGGACGCTCTATAAACTAGGACAACTCCGGGGAAATCCGGACGGATGGCAACCCTATACTCGTTGAATAAATAATGCCATTCACTTGTGTTGGCAAAACGGTCGAACAGCCCAAAAACGGAAACGAAAAGGAACGGCAATTTACCTGAAGATAAATGTGGCCTCAGAATTTCTATATACATATTGATTAATAATTCTATTAGGTACCCCTTTCTTTAAGTTCATTTAAAGATATTAAACCTGAGGATGCAGCGTGGCACTCAAAAAAAATATAGATACTCAATGCATCAAAAGTCCAGTCTCTATATTATGATATTGATATTGGGCATTTTCATTAGCTTATGAGAATGGAGCTATATCTGGACAATATAATAACCTACTTATCAACCGGCAGACCTGACAAAACGGGACTAGGTCCAGACACAACAGGTATAATGGGTGAAATTTCCCATCATCATGTACTCGGAATGGTCTCGGACTATATGGTTCCCCAAGCGCATATAGAGCAATCCTATAACGTCCTTTTCCCAGGCAGGGACGAATGGAGGAGGGACGACTTTATATCACCCTCTGATCTTGCGCTATTTACTGATGGCTCCAAGTCTGAACTGGGGGCAGGAGCGGGAGTAGTGGGTACAAATCCAAGAGTTGAAATTTCAGTCAACCTTGGGAGATATGCCCCTGACAAACAGGTCTATAAAAATCTTTTCAGACAGCCAGACTGCATTGAAAGCACTGTGCTCCAGTCGGGTTGATTCAAGACTGGTATGGAACTGCATGCACCTCCTCAACAAACTCGGAACAGGAAACAGGGTAACATTGATTTGGGTTCCGGGTCACAGCGGAGTGAAAGGCAATGTATTGGCCGACGCGCTAGCAAAAGGAGGAACTGAATCTGTGTTCATAGGACCAGAACCATTCGCGGGAATTGCAAAAAGCACCGCTAAAAAGACCACCTCGGACTGGGCAGTGAGGAAAGCACTCCTGAACTGGCGAGATACACCAGGGCTACTGCACTGGAAGGTGTTTATAAGATACTCCTCGAGTCAGGCCCCCCCGAGGATCATGGAATGTAATAGCCCCTCCGCATTCTGGTCGGTCTGCTGACGGGACATGGTCGTCTAAGGTACCATATGCGGAAGTTGGGTCTTGAACAAACTTCAGATTGTCACTGCTGCTAGTTCTGCTACGTGGAGGACGAAACAGTGGAGCATATTCTTTGCTCCTGTCCAGTACTGGATAATGCTAGGTTCCAGACATTCGGATTTGCCCAACTGGAACCTCATGACTTCAAGGAAGTTTCACCCTTCACGTTGATCGCCTTCGTAGTGGGTGGAGTGTACGGTGAACTCTAAAAATTAGTGAGCCACAACAGACACAATTGAGTCGCAGTGGAAGGAGGCAGCACTGCCCCACTCACTTTCAACCTAACCTAATCTACTTATAGCTGGAACTATAATTTAGGAACTGATAGTGAGATGAGCAAATCCACCTCATCCAAAGATTCAAAGGTGAAGAAGGATAAAAGTCCAAAATCAAAAGAGAGCAAGCCTAGCGCGGCGGAAGAAGAAGAGGAAACTACCAAGGCAATTGTTTCTACATTTGTACCAGAGCTGAACATGAAAAAGGAAGAGTATGATGAAATTTGGAAAACTAGGGACGAATCTCAAAATCCAAGGCAATTGGCTGATCTGAGTATTATTGAACAAGAGCAAATGGCTATAATGGAGAACGATCTAAGAAAAATTGTGGATGAGATGATGCGAGCAGAGCTTGAGTTGCTACAGGTAAGAAACCAAAACTGATGTAACTTCTGTTTTCTTTATACAAAAAAAGTAAAACTTGTTAACCTCCTTAAAGATATTAAGGTTGGGAATATCAATCTCTGATAGTTCACATTTTAATGCAAATTTTCTTTCAAATCGATGTTTCTCAATTCCCTACCTACGTTGTATAAGTAACCTAGTATTTTCCCGAAACACTGGAAAACAGCCAGCATCCAGCCGGTGCCAAAAAAGGGATCCAAAACTAATCCAACCAACTACAGAGCTATAGCTCTGCTTTCCGTAGTCAGTAAAGTGATGGAGAAAAGCGTCAACCAAGAGCTCATTAAATACCTAGAGCTCCATCACTTAATCAACGATTGACAATATGGATTCCGACACCAAAGATCAACTGGAGATCTCCTGGTTTACGTCACACATGTGTGGAGCAAATTCATCCAGTCATTTGGCGAGGCCCATGTCGCTGCTCTCGATATTTCAAAGACATTCGATCAACTGTAGCTTGCAGCTCTCCTAAACAAGCTCCCGTCTTATGGGCTCCCTGTTAAGCTTTGCAATTGGCTCGCAGCCTTCTTCTCAGGTCGGAAAATTTCTGCCGTGGTAGTCGGCTTTTCCTCTTTTTTCCATAGCATCAATGCCGGGGTTCCGCAGGGATCGGTGTTGGCTCAGACATTGTTTCTGCTTCACATTAATGATCTACTCTCTAACACTACAAACCCAATCCACAGTTTTGCGGATGACAGTACGCTGCATGCAAGCATCATGAGCAATAGACCGATCTCTGTGGTCGAGCTGGGACGCAGAAGACTGGCAGTGTCAGCTTCACTTTCAAAGGATCTCGATACCATTACCGTTTGGGGGCTCAAGAATATGGTAAAATTCAATGCTTCCAAGACCCAGTATCAAACAAGCAATACCCAAGCCAACACCAGGTTCTAATGAACAACCGGGCCCTGCCAAGGAGTCACTCCTTCAAGGTGTTAGGAGTTAACATTACAGAAAATCTGATCTGGCACGAACTCGTTGCGTCAATTGTAACAGCTGCTGGTAAAAGGCTTGGGTACCTATTTAGAGCCAGCTCTCATATCTGGGGAGTTGCTGCCCCTACTACCCTGTCCATACTTAATGCCGTCCAAAGAAGGGCAATTCGACTAATTGACGACCCGGCCTTAACGCGCCACCTCCAGCCACTTTCTCACTGGTGTGTTATTGGTGTGAGAATCTACCTCCTCTGTTCTCTATCGTTCCGCCGCGCACCGCGCCTATTAGATGCACCCACGCAACCGTTGCATCTCATCCCAAGGCGGTCGTTCTTCATACATCAAGAACCGAGCGGTACAACCGCACATTCATTCCCAGGGTATCCAAGGCTTGGAATGGGCTGCCAGAAGATGTATTGGGCCTGCGGGTATTGGCCCATTCAAATCCCGCGTTATCAAACTTCCCCTAACATAACCCTTTCACAGCGCGCTGCGGTACTTTGGTATTTAGGCTCTGCCTACGCGGTTTGCTCAGTTATAAAAAAAACAAAAACCTGTTAAGATGGAAGAAAACAACTAAATTAGTAGAAGTAAAGAGACAAGCCAAGTTACATTACATTACTGTGATTGAAGTTACCTTAATTAATATACCGATTTCTCAAACTACAAGAACAGAGATGATTTTATTAGAAATACCTTACTCTCCTTGAAGCTCTTGCTTCAGTAACATGCTTTTCTAGGAAAAGTTATCCCAATGTGCATTAAAAGTCATACGCCTTCATAATTGATAAAGAATGTCATTTATTGTTAAAATATACTAATTAAGAGATGTTGTGTCCTTTACGCTACTGTAAATGTATATAAGCTAAAGAGCAGTGGGGCTAGGACGAACCCCTGGGGTAGACCGTTGTTCAGCTTCTTTGTCCTAGTTTTTGAGTTTCCTACTGAGCATATCTTCAACTGACGTTGTTGTCTTTAGGTAGGATATCTCTGGTATCAGCTTATAGACCAAACCATGTCCCTAAACCGTATTGTAGGCCACTGAAAGGTCGATTCATACAGCCGATGTTTTTAACTGACTTTGGAAGTGGGCATATACAAAATTTGTGAGAGACATGACCTGTTCGGTCGAAAGTCGGCCTGTTCTATTGGTATACATTCTAGAATTCTTGGGGTTATTCGATTATAAAAAGTCTTTCCTTTAACTTGTAGATTATGCTCAACAACGAGATAGGCCGATAGTTTTCCGGCTTGTCATTGGTTTTAATATAGCTATAATTTTCGGCCGCTCGAGTGATGAATGCCTTCATCAATATCCTTTATTTAGGCTATCTGTATAGAAACAGGCCTGTTGCCTTGTTCTTTGCCACAGTGTAAGATGAATCACTTCCCCGGGTGCTTTTCCAGCTTTAATTTGGTTACAAGCTGATGTGATTTCTTTAGATGTGAATGTCCTCTGTCTCTCTGCGCTCTGGATACGTTTACTATAAGCCCCTAAATACGTTAATCAATGCTATAAGTGAAGCAACGGCATTTGGTGTAACAGGGATGTCTTCCCGAGCTATGCGATTTACACCTCCTAACTTTCTCAGTAGAGCTCAGGCTTGTCTGCTAGACCCGGACCTAGAACCGGAAGAGTTTCAAAATCAAAAACTCCCGGAGAATAGAGAAGCTATTTCACATATTATATTACATATTTCAGGAGGCATATGATAAAGACAAAGGTATAAAATCGAGAAAAAAGTCGAGCAAGAAGGCAAAAAGAGGAGGTAAGAAAAGTAAAAAGAAAAAGGAGAAGGATCTCACCCCCGATAGGACTACGGAATCGCTTTTTGAAGAACTTATTGCAAACGGAATTATCAAAAAGTAAGAGCATATATTATGTGTTTTTTAATTATATGTACACCGTAATGTTTTACCAGGCTTTATATGTAATTAAAGCAACAGCTCGTAACCTTTGGAGTAATTCATAGACAATGAAAAAGAAGAGCGGAGCCAGTTCTACTTCCCATTACTCGATCTTGCTACAATACAATTATTTATTTATTTTGTTTAAATTATGCAGGGAGATATAAAGGAAAATTGAAATTTCAAGAACTGGCCATCAAATAGGTACCAACAAACAAGTCTATGGCTTAACAAAGCCATTTTCTGTATTTTTACTTCCCACACCGATAGGTGAGGGGAAGATTGTGATTGCGAAAATTTTCGATTTTGAGATAATACGCTTTTTGGGCGTGTTATGATGTCTACATAACGAAAACCTACGTCACTCATTTCCATCGGTCTGTCTGTCTGTCTGTCGGTCTGTCTGTCTGTCTGTTGGCGTTCTTCTAATGCCGAAATCTCAATAACCGCTGCATGGATTGTGATGAAATTTGGGTAGCGATATGTTGTGGTGTCGTAGTAGGTAATGTTCCGATAATTTTGGAAATCGTTGTACGGGGGGTCAAACTTCGTTTTTAGACGTTTTGGGGGTTCCTGATCATTTTCTAGTTTTTTGGGTGGGCGTGAATTTGGGGTGGTTGGAGGGTGGGGAGTTGTAAAACTGAAAAATGTGTTGTACTCATAATGGGCTGTTCAATGACCTCTGAATGAAAGACATAGCGGCATAATACACTTTTTTAGGTCCATTCGAACATTGACCTGCTTATAATAGAAACCAAGGGACTTAGAATTTCTGATGTATACATAAAATGTGTTTTTTTTAGATTGTTCTATATTGCGTAACGCAAAAATTATCGAATTGATTTTAATGAAATTTGGAAACAGTATTACTGTCGCGGCGAGGATGGAAAAGGCGTATGTTTTGGAAAAATCGTGTCAGTGGCGGCGCAGCAATAACAAAAAAACTAAAAATACAAAAACAGCTCAAACTTTGTTCTATCCACTATGGGCTGCCCATTGACCTGTGAAAGAAAGACCTAGCGACATAATAGACGTTTGTTAGGTCCATCCGAACATTTCCTTGGCTATTACAGCATCAAGGGACAGAATTGTCTGATGTATACATACGAGTATTGCTTTAGATCGTTCTGAATTTAGTAACATGGAAATTATGGAATCGATATTAATGAAATTTAGACACAGTATTATTACCGTGGCGAAGATAAAAAATGCGTATGGTTTTCAAAAATCGTGTCAGTGGCGGCGCAGCAATAATAAAAGCTAAAAATATAAAAATAGCACAGACTTTGCTTTTAAGCAATTGGGGGGTTCCTGATTGTTTCGTTTCGTTCACTTGAAGCTGGCAGAATAAAAAGTGTACCGTTTTAGTTCCTACGGAGACACTTAGGAAACTATTTACTAGTTTTTGTATTTGATGTGTTTTGATGACATGCGAACGATTACTTCATGCAAAGAGAATATAAATAAAATGATATCACTGTTAAGTGCGGGAAGTACTGAGTCAATCAACTTGACTCCATTTTTAATGACTATTTTTCACACTAAACTTCTTTCCTTAACCACTAATCTATTCTTAGGTATCCAGAGGTAAAATTAAACGAATTTCTGGGAGAGAAATCTTATTTTTATCCAGTGAAGTGTAATATGGGCAAAGAACCACCAATAGGATTGGGAGATTTCAGACAAATTCTACAAGAGTACTGTATCATTCCGCTTTTTACGTCACACCTTCATCAGTCTACACCTCACATCAAATCTGTGATGATAACAGGATCCAAAGGTGAATGCAGACGCAACATTAGAATCTCACATTATTTCAGTTTTTAGGGATAAAGCGTTATTTATTTTGATATTAATGTTTACTGTATGTTTAATACATAACTGCATTGAGTATACAGGAAACTGCATATTATAAATACAGGGTGAGTTTTTAGTACCGGCTCGGAGGATAACTCCATTACTGTAGAGAGCAAAAAAAAGTTGTACATAAAAGTGGTAGCCACGGATATGCTCCTTGCTCAGAAAATATTTTGATTTATACAGGGTGATCCATAACTACGTGGTGCTGCAAACATATATTTTTTTAAATGAGATACCCTATATATTATCCCATTTACTAATAATTTCTCTTCTCAAAATATAAGGCATTATAACATTATACAGGGTATTTCAAAAGCTATGATCATTTTTGTATCCAAATCGCTGTCAAACGAACGTACTGTATATCAAAAAGTAATGAATCAAAAATTATTTTTTTTACATGGAAAGATAAAAAATGTCCTCTAGTTTTAAAATCGGCTATAAAAAAAAGCCCGAGACGCATATTCGTATACAGGGTGATGTACGTAGAATGGAAAATCTAGATTTTCTCTCTTTTTTTAAATGTAACCCCCAATACTTTATTATACCAAAGAATTGCTTTTAATATGCTCTTTCATCTTTGTGTAGCACTTGTTAGGGTTGCATTAATTAGTTTCTGAGATATTTCGATTTATTTTCAAAGTTTAAATATACCTTCTATTTGTTTACTAAAATTTATTTATTTTGAGAAAATACTATCAAATTTTATTTTTGCTTAACAAACCACTAAAATATAAGACCATAATAGTACTTGATCAAGTCAAAACACTGAATTAACGTGTAAAAAAATATTTTTCATTCATCACTTTTTGATTTGCAGTGGCGTGCCGAAAAGGCCCGCAGGGCTCGCGGTGCGGGGGGGGGGGCGGGTATCCGGGGGGCCCCCGATCATACTCGACTACCTCGAGGAAGCTTTTTACATAGTATTAACTATAATACTTATGCTTATTTTATAGCGGCGGAATACCTCATAATTTTCCAGAGTCAAATTAACTATATTTTGCCTTATGAGTATACTTGACAACCCGACGTGGTCAAACGTGGAATCCAGAACGACTAGAACAAGTGGCAAGACGCTTATCTGTGCCGTTAGTCGATGTATAATCATACTGTACGTAAGATATATGAATCCTTATTCTTCAAAACCTTGAAAGAAAAAAATCAAAATAGTTATAAGGTTGAGGTCACACGAAATTTCTTCTATCTATAAACCGATTTGAAATATCACCGTAGACAGTGAGCTTCGTTTTCACTCAGTATAGCTGTTATATTTTTTCATGTAGGGGGGCCCCATGAAAAAAAACTGCGGAGGCCCCCGAAGACCTTGGCACGCTACTGTTGATTTGGATATAACTTTTGAAATACCCTGTATAATGTAACAATACCCTATATTGGAAGAACGGAAATCATTAGCAGAATTTGAATAACGAATAATATATAGGGTGTCTCATTTAAAAAAAATACATGTTTGCATCACCACGTAGTTATGGATCACCCTGTATAAATCTAAATATTTTCTGAGCAAGGAGCATATCCGGGGCTACAACTTTTAAGTACAACTTCTTTCGCTATCTTCTACAGTAGTGGAGTTTTCGACCGAGCCGGGATTAAACACTCACCCTGTATAATGTATCAGTTTCGTAAAACCTGAACTACTGTCTGTCATTCTAGGTTCTGGTAAAGACATGTTGGTCCACGCAATCTGTACTGAAACTGGTTCGGTGCTTTTCGATCTTACCCCAGCGAACATAGTTGGAAAGTACCCAGGAAAATCAGGTCTAATCATGCTTATGCATTTGGTTACAAAAGTGGCCAGGCTACTACAGCCTTCAGTAATCTATATGGACAATGCTGAAAGACCATTCGTTAAGAAGATACCAAAGACTGATAAGACGGATCCCAAGAGACTGAAGAAGGACCTTCCAAAAATGGTTAAAAGTAATAAGATATCGGAAATTGAACTAGTCGATAATGTCATCTTTATTAGCCCTCTGAGTGTTTTTGTTAGGAACGTCTTATAATGCGTTTATGGAATTTGTTTTAAAAAGGTTTTTTCAGAACATTTGCAATTGATTTTGGATAAAGTCGTCTCCTATTTAGCTCAATCCCTATTATTTTTCATTCCACAATTTAAATAAAATGATATCTAGATTGTATTCTCTAAAGTAGTTCTTCCCACAACTGTGAACGATTGACTGTCCACAATAAATATCTAACTTCAAGTCAGGTCAAACTCAAGACACAACAAAGCCCCAAAGTGACATCTGCACTAGTCTGGGAATAGCAACAAATGCTGGGTAGGCTGGCAAAACACAACAAAGTAACACTGAAGTAAGTGCTAGGATACTCTGGTATAACTAGTAATGAAAAGGCAGATGAGCTTTCAAGGAAAGCATGGTCGTTATCAAAACAATCGTCAAGTGGGGATTAGTAAATAAAGTACAGTTCAACGTACAGAAAACTCAGGCAACAACACTTGCAAAGAGGTCTCACGTTGGCTTACCAACTGTGGAAATGGAGGGTCATCCTATAGTCGAGTCACTTCCGTTAAGCTTTTGGGGATCAACATCAACAATAACACGTCCTGGCATGTCCACGTCGTCAGTATTGCTAAAACGGCATCCCAGAAGTTTGGACTTTCAGTCCGCTGTAGGAAGCTGTATACACCGGAGCAACTACTCCTGCTCTACAAAGCATAGATCACACCATAGCTGCCATATTGCTCCCATGTGTGGGGATACGCTTCGAAGCATTCTCTAAAGCTTCTGGACACTATCCAGAAGAGAGTAGGTCTTAGTCTATGTCTATACTAATCGATATGCTTAACCTCACAAAGACCCTCCACAGCCTGGAGCATCGAAGAACGGTGGGTGACCTGTCCCTGTTTTGCAGATTCTGTCACGGAAGATGTTCGAGTGAGCTCTCCCAGATAATAACACCAAAGGTCATCCAAATGAGGAACACTAGAGTGGGTCTGCGAGCTCATCCATGGCAGGTCGAGGCCTCTACTCCCCGAACCAGTCTCCTCCAGCATTCCTTCTTTTGGAGAATTTTGACGTTCTGGAATGAGCTGCCGGGGAATTTGTTTCCCGATGGCTACAACCTGGAGCGTTTTAAATCTAACGTCCACTGGCACTTATTCTCTCGCAGCGCTTCTACAATGCCATAGGCTTTCAGCTTTTGCAAGAGGCTGACCGTAAAAGAAACCTGCCTTGTCCATTAGCACAGAACCTGACTTGATGGTGCCCAAAGTTACAACTCAGGGAATGGGTGAAATTCCAGAACAACAAGGAATATAAGGACTTGATGCCTGAATGTAGATATGGGAAAGCATTCATCAAAGTCTCATGCCAGAAAATAGCTGAAGGACTGCTTTCTTTGAACAGGAATCAGCATTGAGTAACAACTGGTTACATTCGTACTATATGGTAGAGGGACACAGCCAGCCTTCCATGTGCGAAGCGCTAGATCACAGGAGACATAACTCTTTGGGGAGCCAGGCTAGAACCAAAAGATTTTAGCCAGGGCCAGTAGGGAAACTATACCAACTAATGCAGGGATCTAGACTGCTGGAATGCCTACTCTAGAAGATATGAGTTATAATACAATAAGGCTTAAAGCTGGAATATAAACCGAGATAGTTCTGTCGGAAGGCTCTTAGGAAGAACAACTTTAAATACAAATTCTATTTGGTGTCAGTAGTGTACTGACTCTAGTAAAACATTAGATTCTGATTCTTAGGATTGTACACATTCCATCACGGGGTTTTGATTTTGTGGGATCATCTTTGCCACTTCCTAATTTTATTAGTAAAATATTTCAGTGTATTTCGTCGCTTCGGATTCCAAAATTAGAGATCTCTAGAGTTTTTGAGATCTCAATTGTTGGTCAAACTTGTAACATCTTGCATATACTTTTCAGATATGAGTCCAGAAGACAGAGTAATTTTCATTGGAGTGTCCAGTTGTCCATGGGAGAGCGATCAGAAGCTACTTCAGCAGGTGTACCAGAAATTTCTAACTATCCCAAAGCCTAATTACAGTTCCCGATACAGTATTTTATCACATTTGTTTAATCAGTATATGCCGTTCCATTGGCAGTTCGATACGGGGGTTGTCAGCAAAATTTCTGACGGATACACAGTGGGTAAGCTATTTAAGCTATTAGGTATGATTAAAAAAAGTATTTGCGATATTGATTAATTGGGCAACAAAAATGTTAAGAAAATTTTAGACATAAAGCTGTTCAACATAAAGTGTTTTTAAAATATACAACTTTTGTATAGGAAATAATAAAAAATAAATAGTAGTGAAGTACCCAAACAGTTATTTTACAGTATAATGTAAAATTCATAAATGAATGCTACCTACATTATTTGTATTTATCATCCCGCAAAGTCTAAAAAATTCTGAGAGCAATGTTCAATACTCCTTTTTATATCAGATACTTTTGTCAGAAATTAACTATTTTCGAGAACAAACTTATTCCAAAAGGTTTTAGTGTTTGTTACAGACCTTAATCATGAATGAAGATTGGACATTGAGATATTCATGTTATATTATATAAATAAATACTACTATAAAAATTATATTACTTTGGCACAGATGTTATAGAAATTCATATTTAGTGACGAATTCTATATTAGCAGTGACGCAAGTTTGTTAGTGCCACCATGAACAAATTTTTTTATAACTGGGCAGACCACGAAGCCAAAGACTCAGAGCACCGAGGCTGCTATAAAAAGGTTATGTTAGGGGAATTTTGTTGACAAGGTATGAAGGTAATAGGTCAACACTCTTGGGCTCAGTAAATTCATCTCCCGGCAGTCTATTCCAATCCCTAGGTACCCTGGAAACAAAGGTGCGTTCTTACTGCTGGCTCTTTGATGTATGAAGAATGACCGCCTTGGGATGAGAAGCAGCAGTTCTGAGAGTAGGCTTGATGTGTGGCGGAATATCGGTAGAAAAAGGGGAGGTCACCAACCACACACTGGTGAGAAGGAGGCTGAAGGTGGCGCGTGGGTCACCAATTAGTCGAATTGCCTATTTCTGGGCTGCATCAAGCATAGATAGGGTAGTAGGGGCAGCAGCTCCTCAGATAGGATGGAGAGGAGTACTGTTCTGAATAGCAGAGGTTCACGACTTGACTTGATTTTCAAGCTTCTTGACTTGAAGTATTTGTTTTCGAAATTCAAGTCAAGTAGTTACACATCAAGTAACTTAAAAATCAAGTTTTTCAAGCTAACTACTTGATTTTTATTGGAAAAATAGTTCTTTTTGATATTAATCTGATCAACTGCCAAAACGCAATAACTGTAAACATCTATGTATATAAAGATGTAATCTTTTATTAAAAAAAACATCCAAAAACGAAAACTCCAACAAACTTAGTTAAATAATGAATGTAACAATATGAAATAAAAATAAGGAAACATTCTGAATTCTGACAACAATACATAGAAAAACAACAAACTCAAACATGAAAACAGTGAATATCTAGAATAGATCTTTAATATCCTCATTTGCCATCCATGATTTGAGACACATAAGACTTCTAACGGAGTTATCACCCAATCGATTTCTTGTTTTGGTAAGAGTTAAGGCAGCTCTAGAAAACTGCCTTTCAATTGAAGCTGAAGAAGCTGGCGTTGCCAAAAAGTCTTTGACCATTGCAGCAAGGTTTGGAAAAATACATTCATGTCTTTTCCACCATTCTAAAATATCTTCAGTACTGTCAGCTATATATTTGTCGATTTCGTAACACCAGGCCATATCGCCGCCTACATTATGGTCAGGTTTTCTATTAAATAAACTGTAGATCTATTTCAAACTTTTCGACACCACTATGGTTTGAAGATGATGCTACTGGAACTGGAACTGATGGTTGTGGCTCAGACATCTGCAGAATGTCAGCCCTAAAATACTGTGTTTTAGAAATATCTTCAAAATGTTTAACTTCTTCTATCTGTAACTCTTTTCCCCAACTTGTATTGGAGAATGTTTCCACTTTATGTCGGGGTCTAGAATTAGGACAACACAGTACATCCAGTTAGTTCGCTAGTAATGGTTAATGATATTGTAATACTAACAGCAAGAGCGCGTCGTCATCGAGTGGCTACTTGGTGTCGTAATCTCAGTAAATCCCCTATTTTAACGCTTCGATTCGCATTTTACAGATCGATATCAAGTATTATCAAGTAGTTTGATTTTACTTGATATCAAGACAAGTAGTTCAGATCGAAAATCAAGTCAAGTCAAATATCAAATTTTCAAAAGCTTGAGCTTTCAAGTCAAGTATTTAAGAAAAAACTCAAGCTACTTGGCTTGATGAATCGCTACTGAATAGGTATCCGAGCTTTTTTCCAGCAGCTGTTGCAATTAATTGATAAGACGAGTTTGTGCCAGAACATGTTTTCTGTAACGTCGAAAAATAGGGAATAGCATATTTAAATGGCTTAATTTACTCATAACACTTCCTCCATAGACCTCGCGTGACTCATGTGACATTGCATCGTTTGATTTAAGGTTCTATCATAAGCGCCGTAAACGAAGTAATGACAGTGAAGCGGATGCTCCAACTCCGTATTCATCCATTGAGTTCCTTGGAACTGGTGAACGCTCTCTGCAAAAGGACGCCTGTGTACAAGGAGGAAGAAGAAGCTTTCGAACAATGGTGGGGCAAAGTACCTATTGCGCGGAAACGGTCTAAGGCAATAGAAGTGCTGCAGTTAGAACAGGCTGAAATGCAAGCGAAGCAACAGGCAAATGCTAAAAGAAAATAATGAATACAGAGTGAATAATTAAGAAGGGTGATCTACAATGTGTCAATCATCGGTGTCGGAGCCTTTAGGGGGAAGAAATACAGTACTTTTATCGAAGAATCACCCCCTTAAGTAGTTTATCTCCCACCATAATAAAATGGCAGCCATTTTGTTTTTTATATTCGAAGCATGAGTGTTGTACTAATTTAGCCATAGTTACCCATGTAGAGGATCTAGAAACACAAAATAGATCTCGATCGATAGCGATACATGCAGACTATGAATTTTATTTCATAAAATGGCAAAAGACATTGTTAAAACATAATTATGTAATGTTTTGCATTTCTTTTATAATTATAGCTTTTTCAAAAAATTTAAGCTGTTAACCTACATTTTTTATTCCTAATAGTACATGATGTTTCCTAAAAAAAAATAGCAGTACCTACATCTTAGTGCTAAGTATGACCCTTTATTATCTAATCCGACAGTTGACAAGGCAATAAACCAAAATACTTAGTGGTCACGACATTTATTTCGGGGAAAAAATGTTACAACCATTGTTCGAACTGTGCTCCTTGGTGTTGCAGACATGCTGTTCCTCTTAACTGACACATGTAGCGTAGAGCGACTGATCATCGCAATACCTCTCTTCAGAAAAAATAACTACGTGAGTGTATGTATATCGAGTTTGACTACATTTTAAAAATAATTACTTTTATACAGAGATCAAGGTTATGTTTTTTAAATGGAACATCCCTTATATTATTGCATATCTAGATATCTTGGTCAATTCTATGTAGACGGTATTTGGTGTTACAATTTCTTGGAAGTCGCCGAACAGGTATCAGCTTGTGAGGATGCCATCCACTTGTCCACTTGTGCCACTTGTGGTTGTACCTAAACATCAAGCAACAGAGCGCGCTGATGCGTAGCCTGCTGATGCCAAGGCAGCCGGCCGAACAGCCCAAGAATCAGCAGTTAATAAGAAGAACTTTAGCAGCATCGATAATAATTTGTTCGGTACGTCGATTACTGATTGGGCGTCATGAGCAATGTTAGCAGACGAATTTGCCAGTTTCGTGTTATAGTTTCAGCTGTCAATATTGCAGAACCTGTCATAAATGTTTGCTCGTTACTACTGTAGGTATTGTACACTTGGTATCCATCACCCTGTATAACACCAAAATTTAGGTATCTTATGCATTGGCGCCAGCAGAGGGGTGCAGGGGGGCACCCTCCCCCCTGGAGCAGCGAAAATAAGAAACTTGTATAAGCAAGAACCAAATTCGTCCTCCCTGCCCTTATTTGAGCACTGAATTTAAGTAAAAGTCGCCCTCCCCCTGTGCAATTTTCTGGTGGCGCCCTTGATCTTATGGCTGTCGTTGTAGCTTGTAGCTAAAGACTACTAAAAAATTTTTTAGTAGTCTTTTTTAGTAGTCTGTGCTTGTAGCCTTCAAGCCTCTCTTTCCAATACTCTTTACTATGACTAAATGACAAATTTCTGAAGTATGTTTTCGTTAGCCAGGTAGGTACTTATTTTTTCGCTAAACATTTCAACTTCAACTTTTCGAACAGTAAAACATGTACCTACCTACCTATTTTCTTCAACATATTTCTTGTCTGTGCCGCGTTTTTCTGAACAGTATGCAAAAATTAAGTAAAGTTTATTGACTTACCTATACTTTCCACACATTACATTTTCCCATAGCACAAAAAGTATGTTATTCCGCTAGGTCATTCTTTCACTTAATGGACAGCCTATTATATGAATACAACAATTTTTTGAGTTTTACATTTAAAAACGAAGTTTGATCGACGAATTTTTGAAATTTTTTGTTTTTTGCTAATTACTCCACCGCCCCTGCACCGATTTTCAAAATTATAGCAGCATTACCTAGAACCCCATAGCATATCGGTACTTAAATTTCATAGCAATTCATAGAAAAACGCGAACAGACAGACAGACAGACGGACAGACCGACGGAAATGAGTGACGCGACATAAAACGCGTATTATTTCAAAATCGAAAATTTTCGCGATCACAATGTTCCCCTCACCTACCTGTGTGGGAAGTAATTACCGTATTTTCCGATCCCTTCTCCATCTCACTACTACATTAAAGAGAGACTAAAAAGCTGGGTTGACGATGAATGGCTCAATTTAGAAACTTGTTCCCAACGGTTTCCGTGGTGTAGTGGTTATCACATCCGCCTAACACGCGGAAGGTCCCCGGTTCGATCCCGGGCGGAAACACTTTTTTTTATTTAATAAAATTTTTTGGTATAGCGGCATCAACAGTTACGGATATTAGCCGTTTAATTTATTTTTTTAGAAGGGATTTTTGTCCAGGCCTACTTGGGAGTCCAAAATAAATAAAAAAAACTATTATCCCAAAGATGTTATTCTGCACGTAACATATTTTACCTACTACTATGCACTTTATAGTTAAGGGCATAATAGCATCTGGACGACATCGAGCCAAGCAAATTGATTAATATGATTCAATTCATTCAGGGAATTCTCCTCTGAGGTAGGTGTCTATGAATGAACTGTTTGTCACATTGTACTCAAGTTAGTTATTTCTACTCCATTTCTAGTTTCTAAACGTATTTGCTGATTGCTGAATTTGGTGTCTCCCTTCCGTAACATAACTTTAATGTTATAATACACGTGAACATCTAAGGCCATCCACAAGGCTGTAATACGGATAGATAGATACAGTGTTGTTCCACGACGATTAAGACAAGCAGTATATCGGAAAACGCAAAAGTTGGAGAGAGGGCCTGGAGGAAGACTTATGGGGAGATAGGGACGAGTGGAGACTAGGAATCGGAAGACGTCGAACGTTATAACCCGATATCGGAAAAAAAGTATATCGGAATTGAACAGTAGTAGAAAATTATAATTTTGTAGGTGTAAATTAGAGCCAATGTATCTTTCCTTGTCATAGTGTTACCCAATGAGGTATATGTTTTTGGTCACGTGACGTCTGATTCAAAATTATTAACGGGACAACCTGTATATTTGTATAACCTTTAGTACCTGTAGCTCTTGAACTAATAACTTTAAGCCCCAAGTATTTTACTTTGTTGGAATTGCTTTATCGGGAGGAACACAGAAAGGCACACATATACAGGGTGTCCCTTTAATAAACTATTTGAGGTCGACAATTATAGCTACAGGTGGTATGTGATTAATTTAATAATCATGCCACATGATTCTCGATATCGACTCATACCAG
The DNA here is from genome assembly GCA_951848785.1 of Callosobruchus maculatus. NCBI lineage: Eukaryota > Metazoa > Arthropoda > Insecta > Coleoptera > Chrysomelidae > Callosobruchus > Callosobruchus maculatus. The sequence goes on from CATOUR010000029.1 coordinate 8,235,354, forward strand.
TGATGTTTTCAGCCACGTGAAAATACTTGAACAACCGTAATTATGTCAAAAGTCTATTGACGCTTAAAAACGTGAAGTTTACATCAGAAAGTTTTATTTTCTGATAATAATTGTATTGGTTTTAATGGAAGAATGGAAAACATATTGGCAGGTATAATGTTTAATTTCATAATATGAACGACTCAAAAGTGAAATCTATCACGGAATATATACATTGATATGTCGATATGCTCACAAAAATAGCAAGTTTAGCGCTTCCATTTTACATAATTATTAAAGTAGCTACTCTATCATTGCGTATACATGATGGCTGAATAAGCAGTTCAACGCATAGTCATACCAAATAGCTAAAGTTAGAAAAATGACAAGAGGTCACAAATATTGCCAGAAATCAAGAACTTTTGTTTTAAATTAGACCGTAATAGAACTTTAACAAAACGTGAGTCCGAGTTTTGAAAAAGCGAATGGACTTGAATGAAAAGCATCATCATAGTCACAATGTCTTAACAGACATGTTGTGAACTTGTAAAATGCATTAAGTCGGAGCTAGAGTATTGCCGACACGAATATTATCAATAGTTTTGAGAACTGTAGCTCGCCATCGTTCGCGATTTTGTCGGTACAGTGGCGCTCTTGATACCCATATCTAGCAACTGTTTCGTCGTATCTACCCAGCGTGTAGGGGAACAGCCACGGCGCCGCCCACTCGGTGCGTGACCCTGAGCTACAAGTTTCTCCATATTATTGCATCTGTGAATATGTCCGAAGAATGTAAGCATTCTCGTCGACACAATGGAGGATAATCTCTTTCGATTACCGAGCTCATCCAGTATGGAAACATTAGTTCGATGGGCGGTATAAGGAATTCTCAGCATTCTCCTCCACGTCCATATTTCAAAAGCATCTATGCGAGCTCGATCTGCCTTTTTAACAGTCCAAGTTTCCGAGGCATACAAAAATATCGAGAACACAAGAAACCGAAACAGCGACATTTTGGTAGCTTTTGTGATGTTATGGTCACGCCATATTTTAGTAAGCTTTGTCATGGCCACCCGTGCCTGTTGAATGCGCCGTCGAATCTCATTCTCACAGCTACCCGAATTGTCGATCAAAGAACCGAGGTACGCAAAACTCTGAACTACCTCACAACGGCCTATTGACTTTATTTCTCGATGATTGTCATGCTCTCTATCTACGATCATAACCTTGGTCTTGTTGTAGTTAATACCAAGACTGTATGCTGCACTGTGTTGTTCTAAAATGTTTAATAGAGCTACTAGTCTTTCCTGAGAAGCAGCAATAAGGATTGTATCGTCAGCAAATCTTAAGTTAGATATTTTGCTTTCGCCAATAGTTATACCACCATTCCAGTTGTCCAATACCTGTCTCATCACAAATTCAGGGTAAATGTTAAATAACATCGGAGATAATACACGTCCCTAACGAACTCCTTTTCTGGTTGCTGTTTGACGAGACACATTACCATCAATTCTTACACAAGCCGAGCTAGACTCACAGAGTTGCTGTATGTGAAATATTAAGTGGTAAGGGACTTCCATAGAAATAAGGATTTCCCACATGAATGAAAAGAAAGAATACTTATTTTATCCTAATAATGGCAAAAGTGTACCAAGTTTGTCACTATACGTGTACGTACCCAATAAAGTGGAGCTTTAGACTCTTAAAAGAACATACATGCTCTAGCTAGCTGTCTAGCTCTACAGTTCTAATATTTATTTTGAAACGGCAGTGAAAATAAACGCACGAAATTTTTACCTTGAAGTCCAATTTACAGAACTTTACGGTCTCATTGATGTTAAAGTTAAACAAAGAAAATGCTTATTTCTGATAATAATTGCGAACAATATTTTTGGACTATATTAGTTCATCCAAACCACTGTAAAACGGTGTGATTAACCGTGACAAATGAAACTTTTGGTTCGTCGCAAAACATGGATTATGTAATACATACATATAACAAAAATATACATTTGAAGTTGTTGCGCCATAGAGCACCTACACCTACATCTTGCCCATCTGTTTACTTATGTTCATGAGCTCGATTCTAAGCTTCAAGGTACTTGATGAAGATGACCACTAATTTGAAAGCATTTCTCCAACACATACCTTTTTAGTTTGTGATTTTCTGTTCCCAGTATTTTCCTGTTTATAGACCTCTCGATCAAGGCGTATTAATTCTGCTTCAAGCGAATAAAAGAGCTACAGCAAATGTTGATATAACATTTTGAAAGAAAGTGTTTAAATAAATGAAATAGAATGAATAGAACAATGTTTTAAATGCAGCAGAATGAAAAAATCGCCTGTTGTTAGAAAAGGGGCATTAAATTTGAACATTAGATGCAACTCGAATCTGCAAGTATAAACGAGAGAATATAAAATATAATATCTACTAGCACCTTCAAAATATTTGACATTTAGCATTGTTGTTTATTCACAGACTGTTATAAAGTTATGAAATGTTCACCGTTTAACGATTTCGTTATCTGGTAGTAAATACAATATGCCATAAGGAGAGGCAGTCAGCTCAATTTCGCATAAAATGGACTAATGCTGTTTTTCTCCTGGACCCTTCTATGTATAACTTGAGTTAGTGTTTTTTGGACATAGCTTCACGAATAGAAGTTCCGTTTCTTACGTTCCAATATGGCCAACAAAATCAGCTTGTTTAGGTGCTATTTTTGCGCTCAGTTGATTTTGGCATAATATATCCTGATAACAATGTCAAAACAGAAAATGTTAACATAACTAATTTTTTTGAAATTTACGTGAATGTAGCACCATATAATCAAAGCTTTGAAGACGATTTATCTGACAATTGCGTTTATTACTTCGTTACTTTACTGAGTTTTAGCACCCTTGATTCACCTAGCACATACTTACTTCATGTTGGACAAGATGGGTCATCAAGAAATTCATGGTTGGATTTATGTTCACAACTACATATTTATTTAACCACGCTATTCCATTTCTCCTTTTAACGAGTAAAGAGTACGCGGCTTTTGTATAAAATACAGTCGACCACCACTCAGTTGTCAGTAGTTAAAAATCTGTGGTGTTGACATTTGTGATATATGTTGACATGAGCGTGCTGGCGATAGTAGATGGAATGGACGAAATTGTGGTAGTCAAGCTATCCATGGTGGTATTCAATGCTTCTGTGCTGGTCAGTATTCTGCTGGTGCTTGTGAACGTCGCGATAGTGGATGTTGCTTCTTGAGGAAGGATCATATAACTGCAAGGGTGCTTTTCTACGGGACTCAGAAGCTTCTCGAGAAAATAAGCCACTAGAGAACCAGCAGCAAGTCCGAACATATACATCAAGGTCATCATGTTGCCTGAAATGAAATGTAATGACAAACATATGATTTTAAAAAAATGGTGTTGTGTAGGTTTGTTTTGTTTCTAACAGATAAAATACCTTCCCACTTTCTTTTATACACATATACAGGGTTGGGATAAAGTATGGAACCATAACTTTGGAACGGAAAGAGTGATATTGCTGAAAATTTGCAGGCAAGTGTAGTGACGTCTAATGCATCCGAAGACATTATGTTAGCTATTAATGTACTTCCGGTTTAACCGGAAGTACCGTTAACTTTTTTAATTTAAATGGAACACCCTGTATATTTTTGCAGATTTTAATTCATCATTTTTTTCCGAATACGTCCATAGTGGGTTTAGTATTTGTTTCTTAAAAGATTTGTCTCACAAATTCGTCCGTGGCGGTCTGCGGCCTTCCCGTTTGAGGTAATTTTTTTTGTATTTTTGTTTTTAGTCACCGTCAAACGTGTTATAGGACCCCTGTCGGGACGTAAATCATTAAAAGTTGACACACTTCTTTGTGAGTTCTCACGCGATCGCCAAAACCGACTTTGAATGACCGGCATTTTAAACACCTGAAATGATAAAGAAGCTTTATCTTTCCCGTTTTTACAGAAACTAATGCTAAACCCACTATGGACGTAATCGGAAAAAAAAGATGGATTAAAATCTGCCAAAATATATAGGGTGTCCCATTTAAAGTAAAAAAGTTGACGGTACCTCCGGTTAAACCGGAAGTACATTAATAGCTAACATAATGTCTTTGGATGCACTAGACGTCACTACACTTGCCTGCAAATTTTCAGCAATATCACTCTTTCCGTTCCAAAGTTATTTGCTTGGTTCCATACTTTATCCCAACCCTGTATTATCACAATAAATAATGCCATGTTAGAAAAATTAGTACCCAATTTCAACCCCAAAGGGGTAAAGCGAAATAAAAGAAATTGAATCAGCGCCGGAAAATATATCAAACAAGCTATTGTTGATTAGAAATACACTTTAAACAAAATCTGCTATATAAAGTTGCTTCTTTAAGTTGATAGTTTATGTGTTACTAAACTTAGGGAAGCCTTTCGCAGCCCATTCTACTGTGGTCTTCCAAGGAAGTGCTCCAACCACCACCATAAACGTGAACTCGCGAATGGCAGAGGTCAAATTTCGACATCGAGATGTAAAAAGCATCCTCTAAAAACGAAACACGAAGAAAGCTACTGGTCCTGACCAAATTCCAGCCATTGTACTTAAACGCTGTGCCGCTGAGCTTGCACCTATTATTTGCAAGCTGTTCAAACTATCGTATCAGCGAGGCGTGTTTTCCGCTTCATGGAAGATTGGCTGCGTGCAACCCATCCCTAGGAAAGGCAAGAAAACCGATCCCACCAATTAAAGACCTGTCGCTCCTCTCAGCATCATGTCTAAGGTTATGGAGACTGTCATCAACAGCTCCTGAAATACCTGGACAACAATAACATCATAAATCATCACCAGTATGGCTTCCGTAAGCACAGGTCTACGGGTGACCTCCTCGTCTACGTCACTCACTTGTGGAACAGAGCAATAGAAAATTATGGCGAATCCCGTGTTGTTGCGCTTGACATATCGAAAGCCTTCGACAGAGTGTGGCATGAGGGACTTCTGGTCAAACTCGCTGCTTATGGACTACCACCTGGCCTGCGCCAGTGGCTGAATAGACGTATTTTCAGGAAACGCCGGTGTTCCTCAGGGATCTGTCCTATCCCCCACATTGTTTCTGATGTACATCAAGGAGATGCAGACGACAGCACATTAATTTCGTGCATGGAACAAGGTGCAGGAGACGGTACGTCAGCAACAGCAGCATGCCTCACAGATCAACGCAGATGTCAAAACAATTGTCGAGTGGGGATTATTTACCTTCCGTTAAGCTTTTGAGGATCAACATCAACAATAACATATCCTGGCATGACCACGTCGTCAGTATTGCTGAAGCGGCATCCCAGACGCTTGGAGTTTTGCTCCGCTGTAGAAAGCTGTACACACCAGAGCAACTACTGCTGCTCTACAAGGTACAGATTCGACCATCGCTGGAGTATTGCTGCCATGTGTGGAGATGCGCTCCAAAGCGTTCTCTAAAGCTTCTGGACACTATCCAGAAGCGAGCAATCAGACTGATCGGTACGCCTAACCTCACAAAGGACTACCACAGCCTGGAACATCGAAGAAGGGTGGCTGACCTATCCCTGTTCTACAGATTCTATCACGGAAGATGTTCGAGTGAGCTCTCCCAGATAATAAAACCAAAGGCTGTTCTAATGAGGAAAACAAGAGAGGCTCTGCAAGCCCATCCTTACCAGGTCGAGGTCTCTACTCCTCGAACTACTCTCCTCCAGCGTTTCTTTTTTTTGGAGAACTTCGACGCTGTGGAATGAGCTACCGGGGAATTTGCTACCCGACGGCTTTCCCGACGGTGCTGCGTTTCAAATCTAACGTGCACCAATACTTATCCTCTCGCAGCGCTTCTTCAGCGCCATAGGCTTTCAGCCTTTGTGGGAGGCTGACCATAAAAAAAACTTATGCGGTATATATAGTTCCATGAGTTACATTCATGAGAGGGGAGTGCCAAAAAAAACCTGTAAAACAGATTTGGAGATAATTTTATATAGATCAGAAGGTCAAGGTAAAATGGTATTCTTCTTTTAGTAGGAGAGTTTTTTACGCCCGATCTCTTGTCGTCCTTCGATCTTTTACTCAATGATCAGTTGTTAAAAGATGTACTTGCTGCTTCTAAAACTATGGCCAAATATGCTGCTTTTCTTCATTTCATTATGGCTAAAAGTTTCTACTCCTCATTCATTCTTTCTAGTATCCTACTGTTTGTTACTCGCTCTGTCCAAGATACCAAGATATCATCAATCTGGGTCTGTATAGCCACATCTCAATGGTCCGTGCCGTAGTATTTCTTCGATTCTGCTTTTAATCTCTTCGTCACAATCCCATTTGTCATTTGGCCAGCACCCCAAATATTTATCTCCGTACTTTTTCTATGTATGTATCCCAAGGTGTCGATATTAATGAGCATATCACAGCCTTTTCTGTTTACCGTCGACACAAGGGAAAATATGAACGAGTCAGGGTCGTAGGTAGGCGTTGACCATGGGGGGGGGGTTCATGGTGACCTTAAGGGGGGTTCATGTATAAAAGAATATGTAATGTCTTAATTTGCTTAAAATCTGTATAGATTGTATCGCTGCTAATGTGTCATGAGCGCCGAGGGATTGGTTAATAGTAGAATAAATCACGAAGCTTGGAGAAAGCATCCTTGATTATTTTCATTTTGTATTATTTTATTAGTTATTTCCTTCATGGGAATACTCATGGGGGGTTTGAACCCCCCAAACCCCCCCTTATATACGGCCCTGGAACGAGTGTCGATTGTAATCCACCTGTTTTATATTGCTGAAAATGGAGAAGGTGCGCACTTATTAAGTATGGAGTATGTGTGTATCTATATTGTGAGCTCATTCACCATATTTCTTAAAATACTAACCATTCCAGTTTATACAATAATAAAAGCATATAATATACGTCAATCTTCAATGGCCTATTAATCTGACAGACAAAAGAGAAAAGCTAACATTTTTTGAGAACTTTGTCCATTGTTGATCATTTTATAGGTCGCATAATAGTATTAATGCGATGTATCTCTGTGGTTGTTCGTAAGATATTTTTTTTGCTGCGAACTGGTTTATTTTGGGCAAAAAATTCAAAAGATATTTTTTGTTCATAATAAAACAGGCTATCGGAAATAAATTTATGAATGGTAAACAAATAATAAGGCAAAAAGTTGCATTGGAAATAAATTTTAGGAGTTGCGTTTTCCACCCTTTACAACCATAGGGTAAACCAAATAAATTACTGGCTAAGTGCCTTTTTGGTAGTAGAAAATGTCAGGTTAATTTCAATATTGCAATTTTTTAGTGCTTGTGAAAAAATTTTTATACAAATTCTATGTGGAAAATGGAAATGGAGGGTCACTTCATAGTCGAATCACCTTCTGTCAAGCTCTTGAGAATCAACATCAACAATAATATGTCCTGGCATGACCACGTCGTCAGTATTGCTAAAACGGCATCCCAGAAGCTTGGAGTTCCGCTGTAGGAAGTTGTATACACCAGAGCAACTGCTGCTGCTCTACAAGGCACAAATCCGACCATCGCTGGAGTATTGCTCCCATGTGTGGGGATGCGCTCCCAAACACTCTCTAAGGCTTCTGGACACTATCCACAAAAGAGCAATTAGATTAATCGATACGCCTAACCTCACAAAGGACCTCCACAGCCTGGAACATCGAAGGAGGGTGGCTGACCAATCCCTGATTTACAGATTCTATCACGGAAGATATTTGAGTGAGCTTTCCCAGATAATAACACAACAGGCCGTCCGAACCAGGAACCCTAGAGAAGCTCTGCGAGCTGATCCTTGCCAGGTCGAGGTCCTTACTCCCCGAACCGGTCTCCTCCAGCATTCCTTCTTTTGAAGAACTTTGACGCTGTGGAATCAGCTGCCGGGGAATTTGTTTTCCAACGGCTACAACCTGCAGCGTTTCAAATCTAATGTGAACCGACACCTATCCTCTCGCAGCGCTTCTACAGCGCCATAGGCTTTGAGCCTTTGCGGGAGGCCGACCATAAAAAAATGTACCCCTTTTAAGGGGCTGTATCTTAACAAGGGATGCTTCAATGGAGTTTCTTTATATAAAAGATCCTTTTTTTTTCGATGAGGAATCACCCCCTTAAATGTTTTACACTTATTTAGTAACACCCAGTATAATAAAAGCAAAAATGAAATGAAATATAATATCTGCCGTCTGTATATATTGAGCGGAAATAATGAATTATAACTTGTCTATTGGTGAATAGCTCAGATTAACAACTGAACATAGAGGTAGTAAACAACTAATTCTAATAGGCCAACATCTTTTTTTACGTTGTCATATTGACCACCAGATACGGCAATCATAATTGTTTACTATCATTGTATAGTATCCAGAAATATTCCATTCTACGTTAAAAAAGACGGTATTTTGATGGTTCAGGAATGATTACAGCAAAATCAATAGATATGTTGACCTCTACTGCGTTACTGCATGTTTCTTCATCATAAACGCAAATTCTGTCTTACATAAATTTTGAGGAGCTGACAACGCCTACATAATTTTCCTGCGATTTGTTTACGGTAAACCCCGACTGTCAAACGTTTGTTTTGTTTGTGCGTCTTTTATGCTTGGTCAGTAAAATCGAATTCGCTATTTGTTGGTAACTGTAGTGAAGCTTTACGGACGTGCTGGCTATATTCGAGTGCAGTTAAACGGTTTTTAGAGATGGGACGGTGCAGAACAGTGTCTGTAACATGGGTTGCATTGGAAGAATTTTCAGGTTAGTTGGTAATGATTGGAGGCTGAAGTGTCAAAAGATGATGGCTTAGAGCACGCCATGCTGAAGTGGTTTGTTTACTACCTCTATGTTCAGTTGTTATTCTGAGGTGGATACTGTGGTCTACTTACCAGTGAGTTCCCTATGTCGATCATCCACCTTGGTGGGTGCTTGGATCATGGGAACGCTTCCCAAAATTCCGTTGGTAAGCCCCAAAAACAGGGAAAACGTGAATGCTGTAATTTCAGCTGAAAATGTAGGATGTGCTCTTGGAGCTACACACATGATCATCAAAGGAATCATGATCATTCTGGCAACTGAACATCTGACTAGTCTGGCACCGGTCCAGTACCTTGCTGATGACGCCAGCATCTTGCCTGTAGAACAATTAGTAAATGTAAATAAAAGGTTACCCCAAAAATAAGCCAAAATTATCGGCACTTTATATATAGTGATATAGGGCTTTAGAAATGAGTAAAAGTTATATTAAGCTACTTAAGTTACTTATTTTAAGCAATATGACACTAGTTATTAGTAGTCAAGCGGAATCGTCCAGCAACCCTCTGTGGCGCGAGTCAGTGAACCACACAGGCGAGCAAGTTCGCAAGTACACAAGGCCGCGGCTCTCATTGTGACACAAAAGGACACACGGTAGCTTGAAGGGCATGGACAGGAACCTCACTGCCCTCACTGTATCTAATAGAAGTATAGACCTATAGCATTTGGCCTTGAAATGAAAGCGTAGGCTCTTTTTGTCCATCTATGAAAAACATCTACTATTCACCCTCATTCCCAAGAGGCCTGGTTCATTTTTAAAGCGTTTCTAAATTCAGTGCAGGTACTATTAAGTCGGCCCCATTAAAAAGTGCCATCATCATTTTGCATGATTAAAAAAACGATAACTTGAAGCGCAAGGACAGGAGCCTCACTATATCTAATAGAAGTATAGGCTTAGTATTTGACCATGAAATTGAAGCGTAGACTCTTTTCTGTCCATCTATGAAAATTATCTACTATTCACCCTCATTCCCAAGAGGGATCGTTCATTTTAAGGCGATTCTAAATACAATGCAGTTACCTACTAAATCGGCCCCATTGAAAAGTGCCATCATAAGAATAGGCATCCAATTTCCTAAATGACAGCTGATGATCTCTGAAGCGATGCCCGGATATAGACACAGAGTGGCGAAGTAAACTAGACAAATTGAGATCATGTATGGGTAGATAGCCTTAGTTACCTCCCATCTAGCTTGGAGACCACCTGCAAATAAAATTATTAACGCCATTTTGTTGGGGAAATTAGAATTAGTGTGCTGCTTCTTGAATTTTCAATAAATTTTTAATAACAAGAGGAGTACGAGGGTTGCTCTATATCTCCGTCAATCTACCAGACCTGTCTGATAGACATGAAAATTCTGATGCTCTCTATCTCCGTCAATCGACCTATGGCGCACTGATGATCGCTAATAAGCGTGAAACAGCTGTTTGCGTACTAGTGGATTGACGGAGATATAGAGCAACCCTCGTATATCGATTCTCATATGTAGTTGGCATAGAAGCGCGCCTATCTGGTCAGGTCAAGCGAATGCGCCTTTGCGTTCCACCAAGAAGTTTGCTGCTGTTTAGCTGCGAATTTGTTTGGTTTGCCGTTACCTCCGGGTACCAGATGGTACACAGGCAGGTTTTTTCTGCCGCCTACTCTAACAAGAGGGGTTTTTGATACAAATTAACCTATATACTTTAACGTAGTCTGAAAGGCCAATTCTTCTTCTTTTTTTTGAAATATGTACACTTATTAACGTATTTTCGAAGTTAACGAAAATATTTATTTTTTTTAAACCATACGCACCAACGAAAAATAAAAATGTTAAATTGGTGCCCTCCTGCCTAGTCGGTACACTTTTGAAGCCGTAACAGTGAATGTCTCAAACAGTTTTCCAGCCCACTCACAGGAACTTATTTTATGACATTTGGAATGTCATTTTATTTTCATTATAGATCATCAAATCTCTGTAGAATGGGTTGAATTTTAGTGAATACAATTTTGGTACAGTTTAGTCAAGAAAATTCGTTAGCTACTATAACAAGCTACCTATTCACTTAGCCCACTAGACTGTTTGGACATATTGCTATGCTATCAATCGAATACAGTACAGAGTACAGACATCCGGCTATAACGGACTTACGTCGTGATCCGTTTAAAATCATATGCGTGGCCTATAGAAACCTTTCTGTTATAACAGACTCTCTATAAGAGACACTCCGGGTATAACAGACACATGTTTCCGATGCGAACTGGTTATAACCGGATATAACGAACTTGAAGATGATTTGTTGTGTGGTGACATCGGAAACTCCTTCAGACATGAAAATTGTTAGCGAAGTTCTACATCAGAATCAAGATGAACAAAACAGTGGTAATGGAAGTGATTCGGAACACGAAAACTCGGTTCCAGATCGCAGTGAGGCATCTCGAGCAATGTAACTTACGCTTCGATATTTGGAGTCGCTCGAAAGTGTTTCTGCTGATATTTATAATGTCGGGTTACAAGTTTATAACGTCTTAGACCGTCAAAAACCAGTTGCACAAAGGTAAACAGCAATTACGGAGTATTTTATGTAGAGTTTTTAATTTAGGGCGTACATACATAGTACGAATTTTTGTGACAAATTTTTGAGTTTTGTTTATACAGGGTTATTCACGTTATTCGACACGGAGCATTATGGCTAAAGTATTTGATAAAAAAGAAAATAATTTCGGATGGATAGAGATCCATAAAGGCTACATTTTAAAAATATTTTCATGTTATTCAGGGTGTCCCAAATACACGAAATGTATCAAAGTTATGTTTTTTTAAATGGAACAACCCGTATATTATTACACATTCAGATTCCTTGGTGAATTCTAGTGTGACTTTATGTATCATACGTGGGACTTAAAGCTAACCGTTTAGGTGTAAATCACCATTTTCGGTATAAGTGGATATCAGGAAAAAATTGAATATCACAGTGACTATAAAATCTGGAAGGCTGTGACTTTGCCGTATTACTAAGCATAAAATGCGACAGCTTTGATGAGATTTTCAAATTTAAATTACGTTCATGCTTGGAGAAATCGGTCGATTAATTAAGAAAACTTCGGTCAGCGATAACTTGATTTTTTCAAATGGGATTGCCTAATTTTTTTTATACGGTTAAACGTAGATTTTGATAACCTTTCTAATGATATGAGGTTGTGAATATCAATCTCTGGTAGTTTTCATTTAATTTTAAATTTTCAAACAAATCGGCGTTTTTCAATTTTCCTCCCTATAAGCAACGTAGCAGGCCATGAAATATAAACAAAAACCTGTTCAGGTAGAAGAAAACAACTAACTTAGCTGAAAAATACACACGAACTAGACTAAAGGGACAAGACTATAAAAATTGCTCACAACAAACACAGTCTAACCAGAAACAACGGCGGTAACATATCTTTGGTCAAAGAGAAGCTGGAGTACGGCTGAAATGAATTTTTTCACGGCCTACTAGCTATTGCAATGTACTAGAGATTGGCAATTTTCAAAACCATTAAAAATTTTGAAATAAAATAAAAACTAACAGAGAATGTTGTAAGCAGTTTATTATTTTCATAATAAAATTTCACATTTAATGATATAAAAAAGTATGCAATTCTGTCAAAACTCAAGTCAAAAGTACCTCTAACTGGAGTTCTGAAAATTCTTCAGTACCTATTAGCAAGATCGCAGAAAATGAAGAATGAATTAAAATTTGTTCAAATTATAAAACATAACTTAAATGGCAGAAAATTTAAATCTGATCTGTCAGTATTAGTTTTTTTGCAATATTGCTAATAGATATTGAAAAATAGAAGGGCTCCAGTGAGAGGTATCGACTTCGACGCAAATTCGTACTTTTTTACACCATTACATATGATTGATAGTTGCGAGCTGGAGCAACAGTCGCTGGTTGTTTTTGTTTCATATCAGGGTTTTTAATTGTCTTGAAAATTTTTAACCTCTAGTAAATTGCGGTAGCCAGTAGACTGTAAAAAATATCTATTACTGCCATACTCCAGCTTCTCTTTGACCTTAGAGATGTTATCGCAGTTGTTTCTGGGAGAGTTGATTTGTTGTAAGGAATTTCTATAATCTTCTCCCTTTAGTCTAGTTAGTGTGTATTTTTTAGCTCAGTTAGTTGTTTTCTTCTACCTGAACAGGTTTTTGTTTATATTTCATGGCCTGCTAAGTTGCTTATAGGGAGGAAAATTGAAAATCGCCGATTTGTTTGAAAATTTAAAACTAAATGAAAACTACCAGAGATTGATATTCACAACCTTATATCATTAGAAAGGTTATCAAATTCTACGTTTAACCGTATAAAAAAAATAAGCATTCTCATTTGAAAAAATCAAGTTATCGCTGATCGAATTTTCCTTAATTAATCGACCGATTTCTCCAAGCATAAACGTAATTTAAATTTGACAGTCTCATCAAAGCTGACGCAATTTATGCTTAGTAATACGGCAAAGTCACAGCCTTCCATATTTTATAATCTCTGCGATATTCAATTTTTTCCTGATATCTACTTATACGGAAAATGGTGATTTATACCTAAACGGTTCGCTTTAGATCACATGTATGATACATAAAGTCACACTAGAATTCACCAAGGAATCTGAATATGCAATAACATACAAGGTGTTCCATTTAAAAAAACATAACTTTGATACATTTCGTGTTTTTGGGACACCCTGTATAACATGAAAATATTTTTAAAATGTAGCCTTTATGGGTATCTATCCATCCGAAATTATTATTTTATTTTTTATCAAATACTTTAGCCATAATGCTCCGTGTCGAATAACGTGAATAACCCTGTATATTTCTCAGAATCTATACTTACTGCTATGCCCGTTTTGAACTTTTTCACAGTTTATATGACCATGTATTTCAGTTATTAAAAGTTTTTCAGAAACTCTTTTTTTATTTTACTTACTTATACACATAACGGACATCGGTTATAACAGACTCAAATAAGGTTCCCCAGAGGGTCCGCCAGAAGCGGAGTCTACTGTAGTGCCTTAGGTTGCCACCTCGTTGGAAGCAAACTTCATTTAGGATGAAGCTGACTAGAGATCAAATGTGCCATAGTTGTTTTTTTTTTGTTTGGCGGCATCAACTGCTAAAGGCCATTAGCTGCCTTTCATTTCCGTATGTGAACTATATCCATTATGGAAACTTTCACGTGGTGGTCTAAATCTTTTTTCTATTTGCCTATTTCTATTGTGAATTTTGTCTCTGTGAATAGTAACACATATTTGTGAAAAATAGGATAATAAATCGTAAATTATATCTTTTCTCTAACTATTACACAAACTCGAGCAAGGTTTTTATAGATCTGTTGTCGCATGCGCTTTTATATGACACGGTATATGTACTGTTTTGATAATGACAGTCAAAAATTAATCAATTCAAGAGCATTACTCTCAAAATTACGTTTCATAGTGGACAGTCCAACGCTGCTAGTACTTATGCTCTGTCTGCCTCTGATAACTACATCCTCCACCTTATAAGTTGGAGCAGTAGCAGATGGCTCATAAGCAGGATTAGCGAAACTTAGGGCAGTCTCAGTAGGAGGAGGACTATTCTGGATCTTCAGCACACCATACTGGTTGTCGCTGGTTTCTATCTACAAAGAGAGGAAGCTAAGTTAGGATAGTTATTTAGTATTTACCCTACTATAAAAGCAACAAAACAACTACGCTAAACAACAAGAGGAACAATCGGATTTCAGTTGAACACCATTGGAGAACAGATCCCAACGAAACAGAGAAACTCATATAGCATTAATAGATATTGAAAAGGCTTATGATAGTCTTCCAACATCACAGTCAAAGTTACAAAATTTGGAAGTAAGACCAGAAATAGTCAAAGCTATCCAGTTGTATTATAGGCAAAATATGGCATCGATTAAAATGGACTCACAAATAATGAAACCACTTCAAACATCAAAAGGACTGAGGCAAAGTAGTTGTCTCTCACCTACGTTGTTCAACATTTATTCAGATCAATCTTTAAGCGCATGTACAAAAAAATGTATAGTTATATATAGTATAACTCATAGTTATGGGTTTTCAAGTGGGAGAAAATAGACTAACTGACTAGAGAAGGCCAAGTGCAGGCTGTTCTTGTATGCAAACGAAACGATGAAGCAGCTAATCGTGAAAATAGTTACTTGTATAACTAGTGTATCTTTATTGCACGACACCCGCAAAAGTGCACCCTCCAATAACCTGACTGACTTGCTCAGGAGGGCGAACCTGTTGGAGTAAATATGGATATGGTTGAAAGAAGGTATAGAGTCAGCGATGTCATTTTGAAGAGCCTAGAAGGGCTTCAATGGATTCAACCATTTTTTAGTTACCTAACCCTAATTCAATGTTAATACTATAGCAGCATTAACCAGGTACGTAACTAGAAAAATACCAATAAATAATATTGACAAAAATGTGACTAGAA
The DNA here is from genome assembly GCA_951848785.1 of Callosobruchus maculatus. Classification (NCBI taxonomy): domain Eukaryota; kingdom Metazoa; phylum Arthropoda; class Insecta; order Coleoptera; family Chrysomelidae; genus Callosobruchus; species Callosobruchus maculatus. The sequence goes on from CATOUR010000029.1 coordinate 8,250,631, forward strand.
ATTTCAGACATAGAAATCACGAAAAAAAGAGATCTACAATTCTATTGCTTTGCAATTACAATATTTCCTCCACCTATGGTTCGAAAGTTTAAAGACCTTTGAGAACCAAAATCAATTTTGAGCATGTCTTGCCTCTCGCATACATACCAATCCAGCATCTTCAGTTGGCTCTAAGGTGATCCTAGTCTTAGCTCTTTCACATAGAGCTATGTAGAATTGTATAAAATCCGTTCTCCTGATGAGATGGTACATGGCGAAACAAGTGGCCACCGAGGAAACAGATACAGTGAAGAAATAAATTGTGCTACCCCTCAGTTCTTTTACTAAAAATCTAGTCAGTACTCTAACCATGGACGTGAACACACCTGATGTGCCTGGAAAAATAAAATTGAATGACATTAATTGTTACAAATAATGAGGTTCTTGGTTCTTAGCCTAAAGTCAGTGTTTTATATTTTTAGACCGAACATCACTATTTTTTATGCATTGATATGTATTTGTTATTATAAAAAAGGATGTTTAATTTTTCCAAAGAATCCTGAATGCCCTTACATACATTAACATAGGATGTGAGTCACAAGTTGACAAAAAATGTGATTAATTGTTTTCCGTTAAACTCCAGGAGTGTTTGAAACATTTTTTTGTAAGTAAAGTAACTACCAACAACTAATAGGACTTCAAAAATATCAAGCATATGAAAAATATGTGTGGTGTATAATTATTACACAGATAATAAATTCCAGTTGCAACCTTCTGAAAAATATCCCACGTTACTGATATTATTTATTAACAAAAAATAAATAAATAATGTATTCTAAATAGCGACTAAAAATGAGAAATATACTTCTGAATAAAACATAAAGAGGAACTTTTATTTTGAAATTGTAATATGCGGCATTTTCAGACCTTATAGTTTACTAAGTACTTATGTTGCTAATTTTTTACTTACTTTCTCCTACCATTAAAGCTTGTGTATACTTTGGAGGCAACATACTGGTATATCCATAAAAACTTGATTGTTGAACTGAAATAGAAGCATTGAAGTATTAAATAAACACAGATATCCAGATTAAAGATTAATCTGGAAAATGCAACTTCGTTTCATAGCCACCAAATATAACTAGTTGATTAAAACATAAACAGTATACCAGTTATACCACATTTCATGCTATTACCCGCATGTCAAGATGCTACCAGAAAATGCCGGAAAAAGAACCGACTGTCAGCCGGATTCGAACCAGCGCCTCCGAAATTCCATCTAGGGCAGGGGTTCCCAATCTTTTTCAACCCGCGGCGCACTATCAAGTTTGGCATTTTGTCACGGCGCCCTACCTTAGACAGCTATTTTAAATAGATACTGTCGAAACAAATAGGTATCTACAATAATAGTAGACACAAAAATAAAAACTCCCTCAATAGGAAATGATGTTTATTTTATTATATTTAAAAGAATTCAGAATTGAAACAGAAAAAAAAGATACACTCAAGAAAAACAAAAATAAAATACGACAGTCAAATGAATGTGACGACTGAGCTTGGTGATCTCCGCACAGTTTTTCAAAACGGAGAATAAAATTCGACACTGCGACTCTCATTTCTTGCTCCTCATTTAACCTTTGAGCGACATTTGTTCTTGATCACAACTACGGCTGAAAATCCAGCTTCATATAAATATGACGTTGCGAACAGAATAAAAATTTTTAAAGCTTTTGAAGGATATTCATTTTGAATCGATAACCAAAACTCTACCAAATCGGATTTGGAGAATTCTGGCAGAGCTTGCGTATGAAAGGGATCTTGGATCCACGCAAATTTTTCGACATCATCATCTGCAAAGTTTTTCGAAAACCATTCAGTGAGCTTCCATAAGTGTTCCGTGAAAAGGGCCATCAGGTCTTGTGAGACAACCAGTTCATTGGATCCTGCGTATTTATACAATTGTGGAAAGCAATCTTGACCGCCGCCTCCATTCGTCTTTTTTATCCAAACTTGTAGTTCCTCCCTGAAAGTTGTAATCTTCTCCAGTAGTTTCAAAGTGTGGCGAGCTTCAGAATAGGTATTGTTGCTTTTTAGGTAGCCACAAATATTTGTGCTTTAGACTTAGAGGATCAACTTACAGCGCCCCTCTTTACTTTCTACGGCGCACCAGGGCGCCACGGCGCACAGGTTGGTAACCCCTGATCTAGGGGATCGCTTGGCATGGCTGGATTGCCATGGCTGCCATGGCTCAGCTGGGAAGAGCGCCGGACTTGAATTTTGGAGGCGCGGGTTCAAATCCCGCTGGCAGTCGGTTGTTTTTCCAGAATTTTCTAGTGGCACCTTAATATACCAGTTGTTATTTAGAGAATTTATGTACATAACTCTGTCAAGTTTAAAAAATACTAATTTTATTAAAACACTTTAAATCAATTTGCCTGAATACAAGTACAGTGGTATTCTTTTGATTTCCATGTATAGAGGTAGTTAGAATTTTAGTTAAACAGCTAATTGGTTTTCGTTTTGATTTGCGCAATATTGTTTGGTGACTTTACGTTTTGACTAAAAAAATTTCTCCGAAGAGAGCTATTGTTACGCCTCTGACCTCTGACTATAATAATTTCATCCGCTGTTTTCTGCGCCGATACGTCATCAATTGTGTGACGTGACTGGCTTTTTTTCTTATACGGAATAATACGTACAAACCCTCAAATATGAAACAAAAATAATTTCAATGAAAACCACAATACACAGGGTGTCCTTGAATATCCTTGACACGTGATATTCTCGTTGGAAAAAAAACATCAAACGAAAACTGAGTGTAACTTTGAAAGTACTATAGGTTTCATCATACCATCCTTTCAAAATATTTTTTTGTACTTCAACACTTATAACTCATACCCAACTTTTTTTTCAAATAGCACTCAATAGTTTTTCCTACATAAATTAAGTCCTTATTTTAATTAAAATCTTGTAGTACCTTTGAAATTATTATACAAACCCATTTTTTTCAAAAAGTTAAAAACACAATATAAATAATAGGATTTGTTTGCGGCGTAATATTTTCGTAACACAAACAAATAAAAAGTACAATAATAATAATAATTGTTCAAATAGCAGCAGCTTTTCCTACATAAATGAAGTTAATATTTTATTGGAATGTATAGCAGTAGTAGTGTAATGTAGTGCCTTTGATTTGATTTTATACACAAACCAGTTTTTTTCGTAATTTCATAAGAATAAGATAAATAAAATAAGGATTTGTTTGAGGCGTAATATTTTCGTAACAAAAAAGGATAAAAAAGACATTCTGTTTTCGAAAGCATGTATCCAGTACCCCTAAAAACCCACTTAGTTTTCTTTTTATCATCTCCTTTGCGTAAAAAAAATTATCATTTTACTTATATTATAGTTATGATTTCACGAAAAAAATAAGTTTGCGTATAACATTAAGGCTCAGTTTCACGATGGTTAGTTAACTAGTGGTCAAAAGAAAACTAGTGGTTAGCGAAAATAATCCATTTCATAATCGACGGTATACGTCAAAAGCTCTGGTCAACCAGTAGTTATGTTAACCGAAGGATGCGGTATGGGTTATCTTGACGTTTATTGTGGTCAATCGATGACAGCTTTGGAGGTTATAAAACACGGATTTTAATACTGACGTCTAAGACGTCGATGGATTTTGATTATACAAAAATAGAAAAGAAAGGTTAGGTTTCTTTGTCAAAGGGTTAGCTTTTATTCACGGAACACCATTATGGCAATGCTCTGAGATCAATCCGTGTTGCCAACTTAAAAATAAATAAGTTCAACCATCGTGAAACAGAGCTCTCCGATAGCTACGGGTTAACTTCCATCTGTCGGTTGAGCGACTACCAGAGGTTACCAATAATTGTGAAACTGTAAAAGTACCAAAAGATTTTAAATCAAATAGAGATATAATTCATGCAGGAAAACCTATGGGGTGCTATTTGATAAAAAAAAGTTGGGGTTAAGTTTTAAGAGTTGAGGTATGAAAAAATATTTTGAAAACATGGTGTGATATGCCTATAGTACGTTAAAAAATTCCACTCAGTTTTCATTTGAGCTTTTTTTGTGTTACGAGAATATCACGTGTCAAGGAAATTCAGGGACACACTGTATAATGCATATACTAAAAGCTCCTGAAGAACGTTTATAGGGGTGTTTAATTTGACAATGAATACAGTCTGGTGCTTCAGTTTCCTGGCTTTGATGGTGTAAGAACCAAGCTGCACTTTCGTAAGTAAAATATAGGCAAATAGTTGGTTTACCTGTACATCCAACAGCAACTATAGCAACAGCAGCTAAATTAACAGTGTAAGATGTGGCAGTTCCGAATGCCTCCCACCACACCTCACAAACAACAACGAAGATCAAAGTGAAAAACGACATTATATAACCTGAAAGCAAACATCTCTAATTTAGTAAACATGCCTTGACAAGTGATCTATCTATGACAGCTTACAGTTACCAGAAAATCGATATAACGAAACGATGAGAAAATTTATCTTTAAAATAAAATGAGTTTGTTTGGTATCAATATATTTTCATAATGTTGAGATACTAGAATTTTTAAATCTCTGTTCTATTTTGACTCAAATGCTTTTCACTTTGCGCACGGTTAAGAAATATTTGCAGGGCTATTTTTCTAAAATTAAGCTTTTAAGCTCCACCTGCATTTTAGAGCAAAACCAGAGGCTTTCTTCAGTATGCAAAAGTTTTTGGACGGAACATGGAATTGCGTGACAGACCTTTTATTCCATTTATTCCTTTTTTTTATGGTAAGCCTACCGCAAAGGCTGAAAGCCTATATGGCGCTGTAGAAGCCCTGCGAGAGGATAAGTGTAGGTGCACGTTATATTTGAAACGCTGTAGGTTGTAGTCGTCGGGAAACAAATTCCCCGGCAGCCCACTTTACAGCGTCGAAGTTCTCCAAAAGAAGGAATGCTGGAGGAGACTGGTTCGGGGAGTAGGGAGCTCCACCTGGTAAGGATGAGCTCGCAGAGCCTCCCTAGCATTCCTGTTCGAACGGCCTTTGGTATTATTTTCTGTGTCAGCTCACTCAAACATCTTCCGTGATAGATTCTGTAAAACAGGGACAGGTCAGCCACCCTTCTTTGATGTTCCAGGCGGAGGGGGTCCTTCGTGAGGTTAGGCGTATCGGTTAGTCTGATTGCTATCTTCTGGATAGTGTCCAGAAGCTTTGGAAACCGCTTCGGAGCGCATCCCCACACATGGGAGCAATACTCCAACGATGGTCGAATCTGTGCCTTTTAGAGCAGCAGTAGTTGCTCTGTTGTATACAGCCTCCTGCAGAGGAACAAAACTCCAAGCTTCTGGAATGCCGTTTTGAAGACGTGGTCGTGCCAGGACATGTTATTGCTGATGTTGATCCCCAACTGAACTGTACTCTATTTACTAATCCCCACTCGACAATTGTTTTAATATCTACACGTTGATCTATGGGGCATATTGTTGTCGCCGACGTACCGACATTACTGTACTCTGCGAAGCTCTAGATTGGATTGGATGTTGTTTCCAGCGGCTCGTTGATGTTTAGCAGAAACAGTGTAAGGGATGGGACAGATCCCTGAGGAACACCGGCGTTTATTAAAAATACGTCTGAATAGCCTTTGACTACAAGTAGAGATCGGTCGTTCAAAAAGCTATTCAGCCACTGGCGCAGGCCAGGTGGTAGTCTATAAGCAGCAAGCTTGACCAGAAGTCTATCGCCGCACTCGGTCGAAGGCTTGCATTATGTCAAGTGAAACAACACGGGATTCGCCATGATTTCCAATTGCTCTGTTCTGTTCCACAAAAGAGTGACGTAGGCCAAGAAGTCACCCGTAGACCTATGCTTACGGAAGCTATACTGGCGATTATTTATATGTTATTATTGCCCAGTTTTTCACTTTATGCAGGAATATTTCAACGGCTATTTTTCCAAAAATAAGCTTTAAAGTTCCACCTGCATTCTAGAGCAAAACCAGAGGCTTTCTTCAGTATGGAAAAGTTTTTGGATGGAACATGGAATTTCGTCACAGACGGCTACTTTTATTTCATTTATTCCATACTAAAACAATCATTTTCATTTAGTATATCACCTGCAGATTCTAAGTTTATCAACAGTATATAAAAGAACAAATTTGAATGGTTCTTTTCTCAAGGTAAAGTTTGAGCGTCAGAAATGAATCACGAAAGAACTTAGTTATATCCAATGATGATTTTAATACATAAACAAAGTAGTCATCGTTGAGGTGCAGCCACTTACCAAAGTTTATTCTTGAGTTCAACGAAAATGTTTCGACAAGCAGGTTATTTCCAAGAACGGTTAGGAAGGCTACAGCTATGTACACTAGTGACATATCGAAAACTATAGGTGTGCCTGGGTAGCGTACTTTAAAGTAGTCCATCGCCATTATAAAACTGAAACAACATCATAGAATATTACCAATGATTATCCAATCATTCAGAATAGAAGCACTGGCGTCCACAACCCTAAGCAGCTCATACTCCACATTACTACATTATAATAAAAGCTCTTATTTCGTATTTTTATTTCATATTTCATATCTATTCTTTCTGTACTTAAGTGGACGTCCACCATTTGGGGTGCATTGTCCTGCAACAACCTATTGCAGAACGTCAATTGAACTTAATTTTAGCTGTTCCAAATAATATCTCCAGTCTAGAACTTTGTAAAAGGTATCAGTTTTCTGTACAAATTACATTTCTAAAGCGTCAATTGGAAATTCAAACTGTTAGGTGCAAATTACATCTTACAGCTTGAATTTACAATTAAGGCTTTTAGAAATGTAATTCGATCCTACTGAAACTACTGCTGGAAATGGCATAGTAGCTACAAAAAGTGAAAAAAAAAGTTTTTAAGTACAGTGATAGGAATTGATACTGTTGAGTGTGGTGAAACTTTTTATATTTCTTCAAGTAATCCTTAAATCTGCGCATTTTCTGAATAAAATGTTTAATTCTTAGTTTCCAGGCCCTATTTATGTCCAAAGAATCCCTGTGGTACTTTTTTTTGTCGAATTTCAGTTTGTTATGATTTTTCTGCAATAATAAAAATTTCCATAATTTATACCGTATGTCCTGAATATTTATTACCCTTGTACAGGAAAATAACGAAGAAAGTTGGCATCCCTAACATTACACATAACCAACGGATAGAGTAACAATTGAAGTTTTTGTTCTTCCTATAATTTGCTCTTATAGATAGATAGATATATTGGACCATGTACAGGTACAATATAGACATGTCACAAATACAAGTAGTAAGTTCACATAAAATCACAGTTTAATAGCAGTATTCATTAAATGAAAAGTTCTTTCAACGTTGCGATAAAAAGTTACAATTAATATACTCATCTACAGAGTAGAAACAATTACTAATTAAAATATTTCCCACAGTTTCTTTAAATTTGCTTACATTATACCACGTATACTCGCAGGTTTTTAGATTCCGAATGAGATGCGGTTTTATCTCGTCTTAGGATTCCAATGATGTATATTATTAATTCATAAGACAAGAAATATCTTGATTCGAAAATGCTTGTACGTGCAGATATCAATTAATGTCACTGATTACAAATTAGTTTTTGTACCATGATGAAGGCTACAGATGTACCCGAAACGTTAGAAAAAGGTTACATTGGACTAAGGGTTGGTGTTCACCAGTCCCTGATAAGTTTCAGATAGGTCCATATTGTCTATATGGAATTATGTGGCACATGGGCTACCTGATACTTGTCAGAGACCGGTGAAATCGGCCCTAAACATTTATTTTTGTTTTGCCATTTCCTGGTGCCAATAAAACGTATTAGTATTTTGTGGGAATTTAAATTTTTTTGTTTACAGTAAATTCTCGTTGGAGCTCAGAATTCTGGTTTCAAATAGAAAACTAGTTCTAACACAGCTCTGCCGTGCAATCGAAAAACCTAGTAACTCAAAAAACGACAGTTCCGGTAAAATGGATTTGAAGTTTTGTTTCATCTTTTTGCATATAACTTCTCTCTATATATAAGTTTTTTTTTTAATCGGATATACACTTAATATAGACTTTTTCCTTCTCTTTCGGCCTATTGAAAAGACTTTTTTGCATTGCTTTCCACAGAAAAGATATTTTAAGGCTTTTAATTACTAACTGTGTATTACTTAGACGGTATACAACTCAAAAACATAGTAAGTCTACTTAAGATGAATATACAGGGTGTCCCACGACGATTAAGACAAGCAATATATCGGAAATGGGCAGTAGTAGCGAATTATAAATTTTGGGGGTTTGTCACCCAAAGGGGTATTTGTTTTTGATCACGTGACGTCCGATTCAAAATTTTTAAGGGGACACCCTGTATATTTGTGACTTTTTGTGTTCCTCCCGATAAGACAATTCCAACAAACTAGCACACTTGGGGTCTAAAGTGATTAATTCAAGAGCTACAGGTACTTAAAGGATGGTACCACTACCATTGATTATAACATGTACCCCTACGGTTAAGTTACTTTGGTAGTGTATCATAATGGTAGTGTTGCAGTCCTTTAAGTACCTATAGCTCTTGAATTAATCACTTTAGACCCCAAGTGTGCGGGTTTGTTGGAATTGTTTCATCGGGAGGAAAACAAAAAGTCACAAATATATAGGGTGTTCTATTAACAGTTTTTAATCGGACGTCACGTGACCAAAAACAAATACCTCATTGGGTGACAAAATAATAAGACAAGATACTATATTTGCTCTAACGTATGCCCCCAAAATTATAATTCTCTACTACTGCCCAGTTTCGATCTATTGCTTGTCTTAATCGTCGTGGGACACCCTGTATTTATTTTTGTTTTACCATTTACTGATAATACATAAATCGTATAAATATTTTGTGGGAATTTAAATTTTCCACTTAGTAAATTCTCCTTGGAGCTTAGAATTCTGATTTTAAATAGAAAACTAGACTTTAAGTTCTAACACAGCTATGTGCAACTACTATGAAAATTTCGTGAAAAATAACTGAATGGGTTCCTTGAATCCTGCAGCCTCATTGAATCGGGTGCAGGCCTACGCTGCACAATTCCAATTTTTTACGTGACTGTTTTACAAAAGCAGGCTCATTCACGCAGGCTCAATGAACTTTGTAGTAGGAAAGGTCTTTGTACCTGTTGTAGGGTAGGAGGAACCCTGCACCTCCCAGCACAAACGCCAAATAAATAGCATTGTAAGCATCCAGAGGGGGCGAGAGGTTAGCGAAAGCGCCTCTGTTCGCCTGGTGATGATGGTAATCAGGAGGTTCCCTTCTTGGCTTGCCCAGCTTGGCGTATCCTCTTGCGTCGCTGCCCGGAATATCTTCCATGTTGTCTCGAAGCTCAGCTGATAAGCTGACGAGGAAAGCTTCACTGAGCACCGTATAACATCGCCTTCAACGAATTTGCGAGAAATTTTGAGGAAAACACTGCCCACGTCATTTTGTGAGATTTGCAACCACGTCGCGTTCTGGTTTTCACGTTTTCGGTTTTTCTGTTGTCAGTATGTAGGTGCGTGCGCAGGAAATGCACTCGGCATTGATTATTTTAGGGATGGAAACGGCCAGGCGCGTGTATACGTAGACCTCTATTTCTGGAAGAAGCTATAGAGGTGTTTTATTGTAATTGCTTTACTTCCTACGCCTTGGTCTAAAAAGTAATTAGAAACATTTCCAAGATTTTTATACGTTTTACTCGTCATATCAATAAGAGAAAGAATTATTACAATCACGAGTAATATTACGCATTGCTGTTTTTCTGATTACAGAAAATAGAAATACCGCTGTTTTTCATGAATGTTAGAGAATTAAACGACTCTCTTTGACGGAGGTGTAACTAACAAATAAATTAAAACAAAAAACTTTTTTAAAAAAGCTTAAAAGAATAATGAGGCTATAAGTTGATAGTTAACACTTTAAAGGAACATTTTATTTTCTTTTTTTAGAACATTTAAATAAAAGCTTTTTTAAAAAAGTTTTCTGTTTTAATTTATTTTTTACTTTTTAATTATTAACTTGCATTGATATCAGAATTTTTTTATTTTCTCTCGGCAAGCCTTTTTATTTGATTCCCACATTGCAGATGGGCATTAAAAATAACTATTTCGCCATCTTGGATTGTCCGCCATATTTGATTTACATTATTTTCACATTATTTTTCGAGTCACTCTGAACAAGCCCTTTGACTCTCTTCTCTCAGGTCGTAAACAAGGTTCATGCATCAGTGATAAAACAACTCACCGACTTATTCGTATATTTTCCCCAAACTCTTACAACAAACCACATCGCATTATATCTAAAAATACATATTATTCGCCATCATTCGAACGACAGCTTCTAATTTAGAATTTGCACTATCCTGATATCCACCCATTTTCGTGATATCCACCCATTTTCGTAGATTTCTTTTTATTAAACATCATGAAAACCTTAAAGTAAACTAAAAACATGGACCTACTCTAAACATAACCTTAAAACTGTGATGGTGATAAGAGTCCACTAAGAACACGAGTTTATCCCTATTACTTTCCCAAAGTCAGTCTAGCACCCCAAATGTTCCTTTACAACTTATTATTGGAAAATCCTTACCGCGGATCTTCTTTACCACTTACGTCGCGTCACACCGGCTGTCCGGTCCACCCTTCGTGGTTGCTCGGTGCACCGGCGGTTCGTTAGCTACCCCATAACCTCATGTCGATGTCGGCACCGCCGTCGGTACAACCTGGTGATGACCACTGCGTATGTCATCATCATCATCATAGTCACAATGTCTTAGCAGACATGTTGTGAACTCGTAAGATGTATTTACACATTTTACGAGTTTCTCTTGGGATATCTATAAGATCTTTAATGCAGTAGTTTCCCATTTGCTTTCTGCATCCTCATGCCGTTGACCAGATGGTATATACTGGTTCGTCCGCCTTTAGGGGCAATTTCTCACCCCAAGGACAAGAAGGTGTCCTGACTCTTCTCAACTCGTCCATCCGAAGCTGTTGGTTGAGAAGAGGTTACTGCTTATATCGACAGTAGTTCGGTGTTCCTTTTAGTCGCCTTTTACGACACGCAGGATATATGATGGGAGATATTCTAACACGCCCCCACACGGGCACTGCGTATGTTGTATAAAGGAATTCGTACAATTCGGTCCAGAATCTCCTGGTCGTCAGGTTCGTCTGCTGTGACTGCTGCCAGATTCTTGCTCACACCGCAAGCCTCTAGTTGAGCGCCAAATGCAAAAACTCTCTTCTCTCAGGTCGCCAGATTCATGCAGTGATAAAACAACTTGCCGGCTTTGAATAGTATATTTTCCCCAAACTCTCACAACAAAATTCAACGATTGACTAAAAATGACATCAGTGGATTTATTGTTAGTGATGACATTAGATTGTCTGTAAGAGGAGGTTATCTATGTCTGGGCGTTCCATCGACTGGGCGTTCTCATATCAATATGGATACCCATATTGTAGAAATGCATTAAATAACTATTCTACTATTGTATTTAGAACGACATCATACAGCTTATCCCGCATTGTCATCCAAACTAAACGTGTATACAAAATTTCAGCTCAATCGGTTGAAGATATCTGCTTCAAAATTGGGTTGCAAGCACCACCCGAACAAGCATACATACATTGCAAGTTAAATAAAAGCTTTTAAAAAATAAACAGAACCATTCAAAACTTCATTTTTCAGCGGTTAGGGAGTTTCTGCCTATTTTTTTTATTCTTTGAGGATAAAATTGAGGAGCAGAGAGGGTGCGGAATGAGAGAAATCAAAAGTGATTTGTAACGCGTAACGCGCTATCTAGATGTATTACCTTAAAAATAATTTTGCTGATATTCATATCATATTTTACAGACCAAATATTGATTTTAAAGACAAAAACAATATGCTGATCTGCATACTGATCTACATTTTTTTGCAAATAATATACGCAAGAAGAGTACCCGGAAATATAGGCGCTTACCTCGAGATAGGGAAAAATTAAGTTTCCGAGAAATTAAATAATCATGATACTAAACATCCTATTAAGCGACTGAAAAAGTAATTTGAGAACAAGAAAATGTTTCGAGATGTGTAATTTTTTAAGATTGAAATAATAAAAAGAAAAATAACGTATGCAATGTCATCAATGGCATCAAAGAGACTCGTCGAAAAAATATTTATTTCCATAGTCACATACTAGGATAAGTAAACAAATATCTCGTGAAGCATACATTGTTTTTTGATGATTAATCCTGAAATGACTGTGATGTTTACAAAAGAGGAAACCGCACCTCGTATGATACCTAAACGCGAGCTTGATAACACGTTCTTATCTCGTATCACATTTAATGTCACACGCCTCACGAATTATTAGTCTATTTCACTCAATTAAGTGATTCAGTTACAAATCATACAAAGCTTTTGTGCGAAAATACCTAGGCGTCGTAATGGCTCTGTTGAACGTTGCCAAGATATCTGTGGAGAAACATGATTCAAAGGAACAGTTCCTTTACGACTTGGACAAGAACAAGAGTTTGTGTGAGGTGGTTAGAGACATCTGCAAAAAGAGTGGACTGGTAAATATTACGTTTCTGAAGCTTCTGCCAATAACAATAAGAAGTGCTTTTATTAAAAATAAGAAGAAAATAACATTTCTCAACATTTATATATACAGGGTGTCCTACGACGATTAAGACAAGCAATATATCGGAACTGGGCAGTAGTAGCGAATTATAATTTTAGGGCTGTAAATTAGAGCAAATATAGTATCTATTCTTATTATTGTGCCACTCAATGAGGTATTTGTTTTTGGTCACGTGACGTCCGATTCAAAAATATTAATGGTACACCCTGTATATTTGACTTTTTGTATTCCTCCAGATAAAACAATTCCAACAACCTAGCACACTTAGGGTCTAAAGTGATTTGATCAAGAGCTACAGGTACTTAAAGGACTGTACCACTACCATTATGAAACACTACCAAGATAATTAACTGTAGGGGTACATGTTGTAATCGATGGTAGTGGTACAGTCTTTTAAGTACCTGTAGCTCTTGAATGAATCACTTTAGATCTCAAGTGGGGTACTTTATTGGAATTGTTTTAGCGGGAGGAATACAATAAGTCACAAGCATACAGGGTGACCCATTAAAATTTTTGAATCGGACGTCACGTGACCAAAAACAAATACCTCATTGGGTGACACAATAATAAGAAAAGATACTATATTAGCTCTAATTTACACCCCCAAAATTATAATTCGCTACTACTGCCCACTTCCGATAATATATTGCTTGTCTTAATCGTCGTGAGACACCCTGTACAAGCATTTCAAAAATATAAATATAAAAACCTCGGAATGCATTAGCTTTGAAGGAATAATTCCGAAACCTATTAGATTAGATCATAAACAAGGTATATTACGAAGTTTACCCATTAAAATTCGATGCTTCCTATTTTATGTAAAAAAATTTAAACAAAAAAAATTAGATTTTTACTTACAATCTGATGCATGGCGAGCTTTTCAAACCAGTTTTGAGCACGGATTTTTTATAATATACTTCTGAAGTAATAGATATTAAACTTTAAGAGTAAAGATATTAAAAAAATGTATTAAAATTATGTATTCTCTTTCCATTATCGTACATACGTTAAAATTAAAATAACTACATTTTTTCGTTTTATAAGCTTCTATTCTATTTAATCTTAAAATAGGAGATGTATTTAAACAGCTATTACCATTGCACTGAGAACACGCTGCAGTATTATGAAATCCACTTTTTCGGCACCCCACAAACATTTCCGCGCGCCTCCTTATGATTGTAGAATAAAATGTTTAATAAATTACCTGGAGCAGGAGATTATTCCACCACTATTGGCTCCGGTTTATTAAAGACGTACTTCCATCCCCAATTTTCTATAGAAATATCCTCTCCTCTCCATTTGTTGTACATACTTAAAAATATTTAATTTCAATTTAAATTATTTTAATTTAAATTTAGTAAAATTAAATATTAAAATATTTAGAAATCTAAAATACATGCTACAGCAGCTTGAAAATTATTGTCGTGATCTTCATTGAAATTTTTAAATATTTCGGCACCGTCATGTGAATTTTAGGATTTTTCAAAGCTTTATGAACGTCTTTTTACTTTTTTTGAAAAATCAGGAGTCATATCATAACCAATAAAAGAATGCAGAACGAGAAAGTGTTCCTTAAACTTGTAGTGATTTAGGTTTTACGAGGACGATTGTAATCACAGAAATTATAACTATTTGTTGTAATTATTAACATTAGTCTATCCTAATAACCTCAGTAACCGCTACAGCTATTTTGTTGAAATTTGGGGAGCACCATGGCATGAGCCAGAGCTACTCCAATCTTCATTTTCAGTGTTCAATGCACAATAAAGTACGATAGTAGGTTAATATAATCATAAATAATTTTTCTCCTGATTTCGAGTTCGTTCTAAATGGATTTTTAGCCAGAATCGCCAGTTTATGGATTGAAACTTATCCAAACAAAAGACATTTCCGTCAGCAAGTACATCTCAGAGGACAGTCTCAAAGATGTGCAGCATATGGATTGTTTGAAAATAGTTTTCTCCATAGACTACCTTTTGGCAAAGCGTATACTTCCTTATATTGATGGAGAAGATGATTCGTTAGAAAAAGATATTTGTTTTGAGGATCTGAGAAAGTTGGCCACAGATCAAGTTTTTATAGAAAAGCTAGGTAAGAGAAAATGAGTTTTTATACCCGTCTATCAATTGCTGGATAATGAAGCACTCAGATACAATAAATTAAAACAAAAAAAATTATAAAATCTTTTATTTAAATGTTCTAAAAAAAGAGAATAAAATGTTCCTTTAAAGTGTTAACTAGTACCTATTCAGTTGACTAACTTTGTCTGCTAAGTTTAATTGCGTTAAAATTTCAGTTTAAATGAATTCTTATAGGTACTTACGTAAACCTCGCGACAAGCTTTTGTGACCATATAAATGGTGAATAATGAGGCTATAAGTTGATAGTTAACACTTTAGAGGAACATTTTATTTTCTTTTTTTTAGGACATTTAAATAAAAGCTTTTTTAAAAAAGCCTTTTGTTTTAATTTATTTTTTACTTTATAGTTATTAACTTACATTGATATTAGAATTTTTTAAATTTTTTTCGGCAAGCCCTTTTATTTGATACCCATATTGCAGAAGTGCATTAAAAATAGCTATTTCGCCATCTTGATCCGCCATATTTGATTTAGAATGACGTCACATTATTTTTCGAGTCACTCTCAACAAGCCCTTTCACTGTGCAAATACTCTCTTCTCTCAGGTCGTAAACAAGGTTCATGCAGTGATAAAACAACACACCGACTTTGAATAGTATATTTTCCCCAAACTCTTACAGCAAAACGCAACGTTTTATATCTAAAAATACATATTATTCGCCATCATTCGAACGACAGTTTCTAACTTAGAATTTGCGCTATCCTGATATCCACTCATTTTCGTAGATTTTCTTTTATTAGACATCATGAAAACCTTAAACCAAACTTAAAACATGGACCTATTCTAAACATAACCTTAAAACTATGTTGGTGATAGAGTCCACTAATAACACGGGTTTATCCCTATTACTTTCCCAAAGTCAGTCCAGCACCCCTAACGTTCCTTTACAACTTATTATGGACTAGTATCACGAGGTTAAGAACAATAATTTAATTATTATGGCCGCTTAGTGCATACACAAATAAACGTTCTGCTGCATTTCGTTACTTTCTACATCATTTTGTTTTTTAGTAATTCCATTCTAAAGTTTAAAGAAAGGAATTCAAATTCAGCCAATCAGTGCCAACCGCGCGAATTATCAGCAGTGCATTGTTGCTAAGAACAGCTCCGACTCGCAAAACATTTACATTTCACATAAACATGTTATTTGCTATCCAAAGTGTTATAAATAATTTGAAACTCACTTCTTAGCTTTCACATTTCTCATCTTCGTATTGAAGAACTGCATATTATCCACATAAAAGTCGTTCACCATAGCCATATCAACTTTAGGCAAGTTATCTGAATCGGCGTTTGTGAATCCACTATCGATTTTACCCATACTGTTGGTTATGTTATGATAAAATAACTTGAAACCTACTAAAATGGAATAAAAGGATATCCTGTACAAATAAACGCAAACAAATAATAATAACTTTAAGATTGTTGAAAATTACAGCCAAAGCCCAATGGAATTTGGAAATGACAATGACCGAATGACGATTGATTGACAGGATTGACGGATCAGGAACCTTAACTTAGCTTTCGGAAGGGCTGTTCCAAATGATGGTTCTATCACCGTCCTAGAACTGTTTTCATCATGCCCCGCCCATTTTACAGTTCTCAAAACGATGATTGGTTGGTCCACCAGCGTACCAACCAATCATCGATTCTAGAATCACAAAATGGGTGGGGCATGATGAAAACAGTTCTAGGACGGTGATAGAACCGTAATTTGGAACAGCCCTGGAATTTCGGATCACGGGGCATTAAAACCATAAAACATATCAGACGGGAACAGAAGACAAGATAGATGAGCCAGCCCGCGTACAGCTCCGCGCGCCATCAGAATGCGGCAACACAGCACACATATCTGTCTTTTGATTGGCTGTTCGCCTATAGGGCAGTGACGTCACTGCCCTAGGAGAATTCAAATATTTTCCTCATTTTCATGGCTTTCCTGTGCTCAAAAAAATCGGAGAAAAAAATGAGATGCTTTTTATGACGTACTCTATCATATGCAACCAGAAATAAAATTCATGATACTAGTCCATTGGAAAATCTTTACCGCGGATCTTCTTTACCACTTATGTCGCGTCACAGTCATACACACCGGCTGTCCGGTCCACCCTTGGTGGTTGCTCGGTGCACCAGCGCAGCGGTTCGTTAGTTACCCCCTAACCTCATATCGATGTCGTCACCGTCGTCGATACAACCTGGTGATGACCACTGCGTAGGTTGTATAAAGGAATTCGGAAATTCGGTCCAGAATCTCCT
The DNA here is from genome assembly GCA_951848785.1 of Callosobruchus maculatus. Classification (NCBI taxonomy): domain Eukaryota; kingdom Metazoa; phylum Arthropoda; class Insecta; order Coleoptera; family Chrysomelidae; genus Callosobruchus; species Callosobruchus maculatus. The sequence continues at coordinate 8,267,684 of CATOUR010000029.1, forward strand.
GTGACTGCTGCCAGATTCTTGCTCACACAGCAAGCCTCTAGTTGAGCGCCAAATGCAAAAACTCTCTTCTCCGAGGTCGTCAGGTTCATCTCCTGTGTCAGCTGCTAGTTTTTTGCTCACACCGCAAGCTTCTAGTTGAGCGCCAAATGCAAAAAATCTCTTCTCTCAGGTCGTCAGGTTCATGCAGTGATAAAACAACTTGCCGGCTTTGAATAGTATATTTCCCCAAACTCTCACAACAAAAATTCATCGTTTGACTAAAAATGACATCAGTGGATCTGTTGTTAGTGATGACATTCCTCTCATTAGATTGCCATTCCCCTTACCATCTACTGGGCGTTCTCATATCAATATGGATACCCATATTGTAGAAATGCATTAAATAACTATTCTACTGTTGTATTTAGAACGACATAATACAGCTGATCGTGCATTGTCATCCAAACTAACGTGTATACAAAATTTCAGCTCAATCGGTTGAAGATATCTGCTTCAAAATTGAGTTGCAAGATTCTACCCGAACAAGCGTACATACATTGCAAGTTAAATAAAAGCTTTTAATAAAAAATTAAAGCTCAGTCTTCAATAGAGATAGTGTGTTATCAATATTATTATTATTATTGTAATATCAACATTTCTTTCATATTTTAGTGGAAACAGAAATGTACAGAGACCTAGTCAATGTTTACGAGCAGAAACAACTAAAGCATAATGAAACAAAGGCTTTACTTATAACCATCTATAACTTGTTCAAGCATAAAGGATTTGTGATAGATACATCTCAAGATATTCTGACTAAAACTATAGGAATTGTACAAAATTCAACGGAAAATGATATGGAAAACGTTAAGTACGCGTTGTCCATATTGTTCAAGATATTAACGCAGAAAGACAGGGTATTTATACCTTGGAAGGAACAGGTTGGGATAAACATTTGAATTGTAATCATGTTTACTATGAAAACATGGGAAACATAAACAATGTAATATTATTAAACAGGGTGTTCGTTTAAAAACCTCCCTCCATGGATATATCAAAAACCACTCCACTAAAATTAGAAAAATCTTTGAGTATCTTAATTTGTTCAAATAGAAGACAAAAACACATGAAAATATCACTTTTTATTGCAATAAGTGTTCAAAATGTTGCACGTTATTGCCCAAACAATGACATAGACGAAATTCCTGACGGAGCGTTGCAAAATTTGTGAGACATCATGGCTGCTTTCGATGATGTGTTAATGAAGGTCATCCAATGTTTCAGGTTGGCGACTAAACACAATAGATTTTAAATGGCCCCATAAAAAAGGTCTAATGGGGTCAAATCAGGAGATCTAGCAGGCCATTCTATGGGCCCTCTTCGCCCTATCCACTTATCTGGAAACGCTTCGTCTAACCATTGCCGAGCCGGAAGAACATAGTAAGCAGAGCCGTAGCTAAGCGTTGACAATGGAAGAGGTTCATGGTAACCTTAGGGGTTCATGTATAAAAGAATATGTAATGTCTTAATTTGCTTAAAATCTGTGTAGATTGTATCGCTGCTAATGTGCGATGCGTTCCGAGGGATTGGTTAGTAGCAGAATAAATAAGATTGGAGAAAGCATCCTTGATTATCTTCGTTCTGAAGAGACACCATTCGTTGAAACAAACTGTTGTCCATCTTCTAAAAACGAGCTTACCATCTAAGGGCATCACCATGAATGTCATATCTAGTCAGTGTATGTAATAATATCTTATGATTTATGCAATCAAACTCCAAAGGTCCCTTTTTGTTAAAAAAACACCAATGGAGCAAAATGTTGCTTATCGACAGTACAAAAACTCCTGTGTTTGTTAATCAGTCAAGAACTTTACCGCTTAATCAGCGACAGATAATATCGATTCCTTCATCAAACATCAAGTGCAGATTTTCTGCCTTATCCAGACTGGAGCGTTATATCCAAGGAGCAGTAGTACCGTTTTTCATCCACCTTATCCATTGAAGAACAGCCAGCGACCATATTTGGCGATCTGTCAAGGAACAATGACTGAGTGTACGTTTATTTTGTATTATTTTAGTAGTTATTTCATTCATGGGAATACTCATGGAGGAGGGTTGAACCCCCCAAACCCCCCTTATATACGGCCCTGATAGTAAGGAGAGCTGTGTTGCTGGAAATCAAGTATATAGTTTCTGTCCTCTTCGATTTGGTTTTCAATGGTTTTAGTGACAAGCGGATTGATGGTATTTCCTAAAATACCCAAATAAATGTCTCGTTTTAAATTGACATTAATTAAAATAATATTGACCCAATCACTTTGCTCCTTAAGATCCCTGCCTATAGATTCATTTTTTGGGGGAACTGTGTATGTCCTTTTACAAAAGCAAGAGGATTTTCATTGCTTCAACACCTGCAGTTATGCTTATTAATAAATCCAGTTAGATGAAATGTGCATTCATCAGTGAGGCAGATATTCCTTGCACGAATGTTATTACCATTAATCGCTGTAGCCATTTGTCCACAAAACTCAATTTGCCGATCGAAATAATCTTCGGTTAACTCTTGCACTATTTTGATTTTGAATGGATAAAATCTATGGATTTTGGTAACTGTGTGTACAGAGTCAAATAAAATGTCAGTATTAGGATCACATTAGGATTTATACCGAAATTATCCAAAACTTCAACTTGAGCGACTTCATCCAGAACTTCTAGTTTTTTTTATTTGCAACAGATCCAGTTCGTAATAACGTGAAAACCATACCTAAGCAAAGTTATCTTCCGCGAATGTCTGGCGTTAAACGGAACGGAACAGTTTTTCGAGCACATTGACTTTGGGCACCATAAATTGGAATCATTTCCACTGTTCTTGCAACAGTAGGTTTAAAATTTGAACATCGCCTACTATATCATTGTCTGGCCAATAATGGGCAACATTTTGAAGACTTAGTGTAATAAAAGTGGTATTTTCGTGCATTTTTGTTTCCTATCAGATTAAATTAAGACATATACAGACTTTTCTAATTTTCTCGAAAACGAATCGAACGATTTTAACAAGTCAAACGTCAAAACAAAGGACTTTAACATACCTTTGAAACGAGATACTACTCGTTGCCCCTTGTCATAGAAATCTTTTAAGGGGATGACCGTGGGGGCAGAAGGTATAAGAAGGGAAATTAGTTTTTGGTTAAGAAGTTGACACACACTTGACATATGTTTTGACATGTCTCGGCTTCTTTTAATCAGTTATTTTCCATAAATCCGTGGTGGGAAGTTTTCAAATGAACACCCTGTATGGATTGCTTTAAGCTTGGTTTGGAAGGACTTGGAACATTGAAATGCAGAATGATATTTTTTCCTTTTTTTTTACGTATGTTACAGTAGTAATTTTTTTTACTTTGGATGGATCACAGTTCCCAGTATTCACTAGAATGGACGATTAATAACGAACATTCTCGTGACTATGCGGTTTCCTAAGCAAGCTTACAATGGCATTTGTATGACTTCCTCTATATAACGCAGATTATAGAAGAAATATCTTTGAACATCCTGACCCAGTTCATTTGGAACGAAAGAGGCAAGACTGTCCAATATGAAGTTATTTCATTAGTGAATGCAATGATAAGATTATGTAAGGGCGAGAAGAAACTACAATTGGTCAAAGAAATGAACTATAAACAGAATAGGGATAGCATATACAAATACATAATAGAAAATAGTAATTTGGACCAAAAGATGGAGCATGAACTTTATGTTTTGCAGACGTACTTATTAAGGTAACGATTCACTTTACTAATAAAATATATAATTTATAATATTTATTTGACGGAAACACTCGAATGCTTGCTCGAATTTTGAAATGTAGGTACTCAGATACAGGGTGGTCTACTTAATAATGGCATAACTTAAAAAATAATGATAATTTCTACACATACTTATATCCGGGAAAGCTTCGCTTTACAGATACGGGATGTTCAAATTTTAATAGAAATCTATATGACTTTGAATATTTTCTAAACGAGTTCTTAGAAAAATTTTAAATTCTGAACGCAGGATAAGCTAAGGATTCACCATGATTCAGAGAATATCATGATAGATTTAATAATATTATTCAATACTTGCTTGCTTTTTAAAATAAATAAGTTTTCTTGCATTTTTTCTTTCGTACAACGAACCATTTTTGACATATTTGCGATTTTCTCCGATTATGTAAAACTACTGAGTACTGACAGCAAAATGAATCTGGAAGTAACCTGATTTATTTTTGATTTTCTCACCAATTTGATACTTCTGAAGTATAAATAGGTTAAAGCAAGGCGGTATATTATTTTTTAATTTGCCTTGCATTGCCTTTCCAATTTTTTAACTACGACACTATGCTGAGGTGTATTTATTCATGGATTTTGCGATGGAAATTCAGAAGGCGTTCTAGAATACCACAGACGATTTCCTTACAGGAGACAACAGTTCCATCATAATCAAATTATTATTATTATGAAGACATAGGCCTGTCTACTATATACATAATGTGGCTACATAGAAAAATAAAACTAGTTTACTTAAAAAAGTTTAGGCTCAGATTTCATACCAATACATAAAATTAACTATAAATGATTAAAAAATATATCTACACAAATATCCCAAATTCCATTAGGTAGCTTTGCCTGAACATTATAAGTATATCATCTAAACCTAACTTATCTACTGGAATTTACAGTTTTGTTGATACAGTTCAATCATACCGTTAATTTCAGTTTATACAGAGAAGCTCTCGAAACCGACATCAACCTAAACGATAACAATCTTTTCAATAGAGAGGATTTTGAGCTATCTGCAGACGATGTCAAAAGATTGACAATCTTGATGGACTTCGGCGAAGCCGATAGGTGCCTTTATGCTGCTCAATCTACAGAAAGTATATTACCCATTTCGCCAATGGAAAGGTGAGATTAACATAGTTGGTAAATGACATATGTGACTAAATGTACGGTCAATTTCAACTATAAAGATAACAGTGACGTCGTAGTTAAGAAAGTGCGCAGTGTACGTTTAATCAGCTGGTCGGCTGTCATTCAGTAGCGTGGGTAGATTGATTTGCGGAGCATCGTTATTGAGCGAGTTATCTTGTGCGGTTTGTTTGTGATCTTGTATAGTTTTACGATTTACCTAAGTCCAATGACTCCGATGGCATATGTTGTGAAGTAATGCGTTTATTCGTTGCATTATACTGTTATTCAGAAAACAAATATTGTTACGCCTTTGATTGTTAGCAATGTCACGGCTCACCGGTCAGCTGCCTTAGGGCCTGACCACATCTCCACGTCACGACGTCGTCAACGTAAAACGCCACGTCGAACGTCGTCGTCAACGTGAAATGTCACGTCGAACGTCGTCGCCGACGTGTGGCTAGTAGGCCCGATTTTATCAACAGGCGCATTTTAACAAAGGCTGTGATCAATCAGAGCAGCCCATTCAGATGCATGTTCTTGATAAACTCGGGCCTACTAGCCACACGTCGGCGACGACGTTCGACGTGGCGTTCCACGTTGACGACGTCGTGACGTGGAGATGTGGCCACGCCCTACCTCATGGTCGGTTCCTTTGTGACGACGTGTTGCAAATATCTGACGTCAGCGACGCCATTTCGGGATAGTTTCATTCGCCCTGACAGAGGCGGAGTAGAAAAAGGTGTACAACAGGGCAGAATTAAGAAATAATACTCAACCTATGCGGCGTAAAAGGAAGATAAACATTAAAGATAACATAAAGTTTATGTTGTCCTTAATGTTTATCTCCCATACTAGATTTGCACTATGATCTGTATTATTTATCTCTATACTCATATTCTATGTAGATAGCCATGACCCTGCCGTGCCGCCGCTGTTGACATCTATCTCTCTCCAATCCAAAATATCGATGCGCAAAGGGCGGCATAGTGAAGAAGCAATATACTACTACTAGCTATTATGAGGACTGGAGCGCTTAATTCGTCATTGAACGTAATCTCAGAATATAAATTTATATTCTCGGGGGGGGGGGGGGGCATGGCCCCCATAACCCCCTCCCTGGATCCGCCTCTAGTGATAAATGTCGCCTAACCTGAAGAACCCCTCACTATGTTCGGATTCACCTAAAACCTTTTTGTTTGCGTACAGTCATCTGCTTTTATGGTCAGCCTCCCGCAAAGGCTGAAAGCCTATGGTGCTGTAGAAGCGCTGCGAGAGGATAAGTGTCGGTGCGCTTTAGATTTGGAACGCTGCAGGTTGTAGCCGTCGGGAAACAAATTTCCCGGCAGCTTATTTCGCTGCGTCGAGGTTTTTAAAAGAAGGAATGCTCAAGAAGACCGATTTGGGGAGTAGGGACCTCCATCTGGTAAGGATGGGCTCGCAGAGTCTCTCTTCTGTTCTTCATTCGGACGGCCTTTGGTGTTATTATCTGGGGGAGAGCTCACCCGAACATCTTCCGTGATAGAATCTGTAAAATAGGGACAGGTCAGCCACCCATCTTCGATGTTCCAGGCTGTAGAGGTCCTTCGTGAGGTTAGGCGTATCGATTAGTCTAATTGCTCTCTTCTGGATAGTGTCCAGAAGCTTTAGACTCTTTAGAGAGTGAGGTCAGTAATGATTTACGGTTAAGTAATTAACAAAAAAAAACGTAAATTCCCAGAACGCCTCCACGAGCTTCTATGACTTCAACATATTTCGCTTAAATATAACTTAATATTTGAAAAGAATATGTTCACTCTACTAAAAATTATGTTTAATGCATGAGAACTCAGCGAGAGTTTGACGGCTAGAATTTACTAATATTCGTATGATATCTTAACAAACATGTAATTTACAGGGTATCAATTGCTTCGATTGTGAGTGGCAAGAGTTTCAGCAGCAGTTATCGAAGCTCTGGTAGAAGTAATATGGATCAAGAATTCCAGTGTGGAACCATCAGTTACTTAACACTTGAGGCACTCAGTAAGGATCTATGTACCATTACAAACAATTAGTATTCCCCGTTTTTTGTAGGGCATTACAAAAAGAACTTCAGCAAGACATTTCATCAGTCGCAGGTGGAGGAGAAAGTATATGAACCTGGGATTTTTGTGACCAGTGAGAGGTATTAGTGGTTCACACTAAGAACAAGCCAGTGACGTCACACAAATGGTGACGTACCAGCAGTTTTGTTATTCTCGGGTACCCGCGCAGAAAGCATGCCGGATGACATCGTTTATAGGCAGTGGCGTAATAATTGTTCCACCAGTAATTCGAATTTGAATAAAGGTTTAATGAAAACAAAAACAAGTATGTTACTTCACTATGACGCCGCTGACTTTTTCTTAGTGTGAACAGTATGGTGTTTGTTAAAATAATCGCTTTGAATATGAACAGTACGTTTTATTATGTAACAGTGACCACAATGTTTAGGATTCAAAAACTGCATCCATCGGGCCTCACTGCTAAAATAAACTTTGTACCTTTGTAAGCTTGAACAAAATCTATGACAAAAAATTAATTTGGAATAAGTAACGTTGTGCCAGGAAAAAACCTCCAGGAATGGTTCGACGGGGCTCCCCCACCCGGTCCTTCCTAAGGTGGCCCATCCAAATTCTAACCGCGCATGAAGCTGCTGCGGTCGACGTCTGACCTTTCGGGCTGTTCGCCTTTCAGCTATGTGGATTGTGCGTCCCCGCACACATACTAAAATCTCTGTTTAGCGTTTTTTTGCGTAGGCTTTGTAACTGTTTCCCTGCGCCACTTTAGAGGAATCTTGCTGATTGAAAAAACTAGGAAATAAAGTTTCTACCTCTAGCGAGATCCAGACGCGGGGCTTTTTGCCACAAGTTCTAGACTCTAACTGCTGAGCCACCCACCAGTTCAGTTTAATGTTTTAAAATAAAGTCATATAGTTAGTCTTAGTCAGACATACGGGTTCAATCCCCCCGCTATTATATAATTCTGTTCCATCTCACTTAAATCCCAATTTGATTGTTTCCTTTTCACCTTACGCAGAAGCAACGAATAAACAATGAATCTCGATAAATCTCAGTTGACTGTGACTCAGTATGGTTGGATTTGCTTCGACGAAATATCTGAGCAACGTCATCTAAGCAGAAGAGTGAGGCGTAAGTTTTTCCGCAAGGTTTGTTGTTGGTTGCCGAATAAGATGCGGTATTATTCCATTATTGGTTCATAAAACAGACAGTATCGTGATCCTATAAAGCTCATGTATTACTGGCTCTCATTTTGGATCTGCCATGAATACGGATGTAACACACTGGGTTTTTTAAGATTTCAGAATCACTGTTATTTACGAAGTTAGGTAAAAAAATTGATAAAAGCTGTCTCCTGGAATGACTGTCAAACAATTTTATAAAAAAATTAATTATTATCAAATTTTTATACTTCCCTATAGGGCACAAAGGTGGCCTGGGCTGAGAGGCATTAGTTCTTGGACAACCCACTACTGTGGTCTAATCTACTACTAATTTTTTGCAGAATTATGAAGATGCTAGCCAAACTTCTGCATATCGGCGTCGATTCTCCTGATCCAAAGAGCACAATGTACCAACCCATCGTGTTCAATTGTTCCTCTAGAGCACCATTTCTCTTGGAGCTCTTCTCGAGATCCATGTGGTTACTGTCAAGGACGAGGAGAGAAATGAAAGTGTCAACCATCACAGACTATCCGAAGGTATAGTTTGGGTCTCCTTATATGGTTAAACTGATTTGAAAGAAGCTTTAGGCCGGTTCCTTAATAGTCAAATGTCAAACCAGTTTCCAGTTCGAAGTAAACCTATGCCCATGACTGGATATTATGTATAAACAGTTTCCAGACGCACATCCAAATCCGTAAACATTTATAATAATAATTTTGATACCAGAAATGCGTAATCGATCATCCCTTGCAGACTGGGCATGACACAGATGAATAAAGTCAACATACATATTTACAATAAATTGGATATGCATGTATAAGATATGAGCCTGAATACTTTTAAACTATTTACCAAGAAGTTTCTTCTACACGGTTTATTTACTACTATTGTTTCTTATTTCTTCTGCTTCAGTCTTCAACTTTTGTAATTTCTATTTCAGTTCACGGTGACAAATGTATCTCAGATAGGTTCGACATTGCAGAAGTATTGCAAGATTGATGTTGAGATAACTCTCATGGACATGCACGAGATTATTTCTGGTATATTATCTATCTCTAGGTTCCACCCGAAATTACATTTATTTATGACATTTTGTATTCCACGAGACAAAAATCAAATGACACAATCTCTGCAATCAAAATCGCGAATGAGTTGTATTTTGTTAACTTATTACATGCATCTTATTCATAAAATAATAACTCATTATATCCGTGTATGATACGCTTTCATCCTTGCAGCAGTTCTTTGTCTCCATATCAATAATTCTTCTACAGGTGATGCAGGTTTTGGAGAAACAGTTGCAAATGGTTTTATCAAGGAGACCAAAAGATTTCGAAAGATTGACTGCATACATGACAGAAATCACATTCGAAGAAGTATTAGCAAAGTGGCAGGTAATTTAAAAATCGTCAGGTCAGTTTTTGGAGGATTTCAGCAGAAGCGTAGCGTATCTTGGCATGGCCCCGTATAAAAAATTGTTTGGGATCTCTCAGAGCGGGTAAAGATTTCTCACAAAAGAAAAATATTGCATAAAATTAAAAGAAAAGAATTGCATAAAATTGAAAGAAATATTTATTCGTCATAATTATCTGTCACTTTTTTCAAAATACAAATGAAATATAGACTCTCTTTGTCTTTTTTTCGGCAAACTGATTTATTAAATCAAGTATAGCTGATGATGACTTTAGTTTTTCTAAAGTTTCTGCCTCTGAGGACATGAGTGACAGGTCTGTCCCACCGAAGCCAAAACTCGGCCTGCATGATCACTTGGTGGATCGGATAGCTGAGTGGTTATGTTGCCGGTCCTAAGCCTGAAAAAAAGAGGAAGGATGTTGGGCCAAGTTACCAGAACCGACAATCCGCCTCAGAATAGGACTGATTCACGGATAATGACCCACACAAGGAAAAAGATAAACGAATTAGAAGAAAAATTATATCATGCGGTTTCATCATCATAGTCACAATGTCTTAGCAGACATGTTGTGTAACTTGTAAAATGCATTAAGTCGGAGCTAGAGTATTGCCGACACGAATATCATCAATAGTTTTGAGAACTGTAGCTAGCCATCGTTCGCGGTTTATTCAGTGGCGCTCTAGATACTCATATCCAGCAACTTTTTCGTCGTAGCCAACCAGCGTGTAGGGAAACGGCCACGGCGCCGCCCACTCGGGGCGTGACCCTCAACTACAAGTTTTTCCATATTATCGCTTCTGTGAATGTGTCCAAAGAATGTAAGTATTCTCGTCGATACAATGGAGGATAGTTTCTTTGGATTACCGAGCTCATCCAATATGGAAACATTAGTTCGATGGGCAGTATAAGGAACTCTCAGCATTCTCCTCCACGTCCACATTTCAAAAGCATCGATGCGAGCTCGATGTGCCTTTTTAACAGTCCAAGTTCCTGTGGGCATACAAAAATATGGAGAACACAAGAGACTGAACCAGCGACATTTTGGTAGCTTGAGTGATGTTATCGTCACGCCATATTTTAGTAAGCTTAGTCATGGCCACGCGTACCTGTTGAATGCGCCGTCGATTCTCATTTTCACAGCTACCCGAGTTGTCGATCAAAGAACCGAGGTACACAAAACTTTGAACTACTTCACAACGGCCTACTGACTTTATTGCTCGATGATTATCGTGCTCTCTGTCTACGATCATAACCTTGGTCTTGATGTAGTTAATACCAAGACCATACGCTGCACTGTGTTGTTCTAAGATGTTTAACAGAGCTGCTAGTTTTTCCTGAGAAGCAGCAATATCTCAGCAAATCTTAAGTTGGATATTTTGCTGCCTCCAATAGTTATACCGCCATGTCAGTTGTCCAATAACTGAACAACTGTTAGAGACAACCGAAGTACTTTGTAGAATGACTGGGAAAACGCTTTTTGATAGAGAGCGGAGGGAAGATATAAGAAGAAACTGCAAGGTAGAAAACATCTTTGAATGGGTACAAGGTAGAAAAAAAGGAATGGAACGAACACACAAGTAGAATGGACGAAATAAGACTAGTTAGAATTGCACCCGACAAGCCTCCATTAGGTCGCAGAAGTCCAGGACGTCCCCGAAAACGATGGAGCTACAACCTAGCAGCATAGGCAGAGATACGAAGAAAAGAAGCAGGGGATTCACCCAAATTAAAGAAGGAAGAAGAAGTAATGTTTCGATCATACTACTCAGATCGCAAAGGCTCTGAAATCTTTGTTTAGTTTGACTTTGAAATAGGATTCCGGTGTGAAATACTCTCAACTTTTGAACGCACGCTTTACGCGAGAAGAAAGTTGCTTTTTTGAACTTTTTTCATTTGTGAAATAAAAAAAGTTGGGAAGTGTTTATTAATTTTTGCCTACGCACGTTGGGGACCCACGTGGCCCGGGGACCCCGTATATTTGATCGGGAGTTAGCTACGCCTTTGGATTTGAGTATGGTTAAATCAAATTTTATCCTCTTGCATATCGTGTACCCCTACCGTCGGAATTTGGTGAGGCCGAAATAAGTTGAGCCGTCGAAATGAATTAAAGTAGACCCTCATTATTCATTTTAATAATTTTAAATAACAATAAACAAACAAAATCTAACTAATCAGACATCAATCAGAAATATCAAGTTGAAAACATTGACACATGTGCATCCACTTTATTTTCGATCCATGCACAAAACAGAATTGGCCGGCAGACATAAAACAACATATGCTTCTATACCTTATCCACCGAACAAACGGAGTAACCATGCACAATATATGTAAATTTTTACTGTATGGTCAAGAGTTATATGCACACCGTCTACAAAACTACATACTGAGAGCAGTGATGTTATTATAAGCAGAAAAATTAAGTTCGATTTGTCCGAGTAAAGCCCCAAAACATGGGTTTGAAATAAATTTTTACTCCTTTTCTTCAGTGGACAGACTATAACAATTATTTTCCATCCATGCTCACAGGCTGGGCTGAGTCAAATGTTTTCAGTAGGGTAGTACACGTAACCCGAAACTGCCCGGTCGTCATGGTTGCCATGGTAATAGAAACACGTTTCTATTTCTTATCTTAGAGAGTACCAACACTTCTAGTTGTCTTCATAGGTAATAGTATTGCGTGAAGTTGGTTTAGTTAAATTATATGCAGAGCAAATCAACAACATAACACAATGCAAAATACGTTTTTGTCATAATCATACATATTAAAATAAGGCAGAAACAAGACCAGATAAGACCTGGCCTGGAGTATTGCTCTCATGTCTAGGGAGCTGCTGCCCCTACTACCGTGACTAATTGTCTATACTAGATGCCGTCCAGATAAGGGCAATTCGACTAATTGGCGACCTGACTTTAACGCGCCACTTCCAGCTACCTTCTCACTGGCGTGTTGTTGGTGACCTCTCACTCTTCTACCGATATTCAAACGGAATCTGCTCCCCTGAGTTATCCTCTATCGTTCCGCCGCTCACCACTCCTATCAGATGCACCTGCACGACTGCTGCATCTCATCCTAAGGCGGTCGTTCTTCATACATCAAGAACCGATCGGTATAACCGCACATTTATTCCCAGGGTGTCCAAGGCTTGGAATGGACTGCCAGGAGATGTATTTATTGGGCCTGCGGGTATTGGCCCATTCAAATCCCGCGTCAACAGATTCCCCTAATATAACCCTTTCACAGCAGCCGCGGTACTCTGGTATTTAGGTTCTACCTACGCGGTTTGCTCAGTTATTGAAAAAAATAAAAAATTGCAAGTGTATATGTGCATAACCGAAAAATGCATTTTGCGTTCGAAAATGCTTTTATTTCTAAACACTTTTATCATGTGTCTACACCTAACGATGTGAAAAAATGTATTTTAATATCTTTTAGGAGGAGAAAGACCAGGAATTCGTCGATTTACAGAACAACAACGCCAGTATCATAGAACTTAAGGAATCTTTATCAAAAGAAAACGAACAGTATGTGATACATCAACGTATAAACGTTCTGAAAGTGGGACAAGTATTCCCTAAAGTTACTGAAAAGGTAATTATTATAAAAACCGAGTACAGCGTATGTTTACCACATTTACAACAAGCTTGTGGTACCAATGCATAACTAGAAAGATGGGCATGTGTCTACCGTGCACGGTTAACTATTTGGTGATTTTTTAAGATAAATTCCTTTTTACTTCCCACACCGATAGGTGAGGGGATTTCGAGATAATACGCTTTTTGGGAATGTTATGATGTCTACATAACGAAAATCCACGTCACTCATTTTCGTCGGTCTGTCTGTCAGTCTGTCTGTTGGCGTTCTTCTAACGTCGTAATCTCAGTAACCGCTGCATGGATTGTGATGAAATTTGGGTAGCGATACGTTGTGGTGTCGTAGTAGGTAATGTTCCGATAATTTTGGAAATCGTTGTACAGGGGTGGAGTAACAGGCAAAAAACGAAAAAAATCTCAAATTTCCCTCAAACTTCGTTTTTAGGCGTTTTAGGGGTTCCTGATCATTTTCTACTTCTTTTTGTGTGGGGGTAAAATTGGGGTGGCTAGGGGGTGGGGGGTTGTAAAACTCAAAAATTTGTTCTATTCATAATAGGCTGTCCATTGCCCTATGAAAGAAAGACCTAGCGGCAACCGAACATTGCCTTGGTTATTACAGAAATCAAGGGATTTAGAATTATTGCCTGATGTATACATACGAGTATTGCTTCAGATCGTTCTGAATTTAAACATGGAAATTATAGAATCGATTTTAATAAAATTTAGACACAGTATTATTACCGTGGCGAGGATGAAAAATGCGTATGGTTTTCAAAAATCGTGTCAGTGGCGGCACAGCAATAATAAGAAAATTAAAAATGTAAAAATAGCTCAAACTTCGTTTTTAAGCAATATGGGGGTTCCTGATTGTTTCATTTCGTCCAGTTGAAGCTGGGAGAATAAAAATTGTGTCATTTTCTCTCCTACGGAGAGACATAGGAAACTATTTACCAGTTTTTGTGTTTGATATTTTTTGAGGACATGCGAACTTAATGATGTCTCTGTTATGTGTGGGAAGTACTGAGTCAATCCACTTGACTCCACTTTTTTGTAACGTTTCTTGAAGTTTTTTCAACACATCATGCTGATCTTGACACTATCTCGCAAAGTGTTTGATACATAATACTTTCTTCTAGTCGATACTGACGTGATAGCACATTTTCAAAGGACTAATAGCAAAAATTCCAAAACCAGACAATAAAATTTTGTTCTAGTCTGAAACAGTTGAAAATCGGACCTTACTTTATGACTTTTTTTGTTGGAAATGAGCTGTAGTCCTCGCCAAAAGTATTTTCCATTCGTCACAGAACACCCTGTATAATTAATTTAGATCTATTGTATAATTTCAGAAAACTGGAAAATATATCTTCGTACAGCTAAGTAGAAACGAAAAGGAGCTATTTATATTCGATATAAAGAATTCAAAATACACAGAACAAATGAGTCTGCAAGATAAAATAAGTATAGGCGATATAACACACATTGCAACTGGACTAAACTGCAAACACGTACGATTGTAAGTTAGCACTTGTTTGTGTCGTTGAAAGCATATAACAAATCAAACTTACTATTGAACATCCTGGTTGAAAATGATTCAATAATTTTACAAATTCATTTTAAGTAAAGTACGTCAATAAGAGCGCAACATTGTAAGATCCAGTAAAAAGATGGTTTACTCACTAACTCACTAATTTTGGTCTTTAAGGCTTCAAAGGTCGCGAACTTGTTGGCATAAACCTGTGATTTTAGATGACCCCATAGTCCGAAGTTCAAAGGTGTTGAATCACAAGAACCTAGCCGTTGATTCTGGTCACTAAAGGGCCCCACAGACATCGTTCTTTTTCATCAGGTTTACACGACGTGCCAACCGATGACGGTTAAACCGATGGAACGATACCTCCTCCACACAATGTTCGGTTTTCTTTCAGTTTCTCGCAGATTTTTGGTCCGTTAACATGGATAATACTTTAGCACTGGCGGCGGCTTTAGCTATTAAAGTGAAATACAGCAAGAAAAAAACGTTCTAAATGGGTGAAACAGTGGCTTTTAAAAAGAGGCCAACTCTCCCATATACATCTATTAATCTATTAGAAGAATTCTGTCTGGAACCAGGGAATTGGTACAATTATTTGAGGATGAATGAAGAAACATACTTAGAATTTATTACTTAATTCAGTAGCACCTCTAATAAAAAAAACAGGATGCTTGGATGAGACAAGGTATTTCCCCTCATGAACGTGTGGCAGCTACATTGAGATTCCTTGCTACGGGTAGAAGCTACGATGATATGAAATTTTCAGTTGCGATATCCCCCCAAGCTCTAGGACAAATTATATGTATGAATTCCATCATAAATTGTTTGCTATTTTGCCGCGTATCGCACATTTTTGATAGGTGTCGCTAATCCTAGATACGCTTACTCGAAGGCAACAAGAACGGCACTGCAAAATCCCGTCGTGATTGCACGATGAACGGCCACACATGTACCGAGTTGCACGATGGCGTTCGAAACCGACGAGTAAAATCAAGCTCGGACAGATGTTTTGGAACAACGGTCAACACGATGGTTTTTCGGCACACACGGACCAAAATGAGTGTGATCGGTTGGCACGTCGTGTAAACGTGACGAAAAAGAACGATGTCTGTGGGGCCCTTAAAGGTACGCGCACATAAATCGGCATCGGACGGACGCGGACGGGACGGATGGAACCGCCGGCGCCGGTACGGTACGGATTTTTCATTAGGGTATCGCACATATCTGATCGGAATCGCCGGAAGAATTGGAAGGCAGTTGTAAATATGCCTGCGAACAGTGACGAGTTGGTGATTGTGCTGGAAGAAGAAAATTTTCAAAAATGTAGAAGGCGTAGACGGGTGTGGATTAGAGTGTGGAGTATGTCAGAGAAGGGCAGTTTTTGGGGAATACGTACATTTATTTCCGGGCTTAATGAATGACGGAAAAAAGTTCGTCAATTACTCCAGAATGACTCGTTTTAAATTCTATACTGGAGGCCATGAGAGAAGCCATTACTGAAGGAAAATGTCCATCTCGCCCACCTATTGGAGCAAAAGAAAGGTTAATGATATGTTTAAGGTAAATAGATGATTAATTGTAGTTGCTATATTTTAGCCGTATTTTGAAAATTCGATGCCTGTCAAGCGCACGTATGTGCGATGGTCCATTAAATTTAATAGAAAGTATTTTTCTTCGGTCTGTACCAACCGTCCGATGTCGATTTATGTGCGCGTACCATAATAGCTACACACCTACAGAGTATAGTCGAACGCCCACTCTTCAGCATTATCTCACCAAAGAGATGTAACTACACGCCTACAAAGTCCAATTAACTTTTTCCAACAAACCATGCATAGGGAAGACCAATTATTGGATTCTTAGGTCAACAGAAGAAATGGTGATTTTTCAAACAAAGCTGTCTTCTGTGACAAAGCCCATTTTGTTTTCGATGATGGCTTTATTGATTGACAAAACTACCGCATTCGAGTGTGCCTTGTGGGCTGGAGCAATAATTGGATCGTATTTTTTTAAAGATGAAGAAGGTGAACGATTAATGGCAAACGTGATCGTGTTATGAGTTTTTGTGCGCCAGTTAGAACATATTGCTTTTGACGATATGTACCTTCAGCAAGACGCAGCCATATGTCATATCGCTAGTATTCACGAAATTCAGGGGCCTAGAACTTAGAAAGCGAAGTACTATCTGCTGTGACAGCCAGAGGTAGCATTAAAGGCATTGTGGGCTTGTAGGTTTACAGCACATCAAGGTTCGTTCTGCAATGTAGAAAGGTCTTGGATGACATTTCAGCAAGACATCTGTGCCACTTATGTTGGTTCCAAAGACAAGCTGGGTTGAAAATGAATTACCTGGATCCTGATCTGGTTGTGGGGCCGGCAGCAGGTACCAAATTAGAAGGAAAATAGAGATGTGGTTGCAAAATCAATATTCTATGAGCTGGAGAGGAATCTCTGGCCAACTCCGTCAAGCTAAAAAACTTATTTTAGGCCCTCTGGCCAGGATGGGGCCGGTTAAGGTTATTTGTTGGCTTGCTATCAGACGTCACTTGTATATGATGAGGATGGCAAGCGACCCAACGTGTGCACGCTGTGGCGAAGAGAAAGAGCCCACGTTCTACGTCGCTGTGAAGCTCTTGTGTATCAGAGGCGGACTATACTAGGATCAAGGGTCCTTGAACCTGAAGGCATAAGATGGACAGGATCCAAGACCATCCTCACATTTGCGATGAGGGCTGGACTTGGGAACTAGGGTAAGGAGAGGTGCGGATGGGCCCGCCATATGGTACCTATGCATTAGAAAGCCTATCTCGTTTCTTACATTCATTCAACCGCTAGTAAAACATTTACTTGCAAAACGTCTGCTCCTAGTCGTCGAATTCCCCGGTTTAAGGTACTCGCACATACATAAATCGGCATCGGACGGACGGTACGGATCGGAGAAAAGTACTTTCTATAAAATTTAATGGACCAGCGCACATATGTGGGGATGGTCGTCATCGAATTTTCAAAATCCGGCGAGAATATAGCAACCAGGTTCAAATGCCGGCCGACGCGTGCCGTGCGTGCCGATATCCGACGTATGTGCGATGCTGATCGGAGATTGCCGAGCCACCGTCGGCATTTTGCAAGTACATATCCATTTACCTTAAGCATATCATCAACCTTTTTTTTGCTCTAACAGGTGGACGAGATGGACATTTTTCTTACGTAAATGCTTCTCTCGTGGACTCCAGTAGAGAATAGAACTTAAAACGAGTCATTCTGAAATGATTGAAGAACTTTTTCCGTCATTCATTAAGCCCGGAAATAAATGTACATATCCTCCAAAAATTGCCCTTCTCTGACATACTTCATGAACCCGCACCCGTCTACGCTTTCTACATTTTTGAAAATTTTCTTCTTCCAGGAAACAATCACCAACTCGTCACCGTTCGAAGACATATTTGCAACTGCCTTCCCATTCTTCCGTCGATTCCGATCAGATATGTACCATACCCTAATGAAAAATCCGTACCGTACCGGCCGTTCCATCCGTCCCGTCCGTCCGATGCCGATTTATGTGCGCGTAGGCGTACCTTTACATTGACCAGTACGTCATGGTAGATAAGTCATCGGCGCCGGCGCCGGTACTCTGCAACTTAAGAGAGGGAAACGTGTTTCTATCACTATTGATTTAATATAGTCGGTGACTATGACGACCATGATGTTCGGGCAGTTTCGGGTGCTTACCACAACGTGCCTACTGTGGTGCCTACTCGGGACCATCGAGAGCTACCGGGCCTGATGGTGCTGCGTGTGACGTCACACCAGACGCCGCACGTATCTGCAAGGATTAACAGAGAAATTCCGGCGCTACGAGCATTTTCTTGAAATATTGAGAAAACGGTCAAATATACAAAAGTAATGTGTAGGATTGAATTTATAGGAAATTGAATTTATGATGAATGAAGCCAGTTAATATTTATTTAACTAAAATCGTTTGGACGTGAGAAGGTTAAAAGTTGGACTTAAACGCACCCAAATGATACAAAATTATCTATTATTCACAAAATGATGTACATAGTCATATTATAGCTATCATGATTGCAGTAGCAGTAGTAGCAAAAGAGGATATAGGAGCTGTAGTATACAGGGTGTGCCAGAATTTTCCTTGACACGTGATATTATTCTCCTAACAGAAAAAGTTCAAACGAAAACTGAGTGGAAAGTACAATAGGGTCAATCATACTATGCTTTCAAAAAATTTTCTTTGTACTTCAACCGTTAAAACTCCCCCCAACATTTTTTCATGTAGCAATCAATACTGCTACACAAAAAAAAGTATTTTATTTTATTAAAAATCTTATAGTAGCTTTGATTTTTTTATTTGAGGCTTAATATTTATTTATAAGAAAATAGATAAAAATGAAAACTAAGTGGGCGTTTCAAAGGTACTGAAGAACATATAGGACATATCATACTTTGAAAACAAATTTTTGTACTTGAACCCCTAAAACTTACCCCCAACATTTTTTTTCAAATAGCTGTTCACAGCTTTTCCTACATATATGAGGTCATTGTTTGTAGTGCCTTTGGTTTAATACACAAAACAGTTATTTTTCGTAAAGTCAAAGCATAAGATAAATAAAATAAGGGTTTTTTCAGGCGTAACATTTTCGTAATAAACAATGATAAAAAGACATTTGTTTTCGAAAGCATGTATGATAGGTCATTCAGTACCCTTAAAAACCCCTTAGTTTCCCTTTTCATCAGTTTTTCGTGTCAAACAAATTCTTATTTTATTTATATTACTTATCTTTATGATTTTACGCAAAAAATAGGTTTTCGTATAAAATCCAAGTACCACAAGAGTTCAAATATACACACATTTTTCTACATAAATATCATTTATGTAGAAAAACTTATGGGATGAACAAAAAGTTGGGGGCGAGTTTTCGGAGTTGGCGTGCAAAAAAATGTTTTGAATGCATGCACTTTAGAGTAATTGTTAAGCGGTATTTTACAAAATCTGTTAAGACAATTTAATCTTAGCTCGAGGAACTACCAAACTTATAGCAGTATCAGTACGAATTGCAAATCTCCCTTCGAAGTGTTTGATGCATATTACAGAAAAATCCTTTATCGTGAAGATATCTCGATGTATAGCGCGTAACCACTGATTCCGTTTCATTACATCTTCTGGAAATTACAACAGCGGTATGCACTCTGTATCTATATAATTACTATTGCAGAAGGGTGCACAGCAACTATAGACGATATTCTTGGCCAGATACACGTAAAACCCAAAAATTTAATGAAAAATCCCTACGGGTATTTGACGAATACAAACGCGACCGGACGGTCGCTCGGCGCCTCGCGTGACGTAGACGCTGTGGTGGGGATACACCATCAGGCCCGGTAGCTATCGACGGTCCCGGCCTACTACGCTGACATATCTACGAAGCCACCCGATCCCATAGTACATGGTACATAGGAACACGTTTCTAAGTTATAGAGTATCGGCGCTCAACATTCCCGTCAGCGATTGACCAATGTTGCGTTTTTGTTGAAAAAACTTCCATAACACTATGATTTTTGAATATAATTTATGTTATGCCAATATTTTCAATAATAGTTAGAAATGCTTCTATTTTCAGGTGTAAGTCGCCATATCTAGCATTTTCTCTAATTATAAATTCCGAGAAATACGTAAACTTTATAGCAGATGATGAAAAAATGGCTTGTTACTGGACCGATGCCTTCCACATTTTAACTAGTAAGTTCTATGTTTTAATTTGCTTTCTATACAGTGGGAACACACGAGAATGTATACCAAGTGCGTAAAACAGTTTGACATGCACAAATTATTGAGCAACCTTCTAACAATAATTAGAAACTGTGTTAATCATTGAATGTATTGAAAATTGTAAATCGACAATAAGTTCATATTATGTCATAACTTGTAATGTCATTTTTTTCTTTTTTATTTAGATACTCCGCGTAGAAGCACGTACTACCAAGAGGAATTGGACACCATCGTTGAAATGGACGTCAGACTTAAGCTGCTTGAGCTTCAAAACGTCGTCATACCCAAAGTACCCCCTCCTGTGCCTCCACCTCCTATCGAGAAACCTTCCGTGGCCCCAAGAACAAAAATACTCTCCAACAACAGATATTGAGTTAATTTTCGTGTAGGTATATTAATATATAAGCATAATGTCAATTAGAACACTTTTTGTGTAGTTCGAACTTTTTTATTATAAATATACATACTAATACCTATGAAACATGGTTATCTGAATCTTATTGTTGTAACTTTATTATTCTATTGATCGGTTAATCGTTTTGTTACACTGCACTACACTGCTACAAGTGCCTGCACACAGACTTGCTAAGACAGAACTCAGTCCAAGATATATGGCGATTAGGCTTTATAATAAGCTTCCAAGGCATATGAAAGAACTCCATCAAGAGTCTTTTGCAAAAACGCTCAAACATTTTTTGTTAGAGAAAACTTACTATAGTGTCGACGAATACTTAAAAGACAAGCTGCTTTAGAGAGTATGAAATACAAATTAATTTACTGTTTCTCGTTTGTATATTGTTCTTATTGAGCTGTTTGTTCTAAATTTTTATACATATGTATGTTTGTTTGTATACGTATATTTGTATGTATATAGAACTTTACTTTGGGTTTGTATATAATTAGTAATTGTAATGTACCTTTTGACTTGTTTTATGTCACTTAATGTGATCTACAAGACTAATAAATTTCATTCATTCATTCATACATTCATTCATTCACACATTCACACTCGCGTTTCGCGTCGTCACTCGCGAATGCATTCGCACATCGTACTTGAAAAGCGAACAACGTATTTTCACATTCGCAGTCGCGCTTCGCCTTGCTATGGATGACCTGAAAGTTGTAGTTGCATCCACCCTGCATTTGCTAAGAATTGACAAGTATCTACAGGCTCTTCGTAAAAAAGTTGAAAAAAAGACTACGCCATAGAAGATGGTGGATGATAGCCTGCCACACATCCTCTTCTCCAGCTCCCGATTTAACAGAGGCTTGTTTTCTTCGACTGTGACTGCAAAATGTTGCCATCAATGAATTCCTTTTGCCTTCAATTCATTAACTGGTATTGTCCAGGTCAGAATTATAAGAGAAGTTTACATTTTTTGTGCTCCTATCGAGTGGCGAAACTACAAAGGGACCCTTATCGCTTCCGGCTTTTTTTGCTGAGCCGTTACGACCATTAGTATAGTCAAAATTGTATATGTCTGTGCATAAAGAGATGTTATTATACAATAAGTAGATCAATTTATTTTGTGTTTATCTATTGCAAATTGCTATTCTTGATTATTTTGATCTCCTACGACTTTCTGAATTATTATAATTTATATTTTGTGTAGATAATTACGGTTTTATCATTACTCAGGTTTACATAATAACGTAACTGCACTATAGAAATGTCGACACTGATTGAGATCTGAAAAAAATGTAAACAACTCATATATACAGGGTGGGGCATAAAAACCAAGTGTTTTTGGTTTGAGTAGTACTCATATATTAGAAAAGGGAGGAGCGCGCGGTTTATTACAATACATTCCTTGGCTCAAACCATTTCACTTTCTTACTTGCCACTTGCCATCATGGAGCGGTAGACGCTAGAACAACGCGTGGCATATGGCGTGGCATCATTGGCCCATATTTTTTTGGAGAAAATGGGGTCACCGCTACAGTAACATCTGAACGTTACATTCATATGGTGAATACCTTTTCCTTACCTGAATTGCAAAGAAGAGGTGTGGATATCAAAGATTTGTGGTTCCAGCAAGATGGGGCCACAGCACACACCGCCAGCGCATCCATGGCTGTTCTTCGCCACCTGTTTCCAAATCATTCAATTTCGAGGTTTGGTGGCATTTCATGACCTCCTCGGTCTCCCGACTTATCAATTTGTGATTTTTTTCTATGGGGGTAACTCAAGTCAGGTGTTCAAAGGGCCAAGCCCCGTACGTTAGTCGCAGAGAAGGAAGCGATTCGCCATGGAATCTCTCAAAAATCAACAGAGACATGCTGGAAACAGTGGAGTGCAATTTTCGTGAACGGCTGCATCATATGCCTGATGTAATTTTTCCACTTAGATATTTCAAAATGGTTTATTATCAGCTATATTCTACTACCAATAATTTTTTTAGAGTAAAAACTAATAATTTTATGTTTATTTCAAAAACACTTGATTCCTATGCCCTACTGTATATCTGGCTTCTACAATTCATTCAAATTCAACGATTTTCTAGTCCACGCATCGTGAACTTTTTTTGTAAACGATAAGTTCGCCTCTACAGTTCGTCGCTACGGCCCTTTGACTCGTCCCCAAAAGACCGCTTCCGACGCGAGCTCACGAACCGCAAGGCGAGAGGCGAGGCGAATGACGAGCGAGGTGATTACACATTCTCGCTTCGCGATTCGGTTCGCGAATGTGTAACTGCGGCTTTAAATATAGCTTGCTACACAATTGGCTAGTTTTAACCACAGCATAGTAAGCAACCAACACAATAACTCAGGTTGGCGGTAATTGCACGCGCATTCTCCTTTTGGATGATTTTTTGTAGGGATGCTAACGATACTTCGATATTTCTGCACTAATATTGAGTATTTTTGTCATCGATACTTTTTGAGGCATTCCAAGCTGGTGGGGGGTCAAGGAAGTGCGGAGGCTCGAGATCACCAGAGTTTTACAGGTACTCGAGCCTCTTCACTCTCAGGGGGGGTCGCAAGGCCCCCCAAGACCGTCCAGGAGTGGATAGGAGACAAATGTGTCACCTACCCCGTGCAGAAATGCACCTTTCTCGTAGTGGCCCCTGTCTTCGTCAAATTTGACGAAGCTAATCCTGGCGGATCTAGGCTGGAGCCCCGAAAGGCTCCCTGGCAATGGGCAACAGCATTGCCAGTATCGGTGCCAGCTCCTGGGGGAGGGTGTACTCACGATAAAAGTGAGTGCACCCTTGCCTAGGAGATCGCACCGAACGTCCTCTAGGATAACTGAAGAACCCAACCCAATGTGTTATGCGATCCGTGCTAAAGGGTGCGTGGCGGTGGGGGTGCACCGTCGCTAACGGAGCCTCTGGGATACCAGGCGACCTCCCAGAGTAACAAGCCTTACACTCGTGCAGGGGGCGCCGCGAGTGTGGACCATATAGTTCCCCCTTACTCGTGGGATTTATTATGAGTAAAAAACCCAATAATAATAAACCCAAATCCGGGGGCCCCCCATCAGGGGACCCCGAACAGCAACCGGGTGGCCTCTCACCAGGGGACCCCGATAGAACCCTCACTGGCGAAGAGCAAGTGAGAGATATTTCAAGGGAACTCGCCAAGAGGGTGGGTACCTTGAATCTGAAGAAAAAGGGTAGGACGGGAGCGCAGAAGAAGCGGGCCCGGAGGCTAAGGCTGGCGCAGGAGGGGCAGGGCTCCGGAAGTCGAGATGCCTCTTCGGGGGCATCTGCTTCGGGGGGCGCTGCGGCTTCTGTGCGGGCTAGGGCGCCTTCGGGTGTTGCAGCTGCGGCTTCGGCGGGGCCTAGCATTGCTGGGAAACGTCCGAGGTCGGCGGGTGTGACACCGGAGGGTGCCTCATCGCGGAAGAGATCCCTTACTTCCGCTCACGTTAGCTACGCTAGAGTGGCGCAAACCGGGCACAGGGTAGTATTCGTTCCCGAGGACTACCCTAGTTCTCAGTTGGCGGAGACGCAAGTCTTCAGCATCCAGGAGTCAGTGAGCGGACTGATGGACGGGCTCCCACTTGAAGGGGCCCTTCCAAGGTTCGCTGACTGCTACTTCTTGAGGGGGGCGGCCATCTTTGTTTGCGAGAACGAGTTCTCGCAGACGTGGCTGCAGGCTCAGGTTGGCAACCTGAGGCCCTGGGAAGGAGCACGACTCAGGGTGATGCGATTTGAGGACCTGCCCGTCTTCAGGAGGGTGATGGCTTGGTTCCCGGGCCCTCACGTGAAAGAGGACATCCTCCTGAGGAGGTTAGACAGGCAAAATCCTGAGATACACCCCAGCTCGTGGAGGGTGATGGAGGTCAAGATGGAGCCGAAAGGCGTACGTCTGGTCCTCAGCGTTGACTCCATTAGCTGGGGCGTAATCGAAGGCAGGGGGCTGCGGCTCTACTGCGGAGCGAGCTCAGCAGTGTTTACTCTGCTGGGCAAGAATAAGGAGCAACGCGGGACTGCTGCTGCCGGCGGTGATCAGGGCCCAGGCGAGAGCCAGGAGCCTAGGGACCAAGGGCAGCTGGCACCTGGGGAGGCTGTTGTTGCTGCTCGGGCTCCTCCAAGGGGGACCGAGCGGCAGGAACAGACTCCTCAGGAGTCTCCGGAGTTGGTTAGGGATGTGCCCACACCAGGAACTAGTGGGCCACAGAGCAGCACACCAGTGAGTGAGGGGCAGCTACTCGATAGTGACTCCGACTCAGCACTGGAGGGAGCCAGGATGCTGTGGCAGACGGATCAACGCCGCAGTCACAGCGAGGGTAGCGGCAACGAACGGGGCCCCACCGTGGGGAACTAGACGTTGGTTCGCTACAAACACACGAGGGTGGACTGCCAAAAAAAAAAATGGTGAGTTACATTTCTTTCATTCAAATTAATTTGCAGCATTGCATAGCGGCTTCTAGGGTTCTTACTCAGACGATCACTAGGGGTCGCTATGACATAGCTCTTATTCAGGAACCCTGGATAAGGAATGGCATTATTAGCGGGCTTAACATTCCAGGGTATACCATTTTTAGTAGCGCTCCGGAGACAAAGCCTAGAGTGTGCATATTATGTAATAATATGAATGCATGGCAACTAATGGACTTTACAACTAGGGACATGGTTGCGGTGGTGATTCGCCTTAGAGAACAAGGCATCGAAAGAAGTTTAGTGGTATGCTCAGCGTACTTACCGTATGATTCAGGAGATCCTCCTCCCTCAAAAGAGATGGAGGACCTTGTGTCTCATTGTCGGGATAATAATCTCGAGCTTATCGTGGGGTGTGATAGCAATGCCCATCACACCCTATGGGGTAGCTCTAACACTAATAGACGTGGTGAAGAGCTGATGGAATTTCTAGGGACGTCGAACCTAGAGGTTCTGAATGTTGGCGACACTCCTACCTTCTCAAACAATGTGAGGGATGAGGTCCTAGACATAACACTGAGCACGGTCGGTATTTGTAATGAGGTCAAGGACTGGACAGTATCCTTGGAACCGTCACTGTCCGACCATAGACATATAACGTTTAGGATTGACGGGGAAAAAGAGGGAATCCTTGTTAGAAATCCTAGGCAAGCAAATTGGGCTTCTTTTAAAGAGGACCTAGGCAGCAGGCTCCGTCCTATAGAGCAGGATTTCAGTAAAGGGGAGGGCTTGGAGGCGGCAGTTGATTCCCTGTGTAGGGACCTCCGAGCCTCCTTTGAGGATAACTGTCCCCTACGCAAAGTGGGCGTGGCGGGCAATGCCACCTTCTGGACTAAGAAATTAGAAACCAGGAAAAAGTCCCTGCACAAACTACTCACGAGAGTTAGGTACAGGAAAGGTACTCCTGATTGGGAGGAGTATAGGATAAAGCTACAGGAATATAAGAGGGAAGTCAGGAGGGCCTCCAGGGAATCTTGGAGGAACTTCTGCAGGTCCATCAATGATATTCCTGCGACGGCAAGGATGCATAGGATCCTTAGCAAGGACACCAAGTCCAAGTTGGGGACCTTGACGGACTCGAACGGTCATAGAACCAATAACGAGGAGGAAACGCTTGAACTGCTGATGAGTGTGCACTTTCCGGGATCGGTTGCCGCTCAGCAGACAGGTGCACATAGGCCACTCCGCCGTCCTCATAGAGAGGAATGGCAGATGGCAGGAGAAGTCGTCACTTATGACCGCACAAGATGGGCGATAAATACTTTTGCTCCATACAAAAGTCCAGGCAAGGATGGAGTCATTCCAGCCATGCTACAACATGGACAGGATCTGGTACTACCATACCTAGTTAGGATATTTCGCGCCTGCGTGGCTACTGGCTTCACACCGAAGAGCTGGTTGCATTCAAGGGTCGTTTTTGTTCCTAAGCCGGGCAGAGGTAGCTATACTCGTCCGAAGGACTTTAGACCGATTACCCTTTCGTCGTTTTTACTAAAAACACTGGAGAGGTTGGTTGATAGATATATCAGGGATGGGCCCTTACAAAGGGTTGAAATCCATGCCTATCAGTTCGCATATCAGGCGGGAAAATCAGCTGAGCTGGCACTTCATCATTTGGTCAGCAGGCTGGAGAAAACGTTGAATCAACGGGAAGTGGCTATGGTAGCATTTCTTGATATCGAGGGTGCGTTCAACTGTACCACTACCAATTCGATAAGACGCGCCCTAGAGAGACATGGAATTGCTCCAATCCTAGTGGAGTGGATTCTTACTACTCTAGAGGGCCGAGTGGCTTCTGCAACGCTTAATGACATAAACTATAGCGTTGCAGTGGCGCGAGGCTGCCCACAAGGCGGTGTTCTTTCACCTCTATTATGGTGCTTAGTGGTGAATGACCTACTCGTGAGACTAAGCAACACAGGGGTCTACGTACAGGCCTATGCCGATGATTTGAGCATAGTGGTCAGGGGTAGATTCATTAATACAGTCTCCGAGGTAATGCAAGGCGCGCTGCGTGTTGTGGAAACGTGGTGTAATGAGGTGGATCTGTCAGTGAACGCTGAAAAGACGGAGCTCGTTATGTTCACTAGGAAAAGGAAGATGGAAGGCCTCGTGAGGCCTAC
The DNA here is from genome assembly GCA_951848785.1 of Callosobruchus maculatus. Classification (NCBI taxonomy): domain Eukaryota; kingdom Metazoa; phylum Arthropoda; class Insecta; order Coleoptera; family Chrysomelidae; genus Callosobruchus; species Callosobruchus maculatus. The sequence continues at coordinate 8,295,148 of CATOUR010000029.1, forward strand.
CTTTTTCAGAACGACACTTGAATTGTCTCAGTCAGTAAAGTATCTAGGAGTCATACTGGATCACAAGCCGACTTGGAGGCTGCACGTGGATTATAAGGTAAGCAAGGCTCGAAACTCATTATGGGCCTGCAGAAGAGTTGTCGGTAGTAGCTGGGGCCTGAGCCCAAAAGTGGTGCACTGGCTCTACACTACAATAGTCAGACCGTCACTAATATATGGCTCCATAGTGTGGTGGACCTGTATAAAGACGGAGGCAACAAGAGCCAAACTTAATAAGGTCCAACGTTTGGCATGTCTTAGTATAACCAGTGCAGTGCGCACAACACCCTTGAGTGCCATTGAAACACTATTGAATCTTCCTCCTTTGGATCTGGTGATCCAAGGGGAAGCTAGAAAAACTGGGTTCCGTCTCTGGAGTCAGGGTAGCTGGACTTTTATGAATCCAGGCAAAGGACATTCGACGATTCTAGCAGAGTTGCATGAGGATTGTCCTATTTTGTTGGCGAGGAGCGATACAGTTTCTCCTACGCATCGCTTCAATCGCAAATTTACGGTGGTGTTTCCGTCAAGGGAAGAATGGAAGTCTAGGGAAAGACAGCTCATGGAAGGAGGAGGACAGGTCTGGTACACAGACGGTTCACTCGCTAGAGAGGGCTCGGGCTCGGGAGTCTAGGGGCCCCGTACAAGACTTTCATTCCCTCTTGGGGGGCACACCACAGTATTCCAGGCTGAGGTCTATGCGATACTTGCCTGCGTAAATCGTATTCGGGAAATTGACGGGTCTAGGAGGCGGATTACTATCTGCTCTGACAGTCAGGCAGCCATCAAAGCACTGAGTGCTTGGAAAATAACGTCGGGACTGGTCCTGGAGTGCAGGAGGGCTCTTGACGACATCTCAGCTAAACACAAAGTATCACTGATGTGGGTACCTGGGCATGCTGGGGTTTTGTGGGCCCGGAACCAGCCTTAGGACTGTCTGCAAATTTGGTTAGGAAAACAACTGGAGAGTGGATCCAGAATCAACACTCTCTGAGATGGAACAACATCTCTGGTCATCTCCGTCAGGCTCGGGAGCTATTAGCAGGGCCTGAAGAGAGAATAGGACGATTCTGTCTCTCTCTGGATAGGAGTAACTTGAGATTGTTAGCAGGCTTATTAACGGGTCACAATACCTTCAGGCGTCACTTGTTTGTGATGAGGGTGGTCAACGACCCAACGTGCACGTGGTGTGGTGAAGAGGAAGAATCCTCGGCACACATCCTGCACGGAAAAAAGCAGACTTGAGTATTTTTAAACAATATTGTGTGGTATGATTGTTGGTAATTTTTCTACATATTGTAAGATATTTCCAAAAGATTGTTGAATAAAGTTTCATTGGGTCTAGCAACATATTCCACTAAATTGCGTTGGCTTGCTATGGACTCTTTCACAATCGGAGTATGTAGCTTTTCTACACAAACTATTCAGTTTCCCTTTCCGCAATGATGCGACAGAGAAGTTCACATAGTGTTAAGCATTTTCCCATAATCTATTGTTAAAAAATCCACAAAACTGTTGTTGAAGAAGTCTGAGCGAGTCTGCGCAAGTCCGTGTCTTTCTAGTTCTTTTCTTGTTGAGTTCCCATTTGGTTTGTGACTGTGTATGAACAAAGGACGGCCACGTGTGAAGCATATAATTTACACATATACCTATAGAATATATCAGATACCATTTACTTTAAGAAATGGAGGGTTTGAGTGCATTCCTATTTTTCTGGGTAAGTACTAGTTTATTTGTGTCATTGTGATACAGACAGGCAGTCATAAGAGGTTGTAATTAAATGTGGAATCAACGACTTACGTGTGTTATTTTTGTAATGTATTTTGATTCGAAAATACAAAGCTGTGTCCGCTAGTACCTATTGAACAGTTGTAGAAAAAATTCACGGGCGAAACTTTATATGTCGGAGATTATGATTGTATACGTAAATAAGTGTAAATGTTTTAATGCTGTCGTTTGTCTAAAAGTAATGTCAATATGGACGCCGCACCTATATAAAAGGCAGAAATAGATATAGGGCTGTTTTCGTTCAGTGAAATGACCATGTTTTTTCACATTTCTATGAAGGATTATTATTATAGCGCATAACATTATTTAAACATAATAGGCTTATTTTATGCGGCGAAAGCTCACCTATTTATGCCACATTATGATATTTTTATTTTTCAGTGCGATTGGACATCCAAACTATCCAGTCAATGATGATTATTAGGAAGTGAATATCATTGTGGCCATACACATATACCAGTGTGATTATTTTTTGTATTCTTCTTGTGAACACCTTTTTTGTATGAAAATAAACCATTGTATACACACCTCATTTTACTTTTGCGTCCACAACTACCTCACTCATGACATTTATTATGGATTATTAAACCCCAATTTTGTAGTGTAATAGACTTCACAATATTGTTCAAAATTTTACTACAACAATGTGTTAAATGATTGTATACTTTTTGTGAAATATTAGTACATTGGCTGAGTCGCCTATTAGTCTACAAATTGTTGCTATCCTGTTGTCACAATATTTGTATAAAAAATCCACAGGGGTCGCAAATAAACTCTCTTGGTGGTAGTAATAAGGAACACAATTGTTGGGTCCACAGCTCCACAACTTAGTGTTACAAATATACACAAGTTGTTATTGTCCCTATATCATCCACAATTTGTAGTGAAAATACCTACAATTGTGGAAAAATTTACAACAGTCTTTTTTCCGTGTGTGTCGCTGTGAAACCCTGGGTTATCACAGGCAGACTATGCTGGGCTCAAGAACCTTGGAACCAATAGAGATAAAACGGATAGGACCTAAGAATGTACTTGCCTTTGCCAAAAGGGCAGGTCTTAGGAACTAGCGCGGATAGAGGCGCAAAAGGGCCCATCGTGTGGCCTATGCACCAGCCACATTCCGTGCTGGATAGCCTCTGGTTCTTATTCATTCATTCAAGCTGGTATCGATACTTTTGTATCGGTGTCGAAAATAATTATATAATTATTGAGGGGTATAATCAGTTGCACAAAATGCTCTGTACGAACCAAACGCGCCTATTTGGCTAAAAAAAATCGAGTTGGTACCGATATCGATATCTTCATTTTCGCACCTCTATCCAAACTTCACATCCGTAAAATCATGCCAAGGTCAAATTCTGTGGGAACCATTTTTATATGGGAAATCCTCAGAGATATTATTATGCTGGTTGTTTACTATTGGCAATTCCAAAAATCGATGAGACCTCTAGCGGCAAAAATCTACACTGACAAAGCAGGTACTCGAATTTCGGAGGACACACAATTAACATGCCATTAACCGTTTATATGCCGTTTATGTTTCTTCGTTCAGTCGTCTTTTCGAGTTTATGCTTTGTTAATTGGTATATAGTGTGTTAGAATATTTCTTCGGACCTTCTTCATAAGCTATTGTCAAGAATATGGCATCTAAATCAGGCTTCAAATCAAGAAAGGCTAGCAAGTTTAATACAAACTGTAGTGTTTATGGTTGCCACTCCAAAAAAGGCTATGATGAAAGCATTCATTGCCACGCATTTCCTCCAAAAGCGTTTCACAGCGTGCAGGATACCTGCTATCCTCCATGTTTGTTTATAAACGCGAGCGCCCTCATCGGTAATTGGAATCGCCAATGCTGTGGTTTTAACGTTAATCATAAGCCCATCTCATCATTTTGGGTAAGTATCTGTCAAAAGAGGCATAAGCGTCGGTGGACACCATTGACGCAAGGCCGACACCCGTATTTGCTCCACATTTGCTCATTACCGAGATCGAGATAAAATGCATAAGAGTACGCTTGTCTACGCGGTATTGACAGTATGATCTTTAAAATGGATAAACTACAATGTGCTGGAACTGTGTGCGCTGCTAAACATTGCAGAAATAAGTACAATAATTGCGGAATTATTTTTTTTTTAATTTTCGAATGATCCCGTAAGGTGTAAGGTAAGTACATAAATATAACATACTCGTACAATTAAAATAAGTACGGATCGATTGAGACTGCCGATTGATGATATTTCAACTGTTTTTTAGAACGTTTTTCTGGAATTCAGTACCTACATATTTTGGGTCAATTTCAGTACACTTCAAAACACGATAGCGCTGTGTACGTACCTACTGACATTCTTCCCTGTGCGGCCCCAGGCGTGCCAAACCTGGTTTATTCATGGGTACCGCCCAGGAAATCAATCCCGGGGTCCGCCCTCGGAAAACTTGAAGGGATCCGAGCTCCTTGGCTGGTGTATATGTGTTGTGCTTCTGTGTGGGTTCTGTATGTGTGTTATTTTATAGAGGTGTGACCTCCAACCCTCGCTTTTTTCCTGGGCTTGGGACCAACAGGATGGACTAGAAGAATTCATCCTGCAAAGTTTCCTCCAAGTTATAACAAGCAATTTTTTTAATTTTAACTTTGAATTGATTAAGTGGCAATGATACCACTTCGCGTGGAGTTGAACTGCCATGAAAGAAAGCCTGATTTGACACTCCCTCAGTCTACAATACTGGGTTACTAAGTTATGTACATTTCTGGTAACATATAGTCGCATAATAGTCTTTATAAGTTATGAAATCCTCTTCTCGTTGTTTAATCAAGAGAAGGAAAGGAAGCACACCCAAATCAATGAAGCCACATACAATCCGAAGAGCTCTCCCCTGGAGTCCAAAAACCCCCTCCAGATAAAAGTGTATTCCATAGGACATAATGTTATAAAATAAGGCAAAGTAAGCGGTTATCAGTGTCCCACGCGATACACAGTCTGGCAGATTGCGCAACACAAACCCACTGCTCCTCAATCTCCCACGGACACTTTCCACATGACATCCCACTTTAAGTTGGTATCGATGTGGACTCCTAGAAATTTTGCTAAGAGCACTCCTCCATTACTGGCATCCCTTAGGGAAAAATCATGGGTTGTGTTTTATTAACGTTTAATGAAAGTCTTGTTTGCCAATAACCAGTCCTCTACTGCTCTAAGCGCCAAAGCTTTTGAGCCGGTAGTGCCATTCGCAGAGTGCACGCACCTAACTGACGGAGAATATGCTGGCAAGTCATTTATATAAATTAAGAAAAGGAGTGGTCCCATGACTGATCCCTGCGGGACACCAACATGCAGTCTCTATTCTATAGCTTCCTCAGACAACACACACTTCCCACCTTTACTCTCTATAATAAATCATTATCCCCCGAATTTTGACTTGCCCAAATGACGTCGATAACAAAATTGGCCGACTTTTTGGAGAATTTTATTCAGTGTTGATTAACAGATTGATAAGTTGATAGAATCGTTGCGTTGGAAACTGTGCTCCACAAAACATATACACTGTGCTCTATAACTTATAATAGAGATGTAAACTTGACGTAAATGAGATGATCCAATATTCGAATAGGCGTATTCGGAATAACAAGATATTCAGATTCGCATCATCCGATTCCGAATTCACATATCCCTACATATCCCCAATTACAGCTTTCACGCATACACACATTATAGTGCAGTATTCACTAATCCCTTTCGCAATTTTGGAAAAAAACAATTACTATTTTGGGGTTCTCAGCAAAGTATGAAGCACAATCTGGAATTTATTCAAACATATATTCCCTTATGGCTGTGCTTATGGTATGTGCCTGTTGTATGATCTGTGGTTTGTACACACCAATTTAAATTCCGTGGTGCAAAGTGTGTAAGTAGCACTGATGGGACCACCCGATACCGTGATTACTAAGGCGAAGGCCACAAAACTAAGGCTGGGGCAGGCATTTCTTAATACCAAACTTACATCATAGACTTACATCACTGCCAAGTTGGCAGTCACAAAACAGGTTGGCAGTGCCAACATACTTCTTCTCTACTTCAGCTGCCTATTTTCTTCTATGATTCTCTGTTTTGTGCTTACCTATTTTGTGTTTTGTAGTTGTAGCCATAGATCATTCCCTGTAGCTGTGACACGGAACAACAATCAGCTGTCTTACTCAAGGTTGGGGATGCTTTGCGCCGATCCCTTTGCGCATCGACATTTTGGGTTAGATCTGTTGATTTCAACAGCGGCGGCACCGCAGGGTCATAGCTTACTACATAGACTATGAGTGTAGAGATAAATAATATAGTTCTCAGCGCAAATCTAATACTTTATGGGAGGTAAACATTACGGACAACATAAACTTTCTGTTGTCTTTAATGTTTACCTTCCTTTTACACCGCATGGGTTGAGTATCATTTCTTAATTCTGCCCTGTTGTACACTTTTTTCTACTCCGCCCCTGTCAGGGCGAATGAAGCTATCCCAAAATGGCGGCAGATATTTGCAGCACGTAATCAAAAAGGACCCAACCGAGAGTAAGATTGTTGAGTCGTGGCTATGGTTTATGGTTTTGTGTATGTTTGCCTGTGCCTGTAGCTATTTGGTTTGGTTTGGAGTTTTGTGGCTTCTTTTTGTGTTGGATTGTTGGTTGTTGCCGTTGTTGGATGTCGGGTTGTAGTTTTTATTTAACTTTCCTAGGATCCTAGGTTTGCTCGTTGCTGGTTTTACTACTGTTTCTAGTCTAGGATAAGTACACAGTTTCATACAGCAGGTATATAATTTTTAATAACTATTTTTTTATTATTTCGCAGCAGTTTTTATATGAGACACGTTTTAGCGCCAAGTGCAAGGCAAAATGGTTCTTTATAAATTAAAACTCCATCCACGTTGATATTATTGTAGACTTTGGAATACCTTCAGTTTTCTTAGAAGGAAGAAGGCTTGAAAAAATTGCATATAAATACTTCATAAATTACGTTGTCACAAAATTGTACATTAGATTTTTCGGAAGAACCAAATTAATTACTTAAATCTCATTCTATCAGAATGTCTGGGATAGCAGGCCAACGTCTGTCAGAGGAACGCAAAAATTGGCGCAAAGACCATCCCTTTGGTTTTGTGGCTAGACCAACTAAAAACCCAGATGGTACCTTGAACCTAATGAATTGGGAGTGTAGCATTCCTGGAAAGAAGGGAACTGCTTGGGAAGAAGGACACTATAAACTGCGAATGCTATTCAAAGAAGACTATCCTACCAGCCCACCAAAGTGTAAATTTGAACCTCCACTGTTCCATCCTAATGTTTATCCTTCAGGTAATTACAATAAAATCAACAAACACTTTGGTTCTGATGTGAGAATTTATGATAGAGCTCTAGTTGCACCTGGGTACCAGATTAAAAATATTCATCTGTAACTAGTGCAATTCATAGTGCAATATGCTATAGCTTCATCTATCAGGACTATTATTTACAAGTTACTCTTAAAAATAATATAAAGACCTCAAGCTACCTCAAATCTAGTGACCTTTTGTTACTATTTTATAAATTTAGGTTAGTTCCAAAACATAAGAGGTTCCATTCCAAAACTCGTCTTGTCCACTTGACATAGTTTTTACAAAGCACAAAAAACCTTTTAATGGGAGTACAAACATATGAGGTAACCAAAAATTGACAAGCGGCCTTACTACAATGGGGTAGTATTTCAGCATTGATTCAAATCTTGTTTCCTTCATGTCAAAGATATTTACAAAAATAAAATGGATAAGGTGAGTTTTGATATGTTAGCTTGGCTAAAGCAAGTTAAGGACTGCTAAAAAATGTCACAGGAGTAATATTTATATTAATTTAATGAAAAATCAGGTAAACAAGAAGATTCATTTTCCATATTGTGGTTAAAAAAACAACGCTAACTATCTAACTTAAGTGATGTATTTCCATTAACTTGAAAAGATAGTTTGCCATACTATGCTACTAAGTACTTGACATAATACTTCTAATATTGTTTATGCAGTAAACATTCATGTCAGCTTGATCTTAATAACTCCTGCCTCAGTTTTCATGCAAATCAAGCAGAATACCATGGGCTCATGTATTCTATTTTTTTTTAAATGGTGCATGAATAGATATATATCTTTATTAATGGTTTTAATCTTGATATTTTTTGTATGTGTCTCAGGAATAGCCAGAAAAGTAAATAAGTCTTAAAAGGTGGTGGGTTGGCTGAGTAGTTAGATTCAAGGGCTTGTGGCCAGAAGATTCTCGTTAGAGGCAGACATTTATTTCTGGTTTTTTCAATCAAAAATAAATATCCATAAAAAAAGTGAGAATCCCCACCTGAGCCTTCACTGTTGGCTTCTAATTAACAATGCTGTTCTTAGAGTGGTGCCAGGAAACACTAACAAAGCCTGCAAAGAACATAAGGCTAATGACCACAGCAGTTGATGCTGATGACACAGAAGAAAAAAAAATAAGTCTTAAAATACTCCTATTATCCTATCTGTATGTTTCATTAGCCCCAGTTGTAGGGCTTATACATATAAAATCAGTGGTATGACAAAGTAAAGAAGTATATATGTTTCCTGGAAAACTACCTAATTTCAAAATAATTATAAGTGTACTAATTTTTTATGCAAATATCAGCATAGCTTGACTTCAGTTTATATGAGGGGTCTAGAATCAAAACCTGCTATCTCCACTTTCTGTCCCAATTTACCTTTTGGATGTCCCCGGTAGTGAATTTTGATTGGGATCGAAAAATAAATGTATTTGGAAGCAAATTCCACTAAAACCCCTTCTAAATCTGTACATAATGTAGCGGTTAATTTCAAAACCAGGTAAGTCCATTATGGTAGTGAAATCAGAACATGTTATCTCCACCTCAGCTAATGGCATTGAAGTAATACAAGCATGCGTGGCTGAGAGCTGTCTAAAACAATGTTTACTGTACTGCTGCTCCTCAACGTATTTCGTTGGTTTTTCTAGACGTTTGCTGTTTTTAGACTAAATAATTATAAAAAAAATGGAAGAATATACTAGAAACTTGTGTCAGCCCAATGGGGAAATGGAGGTTACTCATCAATCTGATGTTTTTTTTGTGGATCTCTTGTTTAAATGATTATCAGAATATCAGTTTGTTGTTTCAAAAGTTGCTAATAAAAAGTACAAAAATTAAGTTTTGTTTTTAGATTCTGCCTCAAGAAACATTAAAATAATAGAATTGTTGATTATTCCCGAGAATAAACATAGCACGAAAATCCGCATATTCATCATGCTTGTCTTCAAAACTGTTTCCTCAAAATCCGCTATCTCCATTAAAAACAGTTAAATAATAGCCAAATCCACTGACACTTAGGTTAATCATTCAAGTATAGAATCGTTAATATGCTACATAGTACGTACATAAAGCAACAAACCAAGTAACACTAAAATGAATTGACTTACACGTTTTTCTTATTTCTTGAGAAATTCAAGATTTTGGAGGTAGAGGATTCTGATTCTAGATCCCTCATATGTGTTCTTGTATGAACACAATTACATTTTGGACAATAACATAATTGTACTTTATTATTTAAGAGAAGCATATTCCAATTATACAAACTGCATACTAAGTGCCACAACTTGCTGCCTGCAGTTTGCATACATTCATATTCTACTATTAAATGGAAAATATCCTGAATCTGAGACTTGTTTAAAGGTACTGTTTGCCTGTCATTATTGGATGAAGAAAAGGATTGGCGTCCTGCCATTACCATAAAACAGATACTCTTGGGTATTCAGGATCTTCTAAATGAGCCAAACATCAAGGATCCAGCACAAGCTGAAGCATACACCATCTATTGTCAGAATCGTTTAGAGTATGAAAAAAGAGTCAGAGCTCAGGCCAGAGCAATGAGCCATCAAGAATTATAGTAGATTATGTAGGTTTTATATTGACTTCCGATATTTTTTGTTCCATCTAAATTCTTTCCTTTTATAAGTATTGAGTAGTGTCTTAATTTATTTTGGTAGTTTTTTCTATTAAACTTTGATCTTTTGTAATACACAAAATAAAATATTGTAGAGTAATAATTGCTTCTCATTATGTTGAGACAAAAATGGATGGTGTGACAACTGATTATGAAAGCAATAATTCTATTTGGGTACAAATATTATGAACAGTATACATCACCAATCAGTGGGAATCAGTGAACAAAAGAATATATGATTTTTTTCACCTCATCCCACCTCAAACTCATTCCGTCCTAAATTATTTGGAATCAGTGTGTTTATGATTATCCTGTTGGGTTTATTCTCGAAAAATATAAAGCATTTTTATCACTCATTGGATAGAGTTAATGTGGATTACTTTATAATTTACGATGATTAATCTTCGAACCATTCTTTTTGCACCAGTTCAACTTTTCTGGGAATATTGTTTTAAATTGTTACACAAAGATCTAAAAAGGAGAGACTCAAGTTGTACCTTATGCCTGATGTTCATTTATGTGATTTGGATTTAATGATGTGAAGTATCCCTGAAGAAACATCTCAAATAGTTCAGAACATCTGCATATCAGTGTTATGAGTACAATTTTGTGAAAAAGACATTCGTCACGGTCATAGGCGTAGTTACGTGGGGACCAAGAATGAAATTAGCCCCCCAAAAATTCAGAAACAATTCGTTCTGTTAAATTTATCGTATCTAGGGCGGGGACTTAGCCCCCCAGATCCAGAGACTTAAGCCCCCCAGTTTTAGGAACTTAACTACGCCTATGGTCACGGTAATCTCAAAAAAAAACACCCCCTTCACTGAAAATTCTTTGTTTTAATTATATTCTCATTTTGGTTCCTTTACATACATGTCGACGAGAATGCTTACATTATTCGGACATGTTCACAGAAGCGATAATATGGAGAAACTTGTAGTTCAGGGTCATGCCCCAAGTGGGCAGTTGCAGTTCTCAAAACTATTGATGATATTCGTGTCGGGAATACTCTAGCTCCAACTTAATGCATTTTACGAGTTCACAACACGTCTGTTAAGACATTGTGACTATGATGACATACCAAGAAGTACGGCAGATCAGTCGTCCTTTGCTAGCGACAGAAGGGATATTTGTCCAGCATATTTTTTTGACTGACATTAGTGACAAACAATTATATGTTCATCAAAATAATGTAAAATATAAGGGCCATGCGCAATATTTGAGTGTTAGGTTAAAAAAGGAGAGAGAAGAGAGAGAGAAGCAATTTGCCTTCAATTCATTGTTGATTGTCAAAGAAGTCTGTATGAGCAGTTCAGATCTTGTGTTATAGTATCAGTTTGTAAGACTGTCAGGTCTGAGAAGTTAAGAACTAGAGAAAGATGGGAATAAGAAATAAAGTTGGAGAGCAAAGATGTAAAGAAAGTCTCTTGTTGTTGTTTTTTAAATATTTCCGAGAATTTTGTCTGGATTAATTTTAGCAAAGCGCTGAATATATTATTTGTTTAAAGTGCGAGCCCCAGCTTTGTGTGCTGACCGTGCTGACGAACTTGCTCGACTGGAATGCACTGGATTCCACAACAAAGGGTTGCTGTGTTATGTTGCTTGACTATAGTGCCTGTTGTTTAAATTAAAAGTCCCATGAATGAAGCATATCAAGGTCGCTGTGGAGATTAATTTGGGAAATACCATGTAACTCATAATTTTACGTAAGGCTCAACTTTCCAGGAACTGGCGGAAAACATCGGGCAGAACATGCTAGGGGTAATTGCTGATCTTACTGCCATTTTATAAAGCCGAATCTTGTTAATGAAAATTAAATCTTAATGTTTGTACAACAGCGTTAAACCAAATGTAGTTTTTTTTAACATCTTGGTGTGATTCCGCCACATATCACTTTGGCAAGAATAACACCAAGATATTTCTGACCAAATTTTCCTATGGTATACCAATGTGGAGACACCGCGACGTTTTTTTCGTACACAAACTGTATGCATAAAGTGTTAGTACTGTATGAGCCACCGATAAAATTTTGTTGCGGGGGGGGGGGGGGGTGGTGTTCCGATGGGGAGGATACTATGGGCGGCAAATAGGAGAAATGATAAAGTTTAGGGCCTGTCAAACAGAGGGCGTTCTAGAACGCGGCTTTACGGCGTTCTCTAACAATACAACGGAACGCGGCGTTGACCGGGCCTTGAGTTCATCTATGTTTGAATCACTTGACAAAAATTGGCGTAACGCTTTTGCTCAACCCGTCAAACAGGCATGTTTAGTACAAACAACGGAATGTTGTAACGCGGCATTGGAGGATGCCGCGTTCTAGAACGCCCTCTGTTGGACCTATTGTGCTACCTGTTCCTTGGGCTTCTAGAAAATTCAACGATTTACTATTGCCAAGCAGTTGTAAAATGATATTTTCCAAAAATAAATTTGGAAAGTCTACGGGAAAACCAAACAAAACATAGATATATTTCTCATAATAGCTGATACCTACAAGCAATTGCAATTTTGAGTGCTACTTTTGGTACTTATTCAATCAGTTTGGTAAGTGCATCGATAAAGCTAGGACAGAAAATAAAATTCGAGAGAATTGTCTTAACATATAATTATGGTTAGTCAGGGTAAATATTGGGGCAGCAGCTAATTAAGAAATTTCAAAAAAAAAACTAAAACTGATTCAAACAGAATTTCATATTATATGGAGACTCAGTTGACACCTCCATGATGGTAGCAGCCGCTGTCTAAAGAAGTGGAGGGTCAGGCTGGTTTACATAAATGCGTTGGCGTGGCTCTTGATACTTTTGAGCACGGCTACATCCGAATACGGTATATAATTGAAGACATATAATAATTATTATATTAGCGATTTATAACAAAAAAGGTTATTCGAAAAATATTCGATTTCAAACAGACGTATATCTATACGCGTCCAAGATCGCGCCGCTGCTGTGCCGTTCAAGTGCGCATGACCAGTTTCTGAGTGTTTGTTTCCTTCGCGTGAATGGGCCTATACCACATTTTTGGTTTATTGGCTTAAACGAACCCTGACACCACGTAGAGGCCATAAATAATTTTACAAAATTTTTCTATCGTATTTATAACTGAAAAAAATTGCTCTAAATATTGAATTTTTTGAATCCATACACTTCCCGCCCAGGTCGTCGTGACGTCACCTGTAGAGAACCAATAAGAGCTCACTGGTACAAAACAATAGCGTCCGCTCGTAGTCATCGGACCATGAAAGGACGCTTCTCATTGGTTCCCTACAGAAAGGACGCTTCTCATTGGTTCCCTACAGGTAACGTCATCATCGGCTATTTCAAATTACAGTACAATTTTCTTTTTAGTGTTATTCTCAGTTGGATCAAGTTTTCTGCTGACTTTTTACAGTAAACGGTCCTATGTATCATCAAAAATAATACCGCAGTAAATAAATTGATTAATTTGAGATCACGGTATATGCCCATTCGAGAGACATCGCGCGAATGCTTGCACTGTAACCACAACCTCAGCAATCTCAGGACGTCCTCAACGACTGATTTAGATTAGAATAGGTAGGATCGCCCGTCGAATAGCTAGACAGCTTTCTAGCCGCAGTACTAGTTCAATAAGACCGACCAGACAGACAATCCGGAAGGCAAGGTAGAAAAAAACGAATAAATGAAATTAACTGAGGTGTTTGTAACAAACTAAGGACAAAGCAGAATACTATTAGGATACGTTTTTAAAGAAAATACCTTTTAGGATCTTGTAATCACAAAAAAATCAATCAAAATGTCCGAGCTCTGCACATAAATAAAATGGTCGTAGGAGTTGGATGAGCACTATCCTGGTCTCTTATAGACTCTCAGGATACTACTGCAGCTGAGGATTTTGTTTTGATTTTATATCATGTAAATTAGGCTCAAAGATGGGCTGTTATTTGATCTTTTATTGTTATTAATTTTCCGCATAGCGCAATCTTTAATAAAGTGTCTCATTATATAAAAAGAATAGAATTGTATAACTTTGTCTCAACATCTTCCTCGGAACACTCTAACTTGACAAAATAGAGACGTGATCTTTAAAATATAGGTTTGGCGGATGGTGATAAGACAGCATGCTTGTCTTATTATTTTAAAATGAAAATGTCGAATGAAAATTAAATACTATTATTTGTTCAGTTATACACGGTTAGTCTGGATATATTATTATCATGTAAACCTTTTACTAGTTGTGAAAAGTATTTTTTGTTAAATTTTTGAAACAACATTGATCAGATATATTTGACGGTAAATTGATTTATGGCACTCTTCTGGATAATAAAGCAATAGTTAAGGATGCAGTTTGTAAACCTTTCATGCACCCCTTGTATACACAGAGAAGGCGAGAGGAAAGCAGTACTGGATACTGCTGATAAAGTACCGTCCGGCATACACCGGTTCAGCAGTACTGTTTACAAAAGAATCGAAAGTATTGCTTATGTGACAAATTCTAGGTGAAAAATAGAAAAAAGAACAAGCCATGTCCTCAGCAGTGATATAATTCATTTATGTTTTGAAAGCAATAAATCAGAGGTTATCTGACTTGCTGACCCCTCGTTTATCAGCTGCTAACGCACACAAGTCTAACCGTGGGGTCTTGTTATTCCATCAGTTCCTACTAGCAGCTCCTATACACTCAGTACATTGCACTATTCCCAAAAATCGAGATAGAAAGAAGCAATCCAAAAATAATCATGGCAACAGGTGGTAACATAGGTAAGTACCTACTACTGAGGTAATTGATTTAACCTATATAAAATCACATAATAAAATTATCTTGGGAGTATTTCCCAAAACTTGAGCTTTAGGATTGTTTCAAGGAAATGACTAGAAAATTAATCAGTAAGTCCGTTGATCTACTTTTTTTAAAGGCTACAGCAGGGGCACCGGTATAACGTCGTTTTTGCTAATTGCTACACTTTACCTATCGAGCGAATTTCTAAGTATTGCAAAATGTATTTTTTGCTAAACCACCATAGCTACGTGTGAAATTTAATCAATAAGTCTGTAGAGCGTTAATAACAAAAAAGATTAATGTAATTTCTAATAAACAATAAAATATAACCTAAACCTCCATATTACGAGGGGAGTGCAAAAAGTATTTGCTATATTTAGTTACCACTTTGGAAACCATATTTTACGGAAACTGTCACTTATTCAATATTAATACATTGATTAATTTTGTACTTTTGGTAAGCATCAGTAAGATTTGTCTTCCAGTATATGTAGTTTTTTATTGATTGACCAGTGATGATGAAATATTCATTATGTTTTTAAAAAATAGTAGAGGTGTAAAATACAAGGGGCAAATTTGCATGCATATTTATGGGCGGTAAAATTTTGAAATAATCTCTGTATAAATAAGCTGCTATAACTGCATTATATGGCGCCAAATACAAATCCACCCCTTTCTCAGTCATCTATATTACCTTGTGATATAATACTATAGAACATTACCATAGTTTCAATACCCCAACTGTAATAATATATAACATAACCAATTTATAATATTACTGTTTTTCTAGCTTTGCTATCTGTATCCAACAAAATCGGCCTGGTTGAATTGGGCAAGAACCTACATGGTCTAGGTTACACCTTAGTTGGCAGTGGTGGAACAGCATCGATTTTGAGGGGAGCAGGACTGCCTATCAAAGATGTTGCAGAGATTTCGGGAGCTCCAGAAATTCTTGGTGGTAGGGTGAAAACACTGCACCCTGCCGTACATGGAGGAATTTTGGCTAGGTAACATATTAAACTTAAAAGAATGAATCATATTCCTATACTTTTTTAAGCTTTTAAATAATAAAAATAAAAACGCATCACATCAAATAGCAAATACTGTATACATATACAAACTTTTAATGTTTCTCCTAGTAACGATACAAGAGAGTCAACCATGTGCATGTTGATCCACATAATTTTTTGTGACTTTTCACATATAACACTTTATTTGCCCTCAGGCTTCTGCCCTCTGATCAAGAAGATTTGAAGAAGCAGAACATTGACATGATAAAAATAGTGGTGTGCAACTTGTATCCATTTGTCGAAACTGTTTCCACCCCTAACGTTACACTGGAAAATGCTGTCGAAAACATTGACATTGGTGGCGTCACATTACTTCGCGCAGCTGCCAAAAATCATTCAAGGGTCACTGTGGTCTGTGATCCTGAGGATTATCCCAGGATTATCAATGAGTTGAGGACTAGTGCCAATCAAGATACGTCTTTGCAAACAAGGTGAGATTTTCTAAGTAAATTGCACTGTTTCTATAGTGCCGTTTATATAATGTTGGACGGATTTCAATTTTTTACAAGCAGGGTACATTTCTATGTAGGTAGTAGTTTAATAAGGCACAATCCGTTTATCCACTCTTTATTAGTATAATTAGTAAATATTTATCTTAATTGCAAATGGTATCCTACTATAAGACATTAGAAAATGCTTCGATCACTGAAAAATGCTAAGCTTTAATTCCACAGCCATTGAAGAGTCTCCAAAGAAAAAATTAGCTAATGACTCTCAGACTGGAATATGCGCATAAATAAATAAATCGCCAATTATTCATATATCACATGTTATTGAGGACAAATTTATATTAATTATGAACTAACGCCGGGTAACTAAATACCACTTTTACAGTCTACATGTATACATTTCTCAATCTCTGCTAGCAACCGATATCTAGTAAAAACGAAATACGATATAGTTTTTACATTAAAAATAAACGTCAGAGTAAACAATAGATATATCTGGCATAATAATATGTTGTCTTGTAAACAGACATTTTTGCTATCAATAACAATATTAAAGCAGATATAGCTTTACTATGTAGATAACATACAGAAAATATCAACATTGTATGCGATGGAAAATTGCGATATACAAACCGTAGTAGAAAATTGTCAGCGTTATTTAATGGGCAGAATAAATAAACACTGTCCAAATGTGACTAATTTTGGCCACTGTGATTGATTATCTGCAATTGAGGTATTTGTATATTTTGTGTAGATCGCAATTTTCACCCATATAGTAGGTGAATAAACAGAGTCGGAAATATTTTATGTGGCTGATGTGGTGCTCCTGTGTATTCACAAAACTAAAACACTAGTTTGATGTAAATTTCTAAAGAAATGGGCTGTTTTTATTTTTCATCTATAGTTTCAATCTTAAACCGTCTTAAAACTGGTCCTAAGTATTGTACAATAAAAAATCCTGATTGTCATAGACCACTTATATATACTCGTATAATTAAGTAAGTTGACAGAGCTCTAAAATCAAATAAACATAATTTGAAACAACTTGCATTTATCTCGTCAGTGACAGATATCATAATTATTGGAATTTCCTTACTTCTGTATCATAAATAGCAGAAGTTCTAGTAGTCAGTCTCTATATGCTGTGGCCGCACCTTTTTTTACTTTGGTGTCAACAGCATCGACTGCTATGTTCATATTGGTCATTAGCCTCGTGTTCGGTGTAGGCTTTGTTAAGGAACAACACTGTTAATTTTAACCCAACAGTGAATAGAATTTATTTTTGTCTGCAAACACATAAATAAATATCTGCATCTGGCGAGATTCGAACCTGAGTCCTCTGACCACTTGTCCCACGGACGCAACCGCGTCCATCCGACGTGCCACCACGGCCCGTCCGGCTAATACCCCAGTAGCGTGCCAAGGTCTTCGGGGGCCCCCCGTAATTTTTTTCACGGGGCCCCCTCTACACAAAAAATGTACTGCCTATATTGAGTGAAAACGAAACACACTGTCTACGAAGATATTTCAAATCGGTTTATAGATAGAAAAAAAATTGGTGTGACCTCAACATTATATTTTGACTTTTTTCTTTCGAAAAATAAGAATTCATGGACCTTGCATACAATATGATTATACATCGACTAACGGCACATATACGCGTCTTGCCACTTGTTCTAGTCTTTCTGGATTCTACATTTGACCACGTTGTCGTGTTGTCATAAGGCAAAATATTTTTGATTGGATTATGGAAAATTATGAGGTATTACGCCGCTATAATATATGTATAAGTATTATAGTTATTACTTTGTAAAAAGCTTGCTCGAGGTAGTCGAGTCTGATCAGGGCCCCCCGGATGCCTGGCCCTCCCCCACACCGCGGGCCCTTTCGGCACGCCACTGCTAATACCCGTTCCCTCATTCTTTTCTCTGCTCTATCTCCATCTGCATCACTGGGCATCATCGTGAACGACATTCTTCACAGTGCGAGATGAGGTAATAATTATACCATTTAGGAATGTCTTATTATCTTCGTCTAATCGTGTGATCGTTCCTCCTCCTTTGCAGAGAGTATTTTGTTTACAATCTCATGTACAGGGTTGGGATAAAGTATGGAACCAAGCAAATAACTTTGGAACGGATAGAGTGATATTGCTGAAAATTTGCAGGCAAGTGTAGTGACGTCTAATGCACCCGAAGACATTATGTTAGCTATTAATGTACTTCCGGTTTAACCGGAAGTACCGTCAACTTTTTTAATTTAAATGGGACACCCTGTATATTTTTGCAGATTTTAATTCATCTTTTTTTTCCGAATACGTCCATAGTGGGTTTAATATTTCTTTCTTAAAAAATTTGTCTCACAAATTCGTTCGTGGCGGTCTGCGGTCTTCCCGTTTGAGCTAATTTTTTTGTATTTTTTTTTTTAGTCACCGTCAAACGTGTTATAGGACCCCTGTCGGGACGTAAATCATTAAAAGTTGACACACTTCTTTGTGAGTTCTCACGCGATCGCCAAAACCGACTTTGAATGACCGGCATTTTAAACACCTGAAATGATAAAAAAGCTTTATCTTTTCCGTTTTTACAGAAACGAATGCTAAACCCACTATGGACGTATTCGGAAAAAAAATGAATTAAAATCTGCAAAAATATATAGGGTGTCCCATTTAAATTAAAAAAGTTGACGGTACTTCCGGTTAAACCGGAAGTACATTAATAGCTAACATAATGTCTTCGGATGCACTAGACGTCACTACACTTGCCTGCACATTTTCAGCAATATCACTCTTTCCGTTCCAAAGTTATTTGCTTGGTTCCATACTTTATCCCAACCCTGTAAAATGTTCCATGCCTCTACGCTGGATAACATCAGCGGAACCATAGTTCCTGGCGTTAGCTCACCCTCCAGTGTTTGTCTTTCCTCCTGTCTGTATGAAGCCAACCCTTGCCATTACTCTTTTAATGTGTTCTTCGTAACACCTCTTGTTATCTAGTGTGTCCCCAAGGTACACTATGAACTTGCTTGTTGGGACTTGCACTCCCTTCAGTTGGAAGACCATGTTAGCTCTCTTGCTCCTTGAGCCGCGCATTATAACTGCCTCCGTTTTTTCAAGAGCCAACTCAAGCCTGTAATCGCACATCCACTTGTCAAACTTGCACAGCAAAGCGTTGGCATTATGAACAAGCTCTGCCTCTTCATTTGCCACGGTAACTAGTGCCAGATCGTTGGCGTATGCTACCGTTTTACGCCGCTAGGCAGCGAAATCTTCAGCACCCCATCGTACAGGGTGTTCCAGAGTAACGGTCCTGAAGCAGATCCTTGAGAGATTCAACCCACCTCAAGGCTGCACTGTTTTTAATATTAGGTAATTTTAGATATGTAGTGAACTGTGTGTATTCGACTAGAGTATAGCTCATCCTCGGCACAGGCACGTATTTAGGGAAGTCATCCAGGGGGTCCAGACCCCTCCCGAAATGTTATATAATGCCTCTTCATAAATAATTCCTTTCTAGGCAAAACTTAGCTTTGAAGGCTTTCACACACACAGCCGAGTACGACCTGGCCATTACCGACTACTTCAGGAAGCAGTTCTCCAGCGGAACGTCTCAGCTATCCCTCAGATATGGAATGAATCCACACCAAAAACCAGCTCAGCTATTTACCACACTGCCGAGGCTGCCTCTCACTGTGGTGAATGGAGCTCCTGGCTTTATCAATCTGTGTGATGCCTTGAACGCCTGGCAGCTGGTCAAGGAGCTTAAAGAGGCCCTGGGTATACCAGCTGCTACCAGTTTCAAACATGTCTCACCCGCAGGAGCTGCTATAGGAATTCCTCTGGATAAAACAGCGGTGAGTATAGGCCGCAGAGTTAACATCTATAGAGGGAGTGTAAACAACAAAATGCACAGGGTAGCTGACCAGCCAACAAGTAACGGAAATTTTGACAGCTTGAGGGCATTACCAGTGGCGTACGACTTTATATTAAAATTGGATGTTCATTAATAGATTCAGTTATTACTGTGATGCTACAAACTGATATCAATAAGTTGTATTCGTATTTAGCTATATTCACACACTAGCTCTTATTATAATTTCATTGTAACGATTAATAATTTATTATTACCATGACGTGTTTTTCAAAACATATCTAACAGTGTTCTGAAAGGTAGCCTGTTGGAATGGCTGCATCATGTTTTTACTTCAGTAATAAAATATAATAATTGCATTATATAATAATAACCACATCTACAATGACAGCCGCATGACAGCTTAAGGGCACGCCGATTGTAGGTTGCCAGATTTACGACATATTAGAAGTTATTGCTACATTCCGCTATGAAATTTACCATTTTTGAGATTTCATTAAATCATTACAAATTATCTTCACGTAAATCAGTTACATTGCAAGTATATTGGAATGTATAGTTAAATACCCAGTTAAATACTTTGTGTTCAAACTGCGGAAACTGCCAGATTTTGAAGAAACTGGAAGCGGACGAAGAAGAGTGGCAATAGCGCTATTATAGATGTTGGCTGGCCAATATTCAAATTAAGCTCCATCTAGAGATGTTAACTCTGCGGTATAGGTAGTATTTCAGATGAAAAGCGTATTTTGTTAATTCACTTCTTGTAGTTGTTATTGCTAAAGTGGACAAGTTAGACTCAAAATTTTCGGTAGGAAGTAAAATTTGCAGGAAACAAACTTTCACGAGTAACTTGAAAATACATTGGAGTTTTAAAGCCATAGATGTAGTATGACAAAACCTCGATATAAGTTTCTAAATAACATCAGCAATCATTTCGTAGGCTAAGCTGTGCATGGTAGATGACATTCACGACCAATTGACGCCCATCGCTACGGCGTACGCTAGAGCTCGTGGAGCTGACAGGATGTCCTCCTTTGGAGATTTTATAGCCCTGTCTGACGAGTGCGATGGCATTACCGCCAAAATAATATCGAGAGAAGTGTCGGACGGCATCATAGCTCCTGGCTACACCACCGAAGCCCTGCAAGTGCTCAGCAAGAAAAAGAACGGCGGTTACTGCATTCTACAGGTAATACCAATACCAATATACAATGAGTACAGTTCTCATTTTAGTAAAAGAAATTGATTTAAATTATGTAATTTTCGAAATCTTTTTTGTCATTTATGCAATACGGCAAATGTAAATGTATCTATCGATATATTTTATATCGATCTACAGCAGATAGGGCGCATTATCGCTGTTGAGAGGAAAATTTTCTATAAACAGTTTGCATTCTATTGAAACCTCTTTCAATGATTTTCCTTAATCAACTAGAAATTTCTGTGATAATAACATAATCCCTCTGTTTGTTTCTTAGATAGACCCATCATATGTTCCAGACCCAATAGAACGTAAAATCTTGTTCGGTCTGACTTTGGAACAGCAACGTAACAATGCAGTCATAGACAAATCTCTGTTTACGAATATCGTTTCTGACAACAAAAATCTACCAGAATCTGCAGTTAGAGATCTCATCGTAGCCACTATAGCATTGAAGTATACTCAGAGTAATTCTGTTTGCTACGCCAAAGATGGACAAGTAATTGGAATTGGTGCCGGTCAGCAATCTAGGATCCATTGTACTAGGTAAGAAAATGTTCCATATAATAGATTTAAAAAATGGAGTTACATTAAGTCAATCTATTTAATAATAATAATCTTTATCTTCCAATAAGTTTTAGATTTACAAAAGAAAATACATGCTTAAACTATACTATAATAGGAAAACCTCAAGGAGGAGGTCAACTAAATAGTTATCTTCCACTCAATCCTTGTTGTTAATGAAGAAAAAAGTATAAATGGAAATTTGACAATTAAAACTAAATCTACAAACTAAACACGTGTAAATGTATTCTACTTACGACTTGCTCATGAAGTGTTTTTTGTTTGACTCTTCCACGGAAAATAACTAATCATTTTAAGGAAAGAGGGGGATTGTTGTATCACTTAAGCTACACCCGAATAAAACGGTTTTATGTGGCTTAGTGGCTACACATCGTAGGAATAAATATCTCGAAACTACGCATAGGTTTTTAAAAACGCTTTAAGACTTTCACAGACTGGCGCGAACTATTCGTGCCTATCGTGGATTCGCCTTAGTTGCGGAAGTTTCGCGTTAGCTGCGGTAACGATAGTCGCTTACCTGTTTACACTTAGGCGTCACAACGCAGACGGTGTCGCAAAGAAGGTATTGTTAAAAATATAAAATAAAACACATAAATGACACTTCTACTAGTTAAGTCTGACCCAAGGAGGGCAGCAAGAATTTCATTTTTTACCCGACACAAATCCACGGAAAAAACAATGTTTTTGGTTTGACTCCCTTTCGGTGGAGCTACTAACCTGTGAATTTTATTTTTGATAAATATGGCTTGAATGAAGTGGAAACCAGAACACTGATATAAATATTGCAGTGAAGTGAAATAATCTCCAGTTATCGTTCTAATTTCAATTGGTGTTAGTTAAAGCGCCTCTCATGTATCAGTTTAATTTTTTTAGCACGTTACGTCACAATCTAAACGAATTTGAAAATGGTGTTTTGTCACTCTAAGTACCTATATAAAATATTACTAAGAATAATATATTTTTCTCATAGATCTCATCAGATTTTTAATTTTTGTTATGGGTACTTGAATAATGTGCTGTTACATCATGATTATTCATAAAAAGTGATCGGTACCTTATAAAAATGTTTTTTAAAATCGAATGCTCTTAAGTTACTTTTTATAAGCGGGCGGACTATAGAATATGTATGTTGACGACCTTTTGAAAAGAGATTAGAAGATTAGAATTTACACCTTTTTTCCATAATCTCGTCTAAGTTATGGCAATATTTGATTAGACCCATCTAAGTATTATTTTTATATTTGTAGACTGGCAGGTAGTAAAGCAGATAACTGGTGGTTAAGGCAACATCCCAAAGTCATTGGTATGAAGTTCAAGAAAGGAGTCAAAAGAGCAGAAATCTCGAATGCCATTGATAACTTTGTCAGTGGTACAGTTGGTAAGTAAACTGTGTGATATCATCTGCATCAATCAAATTTTTTAGGTTAAGTACAGCTATGTTGTATTCATTGAAGCAACTGTTTTTGATACGTTCGGTATTGTTTCGGATTTATATTGATGTCTGATTCACTTTAAATTATAATAAAGCCAAAAAAAACAGCTGACCTTGAACTTCGACAGAGTCTGAATCTGAAACCGTTGTTTATCGGAATTTTTTGTGTATTTTTCACTATGATGTATTCATATTATTTTTTTCCATGCAGGTAAAGATATGGACCGATCGTTCTTCGAATCTCTGTATGACGAAGTACCCATAGAGTTTAGTGAAAATGAAATATCCACTTGGTTAAGCAAGCTCAGTGGAGTGGCATTGGGATCTGATGCTTTCTTCCCATTTAGAGATAATGTTGAAAGAGCTAGATTGGTATGTATATCACAGGTGTTTGCCAAAAAGGCATAGATGTTTGTTTAAAAGTTATGACCGGAAAAATGTACAGTACTGTACAAAATATAGAGCATCAACAAGTTGAGATGAAGAACTTGAAATTTTTTATATGTTATATGTAACCTTCTTAATAACTTTAATTTATTAATTTGATTAAATAAAACAAAAAAATTGTTTATAAAAAAATAAATATCAAGAGGTTGATATATATCGGATATATATCGATATATCCGGTATTTTGATATTTAAGAAATATTAAATATAATATGATATTTTAGAACCCTGCCGTCCATACAAAAATTAAAATAAATTGGAATGAACTCAATTGCAATTTAATTGAATATGAGTTTCATACAATGTAACTGCTCATTGATTAAAAAGCAACCGCTTAAAGACGGGTTCTCACGATTCAATTTCGCTGAATCAGTTTGACTGATTCAGTGATACTGAAACTGAACAGATAATGAACATGAGAACACATTTTCATTAAAACTGATCAGTGGGTCTGTACTTTCAGTCAAAGTGAAAGCCAGTCCTACTTTTCATTCATTTGATTGAATCAGTATTAAAAAATGAATACAAACTGACGTGCGAGAATATTTTCAGTCATCATTATGAGTGTCAGTTTTGGCACTTCAAGGTTAGGCATGAAATGTGTTGAACAAACGTCGTTTTCATTAATGTTCAATTAGTTAAAAATGATTCATTAAAACTGAACAGTGAGAACAAACGTCGCTTCCATTAACACTGATCAGTCAAACTGATTCAGCGAAACTGAACAGTCAGAACCAGCCTTACGGTTCAGTTTTGCTGATTCAGTTTGACTGGTTCAGTGAAACTGAACAGATAATGAACATGAGAGCATCTTTTCAGTAAAATTGATCAGTGGGTTTGTGCTTTCAATTAAGGTGAAAGCCAGTCCTACTTTTCATTCATTTTGACTGAATCAGTATTGAAAAATGAATACAAATGTCAAACTGACGTGCGAGAAACTTTGCCGTCATCATGAGAGTCATCAGTTTTAGCACTTCAAGGTTATGAAAACGTCGTTTTCATGAATGCTAAATCCGTTAAAATGATCCATTAAAACTGAAAAGTGAGAACAAAGGTCGCTTTCATTGATGCTGAATCAGTCAAACTGTTTCAGCAAACCTGAACAACCACTGAAAAGTTGTCAAATCGCCCAAATAATTGGAAATATTTTCATTACAGAGTGGAGTATCATACATTGGCGCCCCATCTGGATCAACAAATGATGCTGCTGTCATCCAAGCTTGTAATGAATACAACATTGTGCTGGCGCACACAAATTTGCGTCTCTTCCACCACTAAATTCTGTTTAATGTATTTTTATTATATTAAAAAATAAAAACAATCTCATCATTTTGTTGTATGATGCAACTGCAACAAAGTGGGGCATAGGACTTTTTTGTTCTATCTGTCTAAGCTTGTTACAATTCTCATTTTGATACCTTTCTTCATATTCACATGCATATGATCATGCAGTATTGAAGTATCACCCCACCTAGGAATCTTTGTAATGCATTTTTTGATGTCTTGATGGATATATTTGGTCCAAGCAGTGTATATTCTTTTAGGAAGGTTTGGTCTTATATGAGGGAAAACATCACATAGAAATCGTACTATATAAATCTTTATAAAACACAATATTTGATTATAAAAACTCATTTTAAATACATACATTCATTTTGTCTGTCTCTATAATTTATTGCTGTATGTTCTTAGATCTATCCTGTGCTAGTCCAAGTAGTTCACAATCTGCTTCTAATAAAGTAAGGTCCTTTTCATATCCTAAGAACTTTGAAGATAGCTCTAGCTCCTTTATGCGAAGTCTCACTTTTGCTCCTCTAACATAGTTACTGCAAAATCATAATTATTCTATAGCCCGAGTCAATACCATTTATAATATATCCTTTAAAAATTTGATGTAAAAGTCCAAGTTCAAAACATGTAGTCATGATACATTTCATTAATATTTCAAATATCTTTTTCATTCATTTTTTATACCTATTTTTCTGTCCAAAGATAGTCTATTTTATGAAGTTACCCAATACGTTCTGTATATTATAGCATATTTGGATTCTTTGGTCAATTTATGTATCACATGGGACTTAAAGTGAACCACCCTCTCACAGCAGCCGTGGTACTCTGGTATTTAGGCTCTGCCTACACTGTCTGCTCAGTTATAAAAAAAAACATTTAGGCACAAATCACCATTTTTGATATACACAAGTAGATATCAGAAAAGGTTTTAATATCTGACTATAAAACTTAAAAGGTGGACTTTGTGATGTGCTGAATGTCTAAAAGGCACCATAATGTCAACTAGTAACAAAATGCTAGAAACTCACAAGTCCAACAGTACCATCCCCACCTCTGGGGTAAGACTACTAGCCACTTCAAAAACGTGTGGTTTGTGCCTGACCTTGTATTTTCAATGTCAGTATTAACCATTTTTATGAAGTTTTTAAAGATCTTTTCATAAACCTTCCAATAATTCCTTAATATTGCATTTGTTGGTTCCTTAGGTTGGGTCTAACCCAATTTTTTTTTGCTTTTATGGGTGGAGAATACAAAACAGCTACCATAATAAATAATAATTGTTTCAGAGCAATTCACTACTAAGAGCAGGCCACATTTTCTAACAGGGATTACAAAGTTCACTAATTGCTTTCTATATGTGGGTAGCAAATGATGATTTATTTCTGTATTCATGTACATATTATATAGTTGTTTATTTTGCAAATATGAAAGATGCCTTGTTTTTTTAGTACACCCTACCCTTAAACTAGACACACAACTGGTATAAATAAATATTGCCTATATGTCATGTTGGTTAAAAAAGCAATCAGAAATTTAAATATCCAAATCAAATCCTTACAAAATCTCTATTTATCAGTAATTTTTGAAAGTTTATAACTTAACAACTCAAAACATGTTTTGTTTCACATATATTTTATTATCATCAACCTGGCTTCTGATGAAGGTTTGTAAGTGAACAGTCAACATTTTTTAATACATAAGAATATTGTATTTAGACTAGGTGCTTTCAAGCATAATAAGAATCAAAAGGATGCATAGCAATCTAAAAAATGTTCCATACCTTTTAAATCTTAAAATCAAAGTCTTAAATTGGGTAACATTAGTAAGGAACCTGTTTAGGTTAATAGTTTTACCAGGTTAAATACTTTTGTTATCAAATTTCTGAGATATTTATCCACCTTTCCAGTTATAGGCATTATATTAGAATAAAGCTTTATCATCTTACCTAGCATTTCTTTTTGGTCTAGAGCAAACACAATGGAACTTCCAACCAAAATCTATGTACAAATCGTCTTCAACAATGTGGAATATTTTGCCAGTAACAATTTTACCTTCAGGATCTCCTAACTAACAGAAATACCAAGTATTAGATGACATATTACTGTGTGTTTACCAGTGTATATAACTTACATCAATGAACTTTGAATTTCTGAGAAGTGAGGCAAAGTTATAGCTGACTGGCTTTGCAGCTTCATCTTTCATTTGTTCAAATTTTTGGAAAGCCTTTGCATAGCCTCCAGCTTCTTGAGACTTAGGCGAATTTTCGTTATGAGTGCAATAAGATGCCAAGCTGTTGCACGATTTCAAGTCTTTTACTGTAGCTCTTCTTGTGATTAACCGTACCAGAGCCATTACAATTTTCAATAAAATACTTTTAGAAAAATGTTGGTATAAGTTTGAATTTGTTTTTAATTTTCAAATAAAGACTAGGTTAGGTTATGTTATGTCATGTACTTGTCAATCTTGTCATGCACTTTAGGCCTTTACGGAAACACTGATCTGGATCCGGATAGATCAGTTATACGTCAAACAGCTGTTGAGGGCTGTTCCAAATTACGGTTCTATCAGCGTCCCAGAACTGATTTCATCATGCCCCGCCCATTTTACAGTTCTAAAAACACACAAAATGGGCGGAGGATGATGAAAACAGTTCTGGGACGGTGATAGTACCGTAATTTGGAACAGTCCTCAACAGCTGTTTGACGTATAACTGATCTATCCGGATCCAGATCAGTGTTTCCGTAAACGCCTTTTGTGTCATGCAGTATGCACCATGGGAGGGCTGAATGCGCTGAATCTACTCATCCATCCTCATCTCAGGATCTCACCACTCATGGCCGACTCTACACTAGGCCGGAGCCTTAGATGTGGCAACGTGGCTTAGTTGTCAAATAGTGGCCCTATAGTTTCAGAATAATTATTACATTTTATATGTATTAGAGTTAATCTCGGTTAATAAATTAAGAAAAATACTTTTTAGAACTACTACTACTAATACCACTTACATCTGATGTCTCTTTCATCACAGTCAGACACTACAAAATAAAAATAAACGCAACCTGTTTCCTGCTGCCACTTCCATATGAACACTCAATTTACTTTGTAAATTATCACTTGAGCTAGAAAAATTCACTATTAGGTCACTGTGAAGCCATTCTTGCTGGTCTTGATTTCCCTTTCACTATCAAATCCTTTCATAGGTACGCCCCAGGCCATGCCCAGATGAGTTCTATTAACTGTATTTTTCTGTGATATTTGGGAGGTCCAGAAAACATTATAGGTACCACATTGTGCTTTAAAATAGGTTTTATCCTTTGAAATGTTTGTCAATTATTGTCTTTATCCTTATAAATATAACCAGCCCTTCCGAGGAATACCTTTCACCCACTTCTGTTTATGTCCCTTATCGGACGCACAATTGCTAGTGCAACCTGGTGCTACACACTTTGCAGGCATCTTTTTATCTTTATAGTTTCATTTGTGCAGGTAAATAAGTAGAAACCCATTCAAAATCACCTTGCAACGTTCTTTTTAATCTGGAATAAGGTTATGTTGGGCCATGGTTTGGTAGTCCTCTACTCATGCCTCTACTGGGCTGCAACCTGGTACTACACGCTTTGCAGGCATCTTTTTATCTTTATAGTTTCGTTTGTGCAGGTAAATAAGTAGAAACCTGTTAAAAATCACCTTGCAATGTTCTTTTTAATCTGGAATAAGGTGATGTTGGGCCATGGTTTGGTAGTCCTCTACCGGGCTGCAACCTGGTACTACACGCTTTGTAGGCATCTTGTTATCTTTATAGTTTCGTATATGCAGGTAAATAATTAGAAACAAATTAATAATCACCTTCTAACCATATTTTCTGCACCTGGAAGAATACACATGACATAACAACAAATGAAAACACGGCCTGATCTCTAACGTTGCCATATTTCAATGCTCCGGCCTAGTGAGTAGAGACGGCCATGCACCACTGAAATTCTGTGCCTGTGCTCTCTGGTGGCTAACGAGAAACTTCGCTATCCAACGTCTCACGTCATCTCACGTACATCACGTGACAACTCAGGAATCCACGCTCTGTGACGCAGTGTATATGTTTTGTGCACACTGCACGTAGACGTGAGACACTGTCAAAATTTTGTGCTGTCAAATCAATGAAGTGTCAATACCTATGGAATGTCCCCGTCCCATTTAAACAATGTACCACTTTTGCGGACGACATAAGAAAGAGAGGTCGGTGAGAGAGATAGAGCTAGACAGGAAAAAAGCAGGCATAAGAAAGAGAGGTCGGTGAGAGAGATAGAACTAGTCAGGGAAAAAGCACAGCCACCTACCTCCTAACTAGCTATGTGGAGCATTGGCAAATCTTCTGCCGTTTTCCCTGACTAGCGCTATCCCATTCTAGCCGCAAACGAGTGCACGCGTGCCCCTTCCATAGGTATTGACATTTCATTGTGTCAAATCGTGTTGATTTCAGGTTAGGAAAAAAATATAAAGAATTTTATTTTATTCATTTATTTTATTGGTTGTCCTTGTTTTGTTCTTTGTAGCAGTTTGCCTTTGATTAAACTACAAACTATGTTTGTAATGCTGAATAAGTGAATTACACTTTAATTAATTTTACTTATAGGATGGATAAATATATCAAGGGTGAATGTAAAGGGATGTGCCCTGAGGAAGAAATAAGACTGAGAGAAAACGAAAGGCTGCTACATATACTAGAGATATTACCTGGTACAGAAAAAGACAGAAAACCTAAAGCAGACAGAAATAGAGTAGTGAAATGCTTCAGTAGATCTGCAGCTGGAAAAAACATGGAAAACCCAAAAAATCTTCGTCCTGCAAGTGTTTTATTGCGTACTATAAACTACCTATTATTTGATGTTATATCTAGGGAAGATGTACAGTACAGTGTCATATATGACTTTATAACAGATAGACTTCGCTCTGTAAGACAAGACATGATTATTCAGAATCTTTCAAGGGGCTGTAGCATTACAATTTTACAACCCATGATAAGATTTCATGCATATTCTGCTTATAAGCTGTGTCAAGAAGATATCAATGTTTTTGATCCTCACATAAACAAAACTCATCTGCAAGAATGTTTAAAAAGACTTTTGAGCATATATGACGAATATGACTATATAGAATGTATAGCAGGTGAGAATAGTGATGCTACTGGTGAATTTATGAAAATGAATAGGCCCCAATTTGAGGCAATGTATGTACTTATTAACATAGGTGATTCAAATGCAATAAATAGGATTTTGAATATTGCACCAAAGTGGAGGACTTCCATAGTGAATTTGTCTCTTAAGATATCATTGCTTTATAGTAAAAATAATTTTGTGAAAGTCTTTAAGAAGATTTTAAACTTGCCAGTTTTACTTGCACTTACTGTTAGTTTAAATTTTCCTGAAATGAGGAAGAAATGTTTGAAAATAATGTCCATTGCATACAGTAGTAAACAATTAACTGTTCCTTTGGATTTTTTGGAAGATCTCTTACTATACAATAATCAAGATCAAGTGAAGGATGATTGCAAGTACTATGGCTTAGAAATACATGAAAATAGTGTATTATTTAATAGAAATTCCTTCACTGACAAGCCTGTTCCAAAACCTAGACATTGTAGGTTCATTGAAAAAAAATTATGTAAAATCAGTATACCAAAAATCCTAATGTATAATAGCTAATTATATAAATTATTATCAATTAATTTTTTTATTACTTTATTACTTCATATTAACAGTATCTCAGATGTACATCAGGGTAAGTTGGAATGGTATTGTGTAATGCTTTGGTGGCCATGGTCCAATGAACTGTTGGTTCTCGAGATGTTCAGCCATCATCAACATGCCCTGCTGTTGACAGGCTTCCCTGCATGGCATCCTCAGAAGCTATTTCCTGCTCAGCATGCTCTGAGCAACTGAGCCAGCTGAAATTTATTTCATGAGAATTAAAAAGTGTTTTCGATATAGAAAATATTTAATACAACTATGTAGTTGTGCTTAAAGGGGGCAAACATAATTTTTTGTTATGAATAAAAATGAGCAAGATAGCCCACTTGATCAGATTTGCACCTGTGTGATAGTAAAAAAGATGGGACGATTTTTCAAGAATGACAAGCTGTTTTTCATGCTACATGGATAGCCAGCATTCAAAACTATTCAGTTGTGCTTACTTTATGGATGCTAAAGAAGACACCAAAATCTTATGAATTATATTTCACCTCTCATTAAAAATGCAACCTGTTGCACTTAATCTCACTTTATATTATTAAAAAAAAATCCTTGATTGGACTGTCCTAATGTTCTAGTCATGAATGTCATCATGCATTATAAGAGATAGGTACATATTATACCTTTTTCACTACTCGCAAAAAAACGCTCATGAGATTGCGAGTAGCTACAACATTAAACTCGTTAACGGCTTTGATTCTCAAACGCGATTACACAAAGAAAGAAGTTACTCGCGATCCACAATCCATGCAGATTATTTATTTGGAGTCCGTCAGTCCGCCTGGTCCGGAACGCCTAAATGTCCGACCGATACTCTACATTCGCATTTCAGCTTGAACTCGCGCAAAACCATAATATTTGTTTCCTATAATATACCGTGTTCAAACCGAAATTGAAATTATTTAATATCAAGGTCTCCGCCTAGTCTAGAGACCCTAATAGTAACCCTCGGAGGCCTCGGACTCTCGCAGAATGGTTGCCGTACTGGTACTGCACCCAAGGCCAAGGAAAGAATACATTATGACGGCCGGTTGCTGTACTTGTACGATTACGCGCACAATGACTTCAGACGGCTATCGTACGCATTTAATTTTTTTTGTACCCTACAGGGCTGCTGCCGCATACGACAGCCTCCCATTTACACATAGCCGGACGCTATAAATGTACGCCTGAAATGCATTACTGTCGCCGTACAGGTACGGCTGCTGTAAGCATTTTTTTTGTCTACATTGGTGCTACCGTAGTGCCGTGTCTGTACGGCAGCCTGCCCTTCACACAGCAGGGCGCCGTATATGTACGTCTAAAATATCTGAAATGTATAGAAGTACGGTAGTTGTCCTTCGCCGTCCTTCGAAGTTCGAAGATTAAATTCTACCAACGATAAAAATAATATTCCAAGTGCACAATACTATAAATACGAGATAGTAATGTTGGCATTTGCCATTGGCCAACTCTATTATTTGTCCATCGATACTCGGATTAATTCTTAAATACTTGATTGTAGCGAGTATTTTCACCAAAGTTCTTCCATCACTATTTTAACACTGACAACTGACAAGACGGAAGACACTTGACTGTCAGTGCATCTGTCGTCTGTGACACCTGACACTTGAGCTGAAAAAGTGACATCTCAGCTGACAAACCTAAACCACGACGAGTGTAAAGTTTCAATATTTTTTTTACAAAAGGAAAAGATTGTTTGCGGTTTCTAATATCTAGTTTTTCTCGTTTTGCTCTAATTGCTCCTGCGGTTCCTTCTATGACTCAGTGCTTCGTATCCTCAAGAAATCTGACCGCTAATATGCAGGCTGTGAGTACTTTTTCAGTTATACTTTCAGGATTTTATTTGAAACAATAGGTGTGGTTGGGTTTGAGTGACTATTATTTAACCCATATTTTTTTGCTTTTCATAGATGAAACCCAAATCTTGCGATACATTTGTTGTATTACCTCCACTGACTAAGTATGGGGTTATCTTTGGTAAGAATTCTGATAGACCTCAAGGGGAGGTACAAGAGATTGTGTATCATCCTTCTAATGACACGCCAGATCCACTAAAGGTAAGCTGAACAAGAGGGATCCTACCATATGTCCTAAATTCATTATTAGCAATCATGCTTTGATTAAACAGATGTTGGAGTATCAAAATTTGAATATTCACATCTCTACCATATTTAGACCATTTTGAAAGATAATGTCAAGCATATCATCCTATGTGGAATATAATAACTGTAATTGTTACTTATCTTTCAATCTCAGTTGCTGTTATTAATTCTTAGTATTTTGATTACTTCTTTAGTAATTTGTTTTGCCAATAGTTGCTTACTATTAACTGCTGATTGTATTGCATAATCAGGTCAGTAAAAAAAAAACACTTGATATCTTACTAGACCCCCTACCCCTTGTGATATTTTGTGACTTTTGTCAAACCCCTCCTCCCCCTTTCAAACCTCATGTGATTAATGGATGGCCCCTATCACGTTAGACCATGATCAGTCCTATATGTTGTTACCACAATTGATGGCACCAACTCTATGTAGATATCTAAGTGGTTTGGTGACTACACCTTTTTCAGCTGTAGTTTCTGAAGCGTCTTGTGATAATAGAAGATGATCAAGTTAATTTTCCAACTCGTCAATTGTAAATTCAGACGGACAGGTATAAATTACACGTGACAGTTGGAAATTACAAGTGGCAAGTTGGAAAATATACTTGACCGTTTTGAATTATCACTTGACGCTTTAGAAACTACAGTTGGAAAAGGTATACATGAAGGATTAGAGACTTCCATTGGCAGTTTATGCATATCCTGATCTTAATAAAGTCTTAATACAGCCTGACAATGTTGCTTTTGCTCAGTATTTATTCATTTGGTGCCATCAATTGTGATAACAAGGTATAGATAATTTACTTTTTGCTGTTAGCTTTTAGTGATTACTTTTTTCTTATGTTTTTAATATTGTTATTTATGAATAAGTATAAAGGAATACTCATACTTCATTTCATATTTGCTTATGGCAGGCACAATGAGCTTCCATTTGATTATTACTGAATTGAAATAATTTGCACTACTCATTTGATTCTGATAAGTTTCATTCTATATGTTTTAGTGCACGTATATTGAAGTTGAACCATCTGGTCCTACTAAGGCTGTAATTCTAAGCAAACCAAATTGGATGTGGGGAGCAGAAATGGGAGCCAATGAATGTGGTGTTGTTATTGGAAATGAAGCTATTCATACAAATGACAATGAGGGTGACCATGACCCTACAGTAAAGAGGTTACTTGGCATGGATCTTGTCAG
Organism: Callosobruchus maculatus; assembly: GCA_951848785.1. Classification (NCBI taxonomy): domain Eukaryota; kingdom Metazoa; phylum Arthropoda; class Insecta; order Coleoptera; family Chrysomelidae; genus Callosobruchus; species Callosobruchus maculatus. The sequence goes on from CATOUR010000029.1 coordinate 8,329,103, forward strand.
GTAGCATTTGGTTATATTATATTTATAAATCAGTGTTTAAGATTGAACTTGATACATTCTATCACTGGCCCATCATTAAAAAACTACATATGCTGGAAGACATTCAAAATTAACTTTTTGTAAAATCATTGGCCATTGGACAAAATTTGTCACCTTGATAAAGGCCATAGAGGTTGGAGGTAACGAAACCTCAGTACAGTTTATATATATTGCGATTTAGGTCCCTGTAACACATTGCAGATTCCAGACCATCTCGCCAGCAGTTTATGCTGTGGCATATATGGTTTTTTATTATTGGGCCAGTAAAATGAGATGACCCAAGACAACCATATACCATATAGGATACTTTCAGAAATTATATCAACTTGATATATTATACAATGGCAATATGACTGCTTTTTAAGGTACCAACTCTATTTAATGAAGATGGGCTACAATTTTGGCAAATGCTTCACAATCTTGTACTCTCTTGAGAAGATCATGGGAATCCAGTCTCTGACATTATTTAGCCATGAGCTTTCTCTGTGCCCTAGCTCTTGCTAAGAGATTATATGTGTTGTTTTGATATTTGTAATGAGGCCTGTTGAAGGTATTCATTACGTTTAGTGGTACATACACATCTCAAAGCCTACATTAGTCCATTCAATTCATCATACTGATCTTCATTCTCCAGAGATTTTCTCCATAAAATATTATTTTAATAAAAAATAGTTTGGAGAGATGAGATTGATTAATAGATTATCTGCCTACTATCAGAGCTTATGTTGGGAGAACTAACTGTGGATGAGTTGATGAGTAAGAGGTATATTGAAGAACATACCATAAGAGTGATATGACTGTGTTATTGATATTTTCTTGTCTTATAGTGTACTAAATATTCAGTCATAATATTGAGGCATTCATACATCATTGGTTCTCATTTGGATTCATTAACAATGCAGGTCAAACAACCCTATGTTCTTTAAGTCCTCATAAATATGTTTTTAGCTAGCTACGAGTTTTCCTTAAAAAGCTGTTGGAGTTAATAGATGTTATGCGAAGTTATTTTTTTTTAAAACTTTTGTGCTTAAACCAAAGCTTCTAGATGCAACTGGAATGTTATAAAACAGTATTTGTTGTGTATATGGTTTTATTTATTAACCACTGAAAAGGGTTGTGTAGATGAGAATTCTTACATTCTTCGGACATCTACAGAGAACTGATAATATGGAGAAACTTGTAGTTCAGGGTGGATATGTGTATCATGAGCGCCACTGAACTGACAGTAAACCACGAACGATGGCGAGCTACAGTTCTCAAACCTGTTGATAATATTTGGGTCGGCAATACTCTAGTCCCGACTTGATGCATTTTACGAGTTCACAACATGTCTGTTGAGACATTGTGGCTATGATGATCATGATGAAAAGAGTTGCATTAATAACTCAATGCTGCTTTCCGTTAGCATATTATTAATGTTAAAAAATATTCCTTGAAACTGGTCTTAATCTGGTTTAACCACATTAATTTGATGCTGGATTGTTTCAAACTTAAAAAATACTAAAATAATGCCTAAACCACCCTCGGTACTAACTATAACCTCTTATTTCCCAGACTTGGGCTGGAGCGCAGCTCAAGTGCAAATGAAGCTTTAGATGTGATAACTCAACTGCTTGAAAAATATGGCCAAGGTGGACCATGTTCAAAAGATGACCCAGGATTCGTTTATCATAACTCATTCCTCATTGCTGATCCTACAACTGCTTGGGTGTTGGAAACTAGTGGAAAACATTGGGTCGCAGAACAGGTCACTAGTGAGTGAGCTTTAATGATTCTTATTTTTTATTAGCGCTCCACATAATCCTAGCTTGCATTTCAAGTCACTGATTTTAGTAAAGCTGAGATTTTGTATGTGTGTGAGTGAGTGTTGTATATTCCTTTACTGCTACTGACAAATAAAATAGATGGATGATTGTATACAGCTGCAATCATTTCTCATACATACAAAACTAATAAAAGAAATGTGTCTTAAGAAAGCTGACACTATGTTGATTCACTTTTTTATGATTTTTTTGTGTCATTTGGTATGAATGGTATGAAGTAATTCGATAATAACATTGCAATCAACCATATTTGTACTTTTCTGAATGTTATCTACTTTCTCGTATTTTTTATATAAGTATTCATCTTGAAGCAACTACAAAAAAGCATTTTTGTTGTATTTTTGTAGTGTCTTTAGCCTCGCTCTTTTTGGGGGGCCAATGATTGAAACCAACGATGATCAAAAAATATTTTTATCATCATTGACTGAAACAAATCAGCTTCTACTACACTTAGTATGGCAACACCATGCCATTTTGTTCTGCAGCTATCCTGAATGTAGTGTTTATTGCTGTTCAATTTTTCAGGTGGATATAGAAATATATCCAATGTGTTGACCATCACTACCCAAATAGATAAAAAGTCTGCAGGCCTTGAGGAATATGTCAAATCTAAGGGGCTTTGGAATGGAGATGTATGTGCTTTTTTTTTGGTTAACTTTAATTTAGGTTGTGCTTCAAAATAGGCTTTGTGAATATGTTTCAATTTTTAAAGTTTATTTATTTGTATAATATGTAGATTGCCCAGAAAAAATTAATAATTCTCATTTTCCAACCGCATTGCCTGTCATCAGTTATTTCTTATAGAATATTCAATGGTATATTGTATTTGATTACTGAAAATTGTGATGAAATCAACATTCACGGTCATGCTTTTCAGGGAGACTTCAACTTCTGTGAAATATTCAGTGGAGAGAAGAAACCAGGTGCTGACAGATATGTAGCAGGAGAAAAGCTTCTTGCTGAGCATACTGCTGCAAAAAGCTTCAAAGAGACAGATATGTTCAAAATATTGCGAGACTGTGAATCTGGGATTTGTAGATCCCGTGATGAGCCTTTTCCAACAGCTAGTGCACAGGTGATAGTAACAGCTTACATAATTCTATAGTCACAACACTGCTGTTTTAGCTTAGTAATGATTTCGTTAGGTATAAACAAGAATAAACAAATATACCCATCCACTGTACCTTTGTTGGCTACCCCATGGCCGTGTTATCATGTCTGCTAATACATACTGGTTAACATACCTATATGTTTGCCGACTTGGCTTACGATTTTTATTGTTAGATTGACCCCGCTCACATGATCACTATCTTATATTACAGGTATCTGTTTTGTCCACTGAGAGACCTAGCATTCACTGGTTTACTGGGACACCAGATCCCTCAAAGTCCGTCTTCAAACCATTCATTTTTACCAAGAATGCTGTTATCTCCAAACATACAAGATGTCCTGGTGAGAATGTAAGTAGTTTAATCAGATAATACATATCAAACATTGGCATTCTGACCAATTAATTTCTTATTTTTATGATTCATGATGAGATTATGTTTTAATTTATGCTTAGACATTTAAAAGATTGTTGAAGAATACTTGAGTCCTACTAACTGACATGTAGCAGGTCTTCACACTTGTAAAAATGATACGGTGATGATCTTTTGGAAGTCAGAAGATAATCGACTTTCTTTATATACATAGATGTCACTTCAAATAATTGCAAAACAATAAAGCTTTGTGATTAATACTTGCTATTTATGTGGGATCAAAGCCAAAAGAATAAACCTCAAACAAATTAATGTTCAAATGGAAAGAAAGGACCTAAGTGTGAATTATCAAAGCAGAAAAATCATCTATGGATTTTATTCCTTTATATTTAGAAAAATGTTCCAGAATTAAAATTTGAAATTCTCATGATTTATGGTTTGGGTTTTCTCTCATGGTTTTTTGCATGTCTATGTTGTCGATTCCCCTCGTCTTTCTGTATACAAAACCTAACTGGTAAATTTTATTTTCTGGGGCTCAAACTATTAACTTGAAATATTAGAAAGCGTTGGGCCAAACAGCATAGGCAGTGAGGTTATGTTTTTTCCCAACACTTACAAAATGCTTGGCTTCACAATATATAGATATTGTCTGATCTCTAAATATTCTACTTTCAGGAACCTCACACGCTATACACATTACATTCTGCAGCTATAAAAAAAGATAGTGACGTTCAGCAATTGTTGAAGAAAATGGAGGCCGAATGTGTGGAGGAATTGGAAACCGTAATAGAAAATGTAGGCGAAGATCTATCTGAGTTTGACGAATTAATGAAAGATTGCGTCGAAACGGAAGTGAAGTTCTACCGCTAAAGTATCCACAGGCGTACCGATTTAGTACTTTTGTATGAAAAAAAAAAAAAATAAGAACAAGTCTGCTACTTTAAAGTCGAATTTTTTGGAGTAGTGTAAGTTGGAAGACACTGTTTCTTATGATTAGTTTAACCTTGTTTAATGGAAACGCGATCATGTTGAATATGATGTAAATTGCACAATGTATGCCCTAATGTAAAGAAACAGTGAAGAGTGGACCAGGAATGCAAGGGCAGGCTAGACAAGGACAGCCTGCTTCGGCTTTGCAATTACCTATTACTTGTCTGACCTGCTGGAGATTAAGCATTAAGTCACATTATAAATGTCATGCTGTGGAAATACCTGCCCACATTAATTTCATGGAAGTTGCATAGTTATTCTATTAACCAAAAGCTTTGGTCCAATAACTGGACCAAGGACCAAACATTATGTGACATTATATTTCAGCAGTGATAACTAACAGTGATAATCTGAGTGATTATAATAGATAGATAGGTGAGACTTTTGCCATTTATGTTTGCTTAGAATCGCTTCTTTCTCTTCGAGCACACGTTTTATTTATAACTCTGAAGCAATTATTTTGTAACTATAGTCTGTCCACTGAAGAAAAGGAGTAAAAAATTATTTCAAACCCATATTTTGGGGCTTTACTCGGATCAATCGAACTTAATTTTTCTGTTTATAATAACATCACTGCTCTCAGTATGCAGTTTTGTAGACAGTGTGCATACAACCCTTGACTATACAGTAAAAATTTACATATATTGTGCATGGTTACTCCGTTTGTTCGGTGGATAAGGTATAGACGCAATCGTTTTGCAAGTGAAATGAGATACTTCAAACTGAAGTGAGATTGTCAAATCAGTAAATATCAGTTCTGTTAGGCCTTCAAAAAGAACAGCTGAGCACAGTAATGACGTAACGAATATTCGCATTCGCGAAATTACTGCGAATGTTTTGCGAGTAATTTTTTTTAAATGTAATAGTTTGTTAATAACGAAAATCCATTCATTTCTTGAGTTTCAAGGTGAAAAAGTAAGTCAATCTCGTAATCACATCAGTCTTCTGTTTATCACTTGGCATTATTCATTTATTTAACTTTGGGCAATAAAGCTTAATTACAATTCATGAAAATTTAACAAACAAAAATATTACTAAATGCGACGTAAACAAAAATCATTCTTCTACGAATTTTTACCGAAGTTTTAATGTTATAATTTAATATCTTCTTGAACAAAACTAAAAATACCGACATGGAATGAAAAAATAATCAATAAATACTTCTATAATAAATAAACTATAAATTAATTACAGTTGATAACACTTTAAGCAAACAAAAATCAAACTAAATCTTTTATTTTAATAAACACAGAACACGAGGCTAATGACACAGAAGTAAAAAAATGCAAAACTAAATATTCGCATTCGCGAATGTACGCAGCATACATTCGCATTCGCACATTCGCATCCGCGAATGTCAAAAATGTGACATTCGTTACATCACTAGAGTATTGTTGATCGGGTTATAACATAACCTAAAATTAGCAGTCTTTGAGTGGATAAAAAGAACACGTATTGAACTGAGTGACGTTAAGTAGGCTGAGATTATCTGAGATTTTGTGTAAAACGAATACGACTATCAGCGGCTATTTCTGCGAGCTATCTGGCTGTCCTTGTCTCACCTGACTGCCCTTCAGTCATTGACAGGTTCCGTTAAGCCAGATCAACGACGATCAAACTTGATCGTCGATGAGCCAGATACTTATTTATCAACAGGTACAATGAAAGTAAAGCTATGTTATAAATATATCTTAACAGGTAGTGGTATTTGAAGAAGTGGTGCATGCATTAGGGACATAGATTTGTTGTTAACAATAAACTGCTTTCCTCCTATACAAGGTGGTCCAATAAGCGCGAGCTGCTCTGTAGCAGCCATACCGTTCAAATTAGACGAAAATGTTTTAAATATAACACCTTTCTTTTCAAATGCTCTACATTTAGAAAATAATTTCAAAGATGGCGGATTTCCGGATATACCGGAAGTAGGCATCAACTTCTTTATTTTGAATGGAACACCCTGTATATTATTACGTTTTTGAATTCAGCATCGATTTTTAGGTCCAGTTTGCTAACCATAGTTTATGTCTACGAAGCCTATTTTCGGAGTTATTCAGCAATTTTTACAAAATTTGACATTTCTAGTACTTTAGAAGAAAATTTAATAGACGCGATAGTAAGATACGGTTTTCGGTTTTGAAACAAGCAAGAAACATGCTTGTATTGCAGTAAGATCATTGTTTCAAAAGAACATTAAATCAATAGACTAGCAATTTTCAAATTTGGAAAGTTAAACAATTTAAAAACTTTTTTTTCAAATGGGATGGTATGATAAGTTTCACATCGGTGGATGCGAAATTAAATTCTCTTTCACTTTTCACTGGACACATGTGGTTCTATCTTTGATGGTTTTCAAGATATTTACGATTTTGTAATTATTGCGCAGGAATTGGAAAAATTGTAGGTGGCGTGGCTCGCAGACGAAGCAATTGACAGGAAACCTTTCATCCAAAGTGTTTCGACCTCTAATACTAAAATGTGCTTTCGCTCCATCTGACTGTAACCACATTATTCTTAAAAACTCCAGTGGTGAATTTTCGTACAGGTTTTCCAAATTTTCATTTAGAAAATTTTGGAAAACATTAGTATATTATGCTGTTTCCAATAATACCACCCCAAATGCTTAGACTTCATGTCGGTTGTCAACAAATCTCTCAAAATTTAGTATTTGCTAGTTTATTGATTTAATATTCTTTTGAAACAATGATCTTACTGAAACACAAGCACGTTTCATGCTTTTTTCAAAACCGAAAACCGCATCTTTCTATCACGTTTATTTTCCGAGATACTAACTTTTCTTGTAAAGTACTACAAACGTCAAATTTTGTAAAAATTGCTGAATAACTCCGAAAATAGGCTTTGTAGACATAAACAATGGTTAACAAACTAGACCTAAAAATCGATGCTGATTTCAAAAACGTAATAATATACAGGGTGTTTCATTTAAAACAAGGAAGTTGATACCTACTTCCGGTATATCCGGAAGTCCGCCATATTTAAAATTATTTTCCAAATGTAGACCATTTGAAAAGAAAGGTTTTTTATTTGAACCATTTTCGTCTAATTTAAACGGTATGGCGGCTAGAGAGCACCGCGCGCCTATTGGCCCACCCTGTAGAGCTCTAGCACGGCTCAACAATCAGCTGACTTACTCACTGTCTATGTCATTTCCTTTGTGATGACGTTTTGCAAATATCTGATGTCAGCGACGTTATTTTGGGATAGTTTAATTCGCCCTGACAGTGGCGGAGTACGAAAAAGTGCACAACAGGGCAGAATTAAAAAATAATACACAATCTATGCGGTGTAAACAGAAGGTAAACATACCATAGAGTTTATGTTGCCCTTAATTTTTACCCGCCATAAAGTACCAGATTTGCGCTGTGATCTATATTATTTGTCTCTATACTCGTATTCTATCTAGATAGCCACCCCTCTGCCGCTGTTGAAATCTATCTCTCTCTAACCCAAAATATCGATGCGCAAAGGAATCGGCGCAAAGCATCCCCAGACCTTGGGTAAGATTGTTTTGTTGAGCAGTGGCTCTAGTACAGGGTATGCATAAAATGAACGAAAACCACCCTCTTGGAATGATTTCCTACTGCTGCAAATTGAATTCGATGATTAATTTTTGAAGCAGATGTAAGATTGTTTGACAAATGCTTTCTAAAAGACATTGAATTTGAGACAGTTTTTTTTATAAAACATAAAATCGGTAACGACACTTTCGACTGACTGATACCATTTTTTCGGTATTTTATGTTCAGTGCAGTGATATTATGGAACTGGTAGGCACAAGTTCGAATACTGTGTTACTCTCATTCATATTGTATAAGCAAACATATGGTATAGCTTCTATTGATTGCTTGAGAATGCATGATAGCATAATAGTTGTATGTTTTATCCCATAGAGATTATCCGTATCTTAGAGTATTTCGTAATGTGATAATTTTATAATGTTTTTTATGAATGTTTATTTATATTTATTTATTTGATCTAGATTTTTTGTGAAATAGGCTTGTGAACACTTGGAATTATACTCGAGATATATATTATTTGCACATTCCGTAATAATAATGAGATATGAAGCATATTATATTGTTTTATTTTATTCAAATTTCGGATACCCAAAAATTACCACACTAATAAAGCTATGAAGTCACTTGACAGAATCATCTAATTCATACCGTGTACATCATAATATGTTGCGGACTTTACCATAGCACTACAAAAGAGTGTGCCCTGAGGGCCCATGATGGATACCTGGAGGATTATGTACATTGGTGTGAAAACAAAATATCTGCAAAAAAGACATAGGAAGACGCAAAAAAATAAATTTTATATAGGAAAGATGTGTGAAACTCTGAACATGCGTAAATAAATGCACAAGTGCTTGGGTCGTAGTAATACAGTGGTGGTGTTAGCGAATAACAGAAAAATCCCGTTACTTTTATATGCAACATTTTTGTCTAAGCGCGAAGCCAAATAGATCCTACTTTTACAGTACTTTTGCCACACACGGTACATCAGTCTGTTGTCTATATTTCTCTGTATCCTTGATACATCAATAACTGTCTTGGTCTGATTCCTATAAAATATATTATTCTGTGAACATCAGTCCAAAACTTTTATTAACAAAATTTCAAGTAAGGATTTGGTACAGATATAGTTCTATAATAAATCTCCAGCAGCTACGAAGGTGATGCCTACTATTGTTGTACGACTTATAGAGATAAAGTAGCATCAGGGAAGACATTCACTTTTTAATAGCAGAACTTTAACATTCCATAGAAAAATTGATTTTAAGGTGCACATTTCATATAAACATTGTAGCATAACAGCTTCGTTTCTAAGATACAGGGTGTACAAATTTAGAAAAAAATGATTTTTTATTAATTTATTGAAGATCATTGAGCCGAATTTTCTGTAATTTGGCAGTGTTGTTTAATCACCATTTCCAGTAGCGTCTCTGAGCAGTCCCACAATTAATATTAGCAAAAAAATATACGCCACTGAAATGAAAACAATTATGCCGCATTTACACGCTTGCCAATGCTCGACAAGCATCCACAAGCACAAGCGTGTGAAGAGGCCGTTTGGCTTGGCTTGCGTGAACTTGCGGACGCTTGTATCCGATCGGAACTAGTGTCGGTTTTTTGACACAGATCAAAGCGCGTTTAGTAGCTGCGGTAGCCGCTGTGATTGCGTGACGAACGAACGTATAGTTTTCTATTCAAAATGAGTGGCTGGTCGAACGAAGAGAGTTTAATGTTCTTGGAATATTACCAGAGCGAAACGTGTATCTGGAATCCCAAAGACGTTAATCATAAAGATAAAAAGAAAGTTGGAGTCGATGGTAGAATCAGACTTACTACGACTTTTAGCTCTCACTGATTCACCGAAGTCACTGAAGAGAGCTTATGCAGAGCCTCTGTCTGTCCGTCCACCTGTATACAACATATAGCCAAAATTACAGATGCTAGAGAAAAACTAAGTACAGATTCGGAATCAGCATGAAAAACCTAGTCCGGGAAAATTCGGTTTTGTCAATATCGATTCCGGTTTTAAAAAAATGACATAAGTCTTTTACGTCAAATTTTCCATTTTATTCCATATGGAGACCGTCATTAGCACACAGCTCTTGAAATACCATGGAAAACAGTAACATCATAAACGATCGCTAGTATGGGTTTCATAAGCGTAGGTCTACGGGTGACCTCCTGACCTACGTCACTCACTTGTGGAGTAGAGCAATTGAAAATTATGGCGAATCCCGTGTTGTTGCAACTGACATACCGAAAGCCTTCGACAGAGTATGGCATGAGGGACTTCTGGTCGGGCTTGCTGCTTTATGGACTACCACCTGGCCTGTGCCACTGGCTGAACAGGTTTTTCGACGACCGATCTCTGTTTGTTGTAGTCGAAGGCTGTTCGTCAGACGTATTTTCAATAAACGCCGGTGTTCCTCAGGGATCTGTCCTATCCTCTACACTGTTACTGCTATATATCAATGAGATACTGGAAATAACATCCAATCCAATCTAGAGCTTCGCAGAGATTACCTACATTAATATCGTGCATGGAACCAGGCAACCCACTATCATCCTTGGAGAAGGTACGTCGGTGACAGCAACATGCCTCGCAGATTAACGTACATATTAAAACAATTGTCGAGTGGGGATTAGTAAATAAAATACAGTTTAACGTACAGAAAACTCAGGCAACAACACTGATAATGAAGTCTTATGTTGGCTTACCGACCGTGGAAATGGGGGGTCATCCAATAGTAGAGTCATCTTCCGTCAAGCTTCTGGGGATCAACATCAACAATAACATGACCTGGCACGACCACGTCGTCAGTATTGCTAAAACGGCATCCCATAAGCTTGGAGTTTCGTTCCGCTGTAGGAAGCTGTATGCACCGGAGCAACTATTGCTGCTCTACAAGGCACATGTCTGAGTATCGTTGGATGTGTTCCGAAGCACTCTCTAAAGCTTCTGGATACTATGCAGAAGAAAGCAATTAGACTAATCGATACGTCTAACCTCACAAAGGATCTCCAGAGCCTCGAACATCGGAGAAAGGTGGCTGACCTGTCACTGTTTCACGGATTCTATCACGGAAGATGTTCGAGTGAGCTCTCCAGATAATAACACCGTGGGCCGTCCGAACAAGGAACACTAAGAGAGGCTCTGCGAACCCATCCTTAGCAGGTCTTGTCTCTACTCCCCGAATCAGTCTCCTCCAGCATTCCTTATTTTGGAGCACTCCGGCGCTGTGGAATGAGTTGCTGAGGAATTTGTTTCCCGACGGCTAACACCTGCAGCGTTTCAAATCTAACGTGCACCGTCACTTATCCTCTCGCAGCGCTTCTACAGCGCCATAGGTTTTCAGCCTTTGCAGGAGGCTGACCATAAATTCTTTTTTTTTTTTTGGGAACTTTGAATAAAGGATGAAGCAATAGGTAGATAATGATGAATGAACATTTCTGTTGAAAAATTTCCTACATCGAATGTCGACAAGTGGCGACGACCACATGAAAAACGTTAGGTGCGGAAGCCTTGTTGGTGCCAGTGCTGTTAAGCAATTTCTGCGTCTGCATAGCTGTCTTAGTTATTATTATATTACAGTATTGAGTAGGGTACAAGCACTATAAACTAAAATATACAAGAATAAGAGTGTATGGACAAGACAAACAGAATTAAAGACTGAATTACTAAGAAAATAGTCACAAGGCGCTGCGCCACCTGTCATAATTGTTTTTAAAATTATTGATAGAAGCTGAGTTCACCACGTAGCAAGGCAGGTTGTTCCATGCGTCGAAAATGCGGTTGGACAGGAAACACTGACGAACTGAAGTGCGGAAAGCTTCTTTCTGCAACTTGAAGTTGTGGCCTCATAGTTTGCTTTGCGACGTGCGGTGTAGATGAGATAGGTCTACAGTGATCATGTTATTTATGACATTATATGTTGTAATGAGGTCGCCCCACAGTCTTCTGACAGCAAACGTTGATAGGTCAAATTTAATAAGGCACTACGTTCATCGTAGCCTGCTCTTTGGATACCAAAGGGAATCCGCGTCCCACGTCATTGTACATCTTCTAACAAGTTCTTGCCGCATATGAGAATTGGATCCCAACTAGGACCGGCAAATTCCGGCAGTGGGTCGTAAGTATGTTTTATATAACAAGGAACAGGTACTAACGCCACATCCATGGAAAAATCTCTCCATCATGTAAAGCAGCCTCTTGGCTTTGGACGTAACGCTATCAATGTGTTCAGACCAAGATAACCTATCTGTGACTATTACTCCCAGATCGGTGTGACTGGAAACTGTGTCGATGGTCTGGTTGCCGATTTTATATGGCAATCTTGGATTGTTCTTAACCAGATGGAGAACGCAGCACTTGACGAGATTGAGAGGAGAAGCCAATGCTCTGACCAAAGACTAACTATATTCAGATCCTCTTGAAGTACAGTGGAGTTCGCAACTGCATTATACATTTTAGTGTCATGGAGATGAGGTTAGTTTAGGAAGATCGCTCGTGTACAGAACAAAAAGAACTGGACCTAGCACAGACCCCTGCGGTACTCCGCTGGTTACGTTGTGGGTAGATGAGTAGCTGTCTCCAACGGGTACACAAAATGTTCTTCCAGTTAGGAATGCCTCGATCCATAACAGCAGGTTGCCTCTGATTTCGAGATGCTCAAGTTAGTAAAGGTGACTCTTATGAGGAACGCGGTCGAAGGCCCTGGAGAAATCAAGGTATACGATGTCCACAGGAGTGTTTGCGTCTAAGGAGCGAGTCCATTGATCGATACAATGCAACAGGTTAGTGATTATCGATCGTCCAGGTGTAAAGCCATGCTGATTATTTGGAATGAGGTTATTTGCTGATGCAAAAGATAAAATCTCTTCCAAAATGATCTGGGCAATTCTTGCGGCAATGGGAACAAGGCTAATGGGACGTTCTGAAGGTTATTTCACCAAAAGTTTAAACTACCTTCGGTACCAATGGCACATGGTCTTTAGAAACAGCACCTGTGAAATTGCTGGCCAAGGATGTTGGCGAATACTTCGATTCGAAGTATTCCTGGCTTCGCCATGTTCCATCCTGGCATGTCAGTGGAGAAAGCTGCTCCTCTCAGCATTTACTTCTATTAGTTTTTGACCAATGTTTGAAATTATAGTTATCATTTATGTTTTGTATTGGAACATTTTGGGAAAGGTAAAATAAATTGCATTTCTTAACACCCTGTACAAGTACATTGACAGCGTTACATTGACGTTGAGTAATGCCATCCAAAGTTAACCTTTATCGGTGTTTTCCTCATCGCGCCTGTCAGATCATCAACAGCATCCAGCATCGCAGAGCAATCATCTTCAATTTGTGCGGCTGTTTCGCGGCGCACAATAGGCACAAATCGGGTGTGTACAGTGGTCGTGTGGTGCCAGCGAGTGTCCGTGCCCTGATGCCAGTACCATCGCCATGGATTTCGAGACGCTCGCCGCAGGTAATGGACACCCAACCAATGTTCCAACCAGATTTCAACCCCCCTAAAAAATAAGAACGCGCAGTGCACAAATGAGGTGCAGTGTATAAGATGTGATAATTTCTTGTTTCCGCTACTTGTTGTTCGTCTTAAGGCTAGTCCGCGTTTTATTGAACTTTTATATTGTGGGTACTATTGTACCGGATACATCAGATGAGCCACTGAAAAGATTGCATCATGATAGAGATGGATAAGGTTGTGGTGAAGAGTTTCAACTCGATATACTATGAAGAAAAGAACTCGATTAAATTTTTCATATATTTTACTTATCTTAAAGCAATGAAATCTTCCCTTGAACTAGCATATTTTTCTAGAGAAATTAACTCATCGCTAGAATAATTTACGTTAAAATTAAATACAGAAGGTTTAGTTTACTGCTCATCCATACAATTCACTCCACAAGTAGTCATACAAGAGTTGCGACTTTTAGTTATATTATTCATAAAATGCGGAAATATTGTTAATGTGTAATGCTACCAACAGGGAAATATCGTTTTGACAATATCACTCGTGGAACCTGCGAGTAATACTGAAGCTTACAGAAGGTCTGTTTCTGAATAACATATCGTTGATCCGATTTACGCTATATTTATTATTGATCTTTACCGAATACGAGTCGTTAGCACAATCCGCTAGGTTGTTGGAATTTTAAAAGACGACACTTTATGCTCTCAGTTCAGATATTTATTGAGTGAAGAACAAGTGATAAGTTATCTATTTACATCAAGGAAGGAGGTTTTCTTGTTAGCATCATGGCACCTTACAATACCATATCCTCAACAGGAGCCTGAAAAGTATACATGCTAAGTGGCAATTGAACGCGAAAGTCATCAAGCACTTGGATTGTGACGGAACATTAGGATTATCGCAACGATTTATTTCTCTGGTCAGCGTACGTATTTCACTATTTTTGAGGAGATTGATCATCCACCTTTGAGATACCCTTGGAGTCCTGGAAGTTGTCCAATGAGATCAACACCCATCCATTTATGGATGCCAATTTTGGCTGCTTCATAACATCCAGAAACTTGCTATATACAGCGAGTATACGTATAACTCAATAATATTTTCTATTTCATTTAACACGTTTGCTTCATTTGGATGGTTAGTAAAATTCAAACAAGTATTTCTTCCAAGATTTTCTCAATGGTTGCTCAGTGAAATTGTTCTAGGACACAGCAGACTCGTAGACAATATCCTTAGATTAATTTTTTTGATTTTCTGGGACAGTGTTAAAGACTGTTCTTCTGCCTCTATTCAGCTTAATAATTTGTTTCTTGTAACTTAATTTCATTGTTTGTAATACTCCCTGGAGCTTTGGCTATATCAACGCAGTTGTACTATGTGGAAGAAAAATTGCCGTAATTTTTTACAAGTCTGTACTTTCAATAATTTGGAAGAGCTTCGTTTGAGGTGTTGATCGTTCAAAGAAATGTTCATAAGCCATAATGATAGGAAACTCGCAATTTCTGGGACGCCAACTAGTCATACCGACTGTATAGTCATAGAAGGACGTTAATCCTTTTGGTGTCCCTCCATCTGTGGAAGTGACATCAAACTAACCTGTAATTTGCTTGTCAAAGCAATTTTCCGAATCATTATGTATATACTATATACTTTAGACGTTGAATTTATACTTGCCACCACTTCATTCTCTTATTGCCTTTGTCAATCTAGAAAGCATATCGCCTATACAGTCAGTCAGCATGGTAGTTTTTTTATAATAGTGGGTTTAGGAAATGGGCTTGATCACAAGAGTCGTACACCCGAAGGTGTGAGTCCGCCCGACGTGCGACGCTGAACCAATTCGAGTCTTCTGAACACATGTCGCATGGATGCAAACGCGTCGTAAGGGACTGTGTCTTAACAACAGATGCTCCAATGAAATTGTTTTATTATATAAAAGATCCTATGTTTTTTCGATGAAGAATCACCCCCTTAAATGTTTTACACTTATTTAGTTACACCATTGGTTACACCCAGTAACACGTTATCTGCAGTCTTTCCGAATCGTCTCTGTGTCCCCTTGTGAGACGTACATACCTACATGTCTCTTTTCTGTTTAGCCATAAGATGCAAGGGTGGTAGGTACTGGTTAATCGTTATGCTTAGCAGTGGCTTCCTTTGTAGCCTGTCTCGCTCTTGCTGATGTTTTTTCCTTTTGAGTGCCCTTTGCCAAACTGGCGCTCCGTGTAGCATGGTAGTGGTAGGACTAGTTACAAGTTATCTGTTTATGTCCAGGAAGGAGCCTTCCTTTGCTAGCATTGCCACAACATAAGCCTGAAAAGCATACCTGATACGCGAGCAAGTAGAACAGAAAACTAAGCACTTACTCGCAATTGGTTCAATGGCATATCATCGCGATCCATTTCTGGGTGACCGCTGGTGGGGAGGTTGACCATCTACTTTTGAGAATCCCTTAAAGTACCGATGGGGTCTAAGCTACGCATAAGGCCTTCGAGGAATATCTTTTGGAAGAGCTTCTTTTAAGGTGTTGTAAACGTGTAAGTTACTTGTCGACATAATTTTTTTAATCATCTTAACGTTGCTACCACTGCTTTCGTTGGTCTGGATGGCATATCGCTGATGTAATCACTCCAGATGGTAGTCTTTTTATTATATAATATAGACGGTTTATGGCTCGATCGCAACCCGTTTGCTCTTTCCAACCTCTGCTGCTGCTGCTGGACATAGCTCCCTCTGCACCGCTCATCATCGTGAAGGATATTCTTCGGAGTACAAGTTGAGATTATTACTAAACCATTTGGGAATATATTCTAATCTTCGTTTACACTTTCTCCTTTGCAGAGAGTATTTTGTTGACCATCCTATGTATAATGTCCATACCTCTATGCTGGACAACATAAGCAGGACCGATCTTTAGGGTGAGCTCACCCTCTAGACTTCGATTTGCCTCCTGTCTGTATGAGTATGAGCCACATCTGTCGCACTGAAAGAGGACATCACTCACCATCATTTTTCTAGACAAGGCCCATGCCCAGACAGTGCCTGCGTTAAGAAATAGGATATCTGACGATCACTGCATTCCGCCCATTCTTTTACCGGAGGTATCAGTCGACATCAGTGGTTTCATTCTGTACACTTTGCCAATAACATGCTGTCAGTCTTTTAGCTTCAATGCGGCATGTTGCATTGCCTGCTTGACCGTAGCACACTCAAGACAGTATAGAGGCTTGCCTTATTCCATGCAAGCTGTAAGGGTGATAGGATATAAAGAAGATCGTTGTAGAACGGACCTGTCACTGGGAATCAGCGAAATTTTTATGGAAACCTAATGGAGGCATACACATCGATCAGCTCTTAAAAAACTATGAGGTCTTTGTTCAGATTTGCTGGCAGCACTTAGGTAGTAAGCTTGACCAGGATTCCTTTATTCTTTTTTATTCAGGATCGTCCATGAAGTTCAATCGATCTGCATCTTATATACTTCCGATCGTTGATGATTGTCTTCTAGGTATTTAGGAAATGCTCTCGCATAAATACACTTTTCAAGTTTTTGTACAGAGAGCCAGAAGTCTATAGCTGTTGGACAAGAGCACAGAGTTGGCCAGCCAACATCTATATAGCGCTATTGCCACTCTTCTTCGTCCGCTTCCAGTTTCTTCAAAATCTGGCAGTTTCCGCGGTCTCGACACAAAGTATTTAACTGGGTATTTCACTATACATTCCAATATACTTGCAATGTAACTGATTTACGTGAAGATAATTTGTATTGATTTAATGAAATCTCAAAAATGGTAAATTTCATAGCGAAATGTCGCAGTAACTTCTAATATGTCATAAATCTAGCAACGTACAATCGGCGTGCCCTCAAGCTGTCATGTGGCTGTCATTGTAGTTGTGGTTATTGCGTGTGTCGAGTTTTTTGTGATTTTAGTGTATATTTGATTGATTTTGTGATTATTTGTGGTGTGAATTAAATTATTTATGAACAATATTGTCATAATTGCATGATGAGACAACATAAAAAGTGCATAGTTTGCTGTAATAGCGACGAATCGCTGAACACTTCTTATCATAGGTGAGTATAGATTTTGTTTTAGTTTTCAGTAGCGTAATATATGGGGATAACTGAGAACAAAAGTAACTTCACGCTAGTTTAAGGAATAATAATGGTTGCTTAATGTATGTTTTATGCATCTGTGTAGGTTTCCTTCCAATATAACTGATCATTCAGTAGTGTGCTCCCTGCATTTTCACATGAAGCCGATAAAAACTGGCAGAAAACAGTAACTCTCTAAGTATAGCTAAATACTAATACAACTTATTGGTATCAGTTTGTAACATCACAGTAATAATTGAATCTATTATTAATGAACATCCAGTTTTAATATAAAGTCGCACGCCACTTGTAATGCCCCCAAGCTGTCAAAATTTCCGTTACATGTTGGCTGGTCAGTGACCTGTGCATTTTGTTGCTTACACTCCCTCTATAGATGTTAACTCTGTGGACAAGAGTTTTTCTACATTTTTGAGCATAACTATGCGTCTTCCAACTAGTACAGAAAACACATCGCTTGTATGAAATCTTGAAAGGTTCACGAAAGTCTGGTGTGAGTTATGGCGTTTCTTCAACATCGTCAGACTTATATCTCATTTTTGTATCACATCTAGAGAAGGATACTGTCATTAACGTGCACCGTGTGAAGTACCTGGAGAAACAAATATCAACAACAATCAGTACGATTTCTGTAAATACCTAAACGAAATTCTATGGTCTATATCACTCATACTGCAGTATAGCAATCAAGCTTCATATATGGTTGCCGCTCTTGATATACCGAAAGCTACTGATAAGGTGCCACTTTCGCCTAGGATTCCTGGATAGTTCTCTAAGGGACCAGTACACGTGGTGGTAGTTGCATATATGCATTTAATTTGTTTTACCTAAATGATGGTGCTTCCTAGAGCTTAGGGAGTCATCTCCAACGTTGTATCATTGACGTTCAACTCAGCAGAAAGTTTGCGCAGGTTAACACCATTAAATCAATCATTAAGATTTACCTAAGTAGGTATTTTCTGGAGCTTTGATTAGATAGTTTTCTTTAAGTAACCGATCCACGGAAGTTTAATTTTTCCATCAATGACCTGCCTCCCAGTTATTCAATCATTCTCCAACACTGTATATAAATGACATCTAATTCAATATGTAGTTTTGCGGATGAAAGCAAACCTATACCTTGCATGGATCCAACCTAAATCATTCTCAGTAGCTTTTCAAGGATAGCATTAGATAATTCAAAAGATCTGTCTCGGACTTCCATTGTCTATATAATTTTTGGGTACAACGTTTCGATTGATCTATCTGACCTTCCATCGTCTTCAGGTGAATTGTCGAACAAGTTCCTTCCTCATCTAGCTTAGTTTTTCCGTTGCTTGCTCTGATTGGCCCTCGTCGCGTTCTGCCGAGTGCGTCAGTTCTTGATGACGTGTCGCTCTTCGCGGCATGTTCTGACCGGCCGCTGTTGTGTTCTGGTTCAGTGGTGTCGGTTCTTTCTGACTTGGCCTTTCGATGGTCACTGCGTCTCACGTTAGCGTCCAAGCTTGTTCAGTCTAATATTAGTTTTTCAATATTTATTATGAGAGGCTGCCATATAGAAATTAGACCTATTACCTCGTCAACCACAAACTTCAAACATTTAAATAACTGTTGAGTGAGGATCACATTTCGCTGTTGTGAGATTTTAAGCGTTTACAAAACATTCTGGCGAATTGTGTAGTGCAACGTTTGAGATCGGTATTAGTCTGAACTAGTCGGAGTTTTCTTCAATAATGCATTTTACATTCCAGTGTTCTGGCTTTTAGAATTCAGGCCAGTGGCAGTTTATGGAGCACCACCTTGTCCCACATGAGTTGCGTAGCTTATTTTTGTATAATATTTCGAATTATAGATATTGTCATTAATGTGCAACTTCTGCAGTCCCAGGAGAAAGACACCAAAACCAGTCAGTATGTTTATCGTAGACATAGATCTACATGCATTTAATAGTCTACGTCACTCATTTATTGAGGTAGAGCAATTAAGGTGCACTGCTAGTCTAAATCTTTTCATGGATTTGAGCGAAACAGGCTTCAGGTTTGAAGAAATTGGTTTGGCGACTGGTTAGACCGCCTGATTCTAGTTAGTTTGCTTTTGATAAGATGAGAGTTCTGGTTGATCTACCGTTCTACGAGTCTTCTAAGGAACATATACGCGTGGTAGTGGCCTGTTCCTTCAATGGCATTCGATCATCCTGAAACACTGTATAGCAGCAGCATGCATGTAGATCAAAAGACATATTTAAATAATTCTTAAATGGGGATCACATTTGCAGGTCCTTACAACTTTACAAAAGACTGGCGTCAATTCTAATGTGCCACGTTTGAGATGGAGATTAGATTAGTCTGGACCAGTAAAGGTTTTTTACGTTGATGTATTTTATTTCCAAGCGTTGGTCATTTATTTGTGGCATCTTTGACCTCACGCTTATAGTAGTAGATGTCAGTGGTGGTATTGTGAAGTAAGAAAATTTCTGGCTGGAAACTTCAGTAAGCTAGGATGCTCTTTTATAGTAAGGTAGAGTATGAGAGGAGTTTTTTGGCATCTGCAATTGAGTATTGCGGACTATGCTGAGCTACGCTTATGTCTTTTCAAGCTTTTTCTTGTCTGATATCAGGGCAGCCTTGATTTAACGTACGTACACGATTACGCAAAAGTCTCGCCTGAATCGGGTATATGTCAGCTCTTAGTTGTTTGTATTAATCTAATCTTCCTATAACTTATGTACAGCAACCATATTAGTACGTCAGTAACCCACACAGCATTTCATATCCACTGTATGGTCCCAGGCTGTCCTTAAAGGAATATACAAAAATCCCAGGGAAAGCCATATCCTGGACGACCTGGCATGGGACTTTATTAGACCACCATGGGTAAGCCTGTAGGAAAATCCTCAGGTTGGCCCAAAATATTATCATTTAATCTCCCGTAGATTAGCCCATAGGTAAATTCTTTGGTTGTTCTAAAAGATAGCAGTACAGACCATCATGGGTCACCTTATGCGAAACACTTAAGTTACTCGAAAAGAATGGAATTATTTTTTTAGAACTGTTTTCCTATTCTCCTCTGGCTTACATACTGGGTTATTCTGGGCACATATTAGCTAATGTCGCACACTTTTTACTAGCACCATCACCATCTAAAGATCCAATAGAGCTACCATCCGAGTGTTTAACACAATTCAATCTAACCTCATTCTGTTCCATTCCTTCATGAAGTGCACCGTGATATAAAGTTTTGCCATTACACTTTCCTTTTCCTTTTTAGTGTTCCTATAGAATGTTGACTTGGACAATTCGACACCCACCTTGCGAAAATAAACAGGTTACCGAATGATTATCTGACTTGCAATTTGTGGTTAGTACTTGGGGGCCCTTAGCGTATCGGATGGTACAGATCACAGGTGCAGATGGTAAAAGTATTAGAAGATTATGATAAACGGCGAAAAACGACCCAGGAACCAGGAACTACTGCAAGCTGCCAGCTTGCTTTGCTCAACTGCAGGTCACCTTCACCTTTCACCTCCGCCAAATATCAAATTTTGTATAAAGAAGGGTATGGTCTTGAAGGGTTATCCCTTGAACCATCTCATAGTATACAAGCTGAGGATTTCCAAAACCGTCAGACCTTAGGATATTCCGATCATAGACGGCCCAGTGGAATATTCAAAGGATGTCCATTCCTGTCTGCCACAGGATATTCCAAACAGGTTATCCTAGGGCTAACCTAGGACAACCTATCCTTATCCTACAGACAGTCTGTAGATGTCATTCTGGTCTCATCCCAAATTTGGGCGATACGGCTTCCTTTAGGATGTCCTAGGGATATCGGGTACTGTGTGGGAACTAGCCTGTAGTTGCTTAGTTGCATAAAAACAGTTTCAAACAACTCCCTCTTACAAATGAGTAATACAAGATTACCAGCTAAATTTCTATAAGTCTTATTTATCTGTCCTTCGATAAATTCCAAATTCGTACCTACATTAGAATGTCATCAGGGCTATTTAGTTAATGCCGTCGAATTTCCTAATCAAATGAACAACGCTTAA
Source organism: Callosobruchus maculatus (assembly GCA_951848785.1). Lineage (NCBI taxonomy): Eukaryota > Metazoa > Arthropoda > Insecta > Coleoptera > Chrysomelidae > Callosobruchus > Callosobruchus maculatus. The sequence continues at coordinate 8,350,596 of CATOUR010000029.1, forward strand.
CGTAATTGCATAACAATTGAACGGCTACATGGCCTCTACGATGATATATACCTCTACATATGTATATACTCATCACATAAAAATGTAACCAGAGCTATTTTGGGAACAACTTGAAAACAAGATAGATGAATATATTTATGATATACGTGTGCAACACATATAAAATCTGTCGCATTTCCCGAAACTGTTCTTTGACTTTTTAATCGAGTCATCAATTAATAAAAAATACGATTTTATAATATATACCTTTGCTGGGTTGAGCAAAAAAAAGTTGCGGACTTGTTTTTTGGCCAAAAATTGATGTCTTGTATGTTTAACACTAGGTCGACTTTGTATATTTCTTTTGTTGATAGTAAGCAAACACAGAATAACAGGGAGATATTTCTTTAAAGTTTTGCTGGTAAGGAAAAGCTCAAGGCAAGTTTTTCTCTTGTCTTTTGATTCACCCTGTGATAATCAAATAATGGTAGGTAACTAGTTAGAATGTAGATGAAAGACGCACTTCCACCAACAGAAGACGATGTTCGTTATAGACTTTTCGGCACCTGCCGAGGTGAACATCGTCTCTAAGGAAGAGGAAATATCAGGAGCTATTATGAGCAATATCGAGCAACTTCGCAGGCTACACTGTAAGTCTGCTGGTTATGGATCCCTAGGTGTAATGAGGAATACGCTCTCTACATTGCTTGTGCCGGCGCACATCTTAGCCGCCAGAATGCTGAAGGCAGTCATCCTGTCATCCTTGAGTCCCTTAGTCCAGGGGTTCCCAATCTTTTTCAACCCGCGACGCACTTTCAAGTTTGGCATTTTGTCACGTACCCCTACCTTAGACAGCTATTTTAAATAGATACTGTCCAAACAAATAGGTATCTACAATAATAGTAGACACAAAAATAAAAACTTCCTCAATAGGAAATGAAGTTTATTTTATTATATTTATAAGAATTGAAACAGAAAACAAAAAGAAAGACTCAAGAAAAACAAAAATAAAATACGACAGACATAATGAATGTGACGATTGAGCTTGGTGATCTCCGCATAGTTTTTCAAAACGGGAATAAAATTTGACACTGCGACTCTCATTTCTTGCTCCTCATTGATCCTTGAGCGATATTTGTTCTTGATTACACCTACGGTTGAAAATCCAGCTCCATATAAATATGACGTTGCGAACGGAATAAAAATTCTTAAAGCTTTTGAAGTTAGGTTTGGATATTCATTTTGAATCGATAACCAAAATTCCACCAAATCGGATTTGGAGAATATACTGGCGGAGCTTGCGTATGAAAGGGATCTTGGAACCACGCAAATTTTTCGACATCATCATCAGCAAAGTATTTCGAAAACCATTCAGTGAGTTTCCATAACTGTTCCGTGAAAAGGGCCATCAGGTGAGACAACCAGTTCATTGGATCCCGCACATTTATACAATTGTGGAAAGCAATCTTGACCGCCGCCTTCATTCGTCTTTTTTATCCAAACTTGTAGTTTCTTCCTGAACGTTTTAATCTTCTCCAGTAGTTTTAAAGTGTGGCGAGCGTCAGAATAGGTATTGTTGCTTTTTAGGCACCCATAAACATATTTGTGCTTTAGACTTAGAGGATCGACTCACGGCGCCCCTCTTTACTTTCTACGGCGCACCAGGGCGCCGCGACGCACAGGTTGGGAACCCCTGCCTTAGTCTATACTTAGCCTACTTAGGGCGCACGATACGCGAATTGCTCACGTCAATGTGTGAGGAGTGATCACCAGGTAATGGAACAGCAGCTCGGTGTGTTGGAGCCCGGGCTGCACACTTTTGAAAAAAAAAAAATAATACGTGTTCATTTTATTTTCTAAATGCTAGACTCGTGAGTCTTCATGGTCTCTGCAATGTGAAATCAGCGTAAAAATTACGTAATTAAAGGGAAAACATCAAACGCAGACCTAAGCGAGGCGTTTTGGTATACAGGACAGATCGAACTTGTATCAAAATTGGTGTAGCGGTTACTACAATTACGTGGATAGAAAAATGGCATAAGACGAGCAAAAAGAGAGACAGACAGACTGATATACAGGGTGGCCAATCGGGTGACGATAATAATTTTTTTTTAGATAGCCCGTACTGAGACCTATCCAAAACACCCCCATGTATGTGTACCGATTATTGATAGTTTTCGAGTTATGATTTTTTTTTTGAAAACTTAGAGATTTTCCAGTTTTTCCAAAAAATCGCCAAAAACAAAAACAAGAATGCTTTTTGGCTTTTATTTTTTTCTGCAATTATACTCAGTATTAAGCCTATTTTAATATCCAATAAAGAGAACCTGTACATCCGAACAATAATTAAGTACATTTTGGGGCCAAAGTCTGAAATCTCGGTTTTAGTCAGGAGACCAAAACCTTCAAAATGAGATTAAAAATACTTATGCCTGGTTTTGGAGCTTTAAACTAATCTTAAACACTTTGCCAGACATTGCACTTTCGAAATAATAATGAAAAAGTAGCACTTATGGGGACATTTTGCGCCGTACGTGAGTGTTAAAGGGAAAAAGGTGATAATTTACGAATTTCCAAAATGATTTAAAAAACTATTATTTTGCTTTATTATGACAAATTAAAGAAAAAAAACTCGTAACAACTAATAAACCCGAAAATCATTGATGTTTTGATGACTTTTAAAAGTCAGATTGTTGTTTTATTATTCTTTTCCTTTGTTAACTTTCCATACAACTTAATTTAGCAGAAGTTCAATAGTACACAGCAAAAAGCAAGGGTATTAATTTTTTTTATTAAAAGTGATTAAAACATCAATGATTATCATGTTTATTAATTGTTATGAGTTTTTTTTCCTTCAATTTGTCATAATAAAGTAAAATAATAGTTTTTTAAATCATTTTAGAAATTCGTGAATTATCACCTTTTTACCTTTAACAGTCACGTACGGCGCAAAATGCCCCCATAAGTGCAATTTTTTCACTATTATTTCGAAAGTGCAATATCTTGCAGAGTTTTCAAGATTAGATTGGAGCTCCAGAACCAGGGATAAGTATTTTTAATTTTATTTTGATGGTTTTGGTCTCTTGACTAAAAACAGAGATTTCAAACTTTGGGCCCAAAATGTACTTAATTATTGTTCGGATGTACAGGTTCTCTTTATTGGATATTAAAACAGGCTTAATACTGAGTATAACTGCTGAATAAAATAAAAGCCAAAAAGCATTCTTGTTTCTGGAAAAACTGGAAAATCTCTAAGTTTTCAAAAAAAAATCATAACTCGAAAACTATCAATAATTGGTACACATACATGGGGGTGTTTTGGATAGGTCTCGGTACGGGCTATCTAAAAAAAATTATTATCGTCACCCTGTATAATCAGACCGACACCGCCTGGCAAAAATGAGCGAAAGATTTTCCTGAAGTAACGTGACAAACGAACATTTTTGAAATCATAATACTTTGCTAATCTATAATGTAGGAAGTAATTTGAGTAAAAAGGAGAAACAAAAAAATGCACATAAAGGAGATATAGGAGAAATTACAAAAATGTCTGCTTTACGACAATAATAAATAAATGAAGACGCTAAATTAAGAGGCAAAATCTTACTTCTCATTCAACGCTAAGTCAAAAGCATTCCTCTCCTTATGTCGCCACTTCGACGACGTGTGGAGAACCTATTTGGATTATTTGTCTTATATGCGCAAATATGACAAATAATGCAAATACTTGTCGTTGTTTAACCAAATAAGTTGAAAATGTACATATGCCAACGATGCCGACCGAAAATGAGGGAAGATATGTTTGTCATATTGCGCAAATATTTGGCCAAAAGAAATGTCGGCATTATAAAAGGATGTCAACAAAAAGACTGGTTGGCTTACCAACCGTGGAAATGAAGGGCCACCCCATAGTCGAATCACCTTCCGTCAAGCTTTTGGGGATCAACATCAACAATAACATGTCCTGGCACGACCACGTCGTCAGTATTGCTAAAACGGCATCCCAGAAGCTTGGAGTTTTGTTCCGCTGTAAGAAGTTGTATACACCAGAGCAACTGCTCTGCTCTACAAGGCACAGATCCGATCATCGCTGGAGTATTACTCCCATGTGTGGGGATGTGCTCCGAAACACTCTCTAAAGCTTCTGGGCACTATCCAGAAAAGAGCAATTAGATTAATCGATACGCCTAACCTCACAAAGGACCTCCACAGCCTGGAACATCGAAGGAAGGTCGCTGACTTATCCCTGTTTTATAGATTATATCACGGAAGATGTTCGAGTGAGCTCTCCCAGATAATAACACCAAAGGCCGTCCGAACCAGGAACACTAGAGAAGCTCTGCGAGCTCATCCTTACCAGGTCGAGGTCCTTACTCCCCGAACCAGTCTTCTCCAGTATTCCTCCTTTTGGAGAACTTCGACGCTGTGGGATCAGCTGCCGGGGGAATTGTTTCCCGACGGCTACAACCTACAGCGTTTCAAATCTAACGTGAACCGACACTTGTCCTCTCGCAGCGCTTCTACAGCGTCATAGGCTTTCAGCCTTTACGGGAGGCTGACCATAAAAAAAAAACAAAAAGATCTGGTCTGTTGATCTGATCATTTTCACTATCGACACAAGGAAATAATGATCAGTAGCTATATCAAAATGACTTAATATACTAATCAAACTTATACTATACTTCCAGTTCTTCTACAATGTGTCAGAATTGTATCATACCACTCCTGTTACTTTCACTGTCGACTGTGTTAAACACCTTGGATGAGTCGTACGAAAAACTATGTACTTACATTCTACCCACGGCAATCGGTGCTAATAAAAAAATGAGTGTAAAACACGCTAGGGAAATTAAAATGAATAAGTCAAAAGTCGCACCTACAAAGGAAAGGAAACAACCGTAATCCTAGGAATTGTAATGGCGGGTAAACATTGTTATTACAAGCTAGCGCAGTAGTTAGCCGGCACTAGGATATATTTTTTTCAGTATCACTCTTTTTTTTACTTTTCAAGATAAAGGTGGAGGTATCTGTAGGGCGGGATGAGATTTGAGGGGTTGGTAAAGCTAGCAAAATATCTCCATTTATAAAAAAGAGATACTACATCAGTGTGTCAGAGCATATCCTTTAGACAAAAACTTTTTGAGTTTCAATGAATTTGTGGTTCTTGGGTTTTTAGGCCGGCGTCGTTTAGCGTTAAAGCTTGACGTTTCGCCATCACGAGTGGATGGCATCTTCAGAAGCTATTTCACTTCGGCGACTTCCAAAATACTGAGTTTCCATTACATTATTATGTATAAAACCAGACGCGTACACAAGCAACATAGCACATATATTAATGGATAGTAATCAATGCTAACCCGGTCAGTCGATAGACGTCCACATTCAGCCAACAAAACAGCAACACAAAAAAACTGAATGTTTTCGAAAACAAAAACAAATTGTCAACTGCTGTCCACATAATAGACAAGAATTAGTCAACTTCGTGGCCCAGGATAGAAAACGTAGCTTGCTATTAAACCAAAAAACGAAAAACTTTTTGGGTTGGACCCAACCTAAAGAACCGACACAAAAGCTGTGTTGAGGAATTATTGGAAAGTTTACGAAAAGGTGGTGAGGTGATGTCGGTAATGTCGATATTAGTAGAGAAATGCGATCTAGCTTTAAAAACTGTATAAGAACGAATAGTACTTATAATGAAATTATAATACAAATCATCGGACCCTTGGAAGAAGCATCACAAAATATTCCTAATTCCTTTACATCGTTTGCCTTTTTATAGCGATTTTATAATTAGATTAGCATTTTCAACACTCTATTTTATTTTATCACAAACATAGTCTGTAGCCCACATTAACGGGGCAAACTGAACCAGAGATTTATTTCATCTTTCTCTAGTTGAGCCCGTATCAGACCAATAGATTTTCCAGAAACGCAGACAAAACATCAACAGTTTGACATTTTCCGACAGGCCACATGAAAATGAAAAGTTGCTGAAAACACCAACAAACCAAAATATTTGCCTGAATCCTGAATGTTTTGGTTTTGTTGCCAAAAGGTTGGGAAAAATTGAGTTGCTGTTTCGATTTTGTTTTGTTGGTTTAATGAAATGAAGAATTAGAGTATCTATGCATGTGTTGTCATGGTTTTTTTCCTCCAATATCTACACTACAAGTTTCTCTTCGTACTGCTGATAGGCTTAAGGTTCATGCTGACGCACATGTGCGTGTTTTCGCGCTAGCGGCATTGTTTAATGTTTCGCTGTGAATTGCTAATACTTAGTTACTGATACTGAACTAAATATTATTATCCACGTTGAAAGTGTGACTGCATCTCAACCGTTGATATTTTCTATTGAAATTTTTTGAATTTTCGGGGCGAGGGGGGTAACCGATAACCGATAACCCCCCCTTCAGGTACAGGCCTGTAAAAACACACATCATTTCCATCTTGGTTAGAATAACGCAAATCATGAAATTTAGGAATTTAATAAGACAAAACTGAATAAAAAATAAGAGTTATTTATTTCAACATATTAAAACAGCAGACTTGCTATGATCACGTTTTAGAAGTCACCTTTGACGCTTTTCAAATTAGCAGGACAGGGAGATATTATATAGCGACCGCCTATGTGTTGGATCCCCCTATGTATCTGCCTTTTAAAAACTACATTTTTTGTTTTAAACATAATAATAATGTAAGTAAGGTATATTATTTTCAACCTTGCCAAAATAACGTAAATTTTAATTAAACATTCAATCTTTGAAATTTCTTAAAACACACAAGGAACCGAAATAAGTGTCTGCCATTCAGGTTTTGAATAAAAAAGGTCTATATATGTACTTCAACATATTAAAAAGCCAGACTTGCCTAAAGGAAGTGAATCCCCATTTCAAGTACGGCAGGTGTAATAATAGTATTACCTAGCATCAATATGAAGTTGGCTAAATTACCGTAAGTCTGCCGATCACTGGTTCTCAGTCTATAGAAAAGTTGAAGAACAATTTTCTAGAAATTCTGCCTAAAGCAATTTTCAATCATGTGCTGCTCTTAAGATAGAGCGTAAAGAGTGGGGAGTGTTGCGTCCTATACGTGATAATACAACCTGGATACTGGAATAAAAGTATTAATAACGGTTATTACGTTACTTAATTATTAAAAATACTATTGTTATCATCAAAAATATGCAACTATTTACTAGTAGGTACATGTAAAAAAGTAAAAAAAGTATCATCTAAAATGTAATGTTCTTAATGTTCTGTTTTTCTAAGGTATTTGAATATTGTTTTTTAAATAGGTTGACTTATTATATTGACAAAAATAACATCTTGTCGCAAAATCAGCATGGTTTTTGTAACAAAAAGTCAACAGCAACAGCAATACACAACTTCTTTCAAACAGTAGTAGAACTGATTGAGGCTGGGGAATGCCCTGTTGGGGTATTTTGCGATCTCAGCAGGGCGTTTGACTGTGTCAGTCATAACAAGTTGTTGCAAAAACTTGCTTGTTTGGGAATAGAAGGCGCACCTCACAACTGGATCAGATCCTTTCTATCTGCAAGGTCGCAATATGTCTCTTTATATTTCAAGGATGAGAATTTGGTGAAACAAGTGTCATCTGGTACTTGTGATGTCAATGTAGGTGTCCCACAGGGCTCAGTTTTGGGACCAGTGTTATTCACGCTTTATGTCAATGAAATCGACCAATTATTCACTGAAGCCAAGTTTACTTTGTATGCAGATGATACGTCAGCCATAATATCTGCCAGATGCGATGAAGAGCTGATAGATACGTGTAATACTTTTCTGGAAAAGCTTAACGGATGGTTTGTAAATAATGATCTTTGTTTAAATATAGAGAAAACTTCAGTTCTTCGATTTCATAATTATCAGAAAAAAATTGAGTCACATAATTTCAAATTAAATAACACATCATTAACGTTAAGTGAAAATACTAAATTCTTGGGTTTACATTTAGACGAATGTTTAAATTTCAAAGGTCATTGTAATTCTATTGTTTCCAAGCTACACTCACAGTACTATATATTTAAAAATTTGAAAAGCATCCTTACTGAAAAACAGCTTATAACATTATACTATGCGCAGGTCGAGTCACGACTCAGATATGGTGTTTGCTTTTGGGGGTTTTCAGCCGATTCAAATAAGATATTTTTATGTCAGAAAAGAATCATAAGATGTTTGGCTGGTGTTAATAATAAGCACAGCTGTAAGGAACTTTTCAAAAATTTCAAAATCCTTACATTTCCATCTCTTTTGATTTATGAATTAGCAGTTTATACATTTACAAACCAAACGAGGCACTTGCTAAATAGGGATATCCACGAAATTCAAACAAGACAGAGGAACCACATCCACATACCGTTTGTGAAATATAAAGTTGCTAGTCATTCTCCAAATATAATTGGGCCTAAAATTCTCAACACACTGCCTGACAGTATCAGAAAGTGCACTACACTTAGATCTTTTAAAACTTGTCTGAAAAATTTTCTTGTTGAAAGGTGTTTGTATTCTGTGTCTGATTTTATTGTTTTTTGATTGTAAATATCTTTTTTTTTATGACGAATCCTATATACATAATACTGTATCTGAAGGATAATAATATAATAAATAAACAAATAAATAAATAAATAAATAAATAAATAAATAAACTCTTAACATAGTGTTGTGCTAAAAGCTTTACGATTTTCATCTGGGAAGTCGTTATTACGATGTACAGAAATGTTACGAATATTCGTGCTAGAAGATTTTGATTAGACAGAAATCGCTTTAGTCAAACGTAATTCAATTATTGTATTTAGTTTTACAACCCATAGTGTGAAATTACACCGACTGATCCTATTCATTGTTTGCCTGTGGCACGAGGACAACCACTCCTCCTTTTTCGATCCATTTGTTTATTGTTCGGGAGCTTACATAGAAACGTATTTGGTGAAAGTTGTTGCAAAGCTCCTAAAAGTATACAGAGTAAACCTATTTTTTTACTGAAAAAAGTCTGCATTTTATTTAGTTTTCTTATTATAGTTTGCCATGGGCGTAATTTGGGGGGGGGGCAAGGGCGGGCACTTGCCACTTGCGGTTCATGAAATCGGTTGCCTTTTTTTTTCAACTACGTTCTCCCAAATTTCTAAACTATTTCCGAAGCTTTGGACATTTTTTTACGAAATGTGAAGGGTCCGGATAAGGTATCAATAATCCGTCACCACCAATGACAAGAAAAAAGGAGCAGACAGACAACCATACTGAAGTTTAGTCTTCATCAGTGGAACCTCTCAACAGATACTTTTCTTTGACTCACTTGATTTGGGCCCAAATCTTTTGAAGCTTTCAGCTTTAACACATTTATTGATTAATTATTATTATAATACTTGTTGTGGTATTTATAATACATGAGATTTGCCCTAGGGCTCACATCTTAACCGAGGGAACTGAGCCCATAACTCAGTTTTGCTCCCTCGGGTGCCTGGTGGTAGGCTGTATTTATAACAAATACCTGTTCAACATATTAATGTAAGTTTTGTCACCTCCTGGCATGTGACAAGTCTAATATACCCCATATGGTTAGTTAACCAAAATAATTCATCCTTCAGCACAATTTTTTCTGGTAAAAAAGTTATATTCTTTTGTGGGAAAATGGTAAAAGCCCACTTAAAAAAATTATGTTGCTGTTATGTCCTAAATCTAGCTATTTGCACTATTTACATTATTTTTTTCTCATCCAGATGGACATTGAGATATTAGCAGTTAGAATGTCTGTAGAATTTTCTGGTAATTTCGTGTATAACTTGCCTAATGTTTATGAATTTTTTTATCATAGATCCGCAGTCGCTCCTTGATTTGTTCATTGGTCTCTCTTTGCTCGGTGCTCATTATTAACCTTAAAATCGTATTCTATATCTTTTGTAGGAAACCTAGTCAGCTGTTTCATGCTTATTTGCGATCATCAGTGCGCCATAGGTCGATTGACTGTCCATACGTTCCTGATACTAAAATCTTAAAAAGGATGTTCCGCCAAATTCTAGTCGATGTTTCAAATTGTCATGGCTTAATTATTTTTTTCATTTCTGTTTCATCAGCATCGACTGCTTTGGTCATTAACTTCGTGTTCTGTGTAGGCTTTGTTACTGTTTTCCGGCGCCACTTAGGAACAGCACTGTTAATTAGAAGCCAATAGTGAAGGCTCAGGTGGGGATTCTTCGCTGAGCTTTTTTTATGGATATTTATTCTGAATTGAAAGAACCAGAAATAAATTTTCGCCTCTAACAAGAATCGAGCTCGAGACCTTTCGGTCACGAGCCCTCGGCTCTAACCACTGAGCCAACCCACCCCCGGCTTAATTATCATGACTGGATGGTATACAGTTCAAAACGCAAATTTTGTGTAAGTTTTAAACCTACCTTTAGAAAGGGAGTGCTAGGATCTTTTATAATTGATGAAGCGAGTATAGAAAACATGGATATCTGTGAATTATTTTCAAATTTTACCCGAGCTTTCAGAAATGCTTAAAGATATTTTTGACACTTCCACCATCCACGATCAAACGGATGTTTAGTATATAGACGGATAAAAACACAGCTACGGTCTACAACAACAGAAACTAGGCTAAACGGCCTATGCATGATAAGCGTGCACCGCAGAATAGTGAAAATCAGTAAGGAGGAGATTACTTCTTCGAATTTGGTTTTGGGAGACGAAACTTAAAAATTTGCATTTTTGCATAACCTTTTCACTGTCAGATCTTGAATCTCCATTTATTCATATATAAACAAACTGAACAGCTAACATCTATGATAACTTTAAATACTAACTTTCATTTCAAGCTATACATGTAACGGTTTCCTTTTGTATGCCTTGTTTGAGACGTTTTAATTTTTGTATGCATCATTTGATCTCGTTTGGTATCAATGTAATGTATATTTCATAAATTTCACTTTATTTCCTTGTTGAACTGATCAGAAAAAGAAATATTGTTTTAATTTTTGCATTAACTTGGACTCATTTTGTGCCTGTATCTTTTAGCCTGTATTAATATTTGTGCGTACCGTGTGCTCTTGTTCATTTTCTTGTTGAACTGCCCAGCAGAAAAATATGATTTTTATTTTTGCATGCGTAATTTGATCTCGTTTTGTAGGTAAGATAATATATAAGATACAGGTGTATCTTTTAGCTTGTTTTGATATTTGCATGTACAGAGTGCTCTTGTTTTTTGTACCTATATTGTCAATGAAATGTATTTTTCATAAATTTTAGCTAAAAATCTTGTTTTTATCTCTGAATGTATCATATGACCTTGTTTGAATCTGCTGAATCTTAATAAAATGTTTATATGTCTCCTAGGACCTCAAAATAACAACGCCCATGACCCTTACTTCAGAACGCGCAACATTTTGAACACTTATTGCAATAAAAAGTGATATTTTCCCGTGCTTTTGTTCTCTATTCGAACAAATTAAGATACATTAAGATTTTTCTAATTTTATCGAAAACCAGTCCACCGATTCTAAAAAATCAAACACCAAAATGAAGCACTTCGACATACCTTTGAAACGAGATATTACTCCATATCCGATTTAAAAATTTTAAGAGAGAGAGTTACTTACTACAATAAAACGAAGAAAGACCCCTCATCTTGGCCACATACATATATCGAAACAACAGGTATGATATATTAAAAATAAAAATAGAAAGAAAAATCGAAGGAAAACGTGGTCTTGGTCGCAGACAACATTCATGGTTAAAAAACATTTGCGACTGGACTGGTATGAACACATCATCCTTAATTCGTAGCACTCAGGATCGAATTAAGTATACCGAAATTGTCGCTAACCTTCACTAAATGAAGATGGCACCTGAAGAAGAAGAAGAAGGGGATGACCCTGGGCGATGGACGGTACAAGGGGGTGAAGTAATTTTTGGCTAAAAAGTTGACACCCTTGACAGATCTTTTGACGTGTCTCGGCGTAATTGCTTTAATTCAGTGGTTTTCAAACGAGCACCCTGTATAATTTGGAATGCAGCAGCCTCGTATACTTACTTTAGCAAGCTGCTGGTGGCATGCGATATGACCAGTCACTTCCTAACAAAGTCCATTGTGCATGGATAACAATTTAGTACCTTTAATTCAGAGGGAGTACAATCACAATGAGATCTGCAAATAATAAACAATACGTAAAACGGGTGTTGTTGACCTCTGGAATTGAACTTACGATGCTCTCAATCATCAGATTCCATCCAGTTACATTCTCGTTGATGTAAATTGCTTGGTATTTGCAAGATGTTTTTCATTTCAGTCGCATCGCGCAGTGTGAGTTGAATAAGCTGGCCTTTAGTTGGAGTATTTTCACACAACTTCACTGTTTCACAAATAAAATACAGATTTGCCTATATACAGGGTGCTTTCGAAGTTGGGACTTTCCTTTGCAGAAACAACTGCCTTCGAAATGACAAAACTCATGTACGGTGTATCAGCAGCATAAGAATAAAAGAATGTTAAAAAATATATACTACTCGTTCGCTGCACAGTTTTAAGTGCGATCCTGTCACATGAATCTTATAGATATGGTTCGAGGTTCGCGACGCGAGACGGAATAGTCAAGTACTTCTTCAATTTGGACCATTCGAGGTTATGTAGGTTATCCTCCGTCTCCACTACGATGTGAGTTCAAATTATATACTGTGTCTCTAGCTATTTGTACGAGATTGACAAATCGACGGGGGGCAGGGTGACTACCTATATTTCAGAGTTAAATAGAGATCAATGATGGAAACTAGAAGAATTTAAAAAAAACGGTATAATTCCATATACAAAAATTATGTTGATCACTATCCTACTTTCCCGCAACACCCTGTATATTTAAAATTATTTTTAGAATATGCGTCTTAAGTAACCAAATAATTTTTGTATTTGATATTTTCTTCTATCAGGTTTACCTTGCGGGATATCGAAGAATTACACACTAACTGGACACCCTGTATATCTTTCAAGTAGTGAGTGGGTTTGGGTTCACTTCAGTTGCCGCTCAGCCTTCAGGCTTATTGTGTACCCCCAGGTTCTGTAGAGTTCTATCCCAGATTCTTTGAAAACGTTGAGATTTATTGGACTCTATCTTCCTTCTTGGCCTACATACAGATAGGAGTATACCTGCTCTCACTCAAGGCAAGCCAGTCAAAGATAACGTGCTTAGTTGTTTTCTCCTTCTCACCGTGTTTCCTGTATAAAGGGTTTTCCACATAAATCCCCAACTTTTGCAGGTATGCACTGAACGTTACATGTTACACTGGTCAGTTATAAATCCAACCACCTTTCGTAGTCCTTCCTGCTCAATCTGAAAGCGTCTGCGGTGTTAGAATACAAAGGTCCCCTCAACACCCTCTTAGACTCAACATTCCATCATGTTGTCCTAGCTTGTGTGCTAATTTGGTACCTAACCGGAGACAGCTGTCCGTACCATGTTGTATGATCTACCACATGCTAGTTCTGCGCCTTCCTTGGCGCACCGGTCGGCCCTCTCATTCGCATCTACTCCTTTGTAACTAGGCACCCAAGATAGTGTTACCTGGTTGGTCTTATCCAGTGTCTTTAGGATATAATGGCAGTCTGTCACTAAGTATTTTTGAAGCATATCGGTTACTTGCCAAGGCCATCAGAGCCACTCGGCTTTCTGTGTTTACATAGATAGCATTTTTACTTGTATCCCTTATCATTTATATTCTGCAACATGCCATAATTGCAACTATTTCTACAGCATTCCATAATTGCGACTATTTCTGCTTAGAAAATGGTAGTCGTTAACCTATGATCCGCCCAGGTCTGCCACCGTATATGCCTCCTGTACTTGATGAACTTTTTGAGCCATCAGTGTACAAGGTGATATCATTCGCCATATGTCGGGGTTCTCCTAGAGCCCATTGCGATCTGTCACTCCAGTTAACTTTGTATGGGATCTCAGTGTCCACGATTCTTGGTTTTCTGTTGGATGGCATCTCAAGTATGTCGCACCGCAGATTGTCAAGTACCGTGGTGCGTTTCATGGCACGGTGGTGAAACCAGTTGCCATGGCGCTGTAATCTATATGCAGCCGTTTTTGCCTCTCCCTCTATGTAAATATCAAGAGGTGGGATATTCAGCAGTACCTCCAATGCTGCAGTTGGTGTACTGTTCATATGCTCACGCAGTCCCCTGCACTTTTTTAAGTTCTTTAGATGCTATGCTTTGATGAATATTTGGCCACCATACAATAGCACTGTACACCATCCTGGGTCTGATTGCCCTGGTGTACAGTCAGTTTACCATCGAGGGGGTTAAACCGCAGGTACATCAGGTCGCTCGTCTGATCATCATTAAGGTAATCTCAAATCGACTCGTGATGTTTTCTGTGTGGCTGTTCCGAGTTATATAAGGATTTGTTTTGCATTATTACAGGGTTGGATATCTAATATATTCCCATTGTTACATAATCAGTTGAATGTCCTATACAACGTGGTAGCTTGTCACAAACAAACACAACTCATTAATTAGCTGTTTTGATAATTGCACCGATTAGAAAAGTTAAAACACTAATTAAAAACAATGTAGCACGTGTTGTGGTTACTAGGGTACCTGACTGTTGAGTATTCACGATCGTTTAATTTTGTATGCTATGCCAATAAAATGTTCACGGATGATACGTATTACGTATTATTTGTATTCGGTAAAATTAAAATTGATTAATGCATCCATAGATTTTTTATTTCATCTCCTTAAAATACCTGATACTCCACTGTTTTACTTGCTGTTTATATCTTTTTTTTTTATTTTAATACTATTAACATCTTCCATTTCTCTTGCATCAACGTCCTTCACCAAGGTATTGCAAAAAATGGTGAAAGCACACACAACTTCATGCTCCGCTACCCCCCAAGACTGAGGTCTGGACTCGCCCCTGTCATCAGTGCACCATAGAATTTTCATGTCTACCAGACATGTGAGGCATGTGAGAGCAGGCGACAGAAAAGGTCTGTCGCCTGCTGTTCCAAGTTAGTTTATCGTCTAATTTGACCCCCAGGTATTTCGCTTCTTTGGCAACTTCTATTTGCTTGCCGTAACGCACCATCTCTCCACTAGATAATTTGATATGATAACATTGGAAGGAAGTAGATAGGAACTCAGTTCATTCAGACCATTTTGGTCAAGTGAAGCCGTTGCCGAATTTTTTGCGACCCGTCAGACACGGCAAAATTTGGAACAGACGCCGAATTCGTGATCAATGTATCCAAAATAACAAACAGAAGAGTTTTTGTCCTGATCGAGAACCTAAAATTTTTTACGAATTTTTTTACCAAAGGGGATCCTGTGGACTTTTCCGGTTTCAGAACATCGACCCTCATCCCCAAATGTTGGGTCTTATTTCATGGTTTCCTACTCTCCGTTATAGAAAATGTGCCACTGAATCCAATGCCGTGCTAAGATTGGCCCTAGGATGTCGCCTTCTCACAGAAAATTAATTTTTCGTATATATGCAGACCTGTGGGAAATGCAAAATTTTTAGGGTTTTTTTCAAAAACGGCAAAATTTGGAACAGACGCCGAATTCGTGATCAATGTATCCAAAATAACAAACAGAAGAGACAGAGACAGATCTTGTGCCATAGTATCACTACGTTAGTCTGCCATACTGGAAACCAAAGAGCTAGATAATGTCAAAGAAAGAAGAGAAGACAGAATGAATAGGCAGGTGGAAAGCAAAGGTTGGCAATAGAGTACCTTATAACATAAGGCGGATAGGAGATTTTTAAATATTTCGACATGTTTTTGTGTATCCTTAAGTGTATAATTCTAATTTAGTTTGTGGCCAAATGCCTAAGTGTTTTTTCGTGCTAAATTCGCGATGTAGTATTTTGATCACAGTGTGAGCTACGTCAATGTGTGCACGCGAATTTGCTTGGCCCTGCAGTCCCTCTGATTCGTGCACGGAGCGTTTCTGAGCGATTCTGCATGACTGAATCTCGTAGTTCAAGGAGGTCCCCTAAATAGGACATATCAATGTCTCTATGGAGATTTTAATTTGAAACCATGGGGCTTTTTTGATTGTACGCAAAGCTTAACTTGGTAGTACCTGCAGATCTCGAATTTCACAAGATAATTCGCATCCTTATAAGTTACGAAACTTCGGAAACAAATTCGTCCTTGATATATTTTTCTTCCTCCTCGTCCCTCATCATTTACTTTGGGAATTTTCTGTCGAATTTTCTCGAGTGTGTCAGCAAATGGTAATTGTTCATAAACCTTTATCATTTTTGTTTGAAATGTGACTTGATTATTAACATCAAATAGAGGCAAATACTATCAGCGCCAACGGTGGGATATTTGGCTCAAGATATCTATTTATATGTGTAAGTTTGAAGTATTCTATTTTTTATATATATGGATATTAAATCTATCATTATATGAATTTGCAAAACATGTTGTATTTAAAAGGTACATTGTTTGATCAAGCGCCTGTCCATCCATCCAGGTGCCATTTTTCATCGAAAGCTTCAGCTTTTTTTAAAGTTACAAATAAGCTGAGTACTTCACATTCTATGCAAATAAGTGCGCGTCCATGAACAAACAAAGATGTTTTATTCATGCGGTAGCAACCTAATAACTGAATTATTCAGCATTTTTTCTCCGGAAGCTAAAGTCGGAATAAAAACCGTAAACTATTCGGAAAAGCTCTTCATAGGAATACGGGAGAAAAAAGTTCAAATGCATAAACGCTAACGAAGCTTAAAAAATGAAGGGGTTTTTCTGTGCACCCTAAATATAGGTCCTCATGAAAATTAATGGAATTACTTACATACTAACAACACGCTCTTTGAATTGAGATTACATGAGTATTACAATAGTTTGAATGCTTCAAAATCCTTAATTTCGTTAAACAATATAATTCTTTTCTGGGTGTCACGATCAAAATTTTCTCAAAAACAATTTTAAAGTGGATCCTGCTTCTTACACACAACATTTGACTGTATATTTCACATATGAGTTAGCTGTTTGGTAACTCCAAAGCACTTAAATTGGTTAAACATATGTTACGAATATTCATGGTAAAATTAAAAAAGGTAGAAGACCCAGAAATTGTTCATTTACGAATTTTACTGTATCTGTAGAAAATTATAATTTCAACATAATTAGTATGCCCGAAGAAGTCCGATCGAAAAGGAATTAATCAAATAAAGTGAAAAGGCCAATTACTGCCTACCATTTAAGTATTCTCTGAGTATTTTAAAAAAATTGTACGGTCTGAAAAAATGTAAGAAGCTTACGATTTTTTAACCAAAGCAACAACATTATTTAGTCAATTGAACACCACAATGTAATTACAAAAATTGATTTTAACCTACCTGCGTCAAATATTCTCAAGTTTCATTCATTTCATTTCATTTTCATTTATTTGTATGGTACTATACAAATAATATTATTAATAAGAAAATAGTTATTTTTTACATTAACTGGAAATTTTTAGGTTCTTTGCAAAAATGTTTTATCAATTCACCTGCGATTTTTGCCTCATTTTTGGTGTGCCAACTTTCTGTGTACACCAAAAAGTGGAAAAGAATATATCTGCTTCCCTTAAGGTCTCAGTTCCCTAAGGTTCTTTCTTGGCACATCTTTGTTCCGCCATAGGTTATACCATAGTTCGGTTTCATCATTGAAAGCTTCCAAATGGTGGTATTGGCAAAAAATTGTGATTTCTGTTTAATATCAACCAGTGACACTGGGATGTAGTGACATCAAACCAAAAGCAGGCAGATTTTTATCAGCAAGACGCTGCTTCAGTGTGGATTTAAGTTATAAAGGAATCTAAACAAAGAAGAAAAATCGATTGCTTTTAAAAATCTCCTGGCGATTCAGACCGGTAGTTGGAGCGATGTTCCAGAACTTGCAAATGAGTTCTAAAATGGCAGTTGCAGTTCTGGCTGAACCAAACTATGATGATCCTTTATGATAGACATGATTTATGCATGTGTTCATGTCAGTAGCATTTGAGTGTAAAGGTGACCATAGACCGGCCTACATGTGTGACATACATGTATGTCATACATGCTTTTACGTTGATATTCGCTGGTGTATGGGCAAGAAGTGACATGGATGTGCGACATACAAGTTTTCTGTTTCAACTTGAATTCATGCACGCCCATACATGAATGAACATACATGTATGTCGGTGTGTGGATTAACCTCACTCTGTCTTAACGTGATTATTCTGTTCAGTGTCGGGTAAGTTATTCACGAATTATATATAACGTACTATTTCCAAAATGTCTGATTTGAGAAGTTTCTCAAGAGGTTTCATGACAGAATTGGTTGAACTTTATAAATGTTGACTGTCTGCGGAAAACGAAATGCAAAAATTACATGAATAGAATTAAAAAAAGATACAGCGTATGATGTGTTATTGAATAAACTACGGGAGACCCGTAATTCCTCCCAGTCGCTAAATAGCGAAGCGTGGCTGATAATCGTTCATGAGGTGATATAGCAGACCTCAGTATTGTGTCCTGCTTCTCAATTGCTGGAGTTACTATATCAAGCAGCATACGATAACTGGCTCCATCCATCCTTAAATAGTTTCTCCCATCATCCGGTTGTAATCGTAATTCTTCCAGTAAATTTATATGTATGAACAGTTGTCGTTTTGAAAGCCACTCCTTCACCCACTTTGTGCGAGTTTGATTTTGTTTCTATTTTTTTGACAATGCACGCGTACGCCACTGACATCAAAATTAACTCGTCTTCACTGCTCATCGTTCGTAATCAAACTACATGTTTGACACTCAAACAGCCCTGTTTGTGGACAACAGCGTACTTACCGTTATGCTTAGTTTGTGTTTCGTATACTAGTTTGAGAGTCCTGTATGTCACACATGTACGCCGGTCTATGGCCGCCTTTTAACGCATTAACAACAGGTTCCAATATGACTGAATCTTTGGCTATCAAACCAACGTATATAATGAACTCACAAGGCTAATCAACTACCTCCTCTCAAGTGTTGACTTTAGAACTCCTAGATATATTTTTCGATTCAATCGGACTCGAAGCATGTGGTTACTCGTAGACTGCTAGGGAGGGGGGGGGGCTGTTGCCTCCCCCTGTCCTTACCTAGCTACGCCATTGAACTTTTGTCATATATTTCATATACTAAACGGATTTGAACGTTACAATAGAGACATTGTTAGTGACATCTGAGGCCTACATCTAGGTACATAAAAATTTCCAGCACGTCGGCAAGCCGTAGGGACAGCCGGAGATACGGCCGACAACATGTGTGGATGCACCATTAAAGTGAACCTCCCTCCGACGATAGACAGGATATTTGGTAGAGGGTAATATAAACTCAAGGAAAATTTTGGCAGACTCATTTGTGGAATTTATATGAAACAGAAGAAATGTTTTGTGTAAGGCTTTCGTGGCTATGGCGATGAACCGTTGATTCTTGGGCTGTTCAGCCGGCGTCGATGCGCTCCACTGCTTTGGCGTTGCCGTGCTTCGCTGCTTGACGCTTCGCTAACACGAGTGATTGGCATCCTCAGAAGCTGTTACCTGTATGGCGTGTTGCGAGAAACCGAGACTGCGTCACATGCTTGAGCACTTATACACCCCGGATTAGTTGAGCTTGTATGCTGTTTTTTTGTTATTGAAGTTGTTTTTATGTTTATAAATAAGAGGAGTTTGTAGCAAGAACCTGTGTCTCCTTAAACTTGTGGCCACCATTTAATTTCTTCCTTATACAACTTAATTTTGAATATATTCAATTAAGTGACATTTGTGACTGTGCACATGTGCATTTATATGGAGCTGTTAATTTACCTTGATAAATTTAAAATGGAAACCAATAACATTATCTACATGGAACAGCTATTAATTAATGTATTATATGAATGCCAAAACTCATTTTACATCGAATGCTGTGTATTTTGAAAAATATCAATTTATAATGAAGTCCATTTCCAGTGAATTTCGGTTACTATTCTGAATGAAAATTCAGTGACATTGGTGTGTTGCAACGAGAATTTTTTTGTTTCAATGATTGTGATTTATTTATTGCCTTATAGCATATTTCAATTATTTTCCTATGATGAAATACGTATTGGAATACTATTTCTCCATTAAAATAAACATAATTTCTACGTTATTGCGGTAAAATAACAGTGATGTTGGGAAATAATGGTAAATTATTAACGTCCAAGTGTTTATTGTTGAGTTTAGAATATTCCTTCCAAACCTAACAAAACTGTTTTGAAACATTTCATTTTGGAGCTATACTCCTTTCCCACAGATATAAAATACTGTACCAATTCATATTAGCATGATATTAAAATATTTGCTCTATTTTTTGTAAATTTCAGGGCTAAATTGTACCCCGCCGGCGATTGATGACTTCCCAAAGGACTTCTTCACGGAAGAGCAACGTCAAAAGGGTGCCGTCGTTGTGCACATCCTGATATCGCTGTATCTTTTTGTCGCCCTTGCCGTCGTCTGTGATAAATTTTTCGTGCCAGCTGTAGAAAAAATATGTCACGGTATGTAGGTCAACTATTTATTCATACACACATCTTTTTATTACTAATGAGAAAGAAAAGTTATCATGGTTCTGCACTTCTCTAAAGCTTCCCACACACGCTTATACAGACATCGTTGTCCAGATCGTGAGGCAATGGGGTCCTTGCAGTGGACATTTGAAATAAAAAGGTATTCATATGCTGTCTTGAACAAAACTTACAATCTTGCTGCTGTTAAAATGAGAACATTTGTAATCATAAATTGCGGTACTGCCAATTTTTTCACATGACTGAAATCGGGTACTGACGTCACTGATATAGGTACGACGATATCGACAATCGTAGTATGGATCCTACACATATTCTAGCTATGATTATCGACCTTAAAAAGTACAAAATAAAAAGTTGTTTTGTGGCACAGAAGCACGAGGTTAGATTATATTTACGCCATCTCTTCCATTTTAATTTGTAATTTTTGTTAATGGTGAGATTTGATATAAATTCTTAAACCATCGATGCGGTGTACTACGCGGTATTAATCTTTTTACTAAGGTTGCTTTTCATGGGTTTCGGTGAACGATTGAAACTATAACTTTCCTTCATTACGTTTCGGTTTATTTTAATCTAAACCATCTTCAGGTAACTATAAATGAATAGCAAATGATCTGTATATAATAAAATAACAATTAAAATACAAAAAAAAATCAACAAAAAAAAACAATTAAATAAAAGAATTTTAAATTTTATGTGTAAAGTAGAAATATAGCTAACTATAAATGTATATATAAAACTTCTAAACATAAACTTAGTGATCTTATTTTCGTTTATTGAAAATGAATATAGCAGAATTAAATTTGCTGAGATAGGGAAAATAATACTAACAAACCTAATTACGTTAATTTCAGATGTCGGTTATATTTCTGTAAATTTTTTTTGTTTGTAAAGCAGCATCTACGGGTTGAGAGAGCTGAATGACCTGCACCCAGATACAAAACCTATGAAATAGACAAAATTATGACTGGAGCAGGTCATTCTGTTTCACGACTTGCACCGTATCAAACCTTATATTTAATTGAATTAGTATGAGCATCCCTAAAAGAATATGTGGCAGAAAAAACGTGGATTTCAATTTTAAACACTTAGAAAAATATTGTGATGAGTTTTTTCCACATTTTCGTAAGAAGCGTGGAAAAAAATGTGAACATGCAATACACAGTAACACAAAATTAGCTTATAGCGTGTAATTTAAAATATTGGGCCCACAAAACTGCTTGGAAAGGCTGAAAAACATTATTATTATAATATAAGCACAAGAGTCCTATTTCCAGCAGTTTGACTCGTACTATTTTTCTGCCATGCCCTCTTTTCATGAAAGAAGCTGAATTACGTTTCTGTTTATCTGAAACCGGATGTGTTCTTCTTGTACCTTACTACATGCTTCCACTGGTGTAGCTAGCGATAGAAATTGGGATAGACCTAACAGTACAATCCTTGGAAGCGTGCGAACAATATATATTAGATCACTTGAAAGCTTTCCACCACGGATTTATGGAAAACCATTAATTAAAAGAAAAAACGACGACACAAGTCAAAAGATTTGTCAAAAGGGACAACTTTTTAACCAAAAACTAATTCACCTTCTTGTACTCTCTGCCGCCCAGGATCATCCCCTTGAAAATTCTAAGTAACAAGGGATACCGAGTAATAGCTTTTTTCAAAATCTGTAGATTTTTTTCAAGAAAATTGGAAAAATATTTATGTACCTTAATATCAGGAGATGCTCGGACAACTTCGCAGGCTCTGGTCAGACTACACTGTAAGTTTGCTGGTTATTGTAGTTGAATCCCTCGGTGGAATGAGGAATACGCTGCTCTCTGCACTGCGCACAATGCCGGTGTGTCGTGCGGCGGCGCACATCTCAGCCGCTTGAATGAAGAATGCTGTCTACTCAGGGCGTACGATTTGCGGACCCAGTGATTGCTTTCCTCACGGTGTGAGGGGTAGTCATTGGGTAACGAAACAACAGCTCAGTGTGTTGGAGCCCGAGCTGCAGTTTTTGTTAAAAAATAGTAATAATCTATCGGACAGCAGTGTACCAGCCGCAACAAATCTAAGCGAAGTCCCGCAAAAGATTGAATATGGAGAGGAGTCTACATCCTAAGACCCGCGTCCCGCAAATATACTTCCCACGACACCCGGGAGGGCTTAGACTATTGAGTTTGGAGTGTCTACGCAACAGGGTAGTATTTTAGGAAACAAAGTGATTGGGATATTATTTATTAATAGCAAGGAAACCCTGTACTTGATAAGGCTGAGATCTATTTCTTCTGATTCTGCAATGATGGCTAGACGACGGGTTCCCAGATAAATGGCTAGGGCTAGAATGTCCTGCTAAAACTCCTGATTTGATTTTATGGGTATTAATGGGGTGATACACGTACGAGCAAGTACGCGTACTTATGGCTCGATGACCTTTTTCGCCTGTGTGTCATCGTAAGAACGCGTACTTTCATACCGTCGCGCAAGCCGCCGGCGATCCAACTGGTTTAAAATCTTGCACGTAGGCCATCGATGCGCAACGCTTGTTGTGTTTGGCGTTTGTTAAAAGTTTTGTTTATTTAGGAAAATCATCAAAATGATTTTAGCTTCACGAGTGTCACCGACGTCGAGCCGAGTAAGTTCGCGAACTTAAAAACCGCGCACTTAAAGTTTGTACGTGTGTCATCCACTTTACAAGTTTGGATAACCTTCGTCAACGCATCATCGAAAGCTGCCATCATATCCCACAACATGTATTTGCAACACTCCGCCAGGAACGTGGACATCGCCCATATCACTGTTTGGCCAATAGCAAGTAATATTTTGCAATAAAAAGTGATATTTTTGCCTGAACAAATAAAGATACCTACATAAAGCTTTTTCTAATTTTCTAGAAAACGAATCGACCGATTTTAAACATACTTTTTACGTACCTTTGAAACAGGCTATCACCATTGTCATTTAAATTTTTTAAGGGGATGACCCTGGGGGCAGAGGGTACAAGGAGGTGAAGCCTTTTTTGGTTACAAAAGTTGTTCCCATTGACAAATCTTTTGACGTGTCTCGGCGTTTTTTCCTTGAATCATGTAATATCTTCCAGGAGTCCACGGCCTTTTAAGCAACTAGAGTCCGAAAGGATTACAATATACAATAAATATTACCTTGACCACAAGCTAATCATAGGACAATTTCAGTTTGTTTGCATTTCCGTAGGCCAGAGGCCATCCTTATCCACAGAATATGTCATACTATAGGCATTTCAGTTTTGGGGATTTTCACAGTCACAACCGCAAAGCCACCATTTCTGACGATTTTCATTCATGCATGTCAAAGTTTGGCTATTTCTGGCCATTATCATGCCAAACGCTGGCTACAAGCATACTTACCTATAAAACTGCAACATGCGATACTTGCTTTGAGTAAGACATCGATGCGCCGTTGGCTCCACGGAAACTGCTTCCTTAGTGGGGATGTAGGATGTATGAGGGGTTAGGTACTTATTTTTAACTGATGGCTTTGCCCGTATGTACCTTCTCTGTTAGGCTACGGTTACTATGCATGCGAGTTTTGACGAAAATGTATTCTGACGTATGAACTCCTCGTCAGAACAAGGGTGGTTCTACTGCACAATACGTTTCCAGGGTATTCTGATCGTCAGTGCGTTTCTGCCACTCAGCGGAAGATGGACAAACTTGATGAGCTATATTTTCTTGAAAATCATATAATAAAGCTATTTCTTTTAAATAATGGAAAATCGGAGCACGTGAGCCAGTCATTTAATACCTAGTAGAGACGACAAATGCGAGTTTCATATGTTGTTTGATGAATTATGGGACCAACCAGAAAAGTTTTTCGAGTACTTCAGGATGACACCAAAACACTCGAATACATACTGAAGGGGATAGAAGAAAGGATTGAAAAGTTCTCCAATTTTCGCGACTGTATTTTGCCAAAAACAGACTCGCTGTATGGTGGTTAGTTGTAGTAAGTTTTGTCCATCATGTCCCACAAACACCTGTTCTCTTGCATATAATAAGCAATCACTTTATCCACATCCCTCTACAGTCATCAGTTCCAAACCACAAGAAAAAACCAGCCAACACGTGGCAAAATAGCTACAGATTCTGACGAATTCGCTCAAAAATTTCAAACGTTTTTGAATGCTCAAATCATACTGACGACGACGTGAGTATTCCGACGAGGCTTCCTCTCTCATAGCAACCACTTTCACTGGAAATCAGACGTTTGATTGTTCAAGCGAATTCAAAATTTAGAATACATTTTCGTCAGAACTCGTATGTATAGTAACCGTAGCCTTAGTTGCATTGGAGATTTCGCACCCCAGATTCCGTTTTGCCGAACGTGTATATTTTCGATTATTCAAATCCCGTATACCTTTACTGAAACACCCTCTATAAACGGATCCCATCATTCTTATGCAATTTTTCCATTAGACAGACAAAATAATAACAAAACACAAACTCGTGTCGAGAAAAACAAAACTGCGCCCTTTGCAAAATTTTTGAGAATGCCGTGTTTGGCGACAGTTTGAGTTTTGTTTTTCGGGTCCCGCTCGGAGGCAGTACATCAGAGAGTTTCAACATGTTTTGAAACTCGAGTCTGTCTGGAGCTGGTTGTGTTGTGTTTCTTACGAGTTTAAGACTTATATTCCGTTTTGCATAAGTAAATTGAGCTTTAAGAACTGTCCCCAATGACAAGAAACCACAATATGACTGCTAATCGACCTTTACATAAATTAAATCTATAATGTTTGTGATGTTTTTTCAATTAACATCAAAGTCAGAGATAGACATTCTCAAAAAATTATAAAGTAGAAACCATAAAGATAGAAGAAGAAGAAGAAGAGAAACATAACTCTTCAAGCAGTCCCATGTCATCATTCGGAAATCATTCATCAGTTGTGCAAGTAGTTATTCGTCTAGACTAGAGAACAACGATCGAACCCAATATCTGAGTTCGCGTCGTTTTCTGCTGAAATATTAGTGCTTATACACATCGATAGGTGAGGGGAGTATTGTGATCGCGAAAATTTTCGATTTTGAGATAATACGCTTTTTGGGCGTTTTATGATATCTACATAACGGAAATCCCCGTCACTCATTTCCGTCGGTCTGCGTGTCTGTCTGTCGGTCTGTCTGTCTGTTAGCACTTTTCTAGCTTAGTAATCTCAGTTATCGCTGCATAGATTGTGATGAAATTTGGATAGCGATATGCTGTGAGGTCTTAGTACTATAAAAATAGCTCAAACCTCGTTTTTAGGTGTGTTAGGGGTTCCTGATCATTTTCTACTTCTTTGGGTGGGGGTGAAATTGATGTGGTTCAGCAGTGGGGGTCGTAAAACTGAAAAACTTGTTGTAATCAAAATATACTGTACAAAAACCTGTGAAATAAAGCCCTAGCGGCATAACAAACATCTTTTTTGAGGGAGGGCGGGCAATGATTTGGTTGCAAGGGGATCTCAGACTATGGCGATTATTGAAAAGTATGTGCTCCTGACCAGTGGAAAAGGGTGAAAAACAAAAACAAAACTCGAACATACTATGACGCGCTTGATGAAAACAATCACACATAAAAATAATTTCTTAGATGGAGCACAGATGCTTTAATTCAAGTATACCATAACTTCCTATACGCGCAAAGTTATGCTAATCTTAAAGTGAGAATACGATATCTTTGACCATATAAGGGTTGGATCGAGAAAATATCTTCAATGCAAAACTGGGAAATTCTTGATGGTAAGAATGCCAAAATCTTAAATCAAACATATGGTAATCTTGACCGAAGTATTTCATAATCTTGACTGAAGCATTTCATAATCTTAACTGGGAGCATGTCATAAACTTGACGCAAGTAGCTCAACTTTATTCTAAAATTGTGATATTCTTGGATGAGGAATCTAGTAGTATTAATTTGAGCATTCAAACTCTTCTATGAGCATGTAGAAATTTTTCTGGAGAAATAGTTCTGCAAAATTTCTTAAATCACTTTTAATATACTTAGTACTTATCTAGGAACATCTGAGTCAGGTCTTCGCATCCCAATTTTTTTAATAGCTCATTCATGGTTGGATAGATCCAGTGATAAGGAAGCTGATGGGATCTGGGACGCGACTCAAATGGCGGTGGACCAGCACTACCGGCAGATTCGATGACTGATGGTTGACGGTGGTATCACGGGTATCACGTGGCAATGGCAATTTATTTAACAGTTTGATTAGATACTATTATGTGCCATTATGCAAGGGCGTACCCAGGATTTCAGTTAGGGGGGGGCAGGGGGCTGCTTAGTGCTTATACCTGTTTCGAAAATTGACTTTTATTCATTAACTTTTATGATGACACAAAACAAATATTATAAGTACATAATAATTATACTATACATTATGTATAATATATAATATTATATATGTTTATTTTAATTTAACAGTAATCTTCTCGGATTTGCCGAAAATTTGTCTATGACAATCTTTTCAATAAACTCACTGTTGTCTTTTAAATAATTGCGATGTACGCTCATCAGACATAAACCCGTAAGCCTTTCTTCACCCATGGTGCTTCTTAGCCACGTTTTAACTCTTCGCAGCGTACTGAAGGACCGTTCTACGGTCGCCGTGGTGCATGGGATAGTGCTTAAAATAATTAATGCCTTTCTGACAGCAGGGTAAAAAATGTTCGCTTCTTTGAACAGATCAACTACTTCTATGTCCTTTAATTGATCATCTGATAAAGCCTTCGTCACCCATAAATTATGCCAAAGGTTCAGTTCCCCGGTGATATCCAGGTTATAAAATTCTTGGAATGATTCTGCGTTTTTGTGTAGGTCTGCAATGCTGGTTTTTGTCATATACAAGGGATGTAGCCTGCTTAAAGCAAACGCCGGAGTATTTTCTTGGGAGAATCGAATATTCAATGATGAAATGAGTGAATCAATGTATGGTATTATCAGGGAACGCCGCCAATATTCGTTATCATTGTCTGATGGCGGATTACTTCTATGTGTTTGCTTATGAGCAAGACGTGGAACCGAAATTTCTATGTTCAAATCCATTGCAACAGCTCGTGCTTTTTGAAGTATTTCATTACTTATTCTATCAGGAAACTCGCGGTCATTTCTGAGAATGTCCTTGATATTTTTAATGTGTTTTCCTACCGAGATCATGTCGATCGATTTAGCTTGCAGTGCGTTAACTACTGGTTCTATAACTGCTGAATATTTGGCTATTGTTTGTAGAGAAACAATAAACACTGGTTTTGTAACGGCTGAATGCAACTGATATGCAGATTTTCTGGTGGCATAATTTCCCTCTACAGATAACGTTTCTAGAGATTTCACGAGCTCTGAAAAATGTTGAGAAAACTTTCTGATTGATTTATATTTTTCGGACCATCTCGTCTCACATAATCGTGATAGGTTTGGAGCGTAGTTTCGACGTGTAGTCGATTCTCTGAAAAACGTTATAACATCCTTTACAGTGGCGACAGTATTTCTAATTTCTGGCACTGCGTTCGCATCATTCACAACAAGGTTGAGTTTGTGACTTGAGCAATGAAAATATAAAGCACGAGGATATTTTTTTCTCAAAATGGCTTGTACGCCACCCTCTTTTCCTGCCATTGTAGAACAGCCATCGAATCCAAACCCTACGCAATCTTCTTTGGAGAGGTTAGAACTAATTAAGAAATTGTCAATTGCTTCGGCGATTGCGGAAGCATTTTGTGCTTTTAGTTCAACGAACCCTACAAATTCTTCTCTGATTTTACTTTTGCTTTCGTCGTAGAACCGCACGCCTATTGACAGCTGTTCTTTCCCAGATACGTCTGCTGTTTCATCAGCTAAGATTGAGTAAGCCATGGTCTTCCGAACCTCACTAATTACATTCTCCTGAATAACTTCGCCACATAAATTTATTAGTTCGTTTTGTATTCTTGGCGAAGTATAAATTGCATTTCGACGGCACTTTTCAAAGTGACTCTTTAATTTGTTGTCCCCTGAATCGATTCTCAACTTCAATAAATCTAATAAAACACCCTCATCTGCTTGTTTGCCCCTAAGAGGCATATCATGTGTACCGCAAAATACTATACAAGAAATAATTGATGACAATATTTGTCTGTTTTCATCGATTGCTTTTTGGTGTCCACTTTGCAGTTGGATGTCTACAGGAACATTTTCAAGAAAATTTTTTGCAGCATTTGTCGCCGTTTGGTGAAGGTTGGTAGTTGCATGCTTTCGGCAGTCTTCATGCATATTTTTGAACTTTAAATATGGCCTGACCATAAACGATCCCAAAATTCCTCTCACAGTGCTAATGGGCGGAGGAAACAAAACACAATACTTACAAAGAGCACCTTTTAGTCGCTTGGAATATACTAGCCATGTTGAATATTGATCCAACCAAGCATGATTAAATTTTCTTTTTAAATGGCTTGCATCACTTTCAAAATCGTAATTTCTGGGCGGGATCCAAGGATTTTGTAACAACTCCCTCTTCTTTTCCGTCGATAGCTGGGTAGCCAATCCAACATAACGACCCAGATCATTTTCATGACAGCCATCGTCCACTATAATTTCAGGATCGACGTTGACGTCATAAGTTTGTTGGGATGTCGATGGAGAAGAATAGTCGGCAACAGATATATTAAGAGGTTCTACTGAAGAATTTGACGCTTGTCCAATGTTAGCATGCAATGATATTGGCATTACATGAGTGGTTTTATCATGGTTGTCATTTTCATCGCTTCCACTGCTACTTTCCCGACCTTTTTTTCTTTTTTCGCGTGGCCTCCCTAAAAAATGGATACACAGAATTACCCTTACAGTGTTTAGGCGGGTTGCATAGGACGAAAATCAAAGATCAAGTTTCACATTCTCTTGCATATGGTTTGAACGCCAAATAATCAAAACTAGGTAAGTAATTTGAAATAATACCCTTGTTGTGACGTTAGAGAAAAGGGATTTTGTTGTCGGTATGATCTTATTAATAAATCCAAAATATTGCAAGGATCTTTCTTTTATGTTTTTTTTTAACTTTTTTATCACAAAATATTCACAAATGTTATTTTAGCTATTATAACAAAACCACGTGTTGTAATTAATAAATTTAAATATTGTAAGTAATGCCTAAGATATACACTTACAAGAGAGTCATAGCCCCCCTTAAACAAATCAAATAATCATATTAAGTATGTACTTAAGTGTTTTGTTTTGACTCACCTCTTTCAAAGAATTTCCTGATATCCATTTGACGGAGTAATATTTCCAGTTGTTGCGCAGTAAACGTAAATCTCGTGTCTCCGCAACGAAACTATAAGACACTATCTATGGCGTATGAAATATTCGCTCGTATTCCACTCCGAACTGAATTGTATTCGAACTAAATTCACGTGCTCTGCCTTACGTTCCGCTTATATATTGAAAATATTCTCGCTCCCGAAATATGTAGAAAATACTCGAGCTCGACTCTATTTCCATCCTTGTCTTATAATACATGCTATCACTGTCTTTTCTTTCCGGAATAGTCCATGCTAGAATATTCTTCGTGGTATTGCTATTCAATACTAGATGTCTCTATTGACCGTATACAGTATACATTGAGCCTATTTCTTTTTACTGGAAAAAGTACTGCCGTCCGAAACTAGATGGCGTTAGATGTTATTTTCTTCCAATTATATTCAGCTTTAATCCTATATGGCTCAGATTGTCTCGTCGGAAGCGGAAACTACGAGATACCACGGTTTTGTGGGAGATTTAAATTATATTGCATCGCTAACAGTATACTAGAGTCTGTCTAGTGAGTCGCGGCACAGAAATAACCGCGGCAAATTTAAAAATAATTTAGTTGTAAGCACTGAATAGAATATGCTATGAAATTTGAGTTTGATACTTTCACTATTTTATTTTATGAACACTAAGAATCTTAAACTAAATCTGTACAGATATATACTACTTAAAATAATATGCAACATATTGAATATTATTTTATTTTAGCATAGCATTGAAAACAAAAATTATATAATAAAACCAAACTTGCATCAAAACCGTACTTAATTTTTATTTATTCTGTCTCGTAATCAAAATCAGATTCTAGAAATTAAATTATCGACTATAAATCATTACTGACACTTTCATTTGTTAGTGATAACTAACAAATAATAAAAACGAAATAAAGAAATAAATAAAGTGTATCAAAACTTGATCAAAACATTTTGCGTTTCGTTTGACGGCGGCTGAAGGTCGCCATATAAAATATTCTAATAAATACGTTGTGACACGACCGACACGACTCACTATACAGACTCTATATCGAATGTTGTAGAATATTTAACTATAGAAAATAAAGAACAAATCTGGCTGAAAAGATATTTTGTTTCCAACACTTCATTTTGCGCAGAGTAGGTAACACGTTTTTAATTTTTATTTGCCAAAAAAAATTACATTTATTTAATCTTCTAGGGGGGGGCAGCTGCCCCCCCCTGCCCCTACCTGGGTACGCCCTTGCCATTATGCAGGATCCAGGTATTACGCTACGGTGCTAAAGACGGCGGCGAATGCGACAATCCGAAAACCGATAGTGGCGCGGCGGCGCGGACGCGGACGGGAAACAGGCTGTTGAATAGAGAGGGTGGAGAGGTTAGGGTTGACCCGTGACACGCTGCGCGTTTGCGCACTCCGACGTTGGTAGACGTCAAATAAATGATTTACTTGATCAGCGTTCATTTTCAAACCAAGATTATCATATTGTAAATGAAGGTTCGCATTTGCAAGCTGTCTATATTCTTGATAGAAATAAACTGGGCACCGCTGGAAAAAATGATAATCTTGATATAACATTATGAAATATTTGTTATTAAATTATTATAGCCTTATTTGCAAAGAAAATTATATTTTCTTTTGGAGCATATTTCTTTAAAATAAGTATATAAATCAAAAATATATTATTCTTGATACAAATTTTCTATAATTTTCTCATCAAATACTCTTTCTTAGAGTGAGAACTGATTTTCTTGTTGTGAGTATGTATTTACAAGAATATCACAATTCTTGACTTGAGAATTTCTTTTTATCTTAATAGTTTTAAGTTTGTTTTAGTTTTGTTCTTGTTTTTCAGGATCCAGAAAACATAAACAAAACATAAACTCAATTGTTCGTTTAGTGGAAAGCCGGCATTAAGCACTAATTTTACAACATTTGTTACAGCATTAAATATGTCATCGGACGTTGCGGGAGCGACTTTCATGGCAGCCGCGACGTCGGCACCGGAGCTCTTCGTGAACGTCATCGGAACCTTCATCACAGAGGGAGATATCGGTGTCGGCACGATTGTCGGGTCGGCCGTATTCAACATACTGGCAGTGGCCGCATGTTGCGGAATTGGAGCTGGAATGGTAAAATCATAGATGATGGTAGTACGGATATGTAGTCTAGCGATGGCGGCAGAAAAGATCTGCCTGACCTATAGCGCACTGATGATCGTTAATAAAGGGCCCCACAGACATCGTTCTTTTTCATCAGGTTTGCACGACGTGCCAACCGATGTCGGTTAAACCGATATCACGATACCTCCACACACTGTTCGGTTTTCTTTCAGTTTTTTGCAAATTTTTGGTCCGTTAAACATGGATAATACTTTAGCATTGGCGGCGGCTTTAGCTATTAAAGTGAAATACAGCAAGAAAAAACGTTCTAAATGGGTGAAACAGTGGCTTTTAAAAAAGGCCAATTCTCCCATATAAATCTATTAGAAGAATTACGCCTGGAACCAGGGGATTGGTACAATTATTTGAGGATGGATTAAGAAACATACTTAGAATTACTTAATTCAGTAGCACCTCTAATAAAAAAACAGGATACTTGGATGAGACAAAGTATTTCCCCTCATGAACGTCTGACAGCTACATTGAGATTCCTTGCTACAGGTGGAAGTTACGAGGATTTGAAATTTTCAGTTGCAATATCCCCCCAAGCTTTACAAATTATACCTGAAACCAGAACGACACTGCAAAATCCCGTCGTGATTGCACGATGAACGGCCACACATGTACCGAGTTTCACGATGGCGTTCGAAACCGACGGGTAAAGGGCCCCACAGACATTATTCTTTTTCGTCAGGTTTGCACGACGTGCCAACCGATCATACTCATTTCGGTCCGTGTGCGCCAAAAAACCGTCGTGTTGACCGTCGTTCCAAAAAATCTGTCCGAGCTTGATTTTACCCGTCGGTTTCGAACGCCATCGTGCAACTCCGTACATGTGTGGCCGTTCATCGTGCAATCACGACGGGATTTTGCAGTGCCGTTCTGGTTGCCTTCGAGTAAGCGTATCTAGGGTTAGCGACATCTATCAAAAATGTGCTGTCAGACGTTCATGAGGGGAAATACTTTGTCTCATCCAAGTATCTTGTTTTTTTATTAAAGGTGCTACTGAATTAAGTAATTCTAAGTATGTTTCTTCATCCATCCTCAAATAATTGTACCAATCCCCTGGTTCCAGACGCAATTCTTCTAATAGATTTATATGGGAGAATGTGCCTCTTTTCAAAAGCCACTGTTTCACCCATTTAAAACGTTTTTTCTTGCTGTATTTCACTTTAATAGCTAAAGCCGCCGCCGATGCTAAAGTATTATCCATGCTAACGGACCAAAAATTTGCGATAAACTGAAAGAAAACCGAACAGTGTGTGGAGGTATCGCTCCATCGGTTTAACCGACACCGGTTGGCACGTCGTGCAAACCTGATGAAAAAGAACGATGTCTGTGGGGCTCTTAAAATCAAGCTCAGACAGATTTTTTGGAACGACGGTTAACACGACGGTTAACACGACGGTTTTTCGGCACACATGGACCGAAATGAGTGTGATCGGTTGGCACGTCGTGCAACCCTGATGAAAAAGAACGATGTCTGTGGGGCCCTTAAGCGTGGACTGGCGGAGATATAGAGCAACCCTCGTACTTAAACATGTTTACTATTAAGGTGTTTACTTGAACTACCGACTAATTAATTTCTAATTATTATGATAGCAAATCATCTTTTAACAAATACAGCTGTGAATATAGGTTGTTTTGTATGCTATCCAGCTAATGAATTTGTGGTTCTTGTGTTTTTAGGCCGGCGTCGTTTAGCGTTGAGGCTTGATGTTTCGCCACCACGAGTAGATGGCCTATCTTAGCCTATGTACTAAATAATTTAAAGCCAACAATTGTAAACAAACTTACCGCTCGTAGCTTTGAGGCAGATTAAAATTCAGCTATTACATTTATCACTTTCTCGCTTGAAAATGACGTCTGTCACTCAAACCAGCCAACCAACCTTTACTGACAGGAAATGTTCAAATTAAATGGGGGATTCTTTGATATAGGTACTTATATATTCATCTTCTATCCAACACACATTTGTTTAAAAATTAGACTGGCTCGGTGAATTCTGAAATGACAAAAAAAAAATGAAACTCGGGGGGGTCATTAGACGTGACATTTTTATTCCAGTAACACTTTTTACTTTAGTGAAAGGCCTAGGTGGATATCTTACTCCGTAAAAAATATTTACGGCCGCTTCATGAAGGTAGTCAGGCTAGCGTAAATTCGAAATATCATGACTAGAGGGCGATAATATCAAGGTAGGCGTTTTGACACTTACGGCCCATTTTACGCAAGTATAATCAGCTGGTCGGCTGCGGTTTGTTTGTTATTCTGTGTGGTTACACGACTTACTTATGTGGCAGAAGACATATGTTGTGAAGAAACGCCTTATGTTTTACATATCCAATTGAGAAAACAATTGTTACGCCTCCGACTGTAAGCAATGTCATCCGCCATCTTGTTTGCGATGGTACTCATCAAATGTGTGACGTTACTGTTACCTTATTACGTGAAATGGACTGTACTACCTTGACTGTATCCACATAGTGTACAGATATAAGCTTCACCCACATTCGCAGCTTATTTAGGGCATGTTTACGACTGCATCGGAGCATATCTTCTGTTAATACAGAGTACGTGATACCAACACTGGCTCACGTATCAGGAGCTGCATATAGTAATAGGATCAATGCGTTGTTTTCCTTCCCCCTTACAAATCCTACAAAGTAGCATTGAGACCCTCGCCTGTAAGGCGGTTACTAAAAATATAACAACATACGTGAATCTCCATGAAACATAATGGGGTATTTTCCGAACAACATTTTAGGACGGAATATTGACGTTACGTCCCCAAAAACCATGTAACTAACATTTTTATTTTTTACAGTGAACGCGAAGTGGCTTAAAAGCACCTGCAAAGTTCAAACATAAAATTTCGCGCCAAAGCTGTGACATAATAAAACTAAGCGTGACGTAATAAGTCTTTCGTGGAGCTATCCTAAGAATGTGACTGTACCTTGTCATCTGACCTCCTTTTCTCCATCTACAGACATAACCTCCGCTTCGTACTGATATTGACAGATGTTTGTTTACATCATTTCATGATCTATCTGTTAAATGAGATACCGTGACAGTCGTGACACGGGGAGGTTATGTATGCATGACACTAGTGACAGGCTGTTAAAGACGAGTGTTGCCGAATGACTACTTTATAGAAAAACTATGCAAAATATTAACAACGTGACAACCTTGAATCTACGCTCAATTCAAATTAAAACAGTCACATCCTACCTACATCCGGCATAAAAATCACTTTTGATTGGTTGATTTGTTAGGCGGGAGGTTTAAGAGATTTAAATGAGCTCTTTTCAAAGGGATTTATTTATTTATATATTTATTTATATATGCTGATATTTTACATTTTTCCACATTCTATCCACATTTCTCTCCCTGACGTTGAACAGAGACCTAGCCCACCATGTATTCTTATTTTTATTTATCATTTAGACTGTGAATGTTTATAACCATTTCTTTATTATACAATATTAATAACAAGAGCCAGTTTACCACTATTGGTACCTGATTTAATATTATTGTCCAATTTATTAAATTCATATAACCCTTTTTGGAATACCGATTTATTTGTGATATTGCTGTTGCAAATTTGTAGGTGAAAATCTATATTTCCTCTAGTCGAATAGTTATGATATTGATTGTTTAATTCAATAAAATTTTCTAAAATTTCCGGCAATAAATGATTTTTTAATCTAAATATGACAATGAGAACTAGATACAATATAAAATTCTTTATATTCAACCATTGAAGTTCTTTTAACATATAACTTGCCTTTGTGAACTTATTTTCATTCAAAATTATTCTCATTGCTTTATTTTGCAGCACCTGTAATTTTGAATATATGGCTTCATTTGCGGTATATAAAGTAGTTGAACAGTATAATAAATAAGGAAGAATTATAGTGTTGTACACAATTTTTTTAGAATGAACACTGAGGCTTTGGGAAATTCTATAAAAGCAATTTGTCTTTTTGGATATTTTTGAAATAATATAATCAAAGTAGTCTCCAAATTTTAATCTACTATCTACGTATATGCCCAGATATTTGATAGATTTAACTACTTCAATTTTGTCACTATTAACCAAAAAAGTAATTGGTGTTTCGTTTAAATGTTTGTTTATTATCATCCATTTGGTTTTGCTAGTATTTAGTTTCAGTTTATTGACGTTTAACCAATTGATAATTTTTCTTATATCATCATTTAGAAGTTTCAACGCAATGTCTAATTTTGTTTTCGATATGTATATTAAAGTATCGTCTGCAAATATTTGAATTTTACAATGCTCCAAAATATCTGGTAAGTCATTTATATATAAAATAAACAGTAGTGGACCCAATTTACTTCCTTGTGGTACTCCAACCTAAATATTCTTGACGCTTGAAAAAGTGTTTCCTACTTTAGTGATCTGACTCCTATTTATTAAGTAATTTTGGAAAATTTCATACACTGCCCCCATGAATCCATAGTGATGTAATTCCTTTAACAACAACAAAAATAGGCCAGTGGTGTTAGAGACTGGCAGATGTCAAATAATAAAATAATTTTTTCACGTATCAAGTCTCTTTCAACCTTCAACGTTTGATTATTCTAATTGCGACAAGGAATTAAAATAAATTTACTATTTGCAAAAATTGAATTTTTCTCCAGACTTTCAAAGTCCTGCCAAACCGACAATCTGACGATGCTTAACGATTTAGCGAAAGACGTCATAGTTTTCACTTTTTTTTTTAATTTGCGAAACTATTAGTAGCATTAGCGCAATTTAGTAAGAGTAAAATTAATGCGAAAATATTATAAATTGTGCCAATAGCTGTAAATTGTATTGTTTACCAGAAACACATACCATCTAATGATTGCAATTTGTCTGAGATTAATAAACTTGTTCTTACAGTTAGGTTTATAATAATTGTTTGCTTTTGTTATTGATGAGTTTGCTTAGTTTGTACGTAGATGTAAATATGTGCCAGGAAGGTGTTGGATTTGTACTCATAGGGTATATACGAGTTGATATTGTATACTAAGCTACATATCTCCCTCCATTCATCAGTTTTGGGTATCATTTCGTATTTTTAGCAAAAAACAATGAAGGTGATTCAGTAGGGTCTGTAGGCATTTTTACTGCTCAGACGATACGCTTTTTGGGCGTTTAATGATACTTACATAACGAATATCCACGTTTACATCGGACTGTCTGTCTGTCTGCCCGTCTGTTGGCGTTCTTTTATCCTCGTAACCTCGGAGCTCCTGCGTGTATTGTGATGAAATTTGGGTAGTGATAGGCTGTGTGATTGTGGTAGGTAATATGATATAATTTTTAAAATCGGTGCATAGGAAATGGAGAAATTAGGAAAAATACAAAAAATCCTCAAGCTTCGTTTTTAGGCGTTTCAGGGGTACCAGAACATTTTCCTTTCTTTGTAGGCGATTAAATATTACACTAAAAATAATGAAACGTTTTATTTTCCTATTATTTTACTATTCATTAAAATAATAGGAAAATATTCCTGCAAACGACGCTATAGTTAAGAAAAATTTAATGTACTACTACTATGGTATAACTTAAAAACAAATGAGAATCAGATAAGAACATTATTTTCACTCCTGCAGCTTGGTGCGTTTCTCCCGCCTCACCTTGTAAAGGATGGTAATCTAAGCGATAACTATCTGTATCTGTTGGCTTCATCAGGACCAAATACTCATGTATACCTAACTAGGAGAGTAAATATGATATCACTTGGATATAGGTATTACACTAGGTGTCAATGGTGGAAAGAAAAAAATCAGAAGCCACCAACAAGGGTTAACTAGGACATGTGTGGTTTGATTTCTAGAAACAACAGAAGTCAGCCATAACTTCTTGTTCGCAGATTTAGCACCTATGTGCATATGTTATTGATTTTAGCCCAATAAAGGCACTAGGTAAATATACCGCTTCTCAACAACATTGCAATTAGTATGGAGTTGTGTAAGGTAGTTTAGAAAACAAGGCTTATCTTTACCTTTTTCAGCTGTAGTTTCAAAAGCATCAAATTACAATTCTAAAGCGCCAATTGTAAACTCAAACTGTCTAGTGTAATTTATACCTGTCAGTTTGAATTTACAATTGATGCTTTAGAAATTCAATTTGATCTTTTTGAAACTACTGCTAGAAATGGTATAGTGTGGATACAAGGACATGCTGGAAGCAGCTGACCTTTTAGCCAGCTGGCATTACCTTGTGGGACCAGAGCCGGGCACTGGATTTACATATAATACAGCAAAGCACATAAGCACAAATAGACCGACAAGTATGACAGTACTGGGATAGATCAACCGGATTTGCTGAGGCATTCATATCGGACCTAAGTGACGAGGTAGCTTATCACTGTTAGGGATGAGTAGGAAAATCGGTACGTGGCCACATAAGCAAGGTGGGCTCATTAGATGATGCAAAGCTCAAGCTGCGCCTGTAGGAAGACAAAACACAATGTGTCGGATCAGACGAAAGTTGTTCGTTAACAGAGTTTACGAGCAGGCAATCCGAAATATGCCTGTCTCACTAAGAGACTTAATTGACTTCTTTGAGGAGGCGGATCTATTGGATACAATGTGATTAGATGTGAGCCACAATAGATCGAATATGGAAGGTCGACTGACGGACAGCCACTCACTCTAAATATATACCATATACCTATATCCAGAGCTGGGCTTGAATGAATGAATGAATGAGGACCAGAAGCTATCCAGCACGGAACGTGGCTGGTGCATAGGCCACACGATGGGCCCTTTTGCGCCTCTATCCGCGCTAGTTCCTAAGACCTGCCCTTTTGGCAAAGGCAAGTACATTCTTAGGTCCTATCCATTTTATCTCTATTGGTTCCAAGGTCCTTGAGCCCAGCATAGTCTGCCTGTGATAATCCAGGGTTTCACAGCGACACAAGATGTGTGCCGAGGATTCTTCCACTTCACCACACCACGTGCACGTTGGGTCGTTGACCACCCTTATCACAAACAAGTGACGCCTGAAGGTGTTGTGACCTGTTAATAGGCCTACTAGCAATCTCAAGTTACTCCTATCCAGAGAGAGACAAAATCGTCCTATTCTCTCTGCAGGCCCTGCTAATAGTTCCCGAGCCTGACGGAGATAACCAGAGATGTTGTTCCATCTCAGAGAGTGTTGATTCTGGATCCACTCTCCAGTTGTTTTCCTAATCAAGTTTGCAGATAGTCCTAAGGCTGGTTCCGGGCCCACAAAACTGTTGCCGGATCCCATCCTAGCATCCAGAGCTTGGCACGAGTACTAAAAAGAATACTCGTACAATGTACGAATACGCGCACTCAGAAAATGTATTTATAAGAGTTTTACTCGAAAGTAATTTTTGAAAGGCAGTTCACGATTACGAGTAGTATTCGTGGAAGTACGAATAAAGAATACCAGTATTTTCAAAAATTTAAAAATCACTAGGTACAACGTATAAAAGCTAAGGATTTTGGTGAAAATAACTTCTTTATTTACCTAAGTACTAAATAAAACACATTTTATAGAAAAGTAAAACATTAGGAAGAATATTTGAGATACCAGACAACTCTAGTATGATTATGCTAAAAATAAAAAAAGACATTTTTAGAACGAACTAAGCAGGTATCAAACACAATTCTTTAAAACTGAAAGTTTCTCAAAATTGCTATCAGATAAAGCATGCCTCCTTGAACTATTAATAATTGTAGCAAAAGAAAATAATCTCTCTGCAGCGGCAGAAGGGGTCAGTGGCGTATTATATTTCATAAACACTTTTTTTATTGTTGGATAATCGTCGAGCATATTACAATTAGTTCTCGAATCACTAATATACCTCAGATATTTGAATTCTGCTTTTTTTTTAAATTTGCTGTCTCTGAAAAACTGGATTGTGATTCACTCTGAGAGAAACTTGTTCCGGGTACGGCATCGGCACGGCAACGCGAAAAATACTCGTAAAGTACCACTTATATTCCACGAGTAGTATTTTACGAATACAATAAAATTCGCTTGTAAGTACGAGTAATAAGTATCGCAAATAAAAAATACTTATGAGTGAAAATGACGAGTAGTTTTTTTACCCGTAACTAAAATACGAGTAGAAGTATTTGAGTACTTGGTTAGCTCTGCCTATATCTAATATAACATGCGCTAGAATGCTCTTTACAGCTAAACGCTGCTTATCACTGCATCAAAATGACCGACTCCATGGATTATCAAATATAAGGGAGGGCAAGGCACTGATAGCGACAAATCATCATATCTAGAGAGATTGAGGCTTGTGATTAAGATCATAATACTTTTTGGAGTGTCCCTATTAAGGGGTTTTAGAAATTCACCACTCGCAAAGAATGACTCTCTGATTTAAACTTTTCCAGAGTGGAGCGAAGGTGGTACCTCTTGACTGGTGGCCACTGACAAGAGACTGTTTAGCGTATGGCATTACGGTATCCATACTCATATGCATCATCCACGACGAAAGGGTCGAATGGTATGAGGCTCTGTGTCTGGTTCTGCTATACATCGTTTACATACTCATCATGTATTTTGATAAGCCCATACAGAAGTGTGTTAGAGGTAAGTGATTATTTTTTTTAGATTTATGAAACTGAACCTCCAAAATTTTATCAAAATGTTGAATAATTTCGTCTTTACTTTGCTACAATTACATAGTAGCAAAAACTATAGAAAACCTCATTGGCCAAGTTTAGCTAGCGCTACTCTTATACTTAACTAATGAAGTTAGCAATATTTTTTTAAAAATTACAGATAATTTTGAGTTGAACAATTCAGTTACAAAAAACAGGAATCAGATACAAATCTTATAATATAAAAAGGGATAAAATTATTATAGCAAATATAATATATGTCTAATCTGATGCAGCTGTTAGGTGAGTGTTGAATTAATAAGAAAACATTTGAATATTTGTCGAAAAACTGATAAAGAATATTGTTTATATGGCTTTGGTAAAGAATTATAAATAATAGCAACGTTTAATGAAAAACTTCGTTTAAATAATGTCGTAGTATGTAGTGGTATTATAGCAATTCTATTCCTGAGAGTTTTTTTTGTGTATATGAATGTTGAATGAAATTTTTTCTCTGAGATAAAGGGGCTGTGCCGTTAGCAATAATTCATGTATAAAAACTGAGTAATGATACTTCACCAAGTCATTAATTTTGAGCCATTTAAATACAGGGTATTTAGCTGAAACCTGGTCAAATTTACGCATCCTAAAGAAAAATCGAACACAATTATTTTGTATAATTTGGATTATTTTCTTAGTGATGTAGTCCAAACAAGGAAAGTACAAAATATTACAGTAATTTAAGACTGACATCACCAACGCCTCACAGAGTTTCTTACGTAATTTATAATTTAAAAGAAATCTAGCTTCGTACATCTTAGCTGGCTCGAAGGAAAGACACCTTTAGGAGCAATTGAGGTGAAATGTCTGCCTATGACGCTACATAGGCATCATGAGCAATAGACCGATCTCTGTGGTCGAGCTGGCACGCAGAAGACTGGCAGTGGCAGCTTCACTTTCAAAGGATCTCGATACCATTACCGCTTGGGGGCTTACGAATATGGTTAAATTTAATACCTCCAAGACCCAGTATTGTACGCTATCAAACAAGAAGTGCCCAAGCTAACACCAGGTTCTAATGAACAACCAGGCTCTGCCAAGGAGTCACTCATTCAAGCTGTTAGGAGTCAACATTACAGAAAATCTTATCTGGCACGAACACGTCGCGTCAATTGCAACAGCTGCTGGTAAAAAGCTTGGGTACCTATCTAGAGCCAGAAAGTATTTCTCACCATGTAACCTCCTCACGCTATATAAAGCCCAGATAATACATTGCCTGGAGTATTGCTCTCATGTCTGGGGAGCTGCTGCCCCTACTACCCTGTCACCCTGACCTTCAGTCACTTTGTCACCGGCGTGTTGTTGGTGGCCTCTCACTCTTCTACCGATATTCCAGCGGAATCTGCTCCTCTGAGCTATCCTCTATCGTTCCGCCGCTCACTGCTCCTATCAGACATACCCTTGCGACCGCTGCATCTCATCCTAAGACGGTCGCTCTTCATACATCAAGAACTGAGCGGTACAATCGCACATTTATTCCCAGGGTGTCCAAGGCTTGAAATGGACTCCCAGAAGATGTATTTATTGGGCCTGCGGGTATTGGCCCATTCAAATCTCGCGTTAACAAACTTCCCCTAACATAACCCTTCCACAGCAGCCACGGTACTCTGGTATTTATGCTCTGCGTGCGCGGTCTGATCAGTTATATAAAAAAAAACATACCTATATATGGATGACGAGTGGAAAGTACTGTAAGAGAAGACTGTACAGCTGGCTCACTTCCAGAAAAAGTCATATAAAGTAGTGTCCGATTTCCAACTGTTTCAGATATATTTAATTTTCTGTCATCATTTGATTTCCAGCAATTTTGGCACATTTTTGGTAAATTTACGACCGCCCGATGTTATGCAGCGAAATACTAAATACATAGTGTGTAAAGGCATAAGATTTGTCATAAACGGTAATTTCATAGCACTGTAGTGTCATCTGAGAATCATATTACAAGAGTTTGAAGTGTCGAATAACTGCTTTTGATAGTTTGTGCCCGTTAATTTTTGGCGAATGTATGCCAGTAAGTTTAAAGCCAAAATTTCAGCGAAATACAAAAAAATATATATCCAAGTAAAGCGCATTCGTTCCTGTTCGCAGATATTTTGTCTGCTATATTTGGATTTAAGCTTACGGACATAATATACAGGCAAAGCATCAGCAGCAAACCATGCGAAACATTATTTATTCGTCACTTTAAACTCCTGTAATCCTATTATCAGCCGATGCTACAATACTATAAAAGCTCTTTCTCTGTAGGTAATTCCATGCCCTTCCGCAATGTGTATTTGCTATTTTGCTGAATGTAATCTGTAGGCCGTAAATTTAGCAAGTACCTACGTGCCGGGGTTTTGAACAAATTAATAAAAATTAGATATATTTGAAACCTTAAATATCGGGTTTTTATTATATGACTTTCTTTGTTGGCATTCTCCTAAAGTATCTTCTACTCGTTATAGAGCACCCAATATATTCATTATTGTACCGATTTCTCAAAGTACAAACACAGCATAGTAAAAGCCAGCAGAATATCTCTTAGGACTTCCTAAATAAAAATGGTTCCCCTAGAATTTGACCTTGGGATGATTTTACGGCTGTGAAGTCTGGGTAGAGATACGAAAATAAAAATATCGATACCGGGACCAGTTCGATATTTTTTAGCCAAGTATACCAATCCAAGTACACGCCAATGGAGGCGCGTTTTTCCCATATCGATACCGCTACAAAAGTAGCGATACCAGCTTGTAATCGCTCAAAGAGTATCTAAGATAAAAATACTCGATATTAGTGCAGAAGTATCGAAGTATCGTTAGCATCCCTACAAATAATCATCCAAAAGAGGGGGATGCGCGTGTAATTGCCGCCAACCTGAGATTTTGTGCTGATTGTTTACTATGCTGTGGTACAAACGTAATTCAAATTTGACTGTCTAACCTAAACTGACGCATTTCATGATTAGTAACACAGCACAGCCTTTTGAATGTTATAATCGCTGCGATATCAATTTTTCTTCTGATATCTACTTATACAAAAAATGGTGATTTGCACGTAAACGGTTAGCTTTAATCCTCATGCGTGATACATAGAGTCACACTGGAGTTCAGCAAGAAATCTAAATATGCAATAATATATGAGTATTACATTTAAAACCATAACTTTAATATGTCACGCTCTTATTAGATACCGTATATAAAAGTCATTATTTTGAAATGTAGTTCGACTTGACGCAAATACACCCGAATAGTGATTTTTCTGAAAAGAGGTATTGTTTGGTTGGAAGAGTCCTTGTGCATATCTGATCAAAATAGTATTTTATTATTAATGATTTAACACTTAAGATCGCTGATACAACCTTCACTACACTAAATAAAATTTTAAAATTGTAACACCATAGTTGTGCTCCAATGGCAGAGCAACGAGAATTCTCCTTACTCTTGATATTTTCTTCATCATGTGTTTGTTAGATACCTACTCTTTGCTATACAATATAAATACTGCCTCCTCGAAGGCTACGCCTGGTATGAGGTATTTGCATTGATATTTTGAAGATATACATTGAAATTCAGCTAAGCTAGCTGCATCGCTACCTCTCTATAAACTGCTATGTTTATCCTGCTATTGCTCTTCATGACCTTCAATGAATCCATCTCGGCCTGCAGCATGCATCCTTCTTTAGAAACATTGGCGATATCATCGTCTTGAACTCAAAATTTAGATGTGACGTTAAGACCATTTTAACATATATTAGAGAAAACAATATGCACCTCGTATTTCAGCGGTAAATCAATAATCTTTCACTGTTTACAGGTAGTTTCGACTGCACATCAGAAAATGAGAAGTCCAAAGTTGACGTAGCAGGTTAGTAACATTTCCAAAGGTGCGATCACACTATACCGATTGCTGTGCTGTCTAGTCTCCCTAACATGAGAAGTTCTTCTCGATCTGCTACTAGTCTACATAATTTATTGTTCCTCACTATAAATATATCCGTATTGAGGGTTTTAGGCAAATAATCATTATTATCTGTTTAGGAGCCAACCGCAGGATAAGCTTCAGAAACTAGTTGGTATGATTTTACTTCACAGTTGTTTCTAAAAAGTTTTTGTTACAAAATTTAAGTGGGCTCAGTAGAAAAACAGTAGTACAAATTGTTTGCCGCAGTTTCACCGATCATCAGCTCTCATATTTCAAAGGTAGCCATCATTGAAAAGCCCCAACTTTCAGAACAACTTATATAATT
This sequence comes from Callosobruchus maculatus, assembly GCA_951848785.1. Lineage (NCBI taxonomy): Eukaryota > Metazoa > Arthropoda > Insecta > Coleoptera > Chrysomelidae > Callosobruchus > Callosobruchus maculatus. Next base: position 8,395,478 of record CATOUR010000029.1, read on the forward strand.
ATGGCCAAAACAATTTATATTTGACATATGATTCGACCTTTTTCATCGTCTTTATTTAACGTAGGGTGAGGTCGTCCATAATGAACCAAATTTTAAAAAATCATCTCTGCATGTGTGGCATCAAATAAATAAAATCAATTGGGAACGCAAAGCAAATCTCTCAACTTTGAGTCTGCCTGTGCGTGTGTGGTATCAAACAATAAGATAAATTGAGAACACAAAGCAAATCTCCCAGCTTTGAGAAATATTTCGAATGGCATAAAATATTTTTATATTTGTAAACAACAAAACAACCAGAAAAGCAAAATTAAGACCGAACTGTAAATGGCTCACGCTCAAATTGGCTCATGATGATATAATACTTCCAGGAAAGCAAATTAAATTGAAATAATCTAACTTTAATCCATGAAAAGTTGGTAAATTCAGAAACATAATACCGGAACATAAGGAAATAAGCCATAATTCTATGTTTCTGTACTGCAAGAGACGAACACTTAAATGCTTTGTTTTTTGGCCTAACACCAACACACTTGCAACGAATCTGGGTATGGCAGTGCAGGCACTAAAGCATTTCAACTCGGTCTTCAGTCATACGTTCAGTACAAACCACGAAAGTTCAAGGGTTACAGAAATTTAGAATGACCTTAAATGAACCAGCAGGATCTTAAATTGAACAGGTGTTTAATTTATTAGAGGTTTGTTAAGTGGTCCAATATGAGAACCTAGCTCCAAGATCAAGACAAACCCCATAAATTTTTGGTAACGCTATTGTTCTGTAGCGCTATAAAACACTGCTATTCAATAAACAAATTATAAAAATGAATGAACAAACATACATTTGAAGCATTCGCCAAGTTCATAAAATACTGCTTTGCACGTGGTCGAAATCTTGAACACTTCACAGATCTGTATTAGGCTGTCCTAATTCAAACATCAACTGAGTCGCAAGAAGTTTCAAGAAGTATCAAATACTTGCTGAAATCGTGACCAGGTATTACGGGCAGTAACAAAAATGGCAAGATTCAATTTGGGAGACAGTTCAATATGGGTAAACGCATCCTATAATGGATGGTGAAATTGATATTTGATTCAGACACTATGTCCATTCTTTAGGTTGCGTTTAACGTTACTTTTTATCTTTATTTTGCGGTTGCGTCTCTGATCCCATCCCCTTTCACCCGCCAATGAATAAAACCATATTTATTATAGCTAAAAAGGCTTTATTGATGTTTAGTTTTATATAGAGACCAATATTATGCATATTGTATACTCTCTTTACAGATGTAGATGTTCAAGTGAAGATCAGTTCGATACTTGACGAAGATCAGAATAAGAACCAGGAGGGAAAAATAACGTCACAAGATTCTGTGGAGCCAACACAAGGATTGAATGAGAAATGTGAACCAATCTCTATTGTCGGTACCCCATCACATCTGAACGGATCACTCAAACCTGCTATTGGAGCTGGAGACAGGTGTTTGGAAGAAGATATGAAGGTGAAGATTGAGGAAGTAAAGGACGAACCGCATTCTTTGTGCAGGTTTCCTGAGAAGAAGAGCACGTTCACCAAGGTACAAAAATATTAATCAGCCATAGGTTTTTCCAAGTTTTCTTGTCGTTTGTTGTTGGATTCCGAATGAGACGCGGTATTTTCTTATTTTGGAAGTGCAGTCTGTGTGTCACATTATTCACTTATAGTATCGTGATCCTACGATGCTGATATATTAGCAACTCACATTTTGAATATATGGATGCAAATGCGTTTTGTATTCTTAAATATTTCACAATCACCGCTAGTTATAGAGGAAGTTAGCAAAAAACTTGGGCTCTGTGACTTTGGCGAGGAAAGAGAGATGATGCTATTGTTTTGTGCTTCTGAGGTCTTTTTCTTGCTTCGTGTCCACTGACCTCTGATTGGTTCCCTTAAGGTGAAGTCACGACGTCGGGTTGAACGACGTGATCTCCAGTTTGCTGTTGACCATGTACACTGTCCTATTAGTTTGATGGTTTAGTGTGCCATTGCATTTAGCAGCAAGTCACCCTTTATTTGTGTTTCGTGGCATAATGATGGTGCAACGTTATGTAAATAATAGATGGAGAGCTCGCTACGTAAAAAAGGTATCAAAATAGGGATAGGTGACCTTCTGCACCGTACATTAACAAAGACAAGTAGGGTCACTCGCCGTGCCGACTTTGATGTGAGTCTCACAAATGCGAGCCGCCTCGATTTGAGAGGGGTTCCCTTCGTTCGGTCTGGTTTACCCACAGGGAATCCGACTGTGCGATATTGTCGACGTCTACGGTCGACGTTCACTTTACTTATAGATCCGACCGATTGTATCCCGTGCACCGTGTCGCGTGTTAGGTAGTGTTAGGTGGACTGACCCTGTAAACCACAGTTGTTAGCGTTCGGGTACTGCTCGAGATCAGCGGGCGCCAGAATTCGCCAGCTTGCGTAGTATCCGAGAGCAGAGTTGGAAAGGCAACATTGGGGGCGGGGCTTAGAGTGACCCTACTTGTCTTTGTTAATGTACGGTGCCTTCTGGTAGTACGGAGAGGGTGGCGGGGGTGAAGCCGTCAATCTGCGTGAAATAATTCGATGCTTCTTAAAGTAGCTGTCCATTTGAGAGAAAAACTCTCGATAGTCGCTCTCGAGAGTAGTTCTCGCAGATGGACACAGTTTCGCGAGCTACTTCCCGACAGCACTGATGCACTGTCAGACAGCGGACAAGTTGAGACCTGCTCGCAAGTGGACGGCGTGATGCTCTGTAATCTGAGAGCAACTATCATAATTTGAATGAAATTCGTATTGTGAGAGTGCTCACAAGACGGAAGGAAAGAAAGAATGGCCTATTCTGCCTATGGTACAAACAGGTATCCGAAATAAATATTGCAAACTGCTATAGGAATCTCCTGCAAAATATAAGCATTTGTAAAGTATATGCACACACGGCACGTATTTTTTTTAATGCCTGACGCTAAAAATCGTAATGTGACCATTATGCATTCGTAGAGGGAAATAGCTTCTCGCATTTTCGTATCTCTTTTCGCTATTGATGGTCCAACTTGGTCTATTAAATATTGAACCTGCACTGCATTCATATGGACGAAATTGCGAAATTGTTGTGCATCCTCGATTTGCAACTCCCTTGCGAGTGTAGAGCATGCACCTAACTTTACTCTACGCCGAATCCAAAGTTTGATCCAGCACTTCCTTTTCGCTATTTGTTTTTTCTTTCTCCTAAGGAATTTTGTAACAAACGCTAGCAGCCGCAAGTCTTTCAACATCCATATTCTGCAAATATTTATCTCAACGCGTAGGAATTCACCTGCTGTAGACACGGTTTTGAGAGCACTGTTGCTATAACTCTCAGCGAGTCCCTTTCGTGGAGCTTTCTGAGAGTAAAAAGTCGTTAAAGTACTCTCAAATGTACAAGCAACTGAGATCAGGTATCGAGAGTAGCTCTCGTGAGTAACTCTCCAGTGGACACCTACCTTTAGGTTCACTTCGGCGGCTGGATCGCCACGACCGCCATGGCTCAGCTGGTAAGGGCGCCGGACTAGAATTCCGGAGGCGCGGGTTCAAATCCCTCTGACAGTCGATTCCGGAAAAAGTTCCGGAATTTTCTGGTAGCACCTTGATTTGAGAGCCCGACATGCGGACAATACCATGAAACATGGTATAATAAGTCATGTTATGTTACGTAGGCCAATAAATAAAATATCCAAAGTATACTGAAGTTAGGCAATCCAAGGACCTGTTAAATCAACAACTAATGAATGGCGGCTGATGGCAAAAATCACAAAATATAAACAAACGACTGTCCATGTGGAATACGACCACTAAAATTGTGTTAGGTTAATCCTCTTCTGTGGATTGCATGACACAGACAATACGGCGTCACCTTTTGGCATCTGATTTCATATTGGAAAGTCACGTGGTTTGGATTGTCTAATAGGCTGTCTTAGTTTGGACCCCCCCCCCCCCGAACAAAATTCCTATCTACGCCAACGAAGCTTCGTAATACGAATTACACGCTTGGTCTTTCAAAAATGTATTACTTTCAGATAACATGGATAGTGACATGGCCCATTCATCTGGTATTCCTTCTAACTATACCAGACTGTGAAAAACCGAGATTTAAGAAATGGTTTCCTTTGACGTTTATCATGTGCATAGTATGGATAGGATCTCTATCGTATGCAGTAGCATGGATGATAACGATAATAGGTAAGTCCAGGTTTCGTCCAGTCTAAGTATGCATGCACAGTAAAAGCATAGAAGCAGACAAAGCGGGGAACCTTGAAATACAATTAGTACATGCTACACGCGGGTTCCCTGCTTTCCTACACACAGTGAAAGTAGCTGCCTGCTTGCAGGGACCTGCAAGCAGGAAAACGCCCTAACACTAAAATTAAATGTGCAGAGATAGAGAACCTTCTTAACGGAAAACAACTTTAGTCGTTGCGCATACAAGGCGCCAGATAATTTTTAGTATATTCCTAAATTTTACAGTTTATTATTGTTTCAGGTGATACCTTGAAGATTCCAGATTCTGTAATGGGCATAACGTTTTTAGCTGCTGGTACAAGTGTTCCTGAGGCGGTATCTAGCGTTATCGTAGCTAAACAAGGTAGAAACAAGTTCAATATGGATATATGTTTGCAATCTCATGTTTATATTATTGGTGATATGTACCATCCATATTTCAAGTGTCATTTCTTCACGAAATCTATTTTAAACTGCACAGCGGCTTAGACTACCTTTTGAACTAGTAGCAAATCTAGATTTTCATTTTGTAAATGTTATAAACACAACTGAAGTTTGTTTCCAAAGAGATATGAAGGCAAATTCTGGGTTTGAGTGGATAAATAAAATAAGCTCACTCTGACATAATTAATAGGACTAAAGTAGGGGGTGAAATAACTAAATATCAGATAAAAATATTTAGTAGTCAGGCCATACTGAAATAGTATTATGTTAACACTGGTATATAGTCACGTTCACTAACCGAACTATAGTGATTTTGCGCCTTAAAATACAACACGTACAGTCGTATTGTGTCGCCATCGTAAATTGAACAACCAAAAGAATGCGAATAATGCGGTGAGAGAAGTAAGGACGTTGCCATAACTCTTAAGTATGAAATAGAGTGCGGTAAGGTAAGAGGTAACGTAAGACGTAAGAAAATAAACCTGTGGAATCAGATGAGAGTGTTTATAGTCGTAACGTAAGAGGTAACGCAACACTCTCATCTGATTCCACAGGTTTATTACCTTACGTCTTACGTTACCTCTTACCTTACCGCACTCTATTTAGTCCCTTAATAACTTCAGCCTGTTTCCTTCTTTTACGACTTGTTTTATTGTATATATATAAAGGAAACGGCAGATAATATATATTCACTTAAGTACAGATTAGAGTGCGGTAAGGTAAGAGGTAACGTAAGACGTAAGAAAATAAACCTGTGGAATCAGATGAGAGTGTTTATAGTCGTAACGTTTCTTTTTACGTTACGACTATAAACACTCTCATCTGATTCCACAGGTTTATTACCTTACGTCTTACGTTACCTCTTACCTTACCGCACTCTATTTAGTCCCTTAATACCCCTGAATTACAATTGACAACAGCCAACGAATTCGCAAATTTTATTCCCCACTTTAAGGACGGTCTGTGTTTTCTGTCACTTACTAAGCTCAATATGATTATGACGATCGCTACCTGAGGGAGCCTCCCGGCCCCCTTCCAGACCTTCCTCATTCCGCAATGTTCAATTTACGATGGCCACACATTACATCACTTGTTCAGTAATCTTTTCATAATTATTATGCTTTAAACATTTTAATTTTGCGTGCATGAGTACATTTTATATATGCAGTCTATATAATTTTGCAGGTCATGGTTCCATGGGAATAAGTAATTCAATAGGATCCAATACGTTCGACATATTGCTTTGTCTAGGACTTCCTTGGTTCATAAAAGCTACGTTCATGCCTACCATTACAGGAAAATATTGGGTATGTATAACTATACAGAACTTATATGGTGTAATTTATTAATTGGCTCTAGGTTATCCCCCATTGGCGGTCATTCTATGAAAGGCTCAAGTATATGGTATTCTACGCTATCTAATAGGAAGTGCCCAAGTCAGCATCCGGTTTCTAATGAAGAATCAGGCTTTGCCAGTGAGTTACTCAGCCAAGCTCGTTGCGTCAATTGCAGCACCTGCTGGTAAAAAACTCGGATACCTATTCAGAGCTAGAAAGTACTTCTTTCTATCTAACCTCCTCACGCTATACAAAGCCCCGAGAATACCTGACCTGCAGTTTTGCCCTCATGTCTGGGAAGCTGCTGCCCCTACTACCCTGTCTATACTTACCGCTTCCCAAAGAAGGCCTATTCGACTAATTGGTGTCCTGGCCTTAACGCATCACCTCCAGCCGTGCGGTTGGTAACCTCTCTTCCGCTGTTCAAACGGAGTCACTCCTCTGCTCAGCTATCCACTTAGTTCCGCCGCTCACCGATCCTATAAGCGCCGGTGCACACTTGCGGCTGTTTACCGTCCAGCGTCGTTGCGGCGCCGCTCCGGCACCGCGAGTTTGCCTGCACACTACTTGCGGTTTTGTAACGGCACCGTATCACTCAGTGTTGATTGAGCCGTCAAAACAGCCGCACCGCGATCGGACGGCACCGCAGCGGCGTCAGACACAAATGTGCATCTTTTGATCTATTCCTTAGTACTTCAGGCCACAAGTGTACACCGGCGCTAAGACGCACCCGCGCGACTGCTGCATCTCATCACAAGGCGGTCGTTCTTCATACATCAAAAATCGTACGATCGCACATTTATTCCCAGAGTTTCCAAGGCTTGGAATGGACTGCCAGGAGATGTAGTATTTATTGGACCTGCGGGTGTATTAACAAGCTTCCCCATAACTTTTTCACAGCAGCCGCGGTACTCTGGTATACAGGCTCTGCCTACGCGGCCTGTTCACTTATAACAAAAATGTTGTTGCTCCATGTTTATTAAATCCCATGCAACAATTTGGCATCTGGCATCATTCAATCACGCGTTCTTATGACAGTTATACATAGAGGGTAATTCAGATGCTGCGTTATTTTTGGAGCATCCTTTAAGCGGCCTACAGACGTTGATGCATGCTGCGATTCCTGTGTGGCGATTCTGTAACTCTAAGCGAAGCGATAACGAAGCGATAGCGACATTTTTTCAACGCTTTCGCTCGTTTCGGTATTCCATAAATGTCTTCGTTCCGACTCGGATATAACGAACGCAGACGAACGTTATAAGCAATAGCGAAAGAATTTGGATCGTGTTTGTCAACTTTTGACGTTATTATTGCTGTGTCAAAGTGACAATTCGCTTAAATTTATTTGTATAGTTAATTACCAGCGATGAATCGAAGAGAAAAAACTAATCCTTCGCAATGGTCGGCATTGCTGGATTTTGCAGAGTCTCAAACAGAGATATCTAAGCCAACTTGTGAATGCTCGTGTGTCATCGAGCTCCATGCCGAAAGCGTAACGAAGCGTTAAACTTTGGTTATGGAATGCCGTCAAAAATCGTTTTCGTAAATGCTTAGCTTCGCTTTCGTCTGCTTTCGTTATTATAGCGAAAGTTACGGAATCGCAGACCTGAATCGACTCAAGGTTTCATGAAACTGGCATCGGTTGCATAAGTTCCTACTCAAATCGAAACCTGTTGCGATGCCTGAAGCGACGTGATATTTTATGCACGTTTCATGCAACACAACAATAGTAGGGTGGAGCTATTTCTTTGCATCAACGTAATACTATACACGTTGAAACACTTGAAACCTGCATCAACGTCACTGACTCGGCGTCATGGCTCACCGATCAAAATGGGATTTCAGACTCTGCATCGCTGCAAGCCGCCATTGATACCAAATACGTGATTCAGTGCTACACTCGCTGCTACTTGCGTCATGAAACATAGAAGTCGGTGCCTGCATCGCAGCATGCATCAACGTCTGTAGGCCGCTTTATATCGCGTGAATTACATATAAGGTTTTTCTATCATAGGTGGGCATAAACTCTGCCGGCATAGAATACAGCGCCATCTCGCTACTTTCAACTCTGCTGCTTCTCTACGCCACATTTGCTCTGAATAACTTCCAGCTGGACAAAAGAGTAGGACGGATCTGCCTGCTGATGTACGCATGTTTCCTGGTATTGGCCAGCCTGATAGAACTAAATGCATTCTTCAGAGTCAATCTACCTACTTGCGGTAGATCGTAGTAAATGTAGGTAGTTTTAGCGGATTAAACATAGAGGAATAGCAACGAACACAGGTTGATTTCTGATAAAATGAATACAACATCTCTGGGTTTTAAGCACATGCATGTCTATACAGGGTTTAATTTAATTCAACGTATTCCTATCGGGGCATGATAGCAGAGCTAAAATGCAATATATTTTGCTTGTATACGAAGTCAGTGGTTTTTGAGATTTTTCAATCTTAATTCTAACATAATTCTAACAATTACCTAAAATCTGGCATTCTTATCTAAATAATGAAAAATTAAATCACCGTGTATAGTTACTTATTTTTTCAATATAAATGACATCATCCGTAACATCTTACCATAAAAATGTAATTTTCTAAGAAATAATTTTCCCGAAGTTTTGGAAGTTTTTTGGAATTACTAGAGGTTCAGAAAACATAAAAGCTGTGCACTCACCAGCATCATAGAATCGATTGAAGAAAACTACTGTTCTTCATTTCAATATTTATGTCACCGCAAAAACAAATCCACTAGTATTGGAGATAAATTAAAATAATAATAGGATAAGGATATTTTTCAAACCAACAAAATAATTGAGGTTTTTTAATTATATTCAAAATCAGTATTCCTCTATTGGTCTTTTAAGGATCTAACAACCTTTAGCTCCCAAAATTTTTATTTTCTTGGCACATACTATTATTCCAGTAAATTTCATCGGGAAGCTTTTTTCATGCTATGGGCCATTTTGGAATCTGGAAATACGAACCGCGAACCAAAAAATGACAGACTGTTTTAAAAATTTCGATAATTTTAGCAAGATTTACATAAGTTATTTCTTCTGGCCCAACCTGACTTCTGCACTGTATACTATTTAAATAAACTTGACTTGGAACCGAAGCAATAATTTTGATACGGCATGAAGTATAATCTCTATACATGAACACATGAAAATAAGATGAACTGAAGTGTCTTGTGATGTCGTGCTAAAAATAAAGTGAAATTCAGTGAAACTAATGATTATAATTATCAAACAAGATACTGTTAGTGACCCCGTTCTCTCAGAATATACATATATGTTTTAATAGATTTTCCGCTAACAGTTATGTTTTTTAATTATATAATACAAATTCTCATTTATAAAACCGACGTTTTGTTTATTCTACAGCAAGCTACCGTCATATTGTTGCATAATCCTATATAATACCACAAAGCATAGTAACACAAAAAAAAGAACAACTATTGAAAACAGAATCAGAGAGTACATCATAAAAAGGTTTTGAGATATCTCATTTATTATATACTAATTTAATCAAAGTTTTACTTAACCATGACTATAGCCACTTTCTATAAAAATTGCTGAAACTTATAAAAATGTACTTCTACCTCAATATAGTTATTTTGAAATTGCCGTGACAACTACTGATTTTTCAAAAAAAGTAGCTGAACCCGAAGTTATGCAAAATTAACTTTTAAAGGAATTTAATTGTTTTTAAAACTATGTTATTTGCTGCAGATATCACTATACGAATGTTTTGCTTGAATTTATATAATAATCACCATTTGATTGATGATTTTTTGAAAAGCAAAAATTCAGGTATTTCCAACGTAACCTTAGTTATTTTAAATTTTAGCCATGAATGCCTCCGATTTATCCATCAACAAACACAACAATAGCGTGAACACTTCTGTCTTGTTTTCATGTCATTTCATTTCATGTATTTCTCATTTAAATATTTTCCCTGTTCGTTAATTAAACCATGCAGCTCTCTATTTTACACTGTTTGCAAAAATGTGTTTCTACCTGCTGTGGGAGGATTCAGAAACAGTCTGAAAATGGTTTATTATAAAATAAATCTGAACATCGAGCATATAAGAAAAATGGCTTTAGTTTAGTAGAGAATCACAACCGCTGGCTGCAAGTTAATTAATAATACACTACACTATTTTCAATCATTATACTCAAAAATTCTTTTCGCATAATTACTTGTGCCAATATTCTATAGCTATACGAGGAGGATCATGATACGAGTACCTAGTCATTAACAAAACAACAGCACCTTTTAAATTGGAGTTTCTTAATTTTGGCTCTTCAACGATGTTGTGTTACCACAATTCATATCTTCGGTGTGTGTTTATCAAAACAAAGCTCTTTGGATTGGATCACTGGATGATTAAGTATTATGGTATAAAATACGACTATTTAGCAACCTGTTTCAGTAACGGAGGTTCGTTGTTGTTCCAACCGTTTTATTTTGTGTTTAATTTATGAAACATAATTATACGCCCACATTACGTGAAATGTATTGGACTGCATTTTGTTATTTGTGAGTTTAGTTTTTATATTTGTCTGTTCACGCTGTTCAGTTACTAGATAAGGAGTGAAGTTGCTTATATTTATAAATACAAACTTTACACGATCTTGTTTAGTTCATAGTATTGTTGTAACGTTAGTTTTATCACATTTTTTCATCATGTAAAAGTACTACATTTAATTTCGACGCAATTGTTAAGGCTTAACTCTCACAAATCAGTTACATACAAGTTATGTGTAGTATTCAGCGAAATAAAGATATATTTTCTATCTGAACTGGAATTTCGAATAAGTCTCATAAAGCTGTTGTGCTCTAAAGACGAACGGCTTGGTTTTGAAAAAAGTTTATCACTATAACACTTATAATTTTATACAAGGTTTTTCGCAGCACCTGTTCAAATCTTTCAACAATAAATTGTTAAGCATCAAAGGATATCTATATAATAACATAAAGAAGATTCCACTCTGTTATGAATAATCGAGGAATTATCCAATATTCGTATATTAGAAATACATAGTAATGTAAAACAATGTAAGTAGGTTGAGAACTATTGTAAAAATAACAAAAGTACCTAAAATATAACGATTAATGCGCATCGAATAAAAACAACTTTTTATCTTTATTTTTATCTTGTAAGTGATATCATGAATTTAGGCCATCAGACGTATACACTAGATTAATTTTAAAATGTAATTACCTATTGTGAATTAACAGTTTTACACTGATATAATCTATATCACACTTATAGTGCTGTTTCTGGATTTAGCTGGTATTAAATCCGAAATTATAATATACAAGCACAAGCGAAACAAACCATGTATAAGAAGCTAAATCGAGTCAGTGGTGGCGCAGCAATACCTAACCAAAAAACAAAAAATATAAAAACAGGTCAAACTTCGTTTTTATTAGTTTCAGGGATTCCTGATTATTCTCTAATTTTCTTTATTGGGGAACTTAAAAATTGGAAGACGTTCAGGAATCCAAAAAAGCTCCTAAAAAAAATGTACTCCATTGCAAATACAACGAATTTCAAACAGCGCCACTTGCTATATTATTTGCTTCAACTAAAATCGATGTAACTGTTACTGAGATTACCTGGGTAGAAAGATAGACAGAATGACGTAAGCCAGGTTGTGGAGCTGAAGTTGACGGATTTTGTAGGTATTTGAGAAAAACAAACATTAAAACCCGTAAACAGCAAGACACTGTATGCCATTCAGGTAGGGCTACGGTTATTCTACCCTGACGCTGTGTTTCGCGTAACTGTAATTTTATTGGAATCGATAAGTCTAACCAGTCTAACGTATAATTGAATGTTCAGCTCATTCTTCATGCATACATCGTTAAATCCACACATTTAGTTCTTGATATTTATATCCTTTAATAATCTGTTGGAGCACATAAACATCAGTATCCAGGAATGTTTGCTGAAGTCTCTATTTACCTCCGTTATCGATAACGTAATCCTCTAATTCTCCGAGAACCTACAACGACCTTTTCGTAGTAATTTTCCATTCTGGAAGGCATTTATTGAAAACGAACTGTTCAAACACATACGGAAAAACAACGATAGACAATGAAAACTTATATATAAGGCTTTTAGACGCCATCGTGCGTTATTTATCGAATGTAAACAATGCTTTCTCAGATAAATTACTGTTTCGATGTCGTGGAAGGTGGAAGATAAACACAATACATGTGTAGCGATATTGCGTATTGTTTCCTAAAAATCTGGAGCTACATGTACTTGGATACATGGATAATTTTAATAAATTACAGAGGGGTAATATGAAGTATTTTTCCATATACAGGGTGTCCCATGACGACTAACACAAGCAATATATCGGAACTGGGCAGTAGTAGCGAACTATAATTTTGGGGGTTTAAATTAGAGCAAATATAGTATCTTTTAATCGTGTGGAAGCGGGTTAGAATATCTCCCATCGTATATCCTGCGTGTCGTAAAAGGCGACTAAAAGGTGCCGGACTACTGTCGGTATAAGCAGTAATCTCTTCTCAATCAACAGCTTTGGGTGGACGAGTTGACAAGAGTCAGGACACCTTCTTGTCTTTGGGGTGAGAAATTGTCCCTAAAGGCGGATGAACCGGTAGATATACATCTGATCAACAGCATGAGGATGCAGAAAGCAAATGGGAAACTACTGCATTAAACATCTTTAAGATATCCCAAGACAAACTCGTAAAATGAGTAATGCATTTTACGATTTCACAACATGTCTGTCAAGACATTGTGACAATGATGATGATGATAGTATCTTTTATTATTACTGTGTCACCCAATGAGGTATTTGTTTTTGATCACGTGACGTCCGATTTAAAAATTTTAATGGGACACCCTGTATATTTCTGACTTTTTGTGTTCCTCCCAATAAAACAATTCCAACATACTAGCAAACCTGGGGTCTAAAGTGATTAATTCAAGAGCTACAGGTGCTATACCACTACCATTGATTATAAGTATTATAACATGTACGCCTACAGTTAAATTACTTTGGTAGTGTTCTGACGCTTTCCGAACAGCTGGAAAAAGGTGAAGAGTTAGTTTATCTTGGACTTGCACAATTTATACTCAGTTATGGGCTCTTTGGGTATCGCCTCAACATTTTGATAGCATTTACAGGTCAGAAGAGCTCATTGCAGGAAATTATTCAGAGGCCTCACTCTACCATCACATTACATTTATCAGTTAATTATAAATTATAAGCAGTCTGTAAGCCAACCAATAAGTAACAGTAACTTTTAGAACTATAACAGCCGTGACAAGAATAGTATAGTCCAGCAATTCTCTAGACTATTCTGAAATTATTGAGGTTTAATAAAACCTAACTTTGTTAAAACATTATAATGTTCAACGCTGGATGCCAAAGCTGTAATTGTCGTTTCGTTCTTTGTCACCCTGGATTCCGTTTAAATTTGAATATTATTCCCCAGAGTAGGTATCTGAAGCTTTGCTGTCATGAATAATTTACCTAAGTATTTGAAACTCGATTCATACTTTCGTAATTTGAATGAATGAAATATGATATAATTCTATAGACTAGTTAAGGCTTCACTCTACTTGTCCACTCACTCCACCAGTCTTTTCAATATAAGGCCTTTACGGAAACACTGATCTGGATCCGGATAGATCAGTTATACGTCAAACAGCTGTTGAGGGCTGTGCCAGATTACAGTACTATCACCGTCCCAGAACTGTTTTCATCATCCTCCGCCCATTTTGTGTGTTTTTAGAACTGTAAAATGGGCGGGGCGTGATGAAATCAGTTCTGGGACGGCGATAGAACCGTAATTTGGAACAGCCCTCAACAGCTGTTTGACGTATAACTGATCTATCCGGATCCAGATCAGTGTTTCCGTAAAGGCCTATAAAATCTAAATCCACGACTGGTCCAAGCTGATAATGACATGTGTGAAAGACCTCAGAGTAACAATTGAACATAGAGGCAGTAAACATCTTAAGTAAATGAACAGATTTTTGACACTTCAGCTTCCAAACATTGGTAACTGACCTCAAAATGCAACCAATGCAACCCTTGTTACAAACACTGCACTTTCTGATCTGTTAAACTACACTCGAATATAGCACGATAAGTCCGTAAAGCTTCACTACGGTTACCAACAAATAGCGAAATCGATTTTACTGACCAAGCATAAAAGACGCACAAACAAAACAAACGTTTGACAGTCGAGGTTCTACCGTAAGTAAGTCGCAGTTGCCAGCTCCTCAAAATTTATGTAAGACTTCAGAATTTACGTTTATGATGAAAAAATATGCAGTAACGCAGTAGAGGTCAACATATCTATTGATTTTGCTGTAATCATTCCTGAACCATCAAAATACCGTTTTTTTTAACGTAGAATGGAATATTTCTGATTACTATACAATTAAGCCGTAAATAATTATGGCTGCCGTATCTGGTGGTCAATACGACATCGTAAGAAAAGATGTCGGCCTATTAGAATTAGTTGTTTAGTACCTCTATGTTCAGTTGTTACTCTGAGGAGAAGACTATAAAAATGTAAAATATCACGAATAGTAAAATGAACTATCCGATGTGGTTTTGCACACATTATGAATGGGATTGATAAAAATATGCACACAGCTCGACTACGATAAATGTTTATTTCGGATAAACAATTGCGTAATTTAAATTAGAAGAATTTATGTATACTCGTACCAGAAGAATAAATCTTATCGGAATGTTTTACCCTTGACCGAGCACTTTTTATTTCAAAATTAAAGTACGGAATATTATTAATTATGAATGTTACATTTTAGTCAAGTAAGATTGGATATCTGAGTGTAATACACTGCAGCATTAAGCAACTTTTTGGTGGAACTTCGTACATTAATAGTAGTTATGCTTCATTAAAGAATGATTTAATAACAATAAAATAAGGCAACAATTAATACTAATCAATAGTTGACTGCTTATTTACATTTTTCATTCATATAGCAATGCGGGCTTTTTGACCAAGGCTTGAAAATAAATTTTGGGTTGACTAGGGAGATCCATTACATTAGACTTTACAGCTCTTTAAATCCATATATTACTACCTGCCTTTCATCTACCAAAAAACCTCTTAAGCCCTCCCAAAAAATTAGCTACCCATAACAAATCTGAGCCTTTAAAAAACAACCTTCTCTACACCCTTGATTGTTATGCTTTTAAATAAAGCACTAACGCACTACATAGATCAAAAGCATTTTTAACAAACGAAATATTTTAAATAACAAATTTACCATATTTTTAGATTTGAATAATGTACGTGTGGTAAAAACTAAGAGCGTATTTATTATTGAAAACCTGAAAAGAGGCTCCTAAAAATCAACTGCATCGTTATTATACTCCATCTTTTAAAAGCAGAGTGCTGTTACCTAACTTTTGATGCATTGTTAGTCAAGCAGATCTGGTCAATGTAATTTTTATGGTGAAGCTGTCAAAAAACTGCAATGCATGCTTTTCCTGCCAGTTTTTCTTAAAAATGCACTACTACCGAAAATTCGGTTCCGCAAATTATAGAATTAAGAATGAACGGTAAAATAAGGCTCAAAAGCGTTATATAAAATTACTTCAAGAGAAGACATGATACATTTTTTAACATCGAGAAGACCAGCAACGTGACTTGAATTTTAGAGGCAACTCCTGCATCTATGACTCATCAAACCTCAGACTCAGCCCATGCTCTTAATGGAAATTCGGAAGGCCCTATGTTTATTTATTTATTTGTTTATTTGAATTGCTACATCCAAGTGTGTTGATGGTGTTGCTTAAATGGCATCATGGCGTGCTTAAAAATTGCAGTTTCTCTGGCACTGATAAACTGTTTTGTAATTTGTTACACCAATTCAAAGTTAATAATATAAATAACTAGCTGTGTAATGGAAATTCGTGTTCAGCTCTTAAACCACTCAGACGGAGAGCACAGAAACCCCTTGTATATGTTTAAAATATAAATTGTGTACAATTAGCTATAATTTTTTTATCCGATTAAAAAATATTTCAATACAACCAACATGTCCTCGATGTAGCATCTCAAGCGCTTTTGAGATATCAGCTACTGTGAGGTTATTATTGTTTACGATAACTTTCCACTATTGATAGGCAGATAACAGCTATTTAATCCAGCGGATCGTCTTGATCAAGTTTCACACGAAACGGACGCCGTACCGTCCAGAGCTGAGCTCTATCGACTTTTTTATGCGCAGCTGACAATAACTGCATCTGAAGTGTGGTATGGCAATGCTGTTAAGGACTAGCAAGCAAAGTGTAGCTCTGTTCCTAAGGGTGATTTGTGTACTTTCAGTGGTGGTGACGTACCTGATTATCGACATTGCTTCACGTGAAGTTAAAGATGGAGGTAATGTGTAATTTTTTGTCTTTCTAAGGTCGTAATCACCAATAACCTTATTGCATCCAATTTACTTAACTCTCTACAGTTCTAGTTAAAAAATCTACAAAAAATTAGTGTGACACGTAAAGATGTAACGCGTTTTGTGCTATTGTTATCATAAGTCAATAAAATATTACAATTCCGTAAGCGGCTAACTTGAATTTAAAAAAAAATCTATACGATAATTAGTACCTACCTAAGTCGAATCTCACGCCCATACATTTTTTATGAAAAAATGATCAGATCCAAAGTGCATTGAGACCAAGCAAGCAATTATCACTATATCCGCACAAATATTTATCGCATTTCTTTGCAAACAAACACTAGAGTATGTGAGCATCTTTTCGTTGTTCTCTTCGTTTGTTGTCTTAATTCGAGGATATTCTGGAAATCCCTGAAACATATGAAAGAATTTTAGTCTCTGTAGATTAAGTACATCGTTCCACGTTTTTCTGAACGTTGAATACATATCACAATATACACGAGGTAGTTTTAATAATATTCTTATTCTAGATGCATAGCTGTTTTGTTGTTTAGTTTGAATCGGTCTGTAGAAACGGTCTATAAAAACGAATCAAAGCTAGGTAGCTAAAATATATGGAACTATCTTCTTCATTTTGTAGCTTATTAAAATGTTTCGAAAACTTCATATGATGCGGCTTAGATAGATATTTCAGTATAATCATGGGACTAGTTAAACTATTGAAATGAGTAGCTACCTAACTTTGATCAAATGAGTGGCTCAAATCAGTAGCTTAACTAATCCCATCGTACGTCACTGGCCCATCAATAAAAACTACATACAGGGTGCCCATCATGTATGGAATAAAGTATACATATATTACACTACATAATGATTGTACATTTTTTTTTATATAAAAGTTGCTTAATATCGTATTTCGCATAATGCGGTAGTACCCAATTGTTTTGTTTCAGGAAACAAATGAGAAACGAAAAACAATATTTTTGTTAATAGCATGTACCCTTTCATTGGGCTCATTTAGTATACATTTTTCTCTCTCTTCAATTACATAACACGTTAGTAACCAAATGCAAGAAGATGTTAAAAAATTAAAAAGTTTTATTACGTTTAATTCATCAATAACATTAACCTAGTATGTATTTTATACCAAAACAAAACAAATGAGCCTCTGCGATCCATACTAACCCTTAAAGACAAAACAAAATTAGCAATGAAACGGTTTTCATCACAATATGTGTTCAACACTTTCACCATTACCTAACAGCAAGACAGCAGCCTAACCTATCACGAATAGTTGAAAAAGAATTTTTGGGCATTCTGGGAAACATTTCGAATACGCATTGTGATGAAAGCCGTTTTTTTCTTCTGGTTTTTTAGAATTAGTTGTGACCCAATCGTAGCAAATTACAACAAAGCTCGTCATAGCAGGTCAAAATCGTTACACAAATTACAACTAATTACAAGCATTTTTCCCATTTCGGTCTTCCATATGCAGTGGCAAAGATTCAATAAAAGCTCTTACTAAAATATCAATGGACCTGACTGAAAATTTGTGCCTAGTGCCTCAAACCAACCTGTCCCGGGGATTTCAAAAGCAAAAAAGGTTTTAGAAATAAGTAACATGCACTAACAGATCTCCATTGACTACTTTGAGGCTCCTAAAATCAGGAGGTATGTGGAAGATCGACTCTTAGTCCTCTTACTCATCAGCAAATCAGTTTGGCATATCAAATATGCCTGAAAACATTGAAGTATCATACCTACTTTAGTTTGCCTTACTGGTCTGAATTCTTGTTGTTGACTTGTTTTATGAAGTTGGACACTGTTCTAAACGGAAAAATGATGCTATATTTGATTGATCTGTGCTACAAGATTTAGATGTTCCGTATAGCATGATATTTCAGTTATTCGTCTCTTCTATCTAAGGCTAATGATCTTTACGTTGTTCAAGTAGGTCTTATTACATGCTGATCTCATTACCCCACTTGCAAGACAATAATTTGTTGAAAATATCTTATCAAGCGAGAAATCAACAAATTTGGTTTTTAACGAACGCATTTACATACAAAATGAATGATTAGATCATAACACAAAATAATACATCTTGAAGCATATTTGTATATTTTGCTGACAGCATGATGGTTTTTACAATATAAAGTATTTTCCAAAATTATGTATAATACAACACATGAGGGTATGACAAAGAGCTCTCAGTTCCCACATGACATCTCCAGTTTTTTATGGGTTCCATCAAGAAAACTCCGGAAAATCCATTGGCTCAACTTGTCTGTCAGCCTGTCTGACTGTTCGATAAGCATTGTCAGTTCTACCTCTGGACAACATAGTTCCAGTTGTAATGAGAGAATTATATAGCTTTTTTCTTGAGCATGTTTATCTAGAAGTACATGTATCTCGGAAATCCCACATCATAATAATAAAAGCATCATAATCAAATATTGAGTAGCCATGATTTTCTCCAGGATTTTCAGAACGTTTTCAAATGCTATTTGGTTGACGTCATCGTCTACGTGACTGATGACGTCAGTTCAATCAAGGATGCTTCGTAGCTTATAAATAGCAGATAAAAATGCTCACGTACACGTGCAAAGTTATTAGCTTATCGTTTGACAACAATGCAGCTGAATGTTCATTTTGAGCTTACAAAGGCAGATCAAACAACTAGTGAAGAATTGCACAACAAGAGTATTGCGTGAGAGCCGTCATAGTGAAAATCGTCTGCTGCATATAATTCTCATTCTATATTTATTATTCCTAGAAACATCAACGCTCTGACACGGACGAAACAGAAATTATCATTTAGAATTATACGAGTAGAAGTGTTGGAAATTACAACTAATTTCGAGCATCTTTCCCATTGTGGTTCTCCAAGTGTAGTAGATTTGTGCAGTGCCTCAATCCGTCCGGAGATTTCAAGAGCAAACATGCTTTTACAAATAAGAAACATATAGAAATAGACCTCCGTTACATGATTTGGGGCTTCCAAAATCAGGAGGTATGTGGAAAGATCGACTATTAGGCCTCTTACTTGCCAACAAATCAATTTGGTACCTCAAATATGTTTAAATACATTGAAGTATGATACCTACTTCATTGTGTTCTACTGGTCCAAATTCGATTTGTTTCATGAAGTTACACACTGTTCTAAAAAGAAAATTGATCTATATTTCATTGGTCAGTACGACAAGATTTAGATGTACCATGTGGCGTAATATTTCAGTTATTTAGCCTTCTATCTAGTGCTAATGAACTTTACGTTGTTCAAGTAGGATAAGTTGTAACCTGTTCCCACAATTACTCCACTTGCAACGTCAATAAGTTGTTGAAAATATCTTATCATGTAAGACATCAACAAATTTAGATTTTAAAGAACGCATGTTTATATAAAATGGAGGATTAGCTCATAACCCAAATTAATACAGCTTAGCGCAAGAAACTGCTTCGAAAATATCAAAAGTTTGGGAAGAATTTGGAATTATTATAGCAAACCTTCTGAAGAAAACAAAAGCCGCGACGGTCTTCAGTTTTTTTTTGGTTATCCCGTCAAGAAAAGACCTACTGGTTCAACTGGCCTTTCAGTGTGTTGTATCTCTGGGAACCACAGTTCCAGTTGTAATGAGATATCATAAAGTTTTTTTATTGAAAATATCTATCTGGAACTACATGTATCTCAGAAATCCCACGTCTCAATAATAAAAGCATCATAATAAAATATTAAGTAGCTGAGATTATCACTAGAATTTTTACAACGATTTCAAATGCTATTTGGTTGACGTCATCGTCTACGTAACTAACGAAATCAGTTCAATCAAAGCTGCTGAGTAGCTAATTTAACTGCATCTAAATATCAAGTGAAGATGCTGTTAGTACACGTGCAAAATTATTTGTTAGATGCTTGAAAAGGTGTAGACGGGCTAATGAACTTTATGTCGTTCAAGTAGGTCTTATTACATCCTGATTCCATAATTACTCCACTTGCAACGTCAATAAGTTGTTGAGAATATCTTATCATGCGAGACATCAACAAATTTAGATTTTAAAGAACGCATTTTCATATAAAATGAATGATTATGAAAGTATTAGCAATCATAATAGCATACCTTCTGAGTCACAACAAAAGCCGTGAAGATCTCCAGTTTTTTCTAGGTTGGATAAAAAGACTCCGGGAGATCCATTAGCTCAACTTGCCTGTCAGCCTGTCTGAATGTTCGATAAGTATTGTCAGTTCTACCTCTGGAAATCAAAGTTCCAGTTGTAATGAGATATCATATAGTTTTACTTCCCAGACCGATAGGTGAGGGGAGTATTGTGATCGTGAAAATTTTCAATGTTGAGATAAAACGCTTTTTGGGCGTTTTATGATGTCTACATATCGAAAATCCACGTCACTCATTTCCGTCGGTCTGTCTGACTGTCTGTCTGTCGGTCTGTCTGTCTGTTGGCGTTTTTCTACCCTCGTAATCTCAGTAACTGCTGCATGAATTGCGATGAAATTTGGGCAGCAATATGCTGTGGGGTCGCAGTAGGTAATGCTCCTATCATTTTTAATATCGGTGCATGGGCTGCGGAGCAATTAGCAAAAAACAAAAAAATAAATATTCCTCAAACTTCGTTTTTATGCGTTTTTGGGGTTCCTGATCATTTTCTACTTTTTTTTGGGTGGGGTGAAATTGGGGTGGTTAGGGGGTGGGGGGTGGTAAAACTGAAAAACTTGTGATATTCATAGTAGGCTATCCACTAACCTGTGAAAAAAGGATCTAGCATCATAATACACTTTTTAGGTCCATTCGAACATTGCCTTGCCTATTACAGAAACCACGGGACTTAAAATTTTTTCTGGTGTGAACATACGGGTATTGCTTCAAATCTGTATCGTACAACGAGGAAACTGTTGAATTGATTTTAATGAAATTTCGACACAGTACTACTTCTTTGCGGAGGATGGAAAAAGCATATGCTTTTTAGAAATCGTGTTAGTGGTCGCGCTGCGATAATCAAAAAATTAAAAATATTTTATACGTGGCACGATTAAAAATTTGAGTCGACTAATATTTATTGAATTATTCTGGCGTCGACAGTGAACACCTGCCTACCCTAGTTGCGATCCATTAAATTTCATATTAATTCGACATTATCCAAGCACATAAGTATTATCTGGCGTAGAATAATATTCACTGGCGTTTCTGAATTATCATTTAGGCACTCATGTGCAACAAAATATGCCTGAAGTTTATCAGTCATTGACGGTTTATTTAAACCGTGATTGGTGAAACTCGAGTACATCTGGAAAGTTTGCGGCAGTTTACTTTTTATAATCTTTATTATTCCCTGTACGGATGTGTCATAAAAAATATCGGACGATTAGCTTATTAACTACAACATTGAGTATTCGAGGGTTGCTCTATATCTCCGTCAATCCACCAATACGCAGGCAGCTGTTTCGCGCTTACCTATTAGCGATCATCAGTGCGTCATAGGTCGGTAATCATTCAAGCTTGTTCAAATACGTGCAACAGGAAAGATAAACCTTACGCAGGGGTCCTGTAATTTTAGAATTTTGGCATGGATTTTTGATCAAGACATGGCACAAACAATGCGAGAGCGTAATTTACAAAGCCCAAGTACCAAACTCTTACATAACATTGTTTCTCATTTGTGAATCTAGAAATAATCTGTTACGATATAAATTACGTAAGGCTTTATTTCTATGTTAAATTATTAATATGATTTCTGAATATTAGACCGTTGACTAGACTTAAAAATGAATATAAGTTGACAGTTAAAGTTATAAGTCACAAGTAAGCTCCATCTAGTGTTAGTATGCCTATAAAGTAGCTTAAGATTAGCTAGTGCGGTAGTGAATTTGAGATACTGAGTAGCTTATAAATCTTATTCAGAGCAAGCAGGTATCGTAAATAGAGAGCACGATAATCATCGAGCAATAAAGTCATTGGGCCGTTGCGAAGTAGTTCAAAGTTTTGTGTACCTTGGTTATTTGACCGACAATTCGGATAGCTGTGAAAATGAGATTGGACGGCGCATTCAACAGGCACGTATGGTCATGACAAAGCCTACTAAAATATGGCGTGACCATAACATCACTAAAGCTACCAAAATGTCGCTGGTTCAGTCTCTTGTGTTCTCCATATTTTTGTATGCCTCGGAGACTTGGACTGTTAAAAAGGCAGATCGAGCTCGCATAGATGCTTTTGAAATGTGTACGTGGAGGAGAATGCTGAGAATTCATTATACCGCCCATCGAACTAACGTTTCCATACTGGACCAGCTCGGTAATCAAAATACATTATCCTCCATTGTGTCGACGAGAATGCTTACATTCTTCGGACATATACACTTGTAAAACTTGTAGTTCAGGGTCACGCTCCCCCGCGTGGGCCGTCGCCGTGGTCGTTTCCATACACGCTGGGTGGGATACGACGGAACAGTTGCTGGATACGAGTATCAAAAGAGCCACTGAACTGACAGTAGATCGCGAACTATGCCGAGCTACAGTCCCCAAAACTATTGATAATATTCGTTTGGGCAAACTCCGACCTAATGCATTTTATGAGTTCACAACATGTCTGTTAAGACATTGTGACTATGATGCGGGCATATGGCTATCACATTAATTTGTACCCGGAAAAGAATTATTATTCATAAAAAAGAACTTACTGCAGTTTAACGTATCTTTTTTGTTATGGTCGGCCTCCCGCAAAGGCTGAAAGCCTATGGCGCTATAGAAGCGCTGCTAGAGGATAAGTATCGGTTCACGTTAGATTTGAAACGCTGCAGGCTGTAGCCGTCGGGAAAGAGACTTTCCGGCAGCTGATTCCACAGCATCGAAGTTCTGCAAAAGAAGGAATGCTGGAGGAGACTGGTTCGGGGAGTAAGGACCTCAATCTGGTAAGAATGAGCTCGCAGAGCTTCTCTAGTGTTCCTGGTTCGGACGGCCTGTGGTGTTATTATCTAAGAGAGCTCACTCGAACATCTTCCATGATAGAATCTGTAAAACAGGGATAGGTCAGCCACCCTCCTTCGATGTTTCAGGCTGTGGAGGTCCTTTGTGAGGTTAGGCGTATCGATTAGTCTAATCGCTCTTTTCTGGATAGCATTTCTCCCCAGTGACGCAATTTCACTCTTGAAAAGATGAATATTTCATATTTTCATCGTACGGCTCACGAGAATTACTTCTACATTGTATAATAAAATAATAAATGGGGCGTATAATCTACTCGGTTTCCCTAGCTCCATGGTAAAACTTGGAAATATTCGAGTGATTTACCCAAGTTACGTAAAATTTCATCATCTGTATTCTCAGACCTCAGTTGCTTAATTTAGTTTGGAAGAGGAAGATGCGACAATTTAATCATATTTCAAGTTATAAAACGGCGTATTATTCCAAGTTTGCATGGGAAAAGTTATCTGATATTACTAGATACTATTTGGAATTGTACCCCGTAGTGTGATAAATTGAAATGAAAGAGGAAAGTTCTTGAAACTTATAATCAGTATGAGATGGTTCTTTGCATACTCGATTTGAAATATTTGATAGAGTCTAATCAAATTAAAGTTTTGTTTCAATTGAACAATGAGAAGAAAAGTAGTTCGGTCCATCAGATGCTCCAGGACTAATGATAATAATAAATAAATCCATTTGCCATAATTAGTTTATAAAATACAGACGTCAATAGTCAGTGGGCACTCCATGTTAACAAATGCACTCCTCTAGGCTAGGGGGTATGCTGGTAATCTGATTGTTAATAAACTCTAGAGGTTAGAACATTCTAACCTGCCCTGGCAGCATGTTTTAATTCACCTAGCATTGTGGGAAAACTGGGTAAATCGCGAAAGTAGCGACCCAGTAGTAGTATGAGATTACTTTTTCAACTGTTGATAAATCCGGCGGTCTTGGAGGCTAGCACCCTGAACTAAGCTTTCTATAGAAAATAATGTTGGGTCGTCATTTTTCAACAAATCACAAGTAAAGGTGACTTGCTGTTAAATGCAACGGGACTCCAAACTATCAAACCAATAGGACGGTGCTCATGGCGCTCAAAAGCAACTGGAGATCACGTCGTTCACCTCGCGCCATCGCCGTCCAACGTGTTAAGGGGCCTGGATATACACACTCCCACAATTTCTCGCATAACACGCTCTATTTTCAAACTACATATATAATATGTCAGAAGGCGATAGTTAAGACCTTAATGAATGACAACTATTTTCGATTTTGTCAAAAATGTTTTTTAATGTGCAAAAAAACTCGCAATGCAAAATCATACATTCTATAAATGCCTGCAATTTAACAACCAAAAAAGATATCAAAAAAGGCTAAATAGCTGCACAAGTGCAAGCTTTCTTCTTCAATTTGCCTCTTTGAGTCATTACTGTAAGTTTAAAGGTAACTTCAGGAGCTTGGAAATGCGAAATTCATTTTTATAGTGACCTTTGGACCTTACCTTTGGATTTTTGGACTTATCTGCCCTCATCTTAGATACACATACTGGAGAAAGGGAACAGGTGGCCACACCTCCTCGCTAACACGAGGATACGTCTTTTCTTGGATTCTCAATTTCGCGCGCTATACCCTAGACCATTCGTGTACCCCCTGACAAAACCTGGACTCGCCAGAGAAAGCCGTTTGATGCCACTCAGGATGCCATTGATGGTGTTTTTGGTACCAATCTAACCATTGCAGTGACTGGAAGCACTAGATGCGGAGGATATCATTAGAAGCGCACTTCACACAATTTGTGTGATAGCTGCATACCAAGCGTCAGCAACAGCTCGAGTGAATCACATTGTGTAGCCACGCTACGCCCCATGGTTACAGCAATTGCCCTGAAAGATGTATCATGTTCTTAATGGCCTAGAATCCGACCACGTTCAACTGTGTAAACCAGGGCTATCGCCGCGACGGCCGTGACTGTCGTCTTCTAGGGGGCATCTTTATACAACCAACCAGTCTCTCGCCACATTCGCAACAGATATCATAGTTCTGCGATCGACAATAAGCAAAATTTTTTTTTAAACTTGTATAATTTTTTAGAGGTGGTATGTAGGTAAATATTGAATTAACAATAAGTGTTAAGCAGCCTACAGACGTTGATGCATGCTGTGATTCCTGAATCGACTCAAGATTTCACGAAACTTGCATCATTTGCATAAGTTCCTACTCAAATCGAAACGTGTTCCGATGCCTGAATCGACTCGATATTTTATGCACGTTTCATGCAGCACCAGAATAGTAGGGTGCAGCTAAATAGATGAAACCTGCATCAACGTCACCGACTTGGCGTAGTGGCTCATCGACCAAAATGGAGTCGAATCGCATCGAAGCATGCATCAACGTCTGTAGGCCGCTTTAGATGTTTCTGAAAGGGGTAATACACGTACACACCACTTTGTTTCGGCAGGCCATCGATGCGCAACGCTTGTTGTGTTTGGCGTTTGTTAAAAGTTTTGTTTATTTCGGAAAATTATCAAAATGAGTGATTTCTGCTTCACGTGTGTCCCCGACGTCGAGCCGAGTAAATTCGCGAACTTAAAAACCGCGTACGTGTGTCACCCCTTTAAAGAGGGTACTGCCAAGCTGCGCATACATTTTTAATGCAAAACTCCCTTTTTTTCTAGGTGTTCGAATGTTACTTGCGAGTAGTATATGTATATAGAGTAATGATTATTATCATCATATCTACATGGCAGCTTTAAAACTACAAACTACTAACTACTTTTACAAGCACCCAATAGGTAATTAGGTTTGCGTTATCGTGAAAATTTACACCAGTTGAACTGGCGCCATCATTAAAGACAGCTGAGCGTATGCGACAAAGCAAAGTGATAATGCACAAAACTAACTCAATCATTGAGGTATAGAGCATGCATAATGTATTCGTCGAAACTATTTACAGCATAGAGTTAGGACCTGTCGACCACATCAGAAGAGTAAAATCCCCAAACGACAATTAATAATGTGCAATAGTGCGCAAACACCCGGTTGCTGATAGTAGGATCGTGGTCTATAAAAATAATGACAATAATGTTTAGTAAAAGCCTTATAGTAGAAGATCCGAATATAAAATGACCTTCACCGAACTGGTTAATGGATGAAAAGCATTTTATATTAAATTTAATATGTTAAAAAACATATCGCGAGTGGGTTGGCTGAAAAATTTCAGTCCAGGATATGATTAATTAAATATTGAAAAATTAATTTTTTTTTAAACATTTCACTCGTTTGGTTAATAGACAAATCTCATATCAATCGAAAGTATGATCTTAACGATGAAACGTATAAAAACTGTTCGTTGAAATTAAATTTTCGTAAAAAGAAAAATTTTAAATACAGTGGCGTTGAGTTAACCAATGCATCACTCGATTTTGTAGGTTATCATACCACGTGCTACAAAAAAGTGACTGCTTTGGGTAAAAAATATAATGAAGAGTTTAATAACTTTCTTGGTGAGAATATGGTAAGTGCATAATAATTTAAACTTCAAAACTGTCCTAGTAAATACATCTTTTACATTTTTTTAATTGTGAAATAATGACATGGAAGTTTCATAAATTTATGCATTTTTGATTATGTTCTATTCAAATAAATCATTTCAATCTCACGGACACATGACATGCGCACTCTCTTTCATTCAATGACTGAGCTACACGCAGCTGCTCTGCTGCGTCCTTTGTTAATACACGGGATAGTTCGCTCGGACCTTTCTGGCGCACGTATTCACTGGCAGCAATATTTTGATCTTTAATATTCGATAACCGGAATTCCAGACTGATTTTTTGCAGATAACCCTATATCGACGTGTTTGCAATAAAATTATCTTTATTTTGATATAAGTTTCATGCATTAACCATACCGGTGCAAATTATTATTATTGGTTTACCTGTTTATACCTGCCGACCCTTGGGACGGGAAAAACGTTGCCAACCTAACGTTTGCATATTCTATGGGCTTCATACTTTCGATTGGTATGTGATTTGTCTATTAACCAAACTAGTGAAATGTTTAAAAAAAAAATAATTCTTCAATATTTAATTAATCATATCCTGGATTGAAATTTTTCAGCCAAACTACTCGCGATATGCTTTTTAACCTATTAAATTTAACACAAAATGCTTTTCATCCATTAATCAGTTCGGTGAAGGTCGCTTTATATTCGGATCTTAGACTATTATGGACAATTGAAGAGCAGAACCTCAAACTGCATTTTGTCCATTGTTACAAATTTTTAGGTGAAGCCAAAAACCAGTACAGAGAAATCAAATCACAGAGAAAGTAAGGCGTGGAATAATATAATCATATAGGACCTAGGGAACTCAATCGCAAATTTTGGTACCTACCTACAAGAAGGCTAAAAAATAACAAAAATTAAAAATGCTGTTGTTCACAGTGCAGTTTGTCTCTTGTAGACATAATGCAGCTAGTTTGTCACTACCAAACTATTGGACAAAATGTAATTTGAGTTTCATTGTTAAGTAGCAAAAACAAAAATTTCAAAAATATTTTCAGCATATTAGAATGAAAAGACAAAATACATTAGTATGTGTAGACGATTATTAATTATTTTTAATGAAATAATTTTGAACATTCTCAGCGCATTCAAAAATATCTAGTTCCTTATATCACTATAGTTTGCCACAGTTTTCTCACGTATTGCAGCTATCATATCAGCTCCTGAACTGTGTCGTACAGTATTAGAAAATGAAATCCTAATCAAAATGCATTTTGTCCATGGACTTAAATTAGTTTGTTTGTCTAGGTATGATTTCCTACCGAATAGCACGGAGACTAAATTGCATTTTGTCTGCCTTATTGACCATAAATATAAGTATTTCATTATAGGAATACAGCGCCACCTCTACCTCAAATATGGAGAATTACTCCGCCGCCCATGCATCGATTTTCAAAATTATAGGAACATTAGCGCGCAGACACAGTGGGACTTTTTAGTGAGCGTGCAAGGGCGTGCGAAGGCGTGCAGGTACCGCACGCAGGCTCACCTGCTCAACTGAGTTTTCGACCGCTTACCAGCGTCGAAAGCCCGCTTGAACACTTTTATAGTACCTACCTAACAGAAATTTAGTTTGCTACCTGGTTTCGTCTATGCCGGTCGAAGATGAGTAGGGATAAAGAGTTACTTATAGCTTCAGTGTTTGCGAAAACCCATATTTGGGATAAAAGACACAAGATGCACTATAACTTCACTGCGATAGAAAAATGTTGGAAGGAAATAAGTGCGGTTATGAAAGGAGCCTCCTTATGTAGCGCGTCCAATGTCAATGTTGTTCCCAATGCCCACCAAGCATATTATCTCAAAATCAATAATTTTCGCGATCCCAATACTCCACTCACCTATCGGTGTGTATCGGAAGTCAAAGCTATTCTAATATTAATGTTTAACTAAATAACAATGTACCCGACCAATGATATTACGAGACCCAAATATATAACGTTAGGCAATTGTATTTACTACGTACTATCACTTAGTATCAGAGATATATTCAAATGAGCATAACACATTTATACACAACCACAACACTAGATATAGGCTAGGTGCCACAATAATTCCCAAACCAAACAAATCAGTCATGCGGCGGTCATACCTCAATTTAGCGCCAAAATGATACAACACTTCTACCTTTTGATACCAAAAACTTGTTTACAAAGCGATTAAAACAGTCTCCACCAGAGTGGATAGCTTCCTTAATAAAACGCGCACAAGAATTCGTTGAACATGTACAGTATCAGTCACATATTGATCTGATTGACAAATTTCAACTAATTAAATGGTTCTAATGTATATGATGTGAGTTTACATATGTATGTACTAATAGTTTATTTGACAACTTCCCACCACGAATTTATCACAAACCGCTGATTAAACAAAAAAACGCCAAGACACGTCAAAATATTTGCCCAGAGAGACAATTTTTTAACCAAAAACTATTTCACCCCCTATTATACCCCCTAGCCCCTCAGGGGAATCATTTCCAGTGTTTTTGTAACTGTCCCTCATTGTTTTGCCAATAATGGGCAACATTTTGAACCCTGATTGCATGTTTCCTATACCGTGTCTAGATACGACTGGCCAGTCTTTGTACTCTTTTTCTTGTCTGTTTTTACTGTACCATGCACTGGTGTGTTTGACTAAGTGCGGAACCGGCGCCGGCCTGCTTCTACCTGCCGAGCGGACTCGGCGTTGGCCAACGAACTCCAACGCTCTCCAACGCTCATAACTGCCGCTACTGTGAATGCCTACTTACCTACTACGACCCCACAGCATATCGCTGCCCAAATTTCATCACAATCCTTTGCATCAGCCATTGCTGAGATTACGAGGTTAGAAAAAAGCGACAGACAGACAGACAGACCGACAGACAGACAGACAGACGGACCGACGGAAATGGGTGACGTGGATTTTCGTTATGTAGACATCATAAAATGCCCAAAAAGCGTATTATCTCAAAAGTGAACATTTTCGCTATCACAATACTCCCCTCACCTATAGGTGTGGGAAGTAAAAAGAATCATTACTATGCTTTTCGATTAAATGAATTTATCTTACACGTTCTGTACAAGCAAATAAGCAACCGCCAAGCCTAAATAATGGAAATCACTACATTTCTCTAAACATTTACATGGATGAAACCAAGGTATGTCATACGTGTGTAATTTCTATCGAGTCACGCTGCTGGTACGCAAATATGCTGTGCCTTATGTCTATGTTCCGGGTGCACTGTAGAGGCTGTATCTGTAACAACACATTATTATCACACAAGTTATGATATACTCTTTGAACAAAAGTTTCTTGAAATTACAGATACAGAGAAGTTCTTCGGCCGGCAACTTTTGTCCGTTGGCGAGAATACAAACGGTACTTTGGCAGCAGAAGCAGCAGCAACTGAAAATAGAACAGGCAATGGCACTGCTGTTAGGAAAGCGGAAAACTGCACACCGGCGGCCATTTTGGAGTTTCCTCCAGATGGCCTGACGAGAGAACAAAGAAAACATGGATGGGTTCTCTTACATTGTGTATTGGCCTGCTACTGTTTCACGCTTTTGGCCATCGTTTGTGATGACTATTTTGTTCCCGCGATCAAGAAGTTCTGCGACAGTAAGTTTACAATACACGTATCTTAGCATTATTTACTAGTATATGAAATAACAATAGATAAGCTAAACTAATTGGATTCCAGCAGATTAACTCGTATATTAATTAGATATTAATTATTACACATTCAACTTAATTAAATATTAATGATTCACGTATTGTGTTCCATTATTGATTGATCATATCAGCATATCAATTAATAATCCATTAAACATCACCCTCAATTTATGAGATATACAGAATTGCTCTGCAGACTGGCAATCAACAAGCTCTGCTTCAAGAGGTACGTGAGTTTGTTAAAGTCATGCACAGAAGAATATTTTGAACCGTCATCAATTTTGTAAACATTAATTCCATCAATATTACATAAAAAGCAATGAACGATGTTTGTTATTTTAGGAAAATTATTTAATTTTAATTTTAGAAAAAGCCCTATAGTTGATGATTTCTTTATGGTCAGCTTCCTGCAAAGGGTACAAGCCTTTGGCGCTGTAGAAGCGCTGCGAGAGGATAAGTGTCGATGCACGTTATATTTGAAATGCTGCAGGTTGTAGCCGGCGGAAAACAAACTCCCCGGTAGCTCATTCCACAGGGTCGAAGTTCTCAAAAAGAAGGAATGCTGGAGGAGACTGGCTCGTGGAGTAGGGACCTCGACTTGGTAAGGATGAGCTCCCAGAGCCTTTCTAGTGTTCCTCGTACTGACGGCCTTTGCTGCTATTACCTGGGAGAGCTCACTCGAACATCTTCCGTAATAGGATCTGTAGAATAAGGATAGGTCAGCCACCCTTCTTCGATGTTCCAGGCTGTGGACGTTCTTTGGTGGCGTATCGATTAGTCTAATTGCTCTCTTATAGATAGTGTCCAGAAGCTTTAGAGAGTGCTTCAGAGCGCATCCCCACACATGGGAGCAATACTCCAGCGATGGTGGATCTGTGCCTTGTAGAGCAGCAGTAGTTGCTCTGGTGTGTACAGGTTCCTACAGCGGAACAAAACTCCAAGCTTCTGGGATACCGATTTAGCAACTGACGACGTGGTCATGCCAGGACATGTTGTTGATCATGTTGATCTTCAAAAGCTTGACGGAAGGTGATTCGTCTATGGGGTGACCCTCCATTTCCACTGTTGGTAAGCCAACGTGAGACTTCTTTGTAAGTGTTGTTGCCTGAGTTATCTGTACGCTGAACTGTACTTTATTTACTAATCCCCATTCGAAAATTTTTTTGTGTATAGTTGATGTTGTTCGTAATATTGATGAGTGGTAATCACAGAGCCGTAGTTACTGTTTATTAATATACCGTACACAAGCTGTAGCTGATCTATCTTGTTTAATCGTATTAATAACAGAAAATCATGGATCCATACGCTGTAGCCATTCAGGCAATGTACTTCATCGGAACTTGTTAAATTCGAATATTGATGTACGACTTCCTATAAACGGCTTGCAATAATAAAATACGTCAGGTAGCTTTTTAGATCGGCAGTAATGGAAAGTTGCCGCGAATGAATTAATCGATAATGTTGCTAGATGTTGGAATTTGGCTTACGCATACTGCTACATTACTTAGCTTAATTCGGTGCTATGCTTATTCATATATTTCTCGTACGTTGAGGGTGAGTGACTTTATTATATTAGTCGGTACTACTCTCATCATAAGTCAAAAAGTTTTAGACGTTTTTATCGAACAGTTACAACGAA
The DNA here is from genome assembly GCA_951848785.1 of Callosobruchus maculatus. Classification (NCBI taxonomy): domain Eukaryota; kingdom Metazoa; phylum Arthropoda; class Insecta; order Coleoptera; family Chrysomelidae; genus Callosobruchus; species Callosobruchus maculatus. The sequence goes on from CATOUR010000029.1 coordinate 8,427,797, forward strand.
TTTTGTCCATATATTATGAGCATAGCGCTTGTAGTTTGCACTTGCACAATCTAGAGGCTACGCAAGCGAGCATTGACGTCGAAAGAAGGGTCTGCGTTAAAACTGTGCCTTTTATTTGCTGCTGAGAATTTCACAAATATTTATTAAAACATACCACTCATAGGGGTCGGTTCTTAGAGTCAAGATAATCTATACAATCACTGCCCTGAAGACTTTTTCAAAAGAGCTAGCGAGCCCATAGAACTCTTTGCTACAAGCATAAGATCCTACGATACTATACATAAATACCAGAGAGTGTCACAGGCACCCATGCGTCTTGCAATTTTTTGTCGTTGAAACGTTCTCGAATCCAGTTTTTTAGATAGAACGCTATATATACGTACTTAGGATCAAATTAGTCTCAGATAGGAAAGGGTACCAAACGTCTGAATAATGCAGTCTTTTTTTTTATAACTGAGCAGACCGCGCAGGCAGGGCCTAAATACCAAAGTACCGCGGCTGCTGTGGAAGGGTTATGCTAGGGGAAGTTTGTTAACGCGAGATTTGAATGGGCCAATACCCGCAGGCCCAATAAATACATCTTCTGGCAGTCCATTCCAAGCCTTGGACACCCTGGGAATAAATGTGCGATTGTACCGCTCAGTTCTTGATGTATGAAGAACGACCGTCTTAGGATGAGATACAGCGGTCGCACGGGTACATCTGATAGGAGCAGTGAGCGGCAGAACGATAGAGGATAGCTCTAGTAGTAGTAGGGGCAGCAGCTCCCCAGACATGAGAGCAATACTCCAGGCAAGGTCTTATCTGGGCTTTATATAGCGTGAAGAGGTTACATGGTGAGTAATACTTTCTGGCTCTAAATAGGTACCCAAGCTTTTTACCAGCAGCTGTTGCAATTGACGCGACGTGTTCGTGCTAGATCAGATTTTCTGCTTGAAAGAGCTTGAAAGAGTGACTCCTTGGCAGAGCCTGGTTGTTGATTAGAACCTGGTGTTGGCTTGGGCACTTCTTGTTTGATAGCGTACAATACTGGGTCTTGGAGGCATTAAATTTAACCATACTCTTAAGCACCCAAGCGGTAATGGTATCAAGATCCTTTGAAAGTGAAGCTGCCACTGCCAGTCTTCTGCGTTCCAGCTCGACCACAGAGAACGGTCTATTATTCATAATACCCGCATGCAGCGTACTGTCATCCGCAAAACTGTGGATTGGGTTTGTAGTGCTAGAGAGTAGATCACTGATGTGAAGCAGAAACAATGTCCGAGCCAATACCGATCCCTGCGGAACCCATTGATGCTATGGAAAGAAGAGGAAAAGCCGTCTACCATGACAGAGATTTTCCGACCTGAGAGGAAGTCTGCGAGCCAACCGCAAAGCTTAACAGGGAGCCCATAAGACGGGAGCTTGTTTAGGAGAGCTGCATGCCACAGTTGATCGAATGCCTTTGAAATATCGAGAGCAATGACTGAATGAGTTTGCTCCACACATGTGTGACGTAAGCCGGGAGATCTCCAGTTGATCTTTGATATCGGAATCCATATTGTCTATCGTTGATTAAGTGATGGAGCTCTAGGTATTTAATGAGCTCTTGGTTGACGCATCTCTCCATCACGTAACTGATTACAGAAAGCAGAGCTATAGGTCTGTAGTTGGTCGGATCAGTTTTGGATCCCTTTTTTGGCGCCGGCTGGATGCAAGCTGTTTTCCAGTCTTTTGGGAAAATGCCGGAATCGTAAGACATCCGAAAGAGGCGGATGAATATGGGAGCGAGCTCCGGTGCGCACTTCTTGACAACAATGGAGGGGATCATGTCGAGCCCATTCGCCTTATTAATGTCAAGTGACTGCAGCACCTTCCGAACTATTTTTGTTCTGAACGTGATTTCGCTCATGGCTTGGGGTATATTAATTCCAGTCTCTTATTCGTTATGTTATTTGCTTACTGAACTACCTGTAAAACAAGGAATATTTCTACAGGGAGGGTCCTAAGTTGATGCTTTTTTTCAAACTGTAGATAAAAGTCATTAAAATAAACAACATTTCAAATAATTTTTTTTAGAGGTCTGAAAAATAAGCGAGCTGCAAAAATAGCACGATGTCATACAACGCTGCAGCTTAACGAACACATTTATAGAGGAAAATGGGATAGAGATTTTATGATGTAAATGCGATGCAATGTAGGACATATATAATTTGAATGAAAACATTTTGGGTCAAAATATCAAAAGCATAAACTTATAAAAAAGTTGTGTTTGTAATAAATTACACATTCTCTAAATATCTAATTATAACAACAAATTGATAAGCCAGGTCTGCAAATCAATCTAAACAGCAATATAAAGCCACGAATAGCCAGGAAAAATAATTGTCAGTATACAGTGAGAGGTTATCAGAATATGCGTATCTCTTCTATGCACTTGTTTTTACTGAAATCCGTGCACATTCCGGAAAAATCTAGTTTATTGGCGCCATGACATCAAATACGCAAATACTATTCTTATATGTATGAGTTCTGAAGACTCACCCAATTTCGTCCGTTCTTAAATTAAAAGAAAATTAATAGAAAATGCTTCAAAACGAAGATTGGAATGGTATGATTTTTATTTTAGATAAAGAACCGGTTTTCACAAGAATCGATTTAGCAGTTACTGATACAACGGGCTTGAAAGTATACAGATACTTTTCTCGTCTTAGGTGTGGGAAAAAAGGTAGCATGAACAAGTTCTCAATAGTCTTTATACAGGATGTTTGGCAGAGAACTATAGCCAAATTTCGTGGGCGTATATATAAAGCCCGTTTAAAAGATATTTGTTTGATATACTACACAACCCTGATTTGTTTGTATCATTGCTTTTATAATAATTTTGAGAATTTGCTTTTTTCTGTGTTTGTTTTTTTAAATATTACTTTAACTTACTTTTTGAGCGTTTTGGCCTGCAGGGTATCCCTTTTTAAATGAAGTTATAATTAGTAACAAATACTACAAAAATAATTAGTTGCGAGGTGACATTGCTATCAGATATATTGAAATAAAATATAGTGGTTAATTTCAACTTGTCGCAAAAAATAAGTGATAGAGTTATCCAAGTGCTCGAAAAACTTCTCTACTTACTACTGTTTACAATGATATGCTGTATCACCAAGCTCATGCAACTTGTCAAAATTAATGACAGTAAGGAGGAACGCAGTGAAGATAAGTTATTATCTAGTTTGTCTAGCCCTCTGCACCCTGTATATAAAATTTAATTTCAACTTTTTAGGGGCAAACAGTGAAACATTACTATCCAAAAAATATTGTAATTATTTATTATAATAGTTGAACATTTGGTATCGGCAAAAATTAACGGGTGTAGATTTTAGACTTGGCGTCGACATTTCATGAGTTTCACAAAAATCCATTCACTGGATCCGTGTTCCGAAGTATAGCCGATATTAAAATCGAAAATTTTTCATAATTCCTGTATAGGGACGTACCGGTCTTCCTCAATCATCTGGTGGCACTACATCTTACTTCTTACAGTTTACATTTGTAGAAACTGAAGAAATCCTAGTCACTGTATTGTTTCAGAGCTCCACATGAAGGAAGACATCGCAGGTGCAACCTTCATGGCCACAGCTGCATCTAGTCCAGAGCTATTCATAAATTGTGTCGGTACTTTTGTTACCGAGGGAGATTTGGGCGTTGGAACTATCGTGGGATCTGCAGTATTCAATATTTTAGCTGTACCGGCTTGTTGCGGACTTTTTGCCAATATCGTGAGTACCATTAATGCACCTCTCTTTTAGCGCTTGGAGCCGTCTATGCATTTATTGGACACGTTCAGTCCATTGACGTCTTACCCCTATTGACCTGGCAAGCCATTGCCACTCATAGATCACTGATTTATTGTTTTCACACATGTCTGTGGCGCAAAACAGGATTATTTGGCGGAATGGCGGTATGTATCTTTGATATAACCGCTGATCATTTTCATTATCATCAAGTGAGTAACTAACCAGGTAACTATTTTGCCTGTTCATTTGTGAATATCAACTGCAGTGGCATATTTAGAAAATTCGTTGGGGGGAGGGGCAACATATTTCGGAGGATAACAGAATATTAAATACGGTATAATCGTTTAGTGTTTGATGTGTCTTCCAACGTTTTTTCGAAATCTTCAAAGAGTATTAATGTCTAGTAAGAACAAAAGATGTATTAAAAAAACCAGCTTGATTAGACACCATATTAATGTGATCAAGTTTACATTAAAAAAAAAAACACAAAAAAATAAGCGTATACATGGTCACTTCCTAGTGAATAAATCTACAGCCCAGTTTATTTTTTACAATATTGTAGAAAAATGTATGAAATTACAAAATTAAGGTTTAAATTTATCCACCACAACAACAACGCCTTTTAAATCAACATAATTCGTCTACCCGACTTAGTCATTTCAACAAATAATTCTTCTGGAGTTAGGCTTAGTTCAGATGACGCGCGTATAACGCGCGTCGACGTGGTGCACGTTTGTTGCGTCTGTGTTCAGATGACGCGCGTAGGACTTCGTACATTTTTTATATGGAGTGAAACTAGGCAATCGAGTGTCAGTGCATTTGTTGTTATTAACGAGAATGGATGTAGGAGAAGCTGTTTGTGTTTGGTTAGCATATAGAAGAAGGAAACAACGTAGGAGGGAAAGGACACACTGGGTTCACACAATTTTAAGGAATAGACTTTCTATAAGTTTATACGTTACACTGTATCCCAGTCTGCGAAATCACGAACCTGAATTTTTTAACTACTTCAAGAGTAAAGTATTTTGTGAATGAAGGAAAACTAGAATGGCAGGATAGAATGATCTGAATTGCTGTATTAGCTGTGTAAATCTATTATAAATAAAGCAGTACCAAAAACCTGCCTAATATTTTCTTTTTTTCTTCGGTATCATCGGATTTGCAAAACATTAGGACCAGTTCCTCCCAGGCGCTCTTTTTTGCCGTCTTATTTGAATATAATTTGGAACACATGTCCCAAATTGTAGGCCTCTGCTCGCTGAATTTCGTCAATGAAAACATCTGTGTTGAATTCTTCTGTTTTCATTTCAATAGCATACGTGAGAAATACATTTTTGCAGAGAGACATCAGGTATGTCGACTGAATGCTAGAAAAAGACGCGTGCCAACTGAACAGGCAATGGGAGCGTCTAGTATTTCAATACGCGCGTCGCACTGGCCGACGCGCGTATTGAGATTCTCGGCGTCTAGTGGCGTCGTACGCGCGTACAATTTGTCGTGCGCGCGTCCATGTGAACAGCTTGAATTAATTATGTGTATTTTCAAAACGAGCGCTACGTCGACGCGCGTCGTACGCGCGTCATCTGAACTATGCCTTACAGGAATATCATGGTTGGTGTAAAGGTTAGCCAAGCTATTCAATCTGATTTCTGATGTACTGCTTCTTAAATAATATTTTAGGCATTTGAGGTTCGAGAACGACCTTTCAGAAGTTGCACTTGTAATTGGCAATGTGATAAAAATTTGCTAAAGTTTATTTATATTGGGGAAAATGTTACTATTGCAGTCGGCATATGCCTTAAGGAGGTCTTTTTTGATATTTTTGTTGGCATTTTGCCTGTACTACACTTTCTGTTGGCAACTCTGCTATTGACGATGTATCGTAAAAAGTTTAAATCAAAATAAGTTTATTAGAACAAACGTATTATCCATGCACGTTCTATGTTCTAAGCACCGTACTACAGAGTCAAAACAAAATGGCTTGGGGTGGGGCCGGGCTCCTGCCCCCCCCCCCCCTAAATACGCATTTGAGAACTGGGACACTACATTTACGTCTGACACTTTCTGACACTGGCGGCAAATAAACTACGAGTATACTATACAGTTATACAAACACAAAAGTATCATTATTTTCTATTATTATAAAATAATTCTGAATGATCCTGATGAAGCTTGTGGACACCTTGAAAGCGGTGTAACATTTTCTAGCAATTGAATTAATTAATTTCAAAAATTTATTCAGCAATGCAATTTTCACAGATCACATTATTCGCGAAAACGGATGTTGGATATAGGTTGTGTTTTTAGTCTAAATATAATATGTTGCGCACTCCCGTTTTCATTGCAAACTAATTTATTTCGCGAGAGAAAACCAGATGTTTGAAAACATCCTTGTATATTATTTATTTATTTATATCAAACTGATGCTGTTTCAAATACGGATATAATGCACATTTGTTTTGACTGCAAATTTAGATGATCAATATTTAGAGGAACCTTTATTAGTATTAATAAAAGTAAAGTAAATAAATCTATCAATATATTTATAGTTGAACCACGCTAGTTTGATCGGTTATGCTTTAGAGGCAAATCTGATAAATGTTCTTCAAATCAAGGAATGAGTTATACGATTTTTCAGGTATTTTATGCTTTGTTTTTAGCTTTCGAATGAGGTGAGGTTTTTGCGATTTAGTCTTATCTTAGGGTTACAGTGCTTTCTGTAACATTACTTGCACAGAAAAAAAAGTACATCACGAACCTAAGACACCGATATACGAGTATTGCTGGCTCTCATTTTGGATTTATCAACAATTCAAATGCAACGCACTATATTCTTCAATATATCAAATCTAGTAAGCTACTTTAGAATAAAGTAAAACCTATTCTTGCTGCTGGATCAGCACAGCTTTCAATCAATGACACTTATACCAGATTAATTTTTTGTCACATGTTCGGTAGTCCGATAAAGGCTACAGAAGTAGCAGAAGGGTTAGTAAACTGTTTGTCATTCAACATATATGGTTTTAGTGATGGGTTAGAGATGCATTCTCAATCAGGAGTTTCCATATTTAGCAGTGATTAGCAAATTAAGTTAGTATGTGTGTAATGTGTGGGAAAAACTGAGTCAATCAACTTGACTTCATTTTTATAGTTTATGGGGGCCACTATTAAACAGATTTCCTTTCTTACTAATAACTGTTTTAGAACTTTTGAGCTCTCTAGCCTCTCATAGGAAGTTAATGGTTAAAATAACGTTTCTCTAACTTTCAAGTGAAATCACAGACATGCAGCTACAACTTGAACCTCCGGGATTCGTAAGTGACAGAGAAAATATGGATCATACTAAAACTCTGGAAAATAAATATCAGCTAAAATCGTATGGGGACCTCCAAAAAATACTTTATGCTGCATATATTTCCTTTGCAGCTATTTTTTTTAAATAAAACTTTTTTTAAGAGTATATTTTCGTCGATCTTACTTCCAATCTCTGTAACGTATTTGTCACTGACACGAGTATGCCTCTTTGCTTGTTTTTATTGCTCATCTGCATCTAAATAGTTACAAATTGCACCTAACAACAAGGAAAATATATGTAAGCCATTCTCTCGATATTAAAAGATTAAGTACCCATAGCACAAATGCTTTCTAGTACATTCTGTTCCTACTAGCTTCCATTAAACCTTTACGATGCGTAAAAATTTTATCGTCAATAATACGGCTAGCCCGTGGTCGATGTAGCTGACAGGGCTGTACTAGGTTGTTTGACTCCATGGCACTCCAATTGTTTTCTGCCTCACAAAGTATTAATTTTATTTAATGAGGTACAAAGACTTTCTGCACTGCAGAAGCGTTACAGCAGTGTCTATTCAACTCAACCGATTGCTGAAAATTATGACACAGTCGAGTAGTTTTTGAAAGGAATTGCTCAATATGGTATCGTTACATAAATAAAATATGACGGTTCTCATTAAATGAAACAGCTTGTAAGCATGGTGCCGATGACGTGGACCTCAAATCCGTGAGCATGTTCTCTTTAACAAGGAACAAACTAGAATTTCGTGATGCAAGTTCTACTTTAACTTTAACTTACAGCACAGGAGTAACGTAACCGATGGTTGATTACTGATTAGTTCTTGAAAATGTAATCAATTACTTGTTAAACAAAAACCGATTATATATTAATGCGATAATCAAAAAATGACCAAAATCCGATTACTACACTGATTACATCCTTACTTTAATTTAACAAGCATCCCAGCAGAATCGTGACACGGACTAGATCATTTTCAAAACTTTAAACACATAATTATGCTTCTTTTTCATGGGTTTAGGTCAACGATTGAAACTATAACTTTCCTTAACTACGTTTCGGTTTGTTTTAATATAAACCATCTTCAGGTGTGTTAATTTCAGATGTCAGTTACATTTCTGTAAAATTGTTTTGTTTGTGAAACACAAGTTTGAGAGAGCTGAATCGGATTCAGCTGAGCTGGAGAGAGTTGAATCAGATTCAGCTGAATCAAACCGTAGAGGCTGTTTCACAAGCAAAACAGTTTTACAGAAATGTAACCGACATCTGAAATTAACATAGCTGAATCTGATTCAGCTCTCTCAAATCGTAGAGGCTGTTTCACAAACAAAACAATTTTACAGAAATGTAACCGACATCTGAAATTAACACACCTGAAGATGGTTTAGATTAAGATAGACTGAAACGTAGTGAAGGAAAGTTATAGTTTCAATCGTTGACAGAAACCCATGAAAAACAGGCATATATAATCTATAGTCGCGGTCACTAGAAAAATAAGTTTAAACACATATAGCCAAATTTTTGATTTATTACAAAAACTTCAACAAACCGATTAAGATTCTTTTATTATTCATACAATACTGACTCATTTGCCTGGATATTCACCAGCTTTTCAAAGTTTGAGCCACTGCAAGCTTTGCGCCTTAATGCATCTATTATTGACGCAAATGAAATAATGTCTGGTGCTGATGAAGGCAAGCGTTATTTTTGAGGGATAGTCCTTCTTTGTAACTAATTGACTTTTTGCCAAAATCTTAATATTGGTTGGTAGAAGGTTCAGTTGCTGACTGCTTTTTGTAGGTCTCCAGCTCATTAAAACAAAAAAAATATCTAGTCAAATTCAATGTGAGTAGACTAAGGGCATTTAAACGAATAACTGAGCAATCATTATTTCCTCAGGTTAATCATGGTTACTAGTCATGATTATAATAGAGTAGCCGTTTGTTCCTTAATATAAACGCGATTGAAAAAATTTGCAGTAATCATCGTTACCGCTTACTGATTAGGAAAGGGATGGGAAATGTAATGGGTTACCAGTTACTGATTACAGGGTGAGTAATCTATTACTGTCATGGATTACAATATAAACCAATTACACCCCAGATCCAGTATAAGTCATTCTCATTTTACTCAGTTTCTTTACAAGTTTCTCTTTAATGCAGTAGCTTCCCATTTGCTTTCTGCATCCTCATACCGTTATCCAGATGTATCTACCGGTTCATCCGCCTTTAGGGACAATTTTTCACCCCAAGGACAAGAAGGTGTCCTGACTCTTGTCAACTCGTCCACCCAAAGCCGTTGGATGAGAAGAGGTTACTGCTTATACCGACAGTAGTTCGGTTCCCTTTAGTCGCTTTTTACGACACGCAGGATATACGATGGGAGATATTCTAACCCGCCTGCACACGGGTCCCCGGTATAAGTAAACAACACTATATACATAATTTGAAATAGATGTTTCACCATAAATTTAAATCAGATCACGTTTTTTCCATAATAGAGGCAAAGTATATTATCCACTATTTGATATAGTGTATTTATATAATCCTGTATATACATTTCAGAAGCTTATGTTATATTGGAAATTTTAATGCTATTTCAGAGCTCTTAGACACCTGCGATAGCATATACCGACCTCCTTACTTCTGTATTTCTTCCTGACGGACGCCCTGAAATAGCGCTAAATAGTATACTTTTATCTACCAGCTATCGTTATTATTTTATCTTATATATTAGACACAATTATAATTGCGATAGAAGAGTCACTATATTTATCCCTATAATGGGTCGGGTATCAAGTGACAGTTCACCCCTATAGCTGGCAAACTGATATGAAATTTTCTTGTGAACATAGTTGTTAAATTTTTGTTAAAATTGAAGTGAGTCATATACAGGGTGTCCCAGAAATAACACGCCAGAGTGACACGGAAGGCAGATTGGCTTTAGATCAATCAGATAACATCGACATGACCTTAGTAAAAGTTTCCTAGTTTTCGAGATATTGCCACTTTTAAGGTTTTTCAAAAAATTCCTACTTTTGCTCCTTTTGTTGCCCGTTATGGCTATAAGGATTTGCGTACTTATGATCTTTTCTTTCTCGGGCTACTACTAATAGTTGGTTGAGACGACAAAGTATTGGTTTCATTGAAAACAATCACGGTATGTTAAAAAAAAACAACCAAATTCTTAGATTTTAAGTCAATGCGAAAACCTTAACCAAGGTTTAACTGATTACTGTGACAACGAATGAACTAGACTGAATCCGCAAATGCTCTTAAAAACCAACCTACTTAATGCTCTTTCAAAAACAGTATAACATTTATAGGTTTCTCTTAATAAAAATTGAATAGCCCCCAGTTTTTTCATAGAACTCGTAATACTTCTACGTCTAAAACGCCTAGATACATTGTCCTTTTTAATTCGTTGTAGGCATCAAAATAATGAATAAAGCATAAAGCTGTTTTTTCATTTTCTATTGATTTTTAGTCACTATAACGTATTTCCAAAATGTTTACCACTTACTTTTATACACAACCTGCATCTTCTTAAAAATTGTCGCTTTAAACTTCTCAAATCTAGATCAGAAATTTCACGTGCTTCTTGATGGATTCGTTGATGCAATTCATTGGCTGATCGAACTGGTTTTCCGTACACCTTATCTTTTAAATATCCCAGCAAAAAAATCCAGAGGGATCTGGTCTGGAGAGCTGGGGGGCCAAGAAACTGGTCCTTGCCGGCCAATCCATCTGTTAGCGAAGCTTTCAACAAGATAAGCCCTTACTGCACGACCATAGTGCGCAGGGCACCCATCATGCTGTTACCACATCCTTCTTCTTGACTGAAGAGGCACATCTTCCAAAAGAATGGGTAGATGATGTTGCAAAAAATCCATATACATTCCTGCATTGAGGGTGGCAGGGAGTTCGAATGGGCCAATCATGCATCCGTTGTGGATCCCGGTCCAAAGATTTACCTTAAACTGATGCTGTGAACGGTCCTCTCTTATTTCATGGGGATTTTCCAACTGCCAGCTGTGGATATTATGCAAGTTAAGATACCCATCTCTTTTACAGGCCGACTCGTCGCTCCACAAAATCCTGTCAAAAAAATTAGGGTTTTCCTGATACTTCTCCAGCATTGTCCGACAAAACGAAACACGTGTAGCATAATCACTGCTTAATAGCGTTTGAACTCTTTGGATGTGGTACGGGTGGTATTCATATCTCTTCAGAATACGTTGCGCTTGCGATTTAGATACGCCAGTACGTCGTTCGATGAAACGTACTGAAGTTGATGGGTCCTGCGCCATTGGCTCTAATACAACTTCATCCTCTTGAGTACTACGGGGCCTCCCCTCAGAACCCTTCCGGCCAGGGTTTCTGCCTTCTCGGTAGGAATTGACGGTGCGAAGAATAATCTCGTGGGTCGTTCGCCTGCGGTTTGGGTATCTTTCAGAGTACAATCTCGCTGCCAGGCTTGCGTTATACGAGACGTTGCCGCGTGAAGAAATGCTTCTTGTTTCTCTATAAATTAGCACCATGTCTGTGAACTCACTAGAGGTGAAATGCGTAGATTGTTGATTAGCCATCTTAAAAACAGTCCAAATCACAACTACTTAATGCTCTTTCAAAAATAGTACAACATTCGTAGGTTCTTTTTACTAAAGATTGAATAGTTCCAAGTTTAGTCACTGAAGTCGTAATACTTGCGAAATACTAACAAATAGAAAATAATACTTAATACAAAATGGCAATCTTATGTCTCCAAATCCCTAAGGAGTGAAACACATGTATTGTTCGGTCGGTCGGTAGCATTAAGCCCCCCACTCCATTCCCCACGAGGAATAGAGGTACCTCTACCAATGTACCTTTACTTGCACACCGTGCTACGCGCAAGGTACATAGTACTCATATGGGGGCAACTAGCATTACAAAATAGGAAACAGGGAAGGGTCAATCTGACGGCAATATTGCAACTCAAAATAATGGTGGTAGACATTGACATAAATCATTCGTGTTTCCAGTCAAATAGCACGGAATTGTGTGTGGACTGTTTTTAAGATGGCAAATCAACAATCTAAGCATTTCACCTCTAGTGAGGACACAGACATGGTGCTAATTTATGGAGAAACAAGAAGTGTTTCTTCACGCGGCAACGTCTCGTATAACGCAAGACTGGCAGCGAGATTGTACTCTGAAAGATACCCAAACCGCAGGCGAACGACCCACGAGATTATTCTTCGCACTGTCAATTCCTACCGAGAAGACAGAAACCCTGGCCGGAAGGGTTCTAAGGGGATACCCGGTAGTACTCAAGAGGATGAAGTTGTATTAGAGCAAGTGGCGCAGGACCCATCAACTTCAGTACGTTTCATCGAATGACGTACTGGCGTATCTAAATCGCAGGCGCAACGTATTCTGAAGAGATACGAATACCACCCGTACCACATCCAAAGAGTTCAAACGCTATTAAGCAGTGATTATGCCACACGTGTTTCGTTTTGTCGGACAATGCTGGAGAAGCATCAGGAAGACGCTAATTTTTTCGACAGGATTTTGTGGAGCGACGAGTCGGCCTGTAAAAGAGATGGGTATCTTAACTTGCACAATATCCACAGCTGGCAGTTGGAAAATCCCCATGAAATAAGACAGGACCGTTCACAGCATCAGTTTAAGGTAAATCTTTGGACCGGGATCCACAACGGATGCATCATTGGCCCATTCGAACTCCCTGCGACCCTCAATGCAGAAATGTATCTGGACTTTTTGCAACATCATCTACCCATTCTTTTGGAAGATGTGCCCCTTGAGTTAAGAAGAAGGATGTGGTTACAACATGATGGGTGCCCCGCGCACTATGGTCGTGCAGTAAGGGCTTATCTTGTTGAAAGCTTCGCTAACAGATGGATTGGCCGGCAAGGACCAGTTTCTTGGCCCCCACGCTCTCCAGACCTGAACCCTCTGGACTTTTTTTACTGGGGATGTTTAAAAGATAAAGTGTATGGAAAACCAATTCGATCAGCCGTTGAATTGCGTTAACGAATCCATCAAGCAGCAGGCGAAATTGCTATCTAGATTTGAGAAGTTTAAAGGAACAATTTTTAAGAAGATGCAGGTTGTGTACAAGAGTGGGTGGTAAACATTTTGAAAATCTGTTATAGTGACTAAAAATAAATGGAAATAAAAAACAGCTTTATGTTCTATTTATTATTTTGATGCCTACAACGAATTAAAAAGGACAATGTATCTAGGCGTTTTAGACGTAGAAGTATTACGACTTCTATGTTAAACTTGGAGCTGTTCAATTTTTAGTAAAAAGAACCTATAAATGTTATACTATTTTTGAAAGAGCATTAAGTAGGTCAGTTTTTAAGAGCATTTGCTGATCCAATCTGGTTCATTCGTTGTCACAGTAATCAGTTAAACCTTGGTTAAGGTTTTCGCATTCACACAAAATCTAAGAATTCGGTTGTTTTTTTTAACATACCGCGATAGTTTTCAATAAAATTAATACCCTGTCGTCTCAACCGACTATTAGTAGTAGCCCGAGAAAAAAAATATCATAAGTCCGCAAATCCTTATCGCCATAACAGGCAACAAAATGACCAAATGTAGGAATTTTTTGAAAAACCTTAAAAGTGGCAATATCTCGAAAACTAGAAAACTTTTACTAAGGTCATGTCGATGTTATCTGATTGATCTAAAGCCAATCTACCTTCCATGTCACTCTGGCGTGTTATTTCTGGGACACCCTGTATGTAGCTGTTCTACCAGCAACTCCTCCAATGTATAATAATAACTCAAAAGTGATAACACTGATAACGCTTGTGTAGTTTTGTGTAGCTTTATCTACCGTTGTTGTATCCAATTTTCTATACTAACGTTGAGACAGCCAAATATTGTGGAATTGAAGTATTGTTATCTTCTTCATTCTGTTAGGAATTTAGCATATGCAAACTGGCCCAATAGTAAAAATTCTTTGTTCTGCAGAACTGAGTTTTTATGCGCAAAATTTTGCAAGAGATCTACGAACTACACATTTTGTCCACCAAAATATCATCCCAGTTATTCTTAATCTATGGCTCTATATATTTTTAATCTACAGCTCCATGAGACACAAAAAATGGGATTTTCTATACTATACCTAAGCATTCCTCTTTTCTGAAAAAGAGATCCACGTCACCTGTGGTTCCTAGCCCCATCATATATTAACAAGAGAATTAGGCTAGTGACTGATTTTCACTAGTAAGTGATTGTTATAACTTTAAGATTCTTCTACTAAGAAACTTTACTTTTGGGTTGGATCTTTTTTGCAGAAAATCGTTCGATTAAATGTTACTTCCAGAGGTAGTATATGAAAAAATAATGTTAGAGAACCTATGAACCCCTTGGAATGATGGAAATGGCAGAAAACATGTTCGCCTACCGAAATAGCAAAAGTAGTATAGCTTGAATGTTAAAGTCTACTATTTATTTACCAACTACTTATCATCTTTATCGCAAAAAAATCATTGCGAAGTAGGAAACATATTTACCAGAATTATTATTTTGTAGTAATTTACATATATTTATGTGAAAGGTCAGTATATGTGTAATACATTCTATTTTGAGATGCAATGTTGACTAACGTTTTGATAAAATTAATCAACGGCATTCAAAGTGTGGAATGAAAGCCTCTACATTCCATCAATATTTTGTAATACTATGAACGAGATTAGAGATCTTAGTTATACGAATAGGCGTTACAGTAATCTGATCAAAAACAAGTAAAAACGAAACTTACAAGAAATGTAATTTTTCAAATAAATTGATTGTACCACAGTCTTTTTCACTATGGCCTATAGTTCTAGAGATCGTGTAAAGTCTAAAAACGAGCAAAGTTGAGATAGTGCTAGACCACTATCACCCTTTTTTTGATAATAATAATAATGTAAAGTATGTATGGACTGGAGCAGGAATAGCGGGTACCAATCCAAGAGTTGAAATCCTAATAAACCTTGGAAGGTATACCACGATCTTCCAAGCAGAAATGATAGCTTTAGAGTTGGGAGACAGGGAGCTGAACAAGAGACCCCTGACAAACAAATCTATAAAAAGCTTTTCAGATAGCCAGGCTACTTAGCTCAGACGAGACGGGTTGAATCAAGACTCGAATGGAACTGTATACGTCTCAACGATCTGGAAACAAGGAACAAAGTAACTTTGGTTTGGGTTCCAAAATCTGTGTTCATAGGACCAGAACCATTCGCGGGCATTACGAAAAGCATCGCTAAGAAAACCATCTCAGATTGAGCAGGGAGCAAAGCACTCCTGAACTAGCGAGATGCACCAGGGTTGCTGCACTCGAAGGCGTTCGTACGACACCCCTCTAGTCAGCCCCCCGCCCCCCGAAGATCATAGAATGGAACAGGAATGATTTCCGCATTCTAGTTGGTCTGTTGACGGGACACTGTCGTCTGAGGAACCACTTGTGAAAGTTAAGTCTATCGGGTGGCTTCACTGCTCCGTTGCGTTGCGCTCCATCGTCACCGCGTTATCGGAGCGTCGCTGTCCACATATTTTACACATGCAACGGAGAGGTGGCTCCATTGGCGGTCTCCGTTGCTGGATGCGCATTTTTAACGGATCGACGCGCGAGAGCCGAAGTGGGGAGCAAGACGATACGCTGCTGGGCCGGCAGGGTTGCCGCTACTATTACACTTGTAATTTGATCTAATGCGAACGATTCAGATAATTTGAAATTTTTTCACTCTTTTTTTAACTATTGCTATTGAGTAGCATCTGAGTGAAGATAAGAACCGAACGATATCTTTTTCAGAAAAATGACTACATGCGTGTATGTATGTATGTCGAGTTGGGCTGTATTTTAAAAATAATGCCTTTATTCAGGGTGTTTAAACAACAAAACATATATAACATAGTTTTGTTGTAGGCTCGAATTTAAGATTGCTTGCAGTCTCACAGACGGCACGTTACCAGTTAAGGGTTAAATCCCTTAAAACTAATATTTTGAAAAGTAGGTAGTTAATAAAAGCATATGTAATTAGTTTTAGTTAGTGGTTGCATTAAGGTATAAAATAATCAATGACATTTTTTTAATTTTGGTATAGCAAATGCAATTTGATTATTGAACTGAAAACAAAGTTGACCATCACCACAAAAACAAATACAGATGTATAAAATGCACAATTTGTTATTGTGCCTTCATCATCACTTTTTTTATGGAAGGAACAACTTTGCTAAATGACTAGGTCATGAAACGAAGTTGTGTTCTTGTTTAGTTTCTACAGGTGTTTTGTTTCTGAAAAGTTAAAGACTATTTCTCTGCATATATTTCTTATCTGCATTTGCACCATTAAGTTGTATATGCCAAGAATATTCTCATTCCTGTTAGGAGGTACACTTTCCCAGTTTGGGAACCAAGTATTTTTGTGAGTGAAATGAAACCATTTCAAAGCATGAACATTTATTGTAACCAGTGTAAGATATTGAACATGGCGGAATAGTTATTTTTAACGCATTTTTACAATAATGGTATCAAATCAAAGAGCTTGTTAAGAGCAGCTCGAAAAATAATGTGGCGTCTTTCTAAATCAAATATGGCGGAACAACTAAGGTGGCGGAATAATATTTTTTTAGCACTTCTAAAATATGGGTATCAAATGAAAGGGCTTATTGAAACTCGAAGAGTAATGTGAAGTCATTCAAAATCGAATGTAGTATAGTTATTTTCAATGCATTTCGACAAAGTGGGTATCGAATGAAAGGGCTTGTTACGCAAAATAATATGATGTCATCCTAAATTCAATATGGCGGTACATTCAACGTGGCGGAATAGTTTTTCCTATGCACTTCTACAATAGGAACATCAAATGAAAGGGTTTGTTGCGAGTAACTCGAAGCCAAGGCGGCGGAGCCTGTCGATGACGGCCGAACAGCCCACGAACTAACAGTTGATCGGGTCATGGCCGCGAAAGCCTTACACAATACAATAACTAATTTATTGCAAAATAATTATTATTCATAATTCACTAACATACAAAATATTTGTTTTGCTCTAAGAATCATAAATTTTGTACTAAGGACGATTTATGCTTGTATTACACGCATTTTTAAACAGGCACAAACGCCTGACTTTTGGAATTCTGATTGTATTGTATCAAAGTTTTTCCCAAAATGCTAAAATATTTAAAAAAAAATTTCGGTAATACTACTAGTCAAATTCATTAATTCCACAAAATAATAAAATCAAATATTATAATTTCAAATCTTCAATAAAACAAATAAATTATTTTGATCCTTAATTTTCACTTAAAGTACTAACATTATAATTTACAAAATTTCAATTTATTTAAAAATCGCGTATGAATCTATTTTCTTGAATTATCCATTGAATAAAAAAATAATTATATTGTGCAACTTTGATAACGCTAGAGTTTTTTCCCACTTTTTAAATTTTGCCGCCCTAGAATATATGGCGCCCTGGACACTAGCCCCGACTGCCACTGCCACTAATGACATACCTACATATTGATATCAACAAAATTCATGAAAGACATTAAATTATGTTACAATTATCAGTCATGGTACAGTACATGATCCGAGTGTGCTTTTCAGAAAAATAATATGCTACAATTTGATAATTATACTACATCTTGCATCGCTGCGCGCCGTGCACTGCTTCGACGTCGCCGTCGCTGACGCGCCAGTGGAGCCTACCATGCGCTGCTCCGTTCCGAAGACGCAGCGCAACGGAGCAATGGAGCCGGGCCGATATTAAGCAACACAACAACAACAACAACAACAGACTGTAGCTTCTGCTGTGTGGAGGGCGAAACAGCGGAGCATATTCTGTGCCCCTGTCCAGTACTGGAAAGAGATAAGTTTCAGACTTTTGGACTCGCCCAACTGGAACCTTCCCCTGACTTCAAGGAAATTGCCACATTTGTATTTGTATATGGCCTTGTTTTCGCGGCAGCGAATAGCCCAGGCCGTCTCTGTTTACCAAACCGTCGAACATTCAAAATATAAATCAAACATGTATATGCACGTAATGGTTTTTGTGCTGTACATCTAGTCCAACAGCAGCTGCCAATGGCTGATGGTAAAAGCTAGAGCAGTATTTTTTAAATCTCGTGAATAATTATGCTCGTATACATAAAAAGACAATACTGAGGTTTATTAAAACAACTGACCAGTACGTTTATCCTATCCCTGTTGAATATCCGCAACTTCTAAAAACATTTTTCCAACATTATCATTTTGTATAACCATTGATTAACATACGTATAAATATGTTGATCAATGGTATAACTGTACCCGAAATTCTGGGAGAATGTAGAAGCAGTTACAGTGCACGAAATCTCTTGATAAAATCGTTCCAAAACACACCCCTCACTGGTGAGTACTTGGAAACGATGGTACATAGATGGTTGAGGAAAGAGCGGATTCAAAATAAGCACTTCATGAGGTGGCAGTATTTCAGGCCCTTTCGCATGACTGCGGAATCCAAGGTAGGGCCTGGTAGGTAGAGCAACTAACACTGCTAGAGGGTCAGCTGACAAGTCATAATAATTTCAGACGACATATGCACGTAATGGGTGTTGTTAGTGAGCCAATGCCTCCAACATGCTGTGGAGAGCAAGAATCTTGGGCCTTAGGGAAGTGTAGGAGATTCTAGCTTTTGCTAGAAAGGCGGGTGTTGGTTAATAATGCGGCAGAGGCCTAAAAGGACCCGCCAAGTTGTCTATGCGTACGTGACTGCCTCATTCTTCCTCAATGATTAATACATTTGGCCTAAAGGAACAAAATGTATAGTCAAATTTGTATATTTATACCACTTTGAAGTACTCTTTGTACCTCATCATATTTACCAAAAGCAAAAAAAATCATATTGATATAATCATAAATAACACTTTGATTTTACTGAACTTTGATTTACAAAATTATTTTTCAGAATACATCCATATATAGTCCTTTTTAGTAGAGCTTGGACAATATGTCCTAGTCAACTCTAAAATAACTAGATTACATATTATTGTTTTGTAACTAAGCTTATATTCCTTTGGTGGTAAAAGTAAATGTCAGACAAGTATTATTAAGTGCTACCAACAAGAAGTCATAATTCTCATAATTTAATTAATTTTCTATCACAAGTTGTAGGACAGAAAATCATTCTATTGCTTCGTAATCTACGATCAAAATTTCTTTTAACAGAACGTTAATATACGAGGGTTGCTCTATATCTCCGTCAATCCACCAATACGCAGACAGCTGTTTCACGCTTATTAGCCATAGGTTGACTGACGGAGATAGATGCGCCATAGGTCGACTGACGGAGATAGAGAGCATCAGAATTTTTATGTCTATCAGACATGTAAAGCATGTGAGAGCAGGTGGTAGAAAAGATGTGCCTGTGCGCCATCTGGTACCCGGAGGTATAACGGCAAACTAAAGGAAGTCACCGCTAAACAGCAGCAAACTTCTTTGGCAAAACGCAAAGGCGCATTCGCTTTACCTAATAGAGAGTCAATATTCGAGGGTTGCTCTATATGCAGTTGGCACAGAAGCGCGCTATTCTGGTTAGGTGAAGCGAATGCGCCTTTGCGTTCCGCCAAAGAAGTTTGCTGCTGTTTAGCGGTGACTTCCTTTGGTTTTCCGTTACCTCCGTGTACCAGATGGCGCACTGGCAGATCTATTCTAGGTTGTTGTATTTTTTCTAAGTAATGTTTCTTTCTATTTCAGGTATTAGATTTGGAATGGTGGCCGCTAACCCGTGATAGTGCTATGTATGCACTTTCTGTGATTCTACTTATAATTACCTTACATGACGGAAGAGTCTACTTCTATGAAGCTTTAGTTTTAGTTTTAGTCTACACTTTATATGTTCTACGTGAGTATGAATACGTATTAATAAGACTCATCAGTATTGAATTCTTTAATATATTCAGATAAGAGGTATGTTTAAAAATCCGTATTTCCGATTTCGTATATCTAAGAAACCTTTGAGTATCACAAAGATCAGATTGATTTACTATTGTTATTACATCATGCGACTTCAGATAAGAATTGATGAACATGATTGTATTAATTGTAATTTCTGATTTTTTCTGGTATATTGGTTGGACTTCCAAGCTAGGCTTGCTGTTGCAAATCATGCAAATTATTTAGGATTACGTCAAAGTCAAACAGCCTAAAATTCAAACAACCTATATTGCCAGCATATTGTTAACCAAGCGTATAAGAAAAAATCGGATACTACAACTCTATAGGCTAATCTTGAATACATCATGGGTGAAATTATCCATCATCATATATTCGGAATGATCTCGGACTATGTGGTTCCCCAAGCGCACATAGAGAGATCCTATAATGTCCTTTTCCCAGGCAGGGACGAATGGAAGAGGAGGGATGGCTTCATATCACCCTCCGATACAGATACAGCGCTATTTACTGATGGCTCCAAGTTTGAAATGGGGACAGGAGCCGGAGTAGTTGGTACTGATCCAAGAGTTGGAATTTTAGTAAACCTTGGGAGGTATACTACATTCTTCCAAGCAGAAACGATTGCCATAGAACTGGGAGTTGGCAGTCATGGAACTAATCAAGAGGCAACAAATATATAAAAATATTTTCAGACAGCCAGGCTGCACTGAAAGCACTATGCTCCAATCGGGTTGATTCAAGACTAGTATGGAACTGCATGCTCCTCCTCAACAAACTCAGGGAACAGGGTAACTTTGATTTGGGTTCCGGGTCACAGCGAAGAGGAAGACAATGTATTGGCCGACGCGCTCGCAAGAGGAGGAACTGAATCTGTGTTCATAGGACCAGAATCATTTGCGGGCATTGCAAAAAGCACCGCTACAAAGACCATCTTAGACTGGGTAGAGAGAAAAGCACTCCTGCACTGGCGAGATACACCAGGGTTATTGCACTCTAAGGCATTCTTAAGATACCCTTCGAGTTGGGTCCCCCGAGTATCATGGAATGTAACAGGAGTGATCTCCGCACTCTGGTTAGTTGCTGACGGGGCATGGTCATCTGAGGAACCACATGCGGAAGTTGAGTCAAGAACATACTTCCTGACTGTCGCTTCTGCTACGTGGAGGACGAAACAGCGGAGCATATTCTTTGCTCCTGTCCAGTACTGGAGAGAGTTAGGTTCCAGACATTTTATTTGCCCAATTGGATTCCCATGACTTCAAGAAGGAAGCTTTACCCTTCACGTTGATCGCGTTCGCAAAGAGGTGCGGACTGTATGGTGAACTCTAAAAAGGTGTGAGCCACAATAGATACAACTGAGTCGCAGTGGAAGGAGGCAGTGTTGCCCCACTCACTTTCAACTTAACCTTAACTAACCTAACACATACAAACATGGAAAGCATTGATCATAGGACGACCACGTCAGCAGGAACCGGGGCCACTGGATCAGAACATCAAACCGACCAACAGAAAGAAGCCACGAAGAATCACAGGCCAGCAAAGAGAGAATAAATAGCCATAATACATATAAACATGTTAGTCAGTTCTTATCTGAAGTTGATTCAAGATAGGAAATCAATCAAAACACTGTGATATTTCAAAAATTTCATAAATAATGGAAGTCCGAAGTAGACCTCTTGAGATCATCTATCAATTCAATTTTTGACAATATGTAGCTAACAGATATGATCAACAAATACCTCTTTAGCATCTAACATAATTATATGAAATTTGTTGGTCTCTGCCAGACAAGACAATAATGGAAATTAATTTTATGTTCGGATGTATCATAAATTAACGATTATACACAACTTTCTCTGTCATAAACGTCACTTCATAGACCACGAGGCTTTTCATAGCCCTTGACCTATAGTGGAATGTCAAACAAAAAAAAATATATATAAAATTCACTTACCTTATTTCGTCTGGAGCTTGGTACGTCGAGTTCTTCTGCGTTCAAGACATTAGACTTTTTGGGCTTGAATCTATCGGTTCGTCTTTTCAAACATTCCAAATAAGTTTGAGTAATAACTAATTTCTAGGTTATGTTTAGCTTTAGTAGTCACTTTTAGCATCTTCATAAGTCAAACAATTATTCAGCAGTAACAGCCATGTAAGAAGTAGAAAATATTTAACTATAAGTAGTAAATATTTACCATTGGATGATACTTTCAGTGATGTGTTTTAATGGACCCCTGAATAGGGCTGCGCATAAAGCTGTGGCAAAAATGCGTAGACGAAATTACTATGTAGAAGTTCTTGGCGAAACCCATCCTCTGCTGATTAAAAATGACGATAAGTTTATACAGAGCAATGACTACAGCGCAATGAATAAAATTCTAGATTGCGAAATGACCCTAAAGGACTGTGAAGATTTAGGTAAGATAGAAAAATTATTAAATCTGCATGATGCCTATCGATAATATCGATACCATCTTTTTATAGTTTTTTAGCTATTCGATTAGATCACCATTTTCTCTATCTACCTTAGAGCCGGTTTCTCAATGTCCAGTTAAAGTGTCAGATAGGTATCTGCCAGATAGCGTTGCTATGGATACAACTGTCAGATAAGATTTACGTGACTTCGTAAGTTTAGACTTCAATTGTTTAAACAATTCATCTAACAGTTGCTGTTATCTTGCAGATAAATATTTAACTGGACATTGAGAAACCGGTCCTTAGTGTGTTTAACGTTTTTCTAGTGTTTCTATCTTCATGATTGTCATAAACCTCGTTAAGTCGTCAGCACATACTATCAAGCAAGGCCTTAGTAGCACAGTTATTTTGGGAGTTCATTGAACTCTCTCGAACCTCTATAATGATCCTCATTGCTTTTTTGGAAGTCTTTCGATCTTAATTTTTTTGCTGTAATAATTAATTATAGTTTTAGAACCCTTTGTCTACATTTCTTATCGCTTAACAATACGTGTAATCTTGTACCGTTATCAAAGCTCGTTTTAAATAGATGTAGTTTCACTTTATTTTTAATGAAACCATTTTTCCATTGGCGGAAGTCTTTTTCGCTTTCCGAAAACAGTTTGTATTTATTTTGCTGGTTTGCTCGTCCAAAGAGCTTTTGGTCTTTTCAGAGATGCAAAGAGACCTTAGACTTGGATATAAGTATGCATACTCTTAAACACTACATCGTTCTACGTCTCTGGATGTTGACTTTTGAGATCTATGGGTGCAAATCAATAACAGACAAACGATACCTACCTATTTCATTGCTTTGGTGTTTAGTATAACGTGTGTCTGCAGCTCGACTTACTTCTTGGTATCTTCTTGGTATACTTCATACAAGCCGTCAGATGTCTTCCTGTTCTATTCTTCGATAATTGCTTCTGTAAGAGTTTGAGGTGGATTAGGACGGCGACAAATATGCCTGTCCCATATATCGGATTGAGGTCAGAGTTCAACGCTGGTCGGTCCATTCATTGTACGAAATTCATGCTCACGAAGAAAATCCATGGTTATGGCAGCAGTATGCAGCCTAGCATTATCTTGCATGAAAAGAAATCTAGAACTAATACCACACGCTGAAGAATAACACGATCTGAAAGAATCACATCAACATGTCTTGCAGCTATTAGGGTTTCTGGTATCAAGGTCCATTGTTACTTCCAAACTTATTCCACCCCAGACCATTATCGAAACAAATCTGGATACTTCTCGTTCAGTGGAAGCAGAATAACTTTCATTAGAACTTCTTGACACACGTACCCGACCGTCACAACAGGTTAGACGGAACCTTGTGAACAGTACAGGTTTCCAATGTTCAAGCTGCCATTGCCAATGATCACGAGCGAACTTCAATCGAAAAGTTTCATGAGCTCGAGCTAAAAAAGGTCTTCGTACTGGTCGACTTGGTCTTAAATCAGCCTCCCGTAATCTGTTTCTAACTGTCTGGTCAGAAATCATGATGAGTCGCCCTAAGAGCATTTTGGAGGTCTTTGGCTGCAGATGTTCGTCTACGCAAAGGAGAAACTAATAAGTAGCGATCTTGACCTCATGTGGTTTTTTTCTGCTTCCAACCTTGTCCCACTAGCCTCTTATACTCTCCAGTCAGCCTATAGCGATCATACACACAGTTGCTTACTGAAGACCTGCGATTGAAATTTCTTGCGACTTGTCGGCTTCTAACACCAACTAAAGCTAAGCAATGAGCTACTTCATTCTCGCTAAGATCACTCTGATCTTGACACACAATCAATTCAACAATGTAGAACTGGAATGCCGTTGCCTAGTAGAGCTGTCAGAGCCTACTTGCATATAAAATCTAAATGTGGATATTATCTTGATGACATTACTTCTGTACTAGGCTTTATATCGTAAACGTATCTTAAATAGCGGGTACAAACATGGTTTATTTCTGTGGGGTTAAAATAAAATGTGTAACTATTATGAAAATACCATTTTCATCTCCATAAAGCACCAAGTTTACAATTTACCGATTTTTTGAAAAGTTTTCCGTTAATGTTTTTGGGAGGTGTAGATTGCACTGACATATATTATCATAATTTAACTTTCTGTAAGAATATCCATCAATAACGTTCAACGTGCTACATACAGGGTGTCCCACAACGACTAAGGTAAGCAACATATCGGAACTGGGCAGTAGCAGCGAATTATTATTTAGGGGGTGTGTATTATAGCAAATATAGTATATTTTCATATCATTGTGTCATCCAATAAGGTATTTGTTTTTGGTCACGTGACGTCCGATTCAAAAATTTTAATGGGATAATCTGTATATTTGTGACTGTCTGTGATCCTCCCGATAAAACTATTCCAACAAACTAGCACACTTGGGGTCTAAAGTGATTCATTCAAGAGATACAGGTACTTAAAGGACTGTACCAATACCATCATGGAGCACTACCAAAATAATTTAACTGTAGGGGTACATGTTATAATCAATGGTATCAAAGCAGTGATGATTTCAGTTACACAAGAGAGGTCATAGAAAAGTAGCACCCTAAAGCTGCATTTCTATGGAAAACATGTAGGATACAATTGGATATTTTAACGCTCTCTTAAATTTCAATTGAAACTATCACAATGTGCCTAAATTCAAAAATTTTCAGGTCATCGAGTTTCTAAGATGATAAATAAACCGAACAAAGCTTATTTTATTACACGTTTATCCTTACAAAAGTTATACACGCCCGCTCGAAGGGAAAGCAGGAAAATATGTCTTATAATCCAATTAATGAGTTAAGGCGCCTGGATACACCCATTTATACATACGTATTTGCCATGTAAAACACGGACTCACAATTTCTCTCATAACCCACTCTATTTTTAAACTACTTATATATATTTCAGAAGGCGATAGTTAGGACCTTAATGAATGACAACTATTTTCGATTTTCTCAAAAAAGTGTTTTAATGTGCAAAAAAACTCGCAATGCAAAATCATACATTCTATAAATGCATGTAATTTAACAGCCAAACATGATATCAAAAAAAGACTAAATAGTTGCACAAGCGTAAGCTTTCTTCTTCAATTTGCTCTTTGAGTCATTACTGTAAGTTTAAAGGTAACTTCAGGAGATTGGAAATGCGAAATTCATTTTTATAGTGAGATTTGGGCCTTACCTTTGGATTTTTGGACTTATCTGCCCTCATCTTAGACACACACACTGGAGAAAGGGAACAGATGGCCACGCCTCCTCGCTAACACTTTTTCTACGTCTTTTCTTGGATTCTCAATTTCGCGCGCTATACCCTAAACCCTTAAATCTTTGTTTGCCCGTGTCAAAAACTAAACGGCTTTTAACATTTTGACATAGAAGTATACAATATTTATGAACATTTTACTGAGAAGGTTTTTTTAAGTGGAGGATCTAAGTTTAGAAAATAATGTTTTTCTTATGGTAGAGTATACGTTGAGTGGAAGAAGGAAGTACTGTCCTATATGATATTTTGAACATCTTGCAGAGGAATCAACAGAGATTTGGAAATGGCCTAAAGACGAATGTGCCAAGGGACAGATCTGGTGGGTTCTCACATGGCCCATATCCTTCATTTTGTACCTAACTACTCCTGATTGCAGAAAATACCCGAGGATGTTTATTGTAACATTCATTATGTGCATCTTTTGGATCGGAACTACTTCTTATACAGTCGCTTGGCTGATTACTATAATAGGTAAGGTGTAAGGAATTGACATTGGGTTAGGGTGAAAAAAATATGAATACATTCTACAAAAGCTACACATCTCTTAAACTCACAAATTTGTTCCTCAAGATGAACAGTAACTGATGGGTTTATATTAATTTATTGAGGTAACAAGTATGTTGAAAAATCGTTGCATGGGCTTGTAGTATGAGTAATGTATTTTTGGCTAGATTGGTTAGGAACATTAAATGGATGCAAGAGTGAAATTTAGGATTTAAATAGTTGAATCTATGATATGTCGCAAAACAATGACCTTTAGTTTAATTTACATATTATTAAATAGATTTATGTACATTAAATGTTGAACTATGTTGCTCTCTCATATAAATACATCAAATCATATTATTGATAGTTGTTTACTGGGTTTTCCAAATCTTTGACAACCGTAGATGCTAATCATTCCCGATAACGTCAAAATAGTTGAACATTTTGAACACATCAGACCAATAAGTTTCCTTTCAGTAATTTCCACCATTCTAGAACACTACAGAAATAGTTCTTTTGAGATAATATCTTTCAAACGCATTAGTGGAGTGTTAGGGTCAACCACAACTGCACCATAGCCTTGCTGTGAAACAACATCAACTGTTGATATTTTTACACCATTACTATAGAGGCTATCCAGTTTTGATTCGATTACGTAAAACTTTAGTTTGTATATCCAAATGCATACATTACTGAACATTATAAGCCTTTATCTTGGGTGTTTTCTCCATTTACGTATACACCTTTCAAAATAAGCGACATCGTTATCTTGTCAATTATTTACTCGTTGATATTATACCCAAGTGTACGATTCGTTTGATGGCGATAATGTTAGTAGTGTAACTGTGCATCTTGATCAATCAAATCAATAATTGGTAAAAAATGGTCTTATGTTAGTCACCAAGGTAAAACACTCAAGTGTAATTTTTGATACCACACTCAGAATGAGCTTGTATTTCTTTTGTGCAAAGAAATCTTACAGGAAACTAAAATAGCTTTGTTTACATCATGATTACTTGTGTCAGTATCAAAACAGAATTGTGGAGTTGTTAAAGGTTTATGTTAGGTATACCAGAGTGTGACTATGTATAACGTACATTAAATTGAATACAATGACTTACAGTAACCTCATATGAAAGACAATATAATCTTTACTAAGGAAGATCTGTCAAACCTCTATAATACAATACAATACAAGAATGTATTTATTCAGTATAAGCAAATAACAAATAATTCTTTTTTTTATATACTCATAAATACATTGGACTGCCACATAAGGGTCACAGCCCTTGTTTGTGGGAAAAAAAACATGACAATGACAGAAAAATAATAAAGAAGAAAAAGTATAAATACTGATACGAACTAGTACAGCATCACTGAACCCATATACACTATATACCATACATGCAATATATACAACCCTCTAAACAAAGCATCTAAAGAAACATACTCACATTGATCCCATAAGGAGCACTCCAGTGCCAAACTAAAAGCATTGCTTGTCTTGTTAACACTGTAACGTCATGTCTGACGAAACCAATGTGAGACTGCTATCTCATATTTAATAATTACAAAAAAATATAATAAGCTGAACCAACGAACATAAGCTCATTATCTAATATTACAAATCGCACAGTATACAATGCTTACAACAGTATATGGCTAATGACCATGTAGTCGATACCGTCGATACCTCAAATGAACAAAAAAAAAGCTGAATACTATTCCATTATTCAAGCAACGAACATACTATATTATATCTTCAGTAAAATTGAATTCAGGAATAAGCTCATACTGCAAACATAAAGAAATATATTTCTTTTATCAGTATCTTTTCATAAAGCTATCCTACATTGAATGTCTTGCGGTTATCCTGTTGCATGTCTTTAAAATATCTTACCTTTTGAACTTCCAGCACCAAAAGCCGCTTGCGATGAAAAAAAATTCCAGTCAATGGTTACATAACAAGCTTTTTAATATAATATGAGCACTTTTTGACATATTTTAGTATTCCTTTATATCCTACCCGTAATGAGCTTTCTGTGTTTCGTATACGTTGCTAATCACTATTTCGATAGGTACAGCCTGACAAGTATAACAAGAGCCGTGAGAAATATGAAATAGACAAGGTTAGCAAGAGACGTGTGAGACAGCGGCGAAATTCCCAAGTGTCTTGCTACATTTGTCAGGCTGTACCTCGATTTTTATTGTATTAGACTTCAATGATAAAAATGCTCATCTCCATCTGAAAGACTGAAATTATTACGAAGCCATTCGACATGTGTCTAGATTGTAATGCACATGAGATGTTTTTTACTTTTTAAACTTATTTTTTGACGTAATTAATTTTATTATCGCTTTACAGGGGATACTTTGAATATTCCCAATTCTGTGATGGGTCTGACTTTCCTGGCGGCAGGTACCAGTGTGCCAGAGGCGGTGTCTAGTGTTATTGTAACTAAACTAGGTGAGGAAATTTACTTAACGACAATAATTATATTATGGACCTTAGAAACAACCTTTACACTTTTAAACAACGTCAAATATAAGATAAGCCTTAGATAGCCATGAAAATTTCTATAACTTTATTTTTGTACATACTTCTCCAGCTACTTTTCCATCAAGTACAGCACCCTGAAGTGTACTGCTATTTATAAAGCGATGCTACACAAATTCTGCGGAATGTCTTGATACCCATGATACTTGTGTATTCAAAAGTATATTACTTTAAAGAGCCCAACAGACATCGTTCTTTTTCATCAGGTTTGCACGACGTGCCAACCGATGTCGGTTAAACCGATGGAACGATACCTCCACACACTGTTCGGTTTTCTTTCAGTTTCTCGGAAATTTTTGGTCCGTTAACATGGATAATACTTTAGCATAGGCGGCGGCTTTAGCTACTAAAGTGAAATACAGCAAGAAAAAACCTTTTTTTAACTCCTTTCTGAACGATCCGTGAATGGAGTCAATCTTCCTTTTCACTGAATTCGTATTTGCAGATGGATCTATATTTCTCCATTTTTTCAACAGTTCTCCGTAGGCCTTACTTTTCTTGTCTCTGTCTGCATACTCAGCGGATTTGACTTTCCAGAGGCACGAAAAGCTCCTATACATGTGTATGAATTCCATCATAAATTGTTTACTATTTTGCCGTGTATCGCATATTTTTGATAGGTGTCGCTAACCCTAGATACTCTTACTCGAAGGCAACCAGAACGACACTGCAAAATCCCGTCGTGATTGCACGATGAACGGCCAGTCGGAAACACATGTACCGAGTTGCACGATGGCGTTCGAAACCGACGAGTAAAATCAAGCTCGGACAGATTTTTTGGAACGACGGTCAACACGACGGTTTTCCGGCACACACGGACCGAAATGAGTGTGATCGATTGGCACGTCGTGCAAACCTGATGAAAAAGAACGATGTCTGTGGGGCCCTTAAGAGTTTATCTTGGCTAGTGGCTATATGTAGGATATAATTGGTAGTATTTGAATTGAAATTATTTTTCTTTCTTGAAACCGGCTGCTATTTATAGTTCGTTTGAAACCAAAAAGGCAACCGAAATCATGGAAGATCTCATGACTATATGAGTTAGAAACTCAACATTGAACTTATCAAACTTAGGAAGCTCTAATTTTCATTAAAGTTACTCTCTCTAGGTCATGGAACTATGGGCCTCAGCAGTTCTATAGCATCGAATACGTTTGATATATTACTCTGCCTGGGCATTCCTTGGATGATCAAGACTGCGTTTTATCTAAAGAATCCGGACAAAAATTGGATTCAGATCAACTCAGCGGGGATCAACTTCAGCGCCTGTGCTCTTTTATCTACAATTATTCTTCTTTACATCAGCCTTTCAGTCAACAAATTCAAGTAAGTATAATAAACACGACCACGCAACTAGTAGTGAGACTTCAAACTCAACATAACATTATAACATACAGGGCGAGTTTGTGCAAGCAGACAGAAAGAATCTCTGACAATAGATCCACTGAGAAAGAATTCTGCAGGTGCGCCATCTAGTACCCGAAGGTAACGGCAAACCAAGGAAATCTCTACTTGGCAGTAGTAGACTTCTTGGTGGGACGCCAAGGTGCATCCGCTTAACCACTAGAGAGCGCGGGTTCTATACGCGCTGCGTATGAAAGCCGATATACGAGGGCTGCTCTATACCTCCGTCAATCCACCAGTACGCAGACAGCTGTTTCACGCTTATTAGCGATCATCAGTGCGCCATAGGTCGATTGACGGAAATAGAGAGCATCAATTTTTCATGTTTAATAAACATGTGAAAGATGTGCAAGCAGACAGAAAGAATTCTGCCGGTGCGCCATCTAGTACCCGAAGGGTATAGGGCGAGTTTGTTACAAATGAATATGACCTTTTTATTTGAGTAGCTATTCCCACATAACAAAAGTATATACAGTGCACATACAGTGGATATCGAATCAGTGGATATGTATATCCACAAATGGAACAAGAATGTCCAATTGATGTCAAATAGGCATCAAAAAAATATACATTTCATGTACCTCTGTCGCGAAATTTCACATACATGGCATATCCATTGAATGTACATACGTATGATGTACATGCATAGTATATGTAACATAGACCAGGTATGAGCATGTATATTCATAACATATCATGTATGTATCTACATGCCACAGTATACACAATGTACATACAATGAATATGTATATCCACAAATGGAGCATAAACGTCTAATGGATGTAAAACAGAATTTCGACATCCATGGTATATCCATTAAACATACATTCACGTACTTTTAATGTACATGCATAGTGCATGAAAGTTCACTGTAGAGGCAGAAAGATAAACAAACTTTATATTTTCATTATGTATTGTTATTAATTCAATTTCTAGTTACAATAATGATACTTGGCAAAATCATTGTCATCTCTTTCCTGTTGAATGACGAGTCTTAAATCACAAAGAAATCAAGGTTATAAAATTTTGTAGGTAGTTTGTTCCGCTTACGACTTACCGTCAAACGCTGGATGCGAGTGTTATCAGTAGCCAGAAGATAAGTAACATTGCACAATATTTCACTCGATCAGGTAATCAGACACAGCCAGCACGAGCACACACACGCTAACTACAACTAGGGACGCGAACGGCGGAATGGCTAGAAATCAGCAATGGCGGCACTAGTTGTCCTTCGCGCAGGCGTAAACTATTAGATGTATATATGATACCTAGACCAACATCTTATGCATATTCATATATGAATATATGTACCTACGTGAATATACATAGTACTAGTATACTAGAATATACTAGTGCATGTATATCATTTTTCATATATACATTTAACGACCTATGAATATTCAAAATATACATGTTCAAACTGGAATATCTAATGCACATTCTGTGGATGTACATATCCATATAGCGTTATGTGGCTTTTGTGTGCTATTCGAGAAAATATTTGCTTTTCGCTTACATAAAGATTCATTCTTTCATCGATGATTTTGTCAACTGCAAAATACAGAACAACGTTAGAGTGTGTGTACAGAAGAAACACCTTTGATATCACATCAAACATCAGAAAAGTACATACCAGACTATAGTTAAATCACATATTTTCAATTGCTATAGACTCTCCATAGGACTGACCTGATTACTATTCACCAGTAGCCGATAACCATTTCGCTGCAAGCAGCGACAAGAGAATTTCAGTAACCAATTAAAGCACAACGCGGCTTGCGGAATTAGGAGAGCAGTGAAAACAGAAAAGGAGGTAGAGTGCTTCCCCAAACAGACCTTAATTACAGAAGGCTATTTCCGGTATCACCAGACTCAACTGGGCTGCGCTGCGGCCAGTGTCTACATACATTGCACAGATTTTAATTTCAGAAATAACGATTCTGGGCACGAAAATATCTAAAAAAATCATCTTATAGACTAAGGCAATCAAAATTTCATCAAAAAACGATTTATGTTACTGTTTCGTTACGTGTAACCTCTGCTACAATCAAGGAATTCAAATAGGTCGAATTAGTTATAAAAAATACACTCCTTTAAATATTCTTTTTTTCTTACGTTTATTATATGAATTGATGGAATAAGTGTTTAACTATTACTACCGTGACACAGAAAAAGATTTATAGTTGTCGAGAATCGAAGGCATCTGAAGATACTGATCTCAATTTGATGGAATTTTTGCAATTGAAACGCGGCCAAAAACATACGATTGTGTTGTTTTCTGAAAAGAACTCAAATCTGAGCAGGAGGGGTTTGGAGGTAACTCCAAAATCTTTTGTATTTATAAGGAACTATTCATTGTAATATAAGAATTGTTATTGGTGTTGTTTATTGTGTTAACATACTAGAGACAGGAAAACAGGGCCGTATTCATATTCGTCTTTTGAGTAATAATTAAAGTTCCCTTAAGTAATACTCAAATGATGCTTAAGGGACTCCCAATTGTGGCTTTGCTTGTGTAAAGTTTCCTGAGCCACATCTACGAGATGACGGGATTCATTTGGCGGCGTTGTCATATTTCAAACATAAGTTAATTTGTTATGCCTATGCCTACGCATTCTGATGTTTTCTCTGTCTTTTACTTCCCACATCGATAGGTGAGGGGAGTATTGTGATCGCGAAAATTTTCGATTTTGAGATAACACGCTTTTTGGGCGTTTTATGATGTCTACATAACGAAAATCCACGTCACTCATTTCCGTCCGTCTGTCTGTCGGTCTGTCTGTTGGTGTTTTTCTAACGTCGTAATCTCAGTAACCGCTACATGGACTGTGATGAAATTTGGGCAGCGATATGCTGTGGGGTCATAGTAGGTAATGTTCTTATAATTTTGAAAATCGGTGCAGGGGCGGCGGGGTAATTAGTGAAAAACAAAAAAAAAATTAAATATTCCTCAAACTTCGTTTTTAGATGTTTTAGGGGTTCCTGATCATTTTCTACTTTTTTTTGGGTGGGGGTTAAATTGGGGTGGTTGGGGGGTGGGGGGTTGTAAATCTCAAAAATGTGTACTCATAATAATAGGCTATCCATTGACCTGTAAGAGAAAGACCTAGCGGCATAATACCCTTTTTAGGCCCATCCGAACATTGCCTTGCCTATTCCAGAAACCAAAGGACTTAGAATTTTCTGATAAATACATAGGAATATTGCTTTAGATCGTTCTGTATTGAGTAACGTAAAAGTTATGGAATGGATTTTAATGAAACTTTGTCACAGTATTACTATCACAGCGAGGATGGAAAACGCGTATGTATTGGAAAAATCGTGTCAGTGGCCGCGCAGCAATAATAAAAAAATAAAAAAAATTATGGAATGGATTTTAATGAAACTTTGTCACAGTATTACTATTGCGGCGAGGATGGAAAACGCGTATGTATTGGAAAAATCGTGTCAGTGGCGGCGCAGCAATAATAAAAAAATAAAAAAAATAAAAAAGCCTCAAACTTTGTTTTTAGGCGTTTTAGGAGTTCTTGATCATTTTCTACTTTTTTTTGGGTAGGGGTGAATTTGGGTAGGTTGGGGGGTGGGGGGTTGGAAAACTGCAAAATTTGTTGTATTCATAATGGGCTGTCCATTGACCTATGAATGAAAAACCTAGCGGCATAATACCCTTTTTTAGGCCCATCCGAACATTTCTGTGCCTATTACAAAAACCAAAGGACTTACAGTTTTGTGATGTATATGTTAGGAGCAAACACCGATTTCGGCCAATGGACGGAAAATATGGTCAAAACGCGTTTTGGCTGCTACCGTTTTGCCAATGTCCGAATTATCGCTTTCCGGCTGTTTAATGTAGCCCAGAACGCGTTTTGGGTCAACTACGATTGCCAGAACACGTTCTATATTCTACTAGGAATAAATAAATCTCAATTATTTGCCGTGTTGTGTTACAATATTTCCTCTGAGCTTAGAATCCATAACTAAAATGAATAAATGCACTTGTAGATCTTAGGTCGGTGAAAAAAAAAAACTGAAAGAAACATACCTCACAATCTCTTATGTCCAGCTCCCACATGAGCGGAATGAATAATGTCAAATAACTCGTGGGTCATGCAAAAATAACGCAGTTCGGCTGTTTCGTCTGTCCTTCTTTCAGTTAGCTTTTCGATATAGCCAATTCTTAAAATATCATACCTTTTCAATCGTTGCCTTTGTTTCGAAGATATTGTATCACCGTTACTTTTACAAGCTTTTGCCGGCTTTACCTCTGTTTGGTCGTACCTTTCTCTTGTACAAATATTACTACTATCATTGCTACCACTTATGACTCTTTGCAGTTCGTCATTAAAACATAACCTTAGGTCTTCCATGGCACTCTCTAGCTACTGTCTAACCCGCACAAAGATCAAATAATAAATAAATTCAATACACTAGCTCCAGAGGTATCGTTTACAAGCTGAGACACAAAATTCACCACGCGTTATGGCAATCGCAGTAGAACAGGACGCGTTTTGGCAATCGTAGTTGAGCCAAAACACGTTCTGGGCTGCATTAAACAGTCGGAAAGCGATAATTCGGACATTGGTAAAATGGTAGCAGCCAAAATGCGTTTTGGCCATATTTTCCGTCCATTGGCCGAAATCGGTGTTTGCTCTTAACATATACATATACGAGTATTACTTAATTTCGTTTTATGTATATTGTGTAAAGCAAAAATAATTAAATTGATTTTAATAAAATTTCGACAAAGAATTGACTATCGCGGCGAGAGTGGAAAACGCGCTAGTATCTGAAAAATCGTGTCAGTGGCGGCGCAACAATAATTAAAAAACTAAAAATATGAAAACAGCTCATACTTCGCTTTTAGATGGTTTAGAGGCTCCTGATCGTTTTGCATCGTTCAGTTGAAGCATGCAAAATTAATCTACAAAATCGCCTTGCCTGCAACGAAATGACATGTTACATGTCACGTTGACATTTCGTTACTTGAGTACTACTTGAGGGAGCCTTACGTAAGGGACCCTCAAGAAGCTGTTGAAACACAAAACCTTACTTAAAGGACCCTTAAGTATCGACTAGGAGTATGACCCTTAGGGTCTTTAAGTATCTACTAAAAAGTAAAAATTTAATCTAATACAGAAACATATTAGGTTACAGCTACTGCTGCTACAGCTACTATTTGAGATATATCTTGCTAGCATTGAATCCAGTGGGCTTTCTGTAAGTTGATGACCCTTGTTCGTGTGTTTTGTATGATGTTGAAAAAATGAAGTCAAGTTGATTGACTCAGTACTTCCCACACATTACGCTGATACCAGTTTATTATTTTCCCATAGCATGAAGCTTTAGTCTAAGATCCCTTGCAACCAAATAATTGCCACCCCCCCCCCCCCTCTAAAATTATCCTAGGTCTTTGCTTCACAGGTCAATGGACAGCCTATTATCGATACCACAAACCTCTCAGCTTTACAACCCTCAACCCCCACCCAACAAACTGGTAGGAACCCCTAAAACATCTAAAAACCGAATTGAGTTGCTTTCATACTTGTCGCGTTCTTTGATTATTGCTACGCTGCCACTGACAAGATTTTTAACAAACATACGCGTTTTCCGTTCTCACCACGGTAACAATATACTGTGTCAAAATTTCATTAGAATCAATTTAATAGTGTCCACGTTACAAAATACAAAACGATTTAGACCAATAAATTCTCGAATAATATACAGAAAATTCTAAGTCCTTAGTTTCTGTAATAGGCTAGGCAATGTTCGGATGCACCTAAAAAGGTGATTTGTGTCGCTAGATCTTCCTTCACAGGTTAGTGGACAGCCTATTATGAGTACAAGAATTTTTTAATTTTTCAACCCCCAACCCCCCAACCACCCCAGTTTCACCCCCACCCAAAAAAAAAACGCAGAAAATGATCAGGAACCTCTAAAACGCTTAAAAACGAAGTTTGAGCTGTTTTATATTTTTAGTTTTTTTATTATTTCTGCGCCGCCACTGGCACGATTTATCAAAACCATACGCGTTTTCCATCTTCGCCATGGTAGTAATGCCGTTTCAAAATTTCATTAAAATTAATTCGACAGTTTCTTCGTTACAATGATCTGACGCAATACTCTCGTATGTTTACATCAAAAAAAAAAAAGTCCTTTGCTTTCTGTAATAGGCTCAGGCAATGTTCGGATGGACCTAAAAAAGTTATTTATGTCGCCAGGTCTTCCTTCACAGGTCAGTGGACAGTCTATTATGAAAGCAACAAATTTTTCAATTTTACAACCCCCCACCCCCCAACCACCCCAATTTCACCCCCACCCAAAAAAAAGTAGAAAATGATCAGGGACCCTAAAACGCCTAAAAACGAAGTTTCAGCAATATTTATTTTTTTTTTTGTTTTTGCTACTTACTCCGCCGCCTATGGACCGATTTTCAAAATTATAGGAACATTACCTACTACGACCCCACAGCATACCGCTGCCCAAATTTCATCACAATCCATGCAGCGGTTACTGAGATTACGAGGGTAGAAAAACGCGACAGACAGACAGACAGACAGACAGACCGACAGACAGACCGACAGACAGACAGACAGACAGACAGACAGACAGACAGACAGACAGACCGACAGACAGACCGACGGAAATGAGTGACGTGGATTTTCGTTATGTATACATCATAAAACGCCCAAAAAACGTGTTATCTCAAAATCGAAAATTTTCGCGATCACAATACTCCCCTCACCTATCGGTGTGGGAAGTAAAAGCGGACTGTATTGTAATTTTACTTATTTATTTGTCACTAACTATAAGAATGCTAAATAGTTATAAACGCGGAGCGGCATGAAATTTGGAGACGCGCAATGTGTTGCCGACGTGACCTCCGGACTGTAACTCTCTTTTTTTGGGCACACTCACTGTGTTTTGCGTTAAGAGTCAGGATAGCAGGTATATGGGACTGGGGTGCAGATAACGCCACTTTATGCATCTGGTTTACACATTCTTTAAATACATTGGCGTCCGCTTTTAGTTCATGAAAATATAATAGAAATTCCTACAACCCTGTTCGTAAAATCAGTCACTCAGTGGTCAAAAGACTGGTAATCTCAAGATCATTACAAACACAACGCTTAAAGGTTTTAACTGATTCATTTTATAGTTATGAGATTACTAGTTTCTCCATGTTTTGCGCTTATAAATTAATTTTGGTCCTTTATCTATTCCAACTATATTAGAACTCATGCAATAACCACAATAAACACTGATTGGATAGCTATAAAAAATTACGATGATGATTCCTTAACTTGATGCACAAAAAACTTTTCTGAGCATATACGTAATTCTTTTAGAAATGACGTTTACCGACAAAGAGGATACCGTATATAAAATGTTTCCAGCCGAATGGTTACGTTAAATCGTGATCTATTTTCTATATCCATTGCAAAGCATTGTTCCAAGCAGAGTTCTTTTGTTTCATTCAAAATGGGGCTATATATCACCAAATGGGAAGGTTATCCATTGTGGTTCAGTTACAGATTACTGCAATTTAGCAGTCGCCTGACTCAATTTTCTACAAGCTGTCAAAGAATACTTTCTATTTGCATCACTGCCTTGGATGAACGAATTGTGTCGGTGATTTTTTTCTTTCGCACTGTCAGGCACAGATGTACTGTACCTGCTTAGAATTTAAAACTTTTAGATTGATTTTTAAACATATTGCATCCACGGATGTATATATGGGGGATAGACTAGAGGTTCGGATCTTCTGCTTAGTATAAGTTTAATGCAAATAGTCGCAGTCAATTGAATATTCGAAGCATATGAATAAGTTATAGGACCAGCTTTCAAGTGTGTACACAAAAGTTGCATTAACCTATAGTTTATAAGATATATACATTTTTCTTTAATTCAGTCAAAACTGGTCATAATGTAGCTAAATTGATGATAAGATGACAAATAAATAATTTTGGGGGGAATTTTGATGACCCCGCTATTAGAGAACTAACATTTTAAATAGAGGAATACAATAGTTTTCAATTTTCAGTAGTACTATTCATACTTTTATGATAAACCTAGATACTTCTAATCCGATTGCTAAGAAAATTGTATTGTATAAAAAAATACTTTTCGCTTTCATGTAAATATCATCGTCGTCCCTGAGAAGTCGGCATGATGAATTATGGTTCTGAAGTTCGCAATTCCTTCAGCCATATCTAAAATCGCTACGTCTCTATTTTTGAATTTTTCCTCACCTTTGATATATTTGTGGATAATCTACAAACGCTTAAACCACATTTTTATTATTCCAGTAACATGGATCATCATTGGGGGTGTGATTTTGGTTAGAACTAAACTATTTCGTAGGCCGCATTAAGACCTTTAAATTGATACAGGGTGTCCCATGACGATTAAGACAAGCAATATATCGGAACTGGGAAGTAGTAGCGAATTATAATTTTGGGGGTGTAAACTGGAGCATCTATCCTTCCTTATTATTGTGTTATCCAATGAGGTATTTGTTTTTGATCACGTGACGTCCGATTAAAAATTTTCAATGGGACATCCTGTATATTTGTGACTTTTTGTGCTCCTCCTGATAAAACAATTCCAACAAATTAGCACACTTGAGGTCTAAAGTGATTAATTCAAGAGTTACAGCTACTTAAAGGATGGTACCACTACCATTGATTATAACATGTACCACTACAGTTAAATTATTTTGGTAGTGTTTCATAATGGTATTGGTACAGTCCTTTAAGTACCTGTAACTCTTGAATTAATCTATTTACACCCCAAGTGTGCTAGTTTGTTGGAATTGTTTTATCGGGAGGAACACAAAAAGTCACAAATATACAGGGTGTCCCATTAAAAATCTTGAATCGGACGTCACGTGATCAAAAAAAAAATAGCTTATTGGGTGACACAATAATAAGGAAATATACTATATTTGCTCTCATTTACACCCCCAAAATTATAATTCGCTACTGCTGTCCAGTTCCGATATATTGCTTGTCTTAATCGTCGTGGAACACCCTGTATATATCTTTTGACTTATCTGAAAATCATTGTGACCCCCCTGTGACTTTATACAGGGTGTCCCAAAAAATAGTGTCAAGCGGAAGTACAGAGGTAGAGCACACCTAGAAGTATCTGAATCACCCCCATATATGTTATGCAATACTTTGTGGTTTTCGAGTTATGATTTTTTTTATGAATTTTAGAGAATTCTCTACCTCGACAACTTAAAACTGTTCAAAAAAGAAAATTAAAAGACTTTTCCAAATTATCTTTTTTTGCTAACTAATCTTCAAGAGCTTGCTGTTCATACTTAAAGGAATCGGCTTAGTAAATCTGACAAAAGTCATGAAAATTATAGTGTAAAGTGAAAAATTTACGTTCTGTTAATTATGACTTAAATCTTCGACTCGCAATTAAAAATCTAAAGAGGTGATTTCATGATTTCTTTGTAGGTCTAAAAACTTCTTCAGACTCTCAACTATCATAATCATTAAAAAAAAATACTTAATGGGGCTACTTTAGCTCCAATCCGCCTCCAACGACAAGAGGCGGAGATTTCTTGAAATTAGCGATAGGACTTTAAATGAAACAATAACTAGTTTTAGGGCGGTAATGGCAGAATGATTGTCAGTGCCGCAATAAAAAACATTCACTGCGATCAGAAGATCAATAGATGACCACCTGTGTCACTTTGCTAAGATTTTTTTTTACATGTACGACTTCTTTTTTGTAAGTGGGAAATTGTAAAATGAAACGAAATTATCAGATTTCTTCACTAAGTTCATTAAATTTCACAAGAAATTTTCAAAATGTCTACCTTCTTGTTCGATGCATAATCTACATCTTCTG
Source organism: Callosobruchus maculatus (assembly GCA_951848785.1). Taxonomy (NCBI): domain Eukaryota; kingdom Metazoa; phylum Arthropoda; class Insecta; order Coleoptera; family Chrysomelidae; genus Callosobruchus; species Callosobruchus maculatus. The sequence continues at coordinate 8,467,853 of CATOUR010000029.1, forward strand.
AAAACATTGTTTTTTAAATTAACAAAAGCTCTTGGCGTGTTTTTTATTGTTTCTTCAGCCTGTGTCAATTTCTTGCGTGATTCGTTGATGTTTCGACACCCTTTAGCATAAGCTAGTTCTTTGTAGTAGCCTCAAACAAAAAACTCTATTGGATTTAAGTCAGGTGACCCTGGCGGCCATTCAGTGGATCCAGCATGACCTATCCATCTGTTGCATAGTCTCTTGCAGAAAACAGCATCTTAAAGCCAGTTGTCGTGCGCCCAAGTTCCGTAGGAATAGCCAAGTAGACAACAGAAACAACTCCAATCCAAACCGATAGCATTCAGAGTCCATAGGTCATGCCAAATTTCGAATCTGCGTGCATTCAATAGTCCGTAAAGAAAACCCAATTGTCAAAATAATTCACCAAACACGAGCGTATCATTTTAAAGCCGCAAAGACAGACGACTGAATAAAGTTAACGAAAGCAACCTATGCAATGACACATTTTGAAAAGACATCACAACAATATCATAGCTATCTCTTTCTAACATCGTTTACTGCATTAGCGTTAGCTCTTTTTGTTGTTGCTCAGGAAAAAACCGGTTTTGAAGAATGCGCTCCTTGTGGGTTTTAGCAAGAAAAAGGATCTTTTTTAACAAATGTTTAATTTCTGGAACGTTTTTACCGTTTATTATTGCGGTACTGACAACCATTCTACTATTAGCGCGTTCACATAAGTTATTGATGAATTGAAAATCACATCGCCAATTTCAAAAAATCTTCGCCTCTTGTCTTTGAAGGTCGATTGGAGCGAAAGCAGCCCCATTAAGTACTACTTTTTTCAATGACTGTGATAGCTGAGAGTCTGAAGAAGTTTTTAGACCTACTTAGAAATCATGAAATCACCTTTTTAGATTTTTAATTGCGAGTCGAAGATTTATGTTATAATTATCAGATCGTAAATTTTTCACTTTACACTAAAATTTTGACGACTTTCCTCAAAGTTACGAAGCCGATTATTTTATGTATAAACAGTAAACTTTTGGAGATTAATTAGCAAAAAAGAGAATTTGGAAAAGTCATTTAATTTTCCTTTTGGAACAGTTTTAAGTTGTCGAGGTAGAGAATTCTCTAAAATTCAGAAAAAAATTCATAACTCGGAAACTACAAAAAATTGCATGACATATATGGGGATGATTCAGATACTTCTAGGTGTGCTCTATCTCTGGACTTCCGCTTGACACTATTTTTTGGGACACCCTGTATAAAAATAATTTATAAATAATTGCAGGATTACTAATATACTTTACATGTTGCCTCGAATAAATTTGGAATGAACGGCCTTAACTGGTTAAAGTCATTGTCACTCTCATTGACTCCCATTTCAAGAAATACTTTTTGCTTTCCTAGATATTTCTAGGGTATTCCCTTTGCTTTAAGTATAGACTGGGTACACACATTTATACATTATATTTATTTGCCATGTAAAATACGGACACGTATGTAGAACAGAACTCACTTGTTTTTGAAACTACATATACAAAGTTTTGTAAGGTGATAATTTAGACCTTAATGAAAGGCAAAACAGCGATATTCTCAAAACACGTTTTAATGTGCAAAAAGACCCGCAATGCAAAATAATACATTTTTCAAAAGTCTGCAATTTAACAACCAAACACGATATCAAAAAAGCCACTGTGTTGCCCTAGCGCAAGATTTATTCTTCAATTTTGGTTTAGCATTATTATGTTATGGCCACCTTTGGACCTTGCTTTTGGACCTTTGGACTGTTAACATGGGAATACCGAGGGAAATACGTACTTTCTTGGATTCTCAAGTTGGCACGCTATACCCTAGATCCTTAAGGATTGGTATTGACTTATTTGGTTTCAATTATCGATTAGGAACATGAAAATATTCGATTTAATCTCTATTCATTTGTTTCAGGTTGGACTGGAAGATAGGCCTAACCTGTCTGTTAATCTACGTAGGATTCTTAATATTTGCTACAGTTGTAGAGATGAACGTCTTCTTTGTTGTGAATCTGCCAACATGCGATAGATGACAATAACTGTTCTGATTTAGACCTAAGTGTTACTTAAAATATACGTGGTGGAGGTTAAGGTTAAAATCGATTGACTGAGAGAAACAGAAGATGGCGACTAATCATTATGTAATCTGAGCGATAACCGTGCACAAATCCTTAAGGGCACCAACATTATTAATGAATTGCTTGAAAATAGTCATTGGAAGACTTCAAGACACTTTCGGAAGGGACGACTGAGTAGTTGCATCTAAAATAAGTTACAAAGAAGTAAACAAAATTGCGAGAGAATTACATTAAAATGAGGGGGGGGGGGGCGACGGCAGAAAACTCAGATTCTGCCCACAATATACCAATTTTTTATAACTAAAGGACGAGTTTCTTCATTTTTAAGCCTACGATCTACACTCCTGCCAAAACGTGGAGAGTAATTGGTTATTTCATTCATCCGTACTCTGGGTTATTACAACCTCTAGCCAATCTAACAAGAACGATATATTCCCTCAGATTTATGCAATATCATTTATTATATCATATAAACATGTCAGATGCAGTAGCTGGAAAAAATCTCGGACACCTATACAACCTATACTTCTCAACATCTCACCTTCTCAGGCTCTACAGGGTGAGTCCTAAAATGATACTTTTTCAACAGTGTATAGAAATTGTTAAAACAAACCACTTTTCAAATAACTTTTTTCAGAAAACTAGAAAATAAGCGAGATACAGAATGACAGAGGGATATCTGGGCTTGTGTATCAAGACGTACCTAGTCTGTTTATGTCTAGTTTTTTGCTAGGGTTTTTGTCAAATTTATTAGGCATTGTATGTCAGATAGCGCAGTAGTTACTTTCAGTTTATCTTAGTTAATTTCAGTTTGGTAAATCCTAAGAGCTGTTTCATACAATGTGGAATTTTTAGGACTTACCAATTTAAAATTAAAAACGATAAATAACTACTGCACTATGTGACAGACATAATTTGACAAAAACCCGAGCAAAAAACTAGACACAGACTAGGTACGTCTTAATACACAAGTCCAGATATACTTTTCCTATTCTGTATATCGCTTAGTTTTCACTTTTCTAGAAAAAAGCTATTTAAAAAAGTTGTTTATTTTAACGCATTCTATATACAGTTTAAAAAAAGCATCAACTTAGGACTCACCCTGTTTAAGGCCCAGATCAGGCCTGGCCTGGAGAACTACTGCATTTACTACCCTGTATATATTTGATGCAGGCCACAGACTAATCAGTCATCCGACCTAAACGCACCACCTTCAGCTTCTTGCTTACCGGCGTGCGGTTGGTGACCTCTCACCTAGAAAGGTATTAATAATAATGAACAGTCTTTATTTGCACATCATGTCACTTACCCATATTGAAGTCTGTTCCTCTGAGCTACCTTCTAAATTCTGTCGCTCACCGAACCTACTAGATGCACCCATGGGACTGCTGAACCCCGTTCTTCATACATCAAGAACCGAGCGGTACGACCACCGACTATAAAACAACATAAAATTGGTGGGTACCACCCTCATAGTAACAACTGAACATAGAGGTAGTAAACAACTAATTCTGATAGGCGGACATCTTTTCTTACGTTGTCATATTGACCACCAGATACGACAACCATGACTATTTACTATCGTCTTAATTGTATAGTATCCAGAAATATTCTATTCTACGTTAAAAAAGACGGTATTTTGAAGGTTCATAAACGCAAATTCTGAAGTCTTACATAAATTTTGAGGAGCTGGCAACGCAGATATAATTTTCATGTGACTTATTTACGGTAGAACTCCGACTGTCAAACGTTTGTTTTGTTTTTGCGTCTTTTATGCTTGGTCAGTAAAATCGAATTCACTATTTGTTGGTAACTGTAGTGAAGCTTTACGGACTTTCTGTGTTATATTCGAGTGTATAATAGTTTAACAGTTTTTCGAGTTGGGACTCAAAAAGTGCAGTGTTTGTAACATGGGTTGCATTGAAAGAATTTTCAGGTTATTCGGCAGTGTTTGGAGGCTGAAGTGTCAAAAGATGATGGCTTTGAGCACGCCATGCTGAAGTGGTTTGTTTACTACCTCTATGTTCACTTGTTACTCTGAGGTACGACCGCACGTTATTTCCACGGTATCTAACCCGCAGAATGAACTGCCAGGAGATATATTTATTGAGGCTACCAGTATTGCCGTATTCAAGTCTCGCATCAACAAACATTCGACGACAAAAACTGAAGTATTAGAAAAAAAAAATGATTGCACCAGTATCCACGAGACTTTTTTCCCTCTTAATATGTTATCTAATGATATCAAATAAGATGGGGATCTGCAACTTTAGGAAGTTTCTACCTAATTACTTCTCAAAAAAAACGGTTGTGAACTTCCTGTACCTATTCATAGGAAGTTCAAGTTGTAACTAATTTATATAGACATCTTGCTTGCATCATCTCTAATATTAGAAGAAATAAAATTATACCAATTGGAAGGTAATTCAATAAATGAGGAGCGTTGAAAAGAGACGAACACACATCAAAATATACTATGCATAGAACAGTCATCCTATACAGGGTGTTAGTCACTATATCTATGTGAAGGAAATGATATTTTTTTAAAAGAAAGAGCATACAGAGCATACATAGAACGCACCTATGCTGTTAATTGGTAGCATTGCATTAACTTCTAAGCAAATAAATAAAAATTGTTCAATTTTGTTTGCCGTGCATATTCACATGTAAAAGACAAAAAGAGCGTTTAAGAAACATAGTAAAAGACATATTTTGAACAATGTGCATCCACCGATCTGCGCTGTGTAAATTAATAATATCGCGATTGTAACAAATATATTTCGGCACGCAGTCCTTTTTGGGGACAAATTGTTTAGTCATCATTTATATGGAATATGGAATCATTTTTAAACAGCTTCGTAAGCACATTTTAGTATAAGTCGTCCTGTTTACCTTTATTTCAAGCACAAGCCAAATGAATCAATCAAAAGTAGTTATGACGCTATGTATGTATTTATAAAGGCTTTACTGTTAACTTTTTTCCATTTATTGAAATGAATTATTGGATATATCTGTAACTAAATATTATTACCATGAAACATTGTTATATATCACGTTTGTAATTATTTGTTATTTATATAACTACAAAAATTATATTAAATTATGTTATTTCAGCTATGTATATAGTTTTTATTCTTCATACAGGGTGTGTCACGTTTACCGATCCACAAAAGATAACCTGTTTCTTCATGCATTTGTAACGACGATGTTCATATGCAATTAAACTTCTTGCTGATTGGCCTCAACATATTATAATATGCAGGTTACTTTTTAGAATATTAACAAAATGGCAATGTATTATTCTATTTAAAGTTTAGATAAAAGCTGTGATACATCCTATATATGTACTTATTTTGTTTCAAATGTTATTAAAATTTTACACGTTTCAATATATATTGAGTGCTGTGTTATTTACTATGTTAAAATCACTTATACTCATGTGTATTTTCCTACAGAAGATTGAAAAGTCAAAAAGTTTAATGAAATAATGAGCGTCAAATGGTCGAAAAGTGTTATGAGAAAATTTTTGGTAGTATATTATGAGCATGATTGCCTTTGGAATTACCGAGCGGATAATTAAAAAAGAAAGATACCCGAGAAAATTGTCTGAGCTCTACTGTCACGGAAATGGGTATCTCTGGCCTTGCTATTCCTCATGTGAAGAAAAGGATTAAGATTATCGGAACAATGTACAGAAAAGAATATGTACTAGTTTGCCAATCAACTGAAACAGTCAGTCAGTTTCTGTTGCAAAGTGTGACCTATAAACTCATCCAAGTCGAATTCCACTTTGTTGATCAAGTACAGTCGGTCAACTAAAGTTGGCTCGTGAGAACGCGCCTTTATCTACTGCAGATTTTTCTGCCTGACCTAATCGGCAATTTGATTTGTGTTCTGAAACTCTAGTTTGTACCGATCACCAGGCGCGCCCGGTTTTGATTTTTCAATGGGGTGCAAATGATGAATTCGAATGTTGCTGATAATGATATAAGCAGAAAGAACAAAGAAAAACGTTCATAATTATTGAGAGAAGCGCAAAAAAGATATGGAACATAAAAAACTATACAGCTATTATTTCCTTTCAGAAAATATTACGCCTGACAGATGCCCTGTTAAAATATCGACAGCGGTGTCATCCCTATCTAAAATATCATTCTCTCCGGCAATTACCTACCCAATGCCCACAATCAGCTTCAGTAAGAAAGACCGATTATTTGGAGCATTAGGTTAAATGGAATGGCGGTGTAACTATTGGCGGAAGCAAAATATCCAACTTGAGATACAACCCTTATTGCAGCTTCTCCGGAAGAACAAGTAGCTCTATTAGACATTTTAGAACAACATAGTGCAGCGTATGGTCTTAGTATTAACTACGATAAGACCAAGGTTATGATCCTACGATCTATCTACATAGAGAGCATGACAATCATCGAGAAATAAAGTCAATAGGCCGTTGTGAAGTAGTTCAAAGTTTTGTATACCTCGGTTCTTTGATCGACAATTCGGGTAACTGTGAAAATGAGACTCGACGGCGCATTCAACACGCACGTGTGGCCATGACAAAGCTTACTAAAATATGGCGTGACCATAATATCACTAAAGGTTCAAAAATGTCGCTGGTTCAGTCTCTTGTGTTCTCCATATTTTTGTATGCCTCGGTAACTTGGACTGTTAAAAAGGCAGATCGAGCTCGTATAGATGCTTTTGAAATGTGGACATGGAGGAGAATGCTGAGTGCTGAGAGTTCCTTACACCGCCCATCGAACTAACGTTTCCATATTGGATGAGCTCGGTAATCCAAAGAGACTACCCTCCATTGTGTCGGCGAGAATGCTTACATTCTTCGGACATATACACAGAAGCGATAATATGGAGAAACTCGTAGTTCAGGGTCATGCTCCGAGTGGGCGGCGCCGTGGCCGTTCCCCTATACGCTGGGTGGATACGACGAAACAGTTGCTAGATATGAGTGTCTAGAGCGCCACTGAACTGACAGTAAATCGCGAACGATGGCGTTCTCAAGACTATTGATAATATTCGTGTCGGCAATACTCTAGCTCCGACTTAATGCATTTTGCGAGTTCATATCATGTCTGTTAGGATATTGTGACTATGATGATAAAGCAGTCGACGCGGACTTAGAAATAAAAAAAAATACATACTATACTGAATAATACAAAGGAACTTAGCAATAACAGAATACAACATATCACATTATTACTATAATAAAAATAAATTTAGGTAGGATGGATGCACAAGAAAGAGGATGCATGCTTCTCAATAACAATAATTCTGCCAAAACCTTGTTCTCAGGTCAATATTTGAATAGAGAATTGAAAACATATCTATCGAGTTCTCCATCATACCATCGATTTGTCTGGGAATTTCAAACAATTAACCAAAGTTCACCTGTTAGCGTAATCACCATCACGGTTGTTGCCGTTATCTAGTGTACGTGTTCTTATATTTCATGAATGAGGACGACTTACCAAGATTCCGATAAGATTGTTCTGTTTACATTACATTTTCTATGTCGCGATCTATTAGTTTTATACGAAAGTTTTAATCTTATCTCACAAAATCAATTTCCATTTTATTGGTTGTTGCATGGAAATTGAAAATCTCAGTCAAATCAAGCTACCTTACAAACTTGAATATCTGTTACCGTCTTAAAATGGATGTCGGATTGTTTTTAAATTTGTGTGGGATGATCAATACCAGGATAGCATCAGTTTCCGCTGCTTGAATTCTTATAATCAACTCCTCTGCAGACAGGATTTACAAGGTAAATCAATATTCTTGCTTTTCTTATTCGTGGTAGATTCTATGACAAATCTCAATACATGAGAATGAAAGAATGCAATCGCGAGTGTTGCTTTGATTTGAAATTTGGGTAAACTTGTGACCCTATGACTCTGAAAGGATACGGGGAAATCGTTCAATAATGTCATCTCCTATAGGGGTTGATAAATGCAATTAAACATAATAAAAATGGACGACATTGACACATGTCATAGTTGGACGTCCCAACAACATGTATGAAACGTCATCCGTTTTAAACACTGAACAAATTTTTAACGATTTCTAATGAGAATGACGTGGAAAATCGAACTTTAAGTCCAAATTTCTCATAAAGTACCTAGTACAAATGGATGACAGTATATTTTGTGTTATCTAAAAAGCCAAAAATTTTCCATCAAGTTCCGATCGGTTTCGTCGCGAATCTTTTTTTTTAATTTAAAAAAATCGGCACGCGCAAACCGCCCATAGGTTTAGGATAACGATTTTTTGCCCGATTTTTTGGAACATTAGCTGGTAGGTGTACTAAAATGCCACCACATTTTCATCCGAATACTTAACGGTTTTTTTTTCACGTTTCAACACCTTCTCCCCCTCTATCTCCGATCCCTTCCACTTTAGGGTTATGATGTAATGACAAAAAAGTTTCCAAACTGCCTCTAGAGCTCAAATACCAAGCGTCATCCGGTTTTTTCACGGACACTGACAGTATGCATCGCTGCTCTGAATACAATGCTGCTATACGCAGCGCATAATCACCAAAGGTCCATCATGGCTTTCCACGATTACGGTTACTTTATCTATGGCCTATACTGCACTGAAGATTTCGACAAGGATGAAGTGGTTAAGATATAGGATTAATTGAGTTCGTTTTTCAAGTGCTAGCATTTTTGTTATGCAAAATAATTTCTCACCTCTCAAGTAGTTCTAATTTGGATACTTTCTGTTCCTAATCAGCCAACTATCTTCTATACAATAATCTCGTTATTCCATTAGATACCAATAATACACCCGGTGCAAGGTATGAAAGAAAAACTTGTAGTGTTCAACCTCAACAAACCGCTTCAACTATCAGAGGATCCAGAGCATCCGAAAACCTGAAACCTCCTCGACTTCCAAAGCAGCAAAGATTAAAAAATTAGTTCAAGCTGATTTACTTAGTTCTTCCTTCTACTATAACATGAGTATAGTATGTATAGTTTGAAATCCCTCTGCAACCAAATTATCGCCCGCCCAACGCAGAAAAAGTGTGTTATGCCGCTGGGCCTTTCTTTCGCAAGTCAATGGATAACCTATTATGAATACAACACATTTTTCACTTTTACCCCCCACCCTCAACCACACCAATTTCAATCCCACAACTGACAAGCAGAATATGTTCATGAACCCCTATAACTTGTGAAACGAAGTTTGAGGAATATTTGATTCTTTTCCTGATTATTCCGCCGCCATTGCACCGATTATCTACTACGATCCCACATTACAAAGCTAGAATAATGCCAACACACAGACAGACAGGCCAACAGACCAACAAACAGATCGACGGAAATGAGTGAAGTGAATTTTCGGGATCGCAAAACTACCCTCACTTATCGTTGTGAGAAGTAAAAGAAAGCACCTTGTCAGCCTGTCTGTGGTTGAGTTTCTGTTCCATCACGTTTTACTAGCCCAGCAATAGACTAGCCCTGTACTGCTGCCGTTTCTTGCCACTTCTGTGACTTTTACCAAAGTATAAAGTATGACAAAAGTATGTTCTTAGACTTTTTGAAATTACGTCAGTATCCAAAATGCTTTCAAATGACGTTCAGTCTTCGTACCCCCAAAAATCGACCTTGAACTAAAAGTAAACTGATTTGAGTCTCTACGGCACATGTCAGCCGCTAAGATACAAAAGGAAATCTACTTCAACTTCATGGTTTCTTCTTCTTGTAATGCCGACTTCTCACTGACGGTTGGCGACCAGGTTTCTAAATGCGTCTCTGCCTCTTGCAACATGAAACAGTTTTTCTTCATGGTTCAGCATATGACAATATCAGTTTGATGACAACCTTTCATAGTTAAATTTAAGGACATCACTGTGTTGGATGGCACAGTATAATACTTTCAACATGGCGTTTTTTGAGTTCATATAAAGGGTTTGGAATAGTTAACATAATACTACTTAGATCTCCTGTACATATGAATACACCTATTTCAAGAATTTGTATTATTATTGCCAGTGCACAAACTCTTAATCAAAGAGTTAAGATAGTTTTGTCAGAATTTGAACTTTGATAAAAAGTCTGGCATGAAGCACTTCTGGTCAAGCCTGCTGCATATAGACTACCTACCACATTGCCGTCGCCAGTGGCTGAATACTTTTTTGACCGAACGATTTCTGTTTGTTGTAGTCGAAGGGTGTTCACCAGGCGTATCTTCATTAAATGCCGGTGTTCCTCAGGGATCTGTTCTATCCCCTACACTGTTTCTGCTTTACGTCAACGAGCTGCTCGAAATAACATGCAATGCAATCTACAGCCTTGCATACGACAGTACATCAATCTCGTGCATGCACCCGGCAAGCCACTTTCATCGCAGGAAACGGTACATCGGCGACAGCAACATGCCTTATAGATCAACGTAGATATCAAAACAGGTGTAGAGGAGGGATTAGTAAATAAAGTGCAGTTTAACGTACAAAAACTCAGGCAACAACACTGACAAAGAAGTCTCATGTTGGCTTACCAACTGCGGAAATGAAGAGTCACCCTATAGTCCAGTCACCTTATGCCACGCTTTGGGGATCAACATAAATAATAACATGCCTTGGCACAAGCACGTCGTCAGTATTGCGAAAACGACATCCTAAAAGCTTGGAGTTTTGTTCCGTTGTAGGAAGCTGTATACACCAGAGCAGTTACTGTTGCTCTACAAGGCACAGATCCGACAATCTTTGAAGGATTGCTCCCATGTGCGGGAGTGCGCTCCGAAGTACTCTCTAAGGCTGCTAAACACTATCCAGAAGTAAGCAGTTAGACTAATCGATACTCTTAACCTCAAAAAGTACCTCCACAGTCTGGAACATCAAAGAAGGATGGCTGACTTGTCCATCTTTTGATTCTATCACGGAAGATGTTCGAGGAAGCTCTGACAGATGATAACACCAGAGGCCGTTCAAACGACAAACACTAGAGAGCCTCTGCGATCTCACCCTTACCAAGTCGATGTCCCCACTCTTCGAACCAGCATCCTCCAGAATTTCTTCTTTTGGAGAACTTCAACGCTGTGGAATGAGCTGCCGGGCAATTTCTTTCTCGACGGCTACACCCTACAGTGTTTCAAATATAACAGGCACCGACACGTATCCTCTCGCAGCGCTTCTACAGCGCCATAGTGTTGCAGCCTTTGCGGGAGGCTGATCATAACGACAGATGTCGCCAAATGCCAGTGAAGTTTACTCTCCAGCATATTTTTTCTTATTATTGTATCATCTTAGTTATCGCTTTAGAAAGCAATAACAATCAATGAAGGCAGCACATCTTAAGAGCCTCACTAATTATATCTTTTTTTATTAAAAACTAATTGCTCTGCCAGGCCAGATGTGATAAATCAAGCTGTCTGCCACTTCAGAGGGCTTTATTATTTCCTGCGCTAGACGCCATTTGGTCATTGTTTTTGTTACGATCCAGGACACTTAATTGATTCCGATGAACAAGGTTTCTTCCTCAACTTTATTCGCGAGTTCAGTAGAGAAGGTATCGGAGAATATTTGCTCTATTGAAAATTAAGCGAGAAATGGTGTGATTATAGCAGTTTTTTTAACTCCCAATTGATTTGCTATCTGTAAAACCAGTCACAATGAGCAAATGGTTTGTTGCACTAACACTAACATGCAGGGAACAGTTCAGTAACTATTTTCTCTTACATCTTTGCACATACACAAAGTTTAGCACTGGGAACTACACACTACACATTCACTCGAATCTTTCTGGAAGATCACTTGGGATGTGTCTCTTCAACCTGCGGCTGCCCTCATGCTGCATAAGGTGTCTGGCTAATGGGTTGGGATGCTCTTGAAGTCGAGTTTTGTACCTCTCGGCGATGTTTGACACTTCTTCTTTCAGCGATGGGATCTGCAGGTCGTGCCTGATAAATTCATTTGGAATATACCATGGAGCATTGGTTAGGAGTCGCAGTGTTTTGGCTTGGAACCTCTCCAGTATTTCGATATAAGAATTCGAGGCCGATTCCCATAGTTGTATACCATAGCACCAAATTGGTTTTATTATGGCCTTATATATCAAGACTTTGTTGCTCAACGATAGAGAGGATCTGTGACCTATCAACCAATATAGGTTTTGAAGTTTCAGTCCTAGCTGTTTCCGTTTAGTAAAGATGTGTTTTTCCATGTCAGTCTTCGATCAAGGTGAATGCCTAAATATTTTACATATTCTTGTTGTTGTAGATTATGGCCATTTAGAGATACAGTCGAACAGTTGTTCCTCCTGTTAGTAAACGTTACATGGACGGATTTTGATTCGTTCGCTTTGATACGCCACCTCCTGAGCCAAGTTTCTGTGTCGTCAAGGCTTTTTTGTAGCTGATTTGATGCCTCCATGTGGTTAGGATGCACTGATAATACTGCAGAATCATCAGCATAAGTAGCTATAGTGACGTTATCCTTTGTGGGTAGGTCAGCCGTGAAGAGAATATACAGTAAGGGTCCTAATACGCTACCCTGTGGAATCCCGGAACTGATTGGAAAAAGTGATGTTTGCGCTTCTCGATGTTGCACGAAGAATTGTCGGTCACGTAGATATGACTTAAGGATAAGGAAGTAGTGGACGGGAAGATTATAGCAGTGATGAGATTAGTACATACGGTAGCCACGGTTTTGGCAGTGAATATAATTCACAAAGTATGTGAAGAAAAAATTACCTTGATCCAGCCTGATCAAACCAGCTATATTTTAGTTTAATCTTTAAAGCTTTTTTCTCTGGCTCATAAATATAGCGACATCCTTCGAAACAACAGCTTACCAATATTTTTCTAATAGTTTGAATTGTCCAAAACAAAATAATTTGAAATAAGTCACATATACCTATTCATTGACAAGTTACCACAGGATAACAGCTTTTATTTTAAGAACTAGTTTCATTGACACATCCATGAGGTGGTAAAGAACACAAAATGGGAATGGAAGTTAACTATTGAAGTCAAGAGGTATAAGATGAATTTTAGTTTTTTGAAAAATAATATTATTTATTGGTCAATATTACGATAATGATGTCTCCTTTAGAACAGTTCCCATAAGATACTATAAACCTGTGCCAGCGCTTTTCTGGTGCTCGAAACAGTTCACAAACTAAATCATCGGGATGATTTCTTTCAACAGTGTGCGTTTGATGTCGTCTATCTTTTCAGCTTTATCCGATTGCTGTCCTACATTCCAACAAAACATAATTTTTGAAATTGTATGTTGTAGACTATAGTTACGTAATGTGTGTGGCTTAGGTATGACTAATTTTATAGCAATGAATTTCATAAACCGTAACGTGGGCCGTGGTAGAGATCGATAAAGTCTGTGGTTTTTGAAAATTGTGATAGTGGCAGTTACAGAACAATTATTACTACATTTCCACGGGCTTTTAGAACTGTTTCCAGAACGTTTTGTCGGTATTTCCACGATAGGTTTCTAAACGATTTTCGAAACCCATTCAAAACGTTTTCAACTGACACTCTTGGAAAAAATGTTATTTCCTACTTTTTATGGCCTTCTTTGATGTTATATTGTTTAATATAAATCTTCAGTATAGAATAAACTTCAACAAACTAACCATCGGACAGTAACACAAAATATTCAAAAGTGAAAGCTGGTGTTTCCACGACATTTGGACCTCGATGCGATCCCAAAAATTAGCGAATTGACCTTGAACAAGAAACGTTTTGAAACGCATCCAATTGTAGTTTCCACGGCATATTTCAAAACTCAAAACGCTTTCGAAGCCTGTGGAAACGTAGTAATAGTAAAAGCCGTTCAAACTCTGTTCTTGGGAATCCCTGATCATTTTCTTCTGTTTTTTTTTGGAGTGGCTGAAATGAGTTGATGGGATAGGGTCTCGGATAGGGTAGTTGGGTAACCCCGGAATACTTTTCGTTTGCCTTTACAGATTGATGCTGGTGATATAATGTTTTTTGGGAGGACGGGTGATGATTTGGTCGCTAGGCGATCTGAGACTATAGCTTCATACCATGATACTACGGCACTGACAGATATGATCACTTGGCGGACAGATTTCGAACCGGTCTGCGCATGACGTCACCGTGTGACAAAAGTGTACAAGCACATGGCGCCAAAGCATTGATTTTTGAAAGTTTTATTTCGTTTCCGTTATATCTGTCTTAGATATTTAATATTCATACAAAATGAAAATAGCTCATGCACAGTACAATATAAACGATACATATTGCTCTGTATCTGAATAAAAAATTGGTGAAATAGGTATACAGAGAATTGATATTAATCGACGCCTGACCCGTTTGCGAGCGTGCTGAATTTCAGATACAAAAATTTGAATCTAAGTACTCAAAAAAAATTTACATTGTGGAAAAAGAACAGAGCCAGAGCGGTCTGGACGTATTTTTCTGAAATCTCATATAAGAGGTTGATTGGAGTGCCTAGTGAAACCATCTTTTTGTGGGAAAATTTCTCGGGTAGGGGGTAGATATACTCCACTCAGGAGCCTTTGATTACCGTTCTTATTTTTTATATATAGATTATGATGTTGCGTCACCAGCTCTTCAAGCCAATTTGCATATGTATTTACTGTATAATTCTCTTAATAAAAGGTAGACAAGAAATAAATAACATGATTTTGTCATTAGAGGTTTTTAAAAATCATGAATAAGCATAATGGCATTATGTTTATGGCGAATGAATATTTACTTTTTTCTGCTAATGATTGGTGGAAAAATACATTACCAAATTTTCTTATTTTTTATTTATTCAAATATATGTCACAACCGCGTATATGTTAAACATAAAATAAAAACATATCACAATACAACAATACAATATCTTTCTGGGCATTGTATTTAGCTAGTACAGGTGAATTCTCGTATACTACAGATTCCTAGTAATAACAGGTTTTTCCTCAATTTTTTTCAAAATGTTTTCACACGACGTACCTGTTTAATAATATGTTTGATTTAAAAAGTTTGATCCAGTGATGGTTTCTGATGGCCTGGGTACAACATTATTTGTTGCTCTCTTGTGTTGTAGTTAGGTATTGATTCTGTATGGGGAAATATATTTTGGACAGACAATAAGAACTGAAAAAGGGGTGAATAAGAGCATATAGAACTAGCGTTTCTCTATATGAACTGAAAATGAAATATCAAAATACGTTCTGCAACCTGTAAATCTTCAACCATCTTTTAGCGCATTTTTATTTTATGTAGCTTTTTTTTTATTCCAAATAGGAAAGGCGCTAGGAAAGCTGGATACACCGTCGCAGGACCCTGTATACTTATTACTTTATACTATTTTACAATGTTAGTGAATTTCAGTTTTCTAATATTCGAGGTCTATCTAATTCCCCTATCAAGAATTCGTATTCTGACATACATTTTGCATCTAGAAAACAAGCTCATCTTTGCTTCATCAGTCACATATACATTCTCTGATAATTTGTTCAAATTCGCAAGATAGTTTTTTTTCAATTTTCAAAGCGTTTCCATTATAGTTGGAAAATATATGGCCGAGCTCATTACATTTTGCCAAGAACTCATCTGTATGTTTTTGTAGTCCACCTTTTGTTAAATGGTTGACCCAACTGAGAGAAGTATCTGTGCAATCTGGGATATAACCCAGTTTCTCCTTATTTTTCAACTTAAATGCAATGAAACCTGCCAAATTTTCCAAACCATCCCAGGTAGCGGTAGTCTGACGAATAGTTTTTACTTTTTTATTATTACATCCCACAACCACACAATAAACCATTGTTCAAACATGTGTTAAACTCCAGAATCGCAAATAATTAATGTTTTATCAAACTTTACCACGCTAAACGAGTAAACTCAAGAAAATAAACTGAAAATGTTCAGCTATAACCTGTAACTAAACGAGTAAACAAACCCCGTTTGTCACACGCTGACGTCACAGGTGGAAGCGAGACGGAAGACATCATGCGCGTGAGCATACCTTCTAAAGTCGTAGTATCATGGCTTCATACAATGGGAAAATAATAAAATGTTATCACCGTAATGTGTGGGAAGTACAGTGTGTGAATTCTGTTACTCTAAGCTAACCAATAGCTAAGCGATAGCGACATCCTTCCAACGCTTTCGCTCGTTTCGGTATTCCATAAATGTCTTCGCTCCGACTCTGACATAACGAACGCTCAGCGATAGCGAAACATTTTGGATCTCATTTGTCAAGTTTTGATGTTATTATTGTTGTGTGTCAAAGTGACAATTTGCTTAAATTTATTTGTGTACTTATTTAACAATCAATGAATCGAAGAGAAAAAACTAATCCTTTGCAATGGTCGGCATCGCTGGATTTTGCAGAGTCGCAACCAGAGGTATTTAAGCCAACTCGTGGATGCTCGTGAGTCATCGAGCTTCATGCCGCAAGCGTAACGAAGCGCGTTAAGCTTTGGTTATGGAGTGCCGTCAAAAATCGTTTTCGTAAATGCTTCGTTTTCGCCTGCTTTCGTTACTATAGCGAAAGTTACAGAATCTACCCACTGAGCTAATCAACTTATATTTATATCATAAAGCGCGTCATATAAAGCTCCTCCGGTTACAGCGTGAAAGTCCATTTCCCAATGGAGTTTATTTGAAAAGTTTAATATCTGATCGAGCTAATGTTAGGTATAACCTTTTCTGGCGCTCCGACTTTCAAAGTTATTCTGTGATATTCTCCAAGATAATTTCCATTAATAATATTTTCCCAATTTACAATTTATCAGGGGCGTATATAAGTATCTTACTTTTTTTAGCGATACAATCTTTACGCTTAAAAGTTTTTCCTTTATCTTAATTAGATACTGAAAAAATTGAGTGCGAAGGTGCGAAGCGAAAAATTTTTTTTAAGGAATATCCACTTCATTTGGTTGGAGTGTGCTGATCAGCTGTTAATTTCTAACCGATAAAGTTTATCCATGCTGACGGTGCTATAATAAATGTGGAGGTAGATATTTCAATTAAGGATTTTGATAACGGAGTTTGTTTTATCCACGCCATAAGACAAGCTTTAGGCGCTATTATGGACGCATTTGAAGCCACGTTTATAAGAAAAGTCGCAACGACTGACCGTAAATAATATATCGTCGGACCTATCCAGACTTAAAAAGATAACGCCATGTCGGGTGACTCAGTACTTCCCGCACATCACTGTGATACCACTTTATTATTTTCCTATAGTATGAAGCCCGCAAAGAAAGGTGTACTATGCCGCTTGGTCTTTCTTTCACAGGTTAATGACAGCCTATTATGGATCATCAGTTTTACAACCCCCACCTCCCATTCATCCCTCTCTAAAAAAATGGAAAGTGATCAGGAACCTCTGAAAATCATAAAAACGAAAAGCTGTTTTTATATTTTTAGTTTTTTGTACCTTGGTTTCTTTAACAGCTAAGGCAATGTTCGGGTGGACTTAAAATAGTGTATTATGCTGCTAGGTCTTTTTTCACAGGTCAATGGACAGCCTAATATGAATACAACTAACTTTCCTCCAACCACACCAATTTTGAGCCCACCCAATAAAAGAGTAGAAAATGATCAGGGACTCCAAAAATGCTTAAAAAAGTAGTTTGAGAAATTTTTTAGTTTTTTGCGAACCAGTACGTTTTTAAAATTATAGCAGCATTATCATTATCTACTACGACCCCACAGCGTATCGCTACCCAAATTTCTTCACAATCCATGCAGCGGTTACTGACATCACAAGGCTATAAGAACGCCAACAGACAGATAGACACGCAGACAGATAGACCGTGTGACGTGGATTTTCGTTATGTAGATATCATGAAACGCCCAAAAGGCGTACTATCTCAAAATCGAACATTTTGATTGATCGATTCAGTACTTCCCACTCATTATCTGTGCTAACAAAGAATTTCAAGTTCCTCTATCCCTACACCATTCTCATCAAAAAAGTAGATAATGATCAGGGACCTTTGAAATATCTAAAAACGAGGTTGAAGCGATTTTGAAATTTTTCAGGGTCATCATCATCATAGCCACAATGTCTTAACAGACATGTTGTGAACTCGTAAAATGCATTTACAAATTTTACGAGTTTCTCTTGGGATATCCTTAAGATCTTTAATGCAGTAGTTTCCCATTTGCTTTCTGCATCCTCATGCCGTTGACCAGATGGTATCTACAGGTTCATCCGCCTTTAGGGGCAATTTCTCACCCAAAGGACAAGAAGGTGTCCTGACTCTTCTCAACTCGTCCACCCGAAGCTGTTGGTTGAGAAGAGGTTACTGCTTATACCGATAGTAGTTCGGTGTTCCTTTTAGCCTTTTAGTCGCCTTTTACGACACCCAGGATATACGGTGCGAGATATTCTAACCCGCCCCCACACGGGCCAGGATCAGGAATGCCTGAAAACGTAGTTTGGATGAGTTCTGATAATTCTTTGTTATTATTAGTCGCCGCCACTAATACGTTCGGCGAGTTCAACCATAAATCAGCCACGTCCAAGCTTTTCAACTACAACCTTTCAAAATTCGTCCTCATAACTCAATGTGATCTCAAATGCTTTTATAACAGCATACAAAACTTGTGTGCCTAAAGTAAACTCAATTATTCCTCACTTAAAAAAGAAATATAACAATGACAACAGTCAATTTATTCTGAAACCAATCACAAGAACAATATTCATCGTTTATGCGAACTAAAGACACATTTCAGCCAAATTGTATTGCACATTTCTTAAAAAAAATAGTGTGCATTGCACGGAGTGCTCTCAAATTATTCCATATGTACTGAAAAGTCTTTAAAACTTTATGCTAATCATATGTTAAATTGTTTTAATACGATCCATTGCGAATTTTCCAATTAATCTATTCATTGAAGTAATTTCCTGGTTGATGACTGGTAACATTAATTTACATAATCGCTATATGGAATGAATAAATATATTGATGATGATATTTTCAAATCACTTCCCTCAATCTGCAGTATTTCCCTGAGACGTCATGTCAGATTTAATGAAAACAATTAGATGTGTAAAATATATTATCTGTTCAGGTGCGACTAGTAATATTTAAAGTTAGTAGTTTATTTTGTTCTGTAATATCAATACAGTTTTGGGAAGCAAAAAAAACTTCTGCAATTGAAAGAAAATCAAAATTCTTCTCTATAAGAACCGCCATCTACAGTCATGAACATTCTGGTGTTTACCTTATCATTTGTCGTTGCCGTCCTAAAAAACTCTAAAGCAGTTCTATGTTCTACAAGATCTTTATATTTATCTAATTCTGGTAATTGGTACTACAGGGCAATGTCCCATCTTGACACCTATCGATTGCTGACTGCTGTAATCTATGCCACTTGACTTTACTAGTTAACTTCCGCTTCTACTCTGTGTTCCTTATGGCCTCATGATCTTCGGCATACAATTAAAGCTTCTACCCTGAGGTAGATAGTCCACCAATAAATTTTACTTACCCCACGACCATTCGCAGTCTTTGCACTAAATATTATGAAATTGTTACGCCTTTTAATTGCAATTTGTCAGACGTAACTACCATATATCGTGAACATTTAAAATATTTTCATAAATCACAAATCATTATTTTTGTTGTCACTTTAATTATTTTGATATAATAAATTGCAAAAGAGTTATGATGACATTTTCCTATCTACGTAATAAAAAAATGCATTTTCAAGCGGAAAATTCCCATTTCCATTATAGATTACTGAATATGTGTTTCCCTCATCGATCGTCTATGCTTATGAATAGAGGCCGGATCCTAATAGAACTTAGTACAGTGATCCAGGTGAAGCTCTGTTTATTGTGGCATATCTTAAACATTGGGGAGGAAATAGTTTGAAAGTCCGCAAAACACGTATTCCTTTCCATACTATGTCATAGAAAGCGGAGAAAATGGGTGCGTTTCACTAAAGAAAAAACAGTTACTAGGAGCTACCCTCAGTCCTCATTCTTGAAAGGCAGATTGCTTTTTTTTCAAATGTATCCCCTAAAATATTTTTGGAAATACCAAGCACCTAGATGGTACTTAAAAATAAAGATAAAATTATATTTTATACTCTTGAAACTGTGATATTTAATGCTCTTGAAACTGTTTGGCTCTAGCCTGGTAACTATTCAACTTCAATATTTCATCTAGTAGATCAGATCAGAAAAACACATCTTCCTTTCCGTACTATGTCATAGAAAGAGGATAAAATAATACGATTCACTAAAAAAAACAAACAGTTACTAGCTACCCTCAGTCCTGATTCTTGAAATGTAGATTGATTTTTCCAAATTCATCCCCTAAAATTTTTTTGGAAATAACGAGCACCTAGATGGTACTTAAAACTGAAGATAAAATGATATTTTATACTTTTGAAACTGTGATATTTTATGCTCTTGAAACTGTTCGGCTCTAGCCTGGTAATCACTCAACTTCATTATTTGATCTACTACGTTTTTTAAACTTATTTATGAGATATTTTCCGATACACTGGAAAATTTTGAATCTAGCGATTTTTTGTACTATGCAGATCAGCAAAACACGTCTTTCTTTCCATACTACGTCATAGAAAGGGGAGAAAACAATGACTCGTTTCACTAAAAAAAAAAAAAAAAACAGTTACCAGGAGCTACCCCCAGTCCTCATTCTTGAAAGGCAGATTGATTTTTTCCAAACTTATCCCATAAAATTCTTTTGGAAATAATAAGCACCTAGATGGTACTTAAAACTGAAGATGAATGATATTCTATACTCCTTCCAGACCCAAAAACACCTGTTTCATCAGATCGTCCAAGAATAGATGATATGAGGCCTATGAGGGTCAGTAGTGAGGAAATCTCATAATACAATAGTTTCATACTTTGGAACAGAGCAGATGAGAGCGCAATCCGAAAGTGTGTAAAAAGGACTTAATTTTTTCTTACAATGAATATCCTATTACAAATATGAAAAACATTAGAGTTCCCACACAGTTCGCTCTCCCCATTATCCCAATTTTGCCCTATTCCAAAAAGAAAGGAAATCATTAAAGGGGTGATACACGTACGAGCAACGCGTACTTAAGGCTCGACGACCTTTTTCGCCTGTGTGTCACCGTAAGTACGCGTACTTTAAAACCGTCGCGCAAACCGCCGGCTATCCTGGTTTGAAATCTTGCTCGTAATTTGTCTCGGCTCGTACTACGAGCCGCGAGCCACCACTTTGTTTCGGCAGAACATCGATGCGCAACGCTTGTTGTGCTTGGAGTTTGTTAAAAGTTTTGTTTATTTAGGAAAATAATCAAAATGAGTGATTTCAGCTTCACGTGTGTCACCGAAGTCGAGCCGAGTAAGTTCGCGAACTTAAAAACCGCGTACTTAAAGTTCGTACGTGTGTCACCCCTTTTAAGCGCTTATAGTATGAAATCAGCTCGCCTCCTTAGGTCGCCCAAGTTTTCCTGTACTATGGCGTAAGATGAAGATCCGATCTTAACTTATGAATTATGAAATTCCATGTGCACTGAGCATTATACAAAACCGCTGAAATTCTTATCAGTCATAATTGTGCGGTAAATTTACAATTCGTTTAGAACATTCTATTGACACAATGTTTAATACAAAAATACACCTGTTTAAAGGGAAAACACAGACCTGTGTCATTAGCTAGATTAGGAGTATATCTATGCTTCTTATCGAAGCGTGCACTCAGTACTGATCTATTTGGTGCTGGTTTAGTGTCAGACTGTTGTTGTTGAGCTGTCTCAAGTAAGTAGTGAATTGAATCATTCAGCATGATTTATTGTGGATTTAAATCCAGGTCCTATAGATGCATCGCGGTAACTATATTGCGCTGAAGGACGAGGTTCTGGGTCTACGATAAGGATTTACCACAATACCGTTGTGCCAAAAGGAATAGCTAATCAACACAGATAATTTTGTGTTGCCCGAAGCTTTTGGTAAACATTTCGTACACAAATAAACCGTTTTGGTACCCTTTGACAAAGAGAAAGGGGAATCGTTAAATTGATTGAGGAAAGTATTAGTATTAGAATGACAAAAAAGTCGGGTTCTCAGTATTCAGTTTGAATGAATCATTTTAACTGATTCAGCATCAATGAAAACGACATTTGTTCACACATTTTATGTTTTATTGCATACATCACCTAGTTTGGATTACTGTATCAGATAGCTCGAACGTAGATGAAGATTACTAAAAGAAAATTAAACCGTGTTGATCCTGAAGTTGATTTTTTTTATGGTCAGCCTCCCGCAAAGGCTGAAGCCTATGACGCTGTAGAGGCGCTGCGATAGGATAAGTGTCGGTTCACGTTAGATTTGAAACGCTGCAGGTTGTAGCCGTCGGGAAACAATTCTCCCGGCAGCTGATGCCACAGCGTCAAAGTTCTCCAAAAGAAGGAATTCTGGAGAAGACTGGTTCGGGGAGTAAGGACCTCGACCTGGTAAGAATGAGCTCGCAGAGCTCCTCTAGTGTTCCTGGTTCGGACGGCCTTTGGTATTATTATCTGAGAGAATGGGGTGCTAGTGCAAGTATAGGTACTGGAAGCTTCCGAAGATCGTGACCCATAAAAAAACTATTTAAAAATGAATGTACCTAAATTTAAGGACCACTTCCAATTTCTGATTTTAGTATCTCTTTTTAGTTCGTGTTTGTAAATTGTTCCTACTATTTTTATCTTATTCTTTACATCTGCAGCCGTTAACTCTGGTATTTGCATTTCGTTGCATATACATTGTCTTTTGCAAGCTTTTTTTTGCATAAGTGGCTACGGATATTCCAAAGTGACTCACATTTCCTATAGTTCTCCAAAAACGGATCAGTTTGTCCATCACAGCATCGAAAAACCACGTACGATCTGTACATATAAATAATAAACAGTCTAACCTCAAAGCATGAAAACTGATCAACTCACTGAACAGAAAAGGTCCCCGCACTAGTTTATATCCATTTCTTAATACTGATCAACCAAAATGAATGAAAATTAGGACTGGTTTTTACTTTGACTAAAAGTACAAATAAATCCACTGATCAGTTTTAATGAGAATGTGTTCTCACGTTCATTATCTGTTCAGTATCACTGAAACAGTCGAACTGCTTCAGCGAAACTGAATCGTGAGAACCCGCCTTTCTTAGCCTCAAGATACGCTACAGCTTCTGTATCTTTGAGTCAATGTGTTAGCTTTCAGAATGTGAAGTCGATACCAAAAGGAATGATTCTTAAATTTGCATTTGTTACAGAGAAACCAACTTTCGAAGTTTTGTTGTAAAGCCTCGTGTCCACTAGCAAATAAAAATGCTAGTGCTGCTCGCACAAGTCACTTGCGTAGCATGTGCACGACGTCATTACAGAAATACTGCAGCAAAGTTACATACTTGCACATAATGGACTTGCGACTTTGGAACTAATATTCAGAAAAACGTATGGAACAGTATCGTCAATGTGCTGTAAAACATTATGATTTTGGCTTACTTACCTGTAACAGAGAAAGTACTCTGAAAATACTCTTTCGTAAAACACGTGTAATATTGCAATTCTGTCAAGAATTAACCCCATTTTTATATTTTAGAAACATTGCTGCATGCCCTAATGCACAACTGGCAACGTCGGGACCGTCTATGCCAAGTCCCAAGTGTCGACCACGTGTCTACCCAAGCGAGGGTGATTTCAAAAAAGAAACGGGATGTCAGTTATTAAAAAAAAGCAACATAGCACATATATGAATGGGTAGTTATCAGTGCTGAACCAGTTAGTCGATAGAGGTCCACATCCAGCCAACAAAACAGTGTAGCGATTCTGTAACTCTAAGCGAAACGATAGCGAAGCGATAGCGACATATTTCCAACGCTTTCACTCTTTTCGGTATTCCATAAATGTCTTCGTTCCGACTCGGATATAACGAACGCAGACGAACGTTGTAAGCGATAGCGAAAAAATTTGGATCGCGTTTGTCAACTTTTGACGTTATTATTGCTGTGTGTCGAAGTGACAATTCGCTTAACTTTATTTGTATAGTTAATTACCAGCAATGAATCAAAGAGAAAAAACTAATCCCTCGCAATGGTCGGCATTGCTGGATTTTGCAGAGTCTCATCCAGAGATATTTAAGCCAACTCGTGAATGCTCGTGAGTCATCGAGCTCCATGCCGAAAGCGTAACGAAGCGTTAAACTTTGGTTATGGAATGCCGTCAAAAATCGTTTTCGTAAATGCTTAGCTTCGCTTTCGTCTGCTTTCGTTACTATAGCGAAAGTTACAGAATCGCTATACAGAACACAACAAAGCTTCAAGTTTTCGAAAACAAAAACAAATTGGCAAATGCTGTTCACATATTTGTAGGCAACAATTTAGTCAACTTCGTGGCCGTCGATAGAAAACGTGGGCTGCTCAAAATTGCGAATCGGGTTTTCTTATTATTCACCACAAAAAGGAAAAATTTTTTGGGTTAGACCCAGACTAAAAAGAACCGACACAAAAGTTATATTGAGGAATTATTGGAAGATTTACGAAAATGAACGAATGTCTTGGTAATGCCGGTATTAGTAGAGAAATGCGATCTAGCTTCTAGCAAGTACAATTCTGCAACACATATGGCCACCATAAGTACTGCTTTCCTGATACAATTAAAACTCTTTATTACTATTTATTGATTGACGAGGTTTAGGGTTCAGGCTGACTAGTTTTAAGCTGGTTATTATAAATTTGCTATAGACTCAGGTTCAATGCTCTCATTAAAAATCGGCGCGTTTTTTCCTTCCAAAAAAATGATCATTTCTACAGACCCTGTCAGAGTAACTACCTAGTTAAAAGACAATTTGAGTGAGCTTGTAGTGTACACGGTTACTCTCAGGAAATTAGTTTGCCACAAAAATTTAGAGACTGCTTCGAAAGTCTTGCAGCAAGGAGTAAATTGAATACGGGGAAGTTCAACTAGACGAGAGGAGACACGTGTCTTTTAATTGAACATTTTGAATTATATCCTCACTTACTACTAACTACTTCTAGAGCAAAGGATTGCCGTCCGTTGCTCTCCACAAAACTTCACGTCCTATATTCTTGCAACAGGGAACACGGAACATCTTACAAGGCTACACATATCAAAAGCGTAAAGCATTAAGAGTGGGTTATAGTACGTACATGAGAGCTGTTTGCAATGGTTCAGCTGGTACCATTTTTTGACTATTATTTTTGAGATTACTGAACTGAAAAAAATATGAGCATGAAGAATAAGGGCAGCTCTATGTTAATGTCGACGTATTTTTTGAAATTTCCTAATAGACAATTATTCAAAAATTGCCAAAAGTGACGCTTTTTTGACTAAATTCGCGGTCTCATCAATCACCCTGTATAAACTTATTCTAAAATCGGGATCGACAGTAACATAGATTGAAGTTTTAGAAAAACGAGAACCACGTTTTTGTGCCAAAAATTATTAATCTACAGGGTCAAAAATGGTACCAGCCAGAGCCTTGCAGTGAACAGTCGCGCGCCTATTGGGACACTGATAAAAGCGCCACCAATACAAAAGCATGCAAACTACTGTTTATGAATGAGTTGAGATTCATTCATTTCTGAAATGGGATAGATTTTGTTTTGGGCATCGACTAAATTTGTAGCCAGTGGTTTTGGGTGATTTAGACATATACACTGTAGGCCAAAAGTTAAGGACTATTAAAATTTAAATAAATCGCGGTACTTGATTTTGAGCAGTTACCATTGTCAGGATTACTGAGATCTCTTACCAAATTTGTATGTATATACATAAAATTTAGATTGCCAGCAGGCCCACACGGCGAACGTCGAAGTCTTAGGTTCACACTTTTTTGCATCGGGAATAAAAAATACATTCTAACCGATAGGTTTGTACTTTGTAACTGCATAAAAGATGATGGCAAAAATATTTACATACAGGGTGAGTTTTTAGTACCGGCTCGGTCGATAACTCCACTACTGTAGAAGATAGCGAAAAAAGTTGTATATAAAAGTTGTAGCTACTTGCTCAGAAAATATTTAGATTTATACAGGGTGATCCATAACTACGTTGTGATGCAAACATGCATTTTTTTAAATGAGACACCCTATAATTTATTCCATATTCAAGTTCTACTAATGATTTAACAGGTAACATTTTACTTTCCACTATTACTACTACTGGTCACTAAAAGGTCTGTTATACTAAACAGGATATAAATATAATTCTGAGTAGAATATAAACAAAAACAAGTTATTCGCTAAAACATGCATAGTAAGTGTGCAATATCGGTGTTACGCTAATGATGCAGTTCATTATCCACGTTAAGTGTTTCATTAAATATTTTATTAGGAATAACAATATAGCGTAAACTGATTTATACTGAAAAAGTGTGTACTTTGTGTTTACAATGTGTCTGTGTGGTGATAAGATTGTAGATTAACGGTTATAGCAATTAAATTCCAATAAACTTCGTTATATCATCAAGTACTGTTGAAACATGGATTAGTTAAATATAAAAAAGATTTCAATATGGTCGCAATGAAAAAATAAGTATGTGGGTAAGCCATTTACAACTCACAAGAATTCTAAATATTTATAACTCTACCATCAAAGAAATAACCATGTATGAAATGCTTTATAGTATTTTACCGTATTTTACCAGTGACAGTGAGATTTTTTAAGCTTTAATACCATCAAATCTAAAAGAATGAATAAACTGATATCTGAATTGCAAAAATATAAATACAATTTACTGTTTTATTCATATTATCGTCAGGAATTTGAAAAATGAAGTCAAGCTGATTGACTTAGTACTTCGCACACATTACAGTGGTACCAGTTTATCATTTTCCCATAACATGAAGCTATTGTCTGAGATCCCCTTGCAAAGCAATCACCGCCCGCCCTACCAAAAAAGTGTGTCTTGCCGCTAGATCTTTTTTTCATAGGTCTATGGATAGCCAATTATGAATACAACAAATTTTCGATTTTTACAACTTCCACCCCTAAAACGTCTAAAAACGAAGTTTGAGCTATTTTTATACTTTTAGTTTTTTTTATTATTGCTGCACCGTCACTGACACGATTTCTTAAAGCCATAAACGATTTCCATACTCGCCACGGTAGTAATACAGTGTTTCATTAAAATCAATCAAATAGTTTCCACGTTGCACAATACGGAACGATCAGAAGAAATAATCGTATGTATACATCAGAAAAGTCCCTTGGTTTCTGTAATAGGCAAGGCTATGTTCGGATGTACCTAAGAAATGTATTATGCCGCTAGGTCTTTCCTGCACAGGTCAATGAATGGCCCATTACGAATACAATGTTTCTTTCAGTTTGACAAACCACCACCCCCCAACCATTCCAGTTTTTTTTATTTTTAGCTTTTCTATTATTGCTGTGCCGGCACTAACAAGATTTCTAAAAATCGTAAACGTTTTCCATCCCCTTCCATCCCCGTCACTGTAGTAACACTGGGCAAACATTTCACTAAAATCAATTCAATACCTTCCACGTTACACAGTACAGAACGGTCTACTAAAGCAATACCTGCATGTATAACATCAGAAAAAAGACCCTCATTTCTGCAATAGGAAAGACAATGTTCGGATGAACCTGAAAAAGCGTATTATAATGCTGTATTTCATTCACAAGTTAGTGGACAGCTTATTATGAATACAACAAGTTTTTTAGTTTTACAACCTCCACCTCCCAACCACCCCAAATCTAACCCCCACCAAACAACAGTATAAAATAATCAGGATCCTCTAAAACGCCTGAAAACGAACTTTGAGGCATATTTGAAATTTTTTGTTTTTTGTTAATTATTCCGCCGCCCATCCAACGGTTACCAAAATTATAGAAGCATTACCTACTACGACCCCACACACAATCCATACAGCGGTTAGTGAGATTACGAGGCTAGAAAAATGCCAACAGGAAGATACACAAACAGACCGACAGACAGAGGGACAGGCCGACGGAAATGAGTGACATGGATTTTCGTTACGTAGACATCGTATAATCTCGGAAATTTTTGTGATCACAATACTCCCCTAACCTATTGGTGTGGGAAGTAAGTAAAATCGCTTGTATCATTGTATGGCCAATAACGGGCAACATTTGAACACTTATTGCAATAAAAATTTGTTTTCTTGAAAATTTTGTATGCTATTTGAACAAGTTAAGATGCATGAAGATTATAATTTTCTCGAAAACAAATTGACCGATATTACTCGATACCCCTTGTTATTTGAAATTTTTAAGGGGATGATCCTGGGGGGGGGGAGTGGGTACAAGGAATGAAATAGTTTTCGGTTAAAAAGTTGTCCCCCTTGACAAATTTTTTGACATGCCTCGGCGTTTTTTCTTTTAGTCGGTGGTTTTCGAGGTTTTCCGGGGTGGAAAGTTTTCAAATGAACACCCTCTATATACTGTAAATTTCAATCTTTATGGACACCAGAACATGTCTTAAATAGAATTAGCAGATAAATCGTGAAGAAGAGGGTTATTCTAGACATTCTCATCTATATGCTCGAAAACTTCAGCTTTTGTATTTGCCAACTTTTTTAAAAGTCATACCGTAGCGAGCATTTCCACTCAAGTAATTTACGCTACCAGTTAATTCAATTACTATGGGTAAGACAAATTGTACGATTAATAGATAAGTAAATCTCGTAAATCGTTTGAAGCATACATAACAAAGGAAACAAGTTATGCGGTAATTCACATAACACTTGAAATGAACAAAAAACTGTTAATATGAGTAATTATGGAACTGTTTAGAAATCTAAGATCTAATCAAACTGACAAGCAATTGTCATTCTACCCCTTACGATACATAAGTAGCTACCAAGTTACCCTATCACAAAGCATATCACAAAACAGTTACAATGAATTCGAATGTTTACAGATGTACAGAGTTACGTGAATTAGATCTAGCTATTTGGATTAATAACGACCTAGGGTTCAGACACCCAAAGTTATATAAGGCAACCAAAAAAGTATTCTCTCAAATAAAATTCGCTATGCCTTAGATAATAAAACAACATGTCAAATAACTGATATAATAGTATAAGAAGTAGGTGCTGGTGGTTTCACTGCTTATTTGAGGATTTTCTGTTAAAAACCACTTTGCAGTCAGCGAGACATTTAAGTGCAACTTGCAAAATAGTTTCGAAAGTGTTTCGGAATCTATGTTTGCAGAGTAGTATTTATATGAAATTGAATGAAGAATGTATGATTTTGCATTGCGAGTTTTTTCACACTAAAAAACGTTTTTGAGAAAATTGCAAATAGTTATCATTCATTAAGGTCTTAACTATCACCTTCTGAAATACTGTGTATATAGTTTGAAAAACAAGTGAGTTCTGTTCAAAATGGAAATCCGTGTTTTAACATGGCAAATACATATGTATAACTGTGTATCCCCAGGCCCCTTAAGGTGCCATAGGATTGATATCGTATACATTTATATATATGGTTGTAAATATTTTTGCAACAGGGAATATACAACATGTTACAAACCTATAGATTTCAAAAAGGCAAAACATCAAGCCAGGCGTTTTAAATTTCTTGTGCAGTTTTAGTGTTACGTGGCGCTCAAATTATGTAGTTTATTATCCGCGTTAAGTATTTCATTAAATATTTTATTAGGAATAACAATATAGTGTAAATTGATTTATATCGAAGAAGTGTGTAGCTCGTGTTTATAATATGTCTGTGCGGCGATAAGATTGTAGATTAACGGTTATAGCAATTATATTCCAATAAACTTCATAATATCATCAAGTACTGTTGAAACATGGATTAGTTAAAAATAATACAAAAATCAATATACACGTAATAAAAAGTATGCGGGTAAACCATTTATAACTCACAGGAATTCTAAATATTCATAACTCTGCGTCAAAGATTTATACCGGTTAATGTCTGTTAATAATTTCTAAATTACATGCAAATTAATCTAAAATGAATGTAAAATAAACTAAATGCACGGACTACCTTATTAGTGTTTAACAACCGATGATGATGACGGTGGGATTTCTTAAGACTAAATACAGACAAATCTAAACGAACTATGAATAAACTTATCACTAAATTGAAAAAATAATTAATTTAAATAAAATACAAATGCAATTTTATTATTCAATGATATTATCGCTCAAAGCAGAGAAAGGAGCTTCGTTTTGGAAAATCCATGGAATCGCTTCAGCACACAAGTTAGTTCAATCGGATTCTGCAAAATAAGGGCTAAGCTTCGAACTTAGGCATCCAAAATTCTCTCTATTTTGATAAATAGATCAAGTTACTAAAACCGCCGAATTTTGGCTCAGTAACAAAAGCTAAAAAAGGAAGCTGCAGTGAAAACAATGTTTTCAACTTTTTTTCAAAATACTCCGAATAAGAAAACTATTATGCTAAACATTTTAGCCCACCCTTCTTGTTACAGAATTCATATAAAGCTTTGCAGTTTGTGGTTACTATATCCAAAAACGCGGTCTAGTGGTAACTCTAAGGATTAGACATTTCATAGGTAAAATAGCGTTGATGGAATTATACGTGCTTCTTCCAAGTTTGCAGTTTGTTCAGAAGTTAGAGCTATTTATTTAAAAAAAACTCAATTACCCCCACAACTTTATCTTAATAGATACGTACGTCAAAAAGCTTGGATCAGAAATTACGTCAGTAACATTTACTAGGTGGATTTCGATGAAAAATCACTTTTATGATGGTGGTTACGCCCCCTGGCGATCATCTTGAAAATCTGAAAATACTTTTTACAGTCTTTTTATAGCCATCTTAGTAAGAACTTTTTTTACCGCAAGTCTCTATGGATAATAGTTTCCGAGACGCCCGGTACACATTTATCTGAGATCCTAGACATTTATCTGAAAAGAAACAATTCCCTTCAATTTATCGTTCTCACTAATAATAAACTATGATTAACCAAGACTATATGTATGTCTGGTTAAGTATTCATACAATGTTCATTATCTTCAATCATCTATTTATTTTATTATAAGCTTTATTAAATATAATCGACTCGAAAAATCCTCAACAAAAATTGCGGCAGAATGAAAATAGAAAACACTGTACATCGACAGCTTTATACATAGTTCTGATCACTACTGCAGATAAATCAGCAAACACTCCAAAACGCCTTCACCTGGTAAACACATAGATTCACACAGTATGAGTTACGTTCCCATGGACGTCCGGAAAAAGTTTTATTGGAAGGTTAAGTGGTAATTGACTTTCAAATGCTATCAAAGTTACCATATCCATACTTTGAGAAAAGTAAGACTTGATTTTCAACATGCATTCAGATTTGAGCCGATATAGTAGGACCGTATTCTAAAACTACTCTGGCGTGCCATCCAGTAAATAACCAAAAGGCAATAGAAAGTTCTGAGATCTGCAAGAATAACATTTCGTTCAACTTATATGATAACTTTTATATTTGTAATAACTAGAAGGTCTTAATCAAATTCAAACAAACTCATAAAATATGCCATCAGTCAATGGTGGACATCCACGGACCTTCTCGAATTTGAATAATATATCAAAAATTTTACTGTCAATAAATTTTGTGATGAAGATAAAATTTATGGCCACGGAGAGGACTCTAACGCCAAATATTCAATTCTCAAGCTGAGAGAAAGCTTTAGTACATAAACTACACTACTGATTTTTAGTATCACTTAATTTTGATAATCATAATTACAAAGAGATACCGGAACACAGCGAAAATATGCTCAATTATCCTTATTCTTGCTTGCTGCGGTATGTAGTAATCAAAAACGTTACAATAACGATTAAGAAAAAATATTGATGTTTTTTTTCGAATCGTGGTACTTATGGTGGTATCAATAATTAATAATGGATGCTTTTAAAAATATCCCAAAAAAGGGATCTGGAATAAATACTCCTTGTGTAGCCGCTACTTTCGGAATGAGAAGTCATATTGCAAAATTGGAAAGGTCAGATTATTTATGATTATTACCGATTTATTCCATAGTAGTAGGCAATTGCAATTTAACTCTGCATGCCGAGAAAGATACTGTATAATAACTAATAAAATTTCACGTTCTCTTAAAAAGCGTTAAACATAACTTCAAAGCTCCTCCAATTGTTTTGATTTCGAAATATAACAATATTGTATAGAAGATAACGCTGGCCGTGATCATTTAGATAGAAAGATATACAACTTATCCCCATAAGAATGTATATAACAAACACAAAATTATAATATGTAACAAACATACATGTGTGACCAACACGTTAAAATCATTCGAGTAAAAAATCATCAATGGAGTAACAGCATGAGTACAAAGATTTTTAGCTTATTTTTGAATATGTTTACGTCTGTTGAGCTTTTTATGTCACCACCCAATTTGCTAGAAACTTTTAGACCCAAATGCGTAAGCGAATGTTGATTATTTCAGTACTTGGAAAATAAAAAAGAAGGTATTGTAATTATGCATATCCCTGTTTCTCGTACAGTAAGTATGTAAGTCTTTATTTTTAAGATACCTATCCTGATGACAATATAGATGAGAGTAATGAAAGCTCCAGTATAATCATGGAAGGTAATGTGCTTTCCAATTTAGATGTTCATATATACATATTTCCAAAAAAGTTCTTATTATTGTGGTCGTGAAACGCAATATAGTTGTTTTTTTGTATATATGTATAATTCCCAAATACAGTGCATTAGTAGAGTTAAAAGCTAGTGCTATCGTGCCATCCCTTTCACCTGCACTTTCTTGTTAAAAGCTGAGACGTGCTGTATATAATTATTCTACATAAGTTGTGGAAGAAAAATCGACTTGTCGTCCACAAATCGTAGGGGGTAGCAGTGGGTGGTTTTCAAAAGTTTCAGAAAACATTTTTTTTCTGGTTACATATCTAAACCACTTGAAAATCAATTAGACCAAATATATATATTTCAATTTTCCAATTTTCTTAATTTTAAATAATCGCGGCATAATGCTTTTATATGGAGCGCCTTGAGGAATAACCTCTTCTCCTGAAAACGCAAAAACGCGACATCATTCCACTCATCGTAACTGGGCAACAGTTGAACTAATCAAAAAAATGGTTTCTATAAACGTTATAGAGCAAATATCGAGGATTATGATGGTGGTTTCATATTGTTAGTCCGATGACGAGTTTTGGAGCAAAATTCAAAAATGTACAACTATTCCACCGCGCGCGACTTTTGCGCGGGGCTGCAACGAAGGGTCATATTATGTATTGTGCCAGTCCGGCCCTGGACGGACGAGCCGATTTGTGTGACATCTAGAATTCAGACGTCCAGAACTTTCCAGAACCGACGGTAGAGGTGCGCTAGGGTTCTCGGCGTTCACAGGCATCTATATAAGCCGCCGCCAGGCAGCGTCAGTTAGAGTTAGTATCAATAGAGTGCAGCAGTCCGTGTTCCATAGTTCCAGTGGCGCGCGCGAAATAAATGAACTGGACATAAATTAGTGAAATTAAGGACCAAAATAAATTAGTGTAGTGACTGTAGATAAATTAGACTGTTAAGTATTAGGTTAGGCGATGTGCACATGGTTAGCGAAAAAAAAGTGAAATCCGTACCAAGTGTTTCCTTGCCCAATCGGACTAAAGACTTGTAACAGTATTATAATTCATATGGCTTGCCAGACGATCAACGACCTTATGTCCCATGCGACGTTTTTCGTTTGCGGTTTAGCACGGATTCAGTAGTGGAAATGCATCAGCTCAGTAAACATTGGATTATGCGTTCTATGTATTGAATTCAGGCTCAGAATTAGTATTTCATTTTAAACTTCTAAGTGCAAAAAATATAAAACCTTGTAAAAAGCCGGGAAATGACTGTAGTTGTTCCAGATATTAACCCATAAAAAATGAAAAGCCAAGAAGCAACTATTCTCACTTGAGACCAATGTATTCTCAAGATAGCTTTTCTGGTAAAGATTTTTTTTAGTAATACTAAATCTAGAATAACTGTTATGTACGTCACTTTGTGCAAATAAATGCACTTAAAAGTTTGAAATGAACACATTTATACATACGTATTTGCCATGTAAAACACGGACTCACAGTTTCTCGCATAACTCAATCTATTTTCAAACTACATATATGTATAATATTTCAGAAGGCCATAGTTAAAACCTTAACGAATGACAACTATTTTCGATTTTCTTAGAAAATTGTTCTGATGTGCAAAAAAACAAAAATACAAAATCATACCTTCTATAAATGCCTGTAATTTAACAACCAAACACGATATCAAAAAAAGGCTAAATAGTTGCACAAGCGCAAGCCTTCTTCTTCAATTTGCTCTTTGAATCACTACTGTAAGTTTAAAGGTATCGTCAGGAGCTTAGAAATGCGAAATTCATTTTTATGGTGGCCTTTGGACCTTACCTTTGGACCTTTTGACCTTACCTTTGGATTTTTGGACTTATCTCCCCTCATCTTAGACACACACACATTGGAGAAAGGGAACATGTAGCCCCGCCTCCTCGCTAACACAAGAATACGTCTCTTCTTGGATTCTCAATTTCGCGCGCTATACCCTAGACGCTTAAGGTATATACAGTGGGTCTTAGCTTTTAACAAGAAAGTACTAACGAAAACCGCTTCTAGAAGGTATTTTAGGCCGGCTCAACTCTACTGTATCTAGACAATCATAATTTTTATCTAACACTGACAATCAATGTATACTCTAGACATATGTGTATGGGAAAATTAATGCAATTCAGTTTGAATGAGAAACTATCTTAGTTCCTTACTATGTATTCCTAATGCGCGCCAATGTACCGCCAATATAATATGACATTTGAAGATAAAGAGCTATATCGATAACGAGTCTCCTTTTGTTACAGATATAAATGATCAGAATCAGAAAAAATCAGAAAAAGATAGATGAAAGGCCACAGCGCTGAGTGGCCTGATAAGGCTCTGATTCTAGACAGTTCGTGTCCGTGAAATGGGTGAAGCCTCACTTGGCCTGATCCTGTTGGTCAGTGCATGGACAGTTCATTGTCAGCGTAAGTTACTGTTCTGTAAATTTAGTTGTCATACTAGGCCTTTACGGAAACTATGGTCGGGTTAACCCAATCACAAGGATCACTGACCCTGACGTTAGGAAAGAGATCTAGGATAAGCCAGAAATAGGGTCAGTTCACTCGTGTATGGTAAGTGATCACGATCAGATGATTCAGATCACGATATATTTTTCTTAACCATCTGTTTTTTATTCTTAAACCAACTTTTTCGTTGTTCGATGTCCGTTAAATCCATGGAATCATAAAACCCACTTGATAGCTGTTTGACATATCACTGATCGATCCGGGACTAGATCACTGTTTCCGTAAAGGCCTTCTATTTTTAATATCATAGGCATAGAGCCAAAACTTCTATTGCAATTCTTAGCTGCTTTAACCTTCTTAATCTTAACAAGGGATGTTCCAATGAAGTTTCTTTATATGAATGATCTTCTTTTCTATGAGGAATCACCCTCTTGAATATTTTACACTTATTTAGTTATACTCTGTATATGAAGATTAAATATTTTGATTCAACAGTCATAAGAAGTTTGGTATTCTTTCTCAAGATTATTATTTTAAATGTATATATTTACAAAAGGCTATATATTATGTATACAATGAACAGTTGTAAGTCTAATTTATTGTACTTGCTTTTTGAATGGCTATTTCCATTTATATTCATTTATCTGCTTGATAGCAAGGTACAAAATTTATGTATTGTGTTGACTTGCTTCACTTCGTATCTGCTTGAGATTAATGATACTGCTAACTATTTGTGAAGATACTTTCAGCAACGCATAACTCGTTTATCTCACATATTAATAATTAATGCGGACACCTTAATTTTGAAAAATGTACAACTACCTCAAGTATAGAACAAAATATGTTTACCTCCTAAAAAGGGGTACTGATATGTTGGAGGTCCGGTAGTGCAACGAACCCTTGATCTCTCCTGCAAAAGTTTGACTGAGTCCTACTTTTGTTAATCAACAAAAAATTTGATCAACTCTATTGAACGGAAGGTTCTTACAACAGTTTTCATCCAACTTTTGTTGATGAGCTACAGTCGGTCAACTAAAGTTGACTTGTGAGAACGCGCCTTAACAGGTTGCCGTTGAACTGTTACGTGATCTTTTACTGTTTCAATATACAGGGTAGGGATGAAGTATGGAACCAGGCACATAACTTTGGAACGGAAAGAGTGATATTGCTGAAAATTTGCAGGCTAGTGTAGTGACGTCTAATGCATCCGAAGACATTATGTTAGCTATTAATGTACTTCCGGTTTAACCGGAAGTACCGTCAACTTTTTTAATTTAAATGAGACACCCTGTATATTTTTGCAGATTTTAATTTACTTTTTTCTTCCGAATACGTCCATAGTAGGTTTAGTATTTGTTTCTTAAAAAATTTGTCTCACAAATTCGTCCGTGGCAGTCTGCGGTCTTCCCGTTTGAGGTAATTTTTTTTGTATTTTTTTTTAGTCACCGTCAAACGTGTTATAGGACCCCGGGACGTAAATCATTAAAAGTTGACACACTTCTTTGTGAGTTCTCACGCGATCGCCAAAACCGACTTTGAATGACCGGCATTTTAAACACCTGAAATGATAAAGAAGTTTTATCTTTCCCGATTTTACAGAAACTAATGCTAAACCCACTATGGACGTAGGTATTCGGAAAAATAAGATGAATTAAAATCTGCAAAAATATACAGGGTGTCCCATTTAAATTAAAAAAGTTGACGGTACTTCCGGTTAAATCGGAAGTACATTAATAGCTAACATAATGTCTTCGGATGCACTAGACGTCACTACACTTGCCTGCAAATTTTCAGCAATATCACTCTTTCCGTTCCAAAGTTATTTGCTTGGTTCCATACTTTATCCCAACCCTGTATTGCAATCAGAAATAGTAACAATCACCGATACGTACAAGGATATGTTCAAAATAATTTTCTATGACCCTTGGTGGACAGTGGCGTTTCTTCAATGATCTCAAGTTTAATCGGGTTAATTCTAATAATATGCCAGCTAAGTATGTGGGACACTCCGGTGTACCGGTGAGATTGGCTCACCGTACCGTGTTTCTGAAAAAATATTGTTTCTGGGCAGGTAGACCGTAGCGTGGGTGGCCAGTATTACTAGGATAATGTTATTGCTTTCATTCAGCCACAGCCGCATTGATCGCAAAATTACTCAAAATTAATCAAGTACAAGAGTGTAGCTGGTCGCTTCGAACTACCTCGTCCGCTTTGACCCACTTGTAGCCGTTGTCGCTTCTGCACCAGACAAAGAATCGAAGTCCTGAAGCGAAGTGATCGTTACTACTCACACTACTCTAGCTTGCTCGTCGAGTCAAAATGTTTTGTAAATCTGTTTTTGGTGAAAATGAGGCATATGTTTGAAGTATATGAGAGCGCACAAGCGCAGCTGCCTCTTGCATATCATCCATTTCACTGTTTTTAGCTAACTTCGATATTAACAAAACTAGGTTAGGGGTTCTTGTGTGCCAAGCAGAATCCCTCGTGAAGTTAAGCGAGTAGTGTGGTGACCCTCTTCGTATTCTGCTCACTTTGACGAGGTACTTTGACGAGCGAGCAGTGTGGCTGAGGCATAATGTTTATTTCCTGGTTTGATTCGCCTTCTTTCTTCTGCACAGAATCAATCCACGTGATTATTATCTGATGAAAAATGGTTTGTATTTCATGTGCCTGTTTTGCTTATGGGAAAAACCGATGGCTAAGGTTATAGACTGTAATAATAGCGCGCCACCACTCCTTTTATCCAGTGCTTGATAAGACAAAAGTCAATAAACAATATAATCTCTTTTCAAACATAGGCAATCAAATAAAAACCACAAACAGATTCGTATTCAATCCGGGTAATCAAACTGCGCAATCAGATATAATATTATACGAATACTGATTTATTTCAGTTTTTGCGACGGAATCTTTATACGTCAATTTCAAACACGTAATGGCCAAACTTTCGGCAGAAAGTGAGGTAAAATAGATTGGTTCAGTACTTCCCACGCACTTATGTCCTTACGCGTACGGGAATATAGTTTATATTATATACGTTAAGGCCACAGCTGGATTTACGTCATTGTCGCCAGTCGTAACACCAAAAAACGCTGCAACTTTTGTGGTAGCTACGCAACACATGCATAAAGGATGTTTCAATACGAGCGCATTATTTACATTTGGTATAGTTTTGGTTCGTGCATCTTTCGATGGCATATGTCTGAAATTTGCAAGGTGCCATCTATTATAGTTCCGATTAGTCAAAATGTAGCGGTACACAAAGAAAGTCATTATTATTGTGAAAATTCATTACAAAGATTGACAAAGTTACGTCGAGACCATCATTCGCTATTTTTGTCGAGAAAGTGCACCTACTGTGTCCACAATTCAAACAGTAGAAGAAATTGGGTCGGTCTCTTTTGCGCGGTCATACCGCTAGATCGCTTGAAAACATTGCAGCTGTTAACGAGAGTGTGACCGAAAACCCGAAAATAGGCAATTCGAGATCAAATTTCACGGAGCATACTATACAGCGAATTTTAACTACATACGCCTTCCCCACCCTTTAAGATTCAGCTAACTCAAAAAGCTAGCAGACCTTGCAAAGTGTCAGCAAATCGTTTCATGGACAATAGAAGCCAAATTCGATTTTTCAAAAAAACTGATGAAGCGCATTTCTATCTGAACGGCCTTGTGGACGAACAAAACCAGCGAATTTGAAACGACAATCCATCCAAAATGAGCACAATATCTCACGAAATTCACATGTCAACTGACCACAAAGTACATGCGATTCAATGCCGTGTGATTTCCTTCTTCAGGGTTTTGTGAAATCTCAGGTTTATGGCAATAGACTCGAACCAATTCAAGGCCTAGAACCAAAGCGTTACCAGAGGGGTTATCAGTGACATACAGCCACAGCTTTTTCAAAAAGTCATCAAAAATTTCATGAACACAGTAACGACCTGTCACCGGAGCCGTGAGGCCTATTTGCTGAATATTCTATTCCATACATAATCGGAACATGTCTTCTTTACGACGTAATGTAAATATAACCATTGAAAGTAAAGGTGTTTAATACAGAACAATTTATTTCGGAAACGAAATCATGAGCTACATTCTACGATCTATAAAATAGTGACGATGCAAATAAAGTTTTGTTTTATAAGCTTGTGCTCCACACATCCAAATAAGCGAAAACTTTCTTCTCGACTTTCAGAGTAACAAATTATTTATTGTATGAATATGGCCGTGCTTTCAAATTAAGTGCAGCGATTATGGAGATAAGCAGCTACACAAGCGATAGCAGAAAGGCTGATAGAATGATCTCATACAGAAATTAAGTTACACGGTTCTTCACCTATCCGTTTCGTAATAAAGCCGTCCTTGGACTAACTTCTCCGATTTGCGTCTACAGGCTTACACGAGTATTAACACGGGTACATCTTGTGTGTCCTTATATTGAAATTTGACCATAATTGTATACTATAGGTATACATATAGGCAAACATATTTCGTCTTAATGTAGTGAAAATAACTTCTTTGATTATTGCCCTATAAGTGTTAGTGAGAGGAGACACATATTGTACAGAACTTGGGTATATCAATTTTACAAACCTTCAATCTCCATAAAATTGATTTACTCTACGATCAGATGCTATCGGGCATCCAGAGTTGTTATTTATTTATTGCCGTTTTAATTTATTTATTATCAATTACTCCACCTGCACCGTAAAATGTTGGAAAAAAGTATCAAACATAAATATTTAGTAGTAGTAATAATTTATGAACATAGCTCTGTCAATTAATATGTACCGAAAATTAATCTCTTTCGTTATTTGGCAGCAAATGGTTGTAGAAGCTATTACAGGAATATATTTCACGAATTCAGTATCTCCCCAAATCTTTTAAAAACCCAATTTTTGCCCGTTTCAATTTTTTGGAAACGTTTAAAGCCGAAGTTTGAAAATGAATTTTGT
This sequence comes from Callosobruchus maculatus, assembly GCA_951848785.1. Taxonomy (NCBI): domain Eukaryota; kingdom Metazoa; phylum Arthropoda; class Insecta; order Coleoptera; family Chrysomelidae; genus Callosobruchus; species Callosobruchus maculatus. The sequence goes on from CATOUR010000029.1 coordinate 8,507,959, forward strand.
ATTTAGTTTCCTCTATTATTTCTTTACCATCACTAGTTTTATCTCTAAATCGATGCTTTAAAACTAGACAGATTTTTTGTACCTTTCCAAAATGTCAAAACATATTTATGGTAAGATCGGGCTTTGAAGTTACAGATATGACAAAGATTGCAGGACAGATAGGCGACAGAGTGTCGGGCAGACGGAAATGAGTGATATGCTTATTTAGTGCTAGAGTTGTCATAAAACGTCTAAATAACGTTGAACACTAAGTCAACTTCTTGCGACTGAAACACCTGTCCTGCTTGCTGTTGCAGGAATTAAAAATTGGAGTCAAGTTGATTGACTCAGTACTTCCCACACATTACGGTGATATCAGTTTTTTCCCATAGCATGTAGATTTAGTCTGAGATCCCTTGCAACCAAATAATCGCCAGCCCCCCCCCCCGAAATTGTCTTATGCCACTAGGTCTTTCCTCCACAGGTCAATGGACAGCCTATTATCAATACTACAAACTTCAGTTTTACAACCCCCCACCCTCCAACCACCCCAATTTCACCCCTGCCCAAAGAAAGGTAGGAAATGATCAGGAACCCCTAAAAAATTTAAAAACAAAGTTTGAGTTGTTTTCATACTTTTAGTTTTTTGATTATTGCTACGCTGCCACTGACGCGATTTTTCAAACATACGCGTTTCCCATCCTCACCACGGTAATAATACTGCCTCAAAATTTTATTAGAACCGATTGTGTGTCCACGTTACAGAATACAAAACGATTTAAAGCAATATATACTCAAATGTCCCGTAGTCCCTTAGTCTCCTTAATAGGCCAGGCAATATTCGGATAGACCTAAAAAGGTGATTTATGTCGCTAGGTCTTCGTTTACAGGTTAGTGGACAGCCTATTATGGATACAAGAAGCTTTTCAGTTCTTCAGCCCTCCACCCCTTAACCACCACAATTTCGTCCCCACACAAAAAAACGCAGAAAATAATCAGAAACCTCTAAAACGCTTAAAACGAAGTTTGAGCTGTTTTAATATTTTTAGTTTTTTTTTGCGCAGCCACTGGCACGATTTATAAAAACCATACGCGTCTTCCATTCGTGCCACGATAGTAATACTGTGTCAAAATTTCATTAAAATCAATTCAACAGCTTCCTCGTTACACAATATAGAACGATCTAAAGCAATACTCTCTTATGTTTACACCAGAAAAAAGTTCTTTTGTTTCTGTAATAGGCAGGGCAATGTTCGGATGAACCTAAAAAAGTTATTTATGTCGCTAGGACTTCCTTCACAGGTCAGTGGACAGTCTATTATGAAAGCAACAAATTCTTAAATTTTACAACCCTCCAACTCCCCAACCACTTCAATTTCACCCCCACCCAAAAATGAGTAGAAAATGATCAGGAATACCTAAAATGCCTAAAAACGAAGTTTGAGCAATATTTGATTTTTTTTGTTTTTTGCTAATTACTCCGCCGCCCATGCACCGATTTTCAGAATTATAGGAACATCCCATTAAACGGTTGCTGAGATTACGAGGCTAGACAAAAGCGACAGACAGACAGACAGACCGACGGAAATGAGTGACGTGGATTTTCGTTATGTAGACGTCATAAAATGCCCATAAGCGTATTATTTCAAAATCGAAAATTTTCGCGATCACAATACTCCCCTCACCTATCGGTGTGGGAAATAAAATTACAAAACTTTTATTAATTTCGAGTACTAAACATTCTACAGGTTTTGGTGATTCACTAAGCACACTTCAGGTGAAATAGCATTACGCTTGGATGATTTGTAGGGCAATTAAAGAGTCTTTCCTTTCCTCGAACGGTTTTTCCGCACTTCTCTTTAAGCGAGTTCCATAATTGGATTTTAATTATCCAATCTACGGCAGTAGCAAGGTAATGTGTTGGAACTTAAATTTAATTGGTAATATCCTGGGCTCCCTTGAGTTCGTATTCACTTGGAAATCACATATTTTGTACAGCTTGGAAGACTGAACACCATTTGTTGGTGCTGCGAATGGATTTGCCCTTTCATTTCAAAGCAAGGAATTACAATAGGAAACCTGAATAGAAAACACCTTGATTTTATGTGTTAAGTTAGTTTGAATCACTGACATTGAAATAACGTAAAATATACAGATTCCAAGAACCCGCGAAGCAACGTAGGCAGCGTAGACTTTTAGGAAGAGTTTGAAAAATGGTTTCAGCCCTCAAAATATAACTACAAGTCTTAGCCCTCCAATATGACCATTTTACCCTTTTATGTAGTTGAATCCCCCAGATCATAAGATTTGCATTGTTGCAATATCATTGATATATATAATAGAATAAATCTGTTAAAGTAGTATTCGAATTTATAAAACAGAGGAGTAGTAGGGATTGATTCTATGCTAAAGCATCAGTGAAAGGCTTAGATATCTATTCAGCGCTACGAAGTATATCTCAGAATCCAATCTCCTTACACTATGTAAATTAAGAGGGGAGATCGTTAATAAAATTGCGAGCGATTTGTAACCAGAGCCTTAAATCAAAATCTCGCTCAGTCTAATGTCGCCAGGAAGACTATCCTGTAAGCAAAAATATTGCCACAAAAATGCTGTGAAGAGGTGTTTAAGAGCTATCAGTTAGCTTATCTCAATATATTCAAACAGTTACGCTGAAACAGACTTCATAATTCCTAAGTAAATTCTATATAAACTAATTTGAACTGTACAGCAACATTAAAATGATGTTAGTAGTTTGTATATGACTTCCCTGCTCATGGAGGAGTGTTTAAAAACTTAATAGAAGACCTTCGGCCCCTCTGTAACGTAACCAAGTCACATATCAAATAGAGCTAACCAAGGATGAGACACTAGCAGTAGTTCACAGCAGAACGAAATATCGAGATAGAGACATCTTCTTCTTGGGATGCCATGCAGATCCCTGCGTAGGCATCCATCCTTTCTCTCATCAGATCATCCTATTCATAGGAGCCTTTTTTAATTCTTGGAAGTCGCTTATTCCTGTCCAATGACTGACCATGACAGCTTCTAATTCCTCTTCTCGTTCCTTCGATCTTTCCTTGAAGAATGAGACGAAGAAGGTGATGGCGTTCACCACGCATTATGTGGCCTAGATAAACTACTTTCCTCTTCCTTATGACCTCAAAAAGCTCTCGTTCTGTTGAGCCGGTTCTCTGGAGAACACTCCAATTTCTCACATAATCGACCCAGGACATTCTCAGGACACTCTTTTCAAACGCTTCGATCTTATTTACAGTAGCTGCCTTCAGCGTCCATGCCTTCACGCCATACAGTATAGTAGGCCAGACATAACACTTCATCATCCTGCATCTGAGGCTGAAGTTCAAATTTTCGTTGGTAAGAAATTTTTGAAGTTTCAAGAAAATTCTCCTAGCTTGTTCAATTCTGCATCTTATCTCCTGATCTGGGTCCCACCTTTTGTTTATCATCTATCCCAAATATTTAAATTTGCTCGCCCATCCGATGTCTTCTCCATTCAAGTGGATGCGGGTGTTCGGAATATGGTTTCTGATAACAATCATGAAATTGGTTTTGTTGATATTTATCTTCAGACCCAGCTTTTGGATTTTCTCGTTAACGCGACATCTACTTATGCATAAATGGGAAGATGTTAGAACCATAGTTAACAAGATATTGCCAGTAAGGTCGACAAAGTTATGTAGCTGACATAATAGAAGTCCTACGTATTTCCTGCGCAACAGTCAATGATTGACCCCACAGAAGTTTATTTCTTAGTCTATTAGTCGTTTAGGAATAGACACGATACAATTTGTGCGCCTAGGGGGAACTACAATAGATCATAGAAGAGTAATTTGACATATCACTGATTATACTCGCGTCATATTCAGCCGATTTCTCATCAGCGGAAGGTGGGTGACCTGTTACTTCTCTACCGATATTCGAACGCATTTTCATGGGCTGTTCTCCATAAAAACCCTACTAGCTGAGCTTGTTAAGTACATCTATAGAAAGTTTGTTTTTTTAATCCGACGTAATTAAGTTTTGGAACGGTCTAGTCTGCATGTTTTTAATCTAACCTCTGCGTTGCGGGTGCGGTACACTACCAATCAGATGTCGGCTTCATGGCTACTTTAATATGAAAAAAATTGACTGACGCAAACATTTTCGTTTATTATTTACAGCGATCCATTCGATTAACCAGAAGTTGTTATACATTTAAATAATTGAATTTTCAAGTACCTAGGGTACTACATTAATGGAATCGTAGAAACTCTTATATGGACAGGTTATTATATTTTATGGGCAACACATGTCTGACTATCAAGGTCACTCTGATACACTTTAATATTTACATTAAACCTAAGTGATACCACATTGAAGGCCATACTACACCAAACATGATCGTGGCCTGGCCTTGAAGGAAGCAGGTGATACTTAAACTATAGCAATATAATTTAGCTCGGAATTGACACAGGATCGTGTTGGAAGAACCTAAGCAGAAATTTAGATTCCCGTTCTGATTTAAAAAATGTAGTGAGGTTGACTTCCAACACATTTCGATGATACCATTTTTATTATTTTCCCATAGCATGAAACTATAGTCTAGATGCATTTGCAACCCAATCAACCCTAAAAACGAAGTTTGAGGAATATTTGAAATTATCCGTTATTTGCTAATTACTCCGCGGCCCATGCACCGATTTTGAAAATTGTAGCAACATTACCTACTACGATCCCACACCATATCGCTGCCCAAATTTCATAAAAATATATGCAGCGGTTACTAAGATTAGGAGGCTATAGAAAAATGCCAACAGACAGACAGACAGACCGACAGAAAGACCGACAGACAGACCGACGGAAGTGAGTGATATGGATTTTCGTTATGTAGGCATCATAGAGTGCCCAAAAAGTATTTTATCTCAAAATCGAAATTTTTCGCAATCACAGTACTCCCGTCACTTATCGGTGTGGGAAGTAAAAACTCATACTTTCTCTATCTCCATTTTTCTAAAGATCCCAAAAAACCTATCCTAGTCCAAAGTTTGCTGATTATAGGCAACGGCTATCGTACAGTTAGTACATATCGCTAATATTCAAGTGTAACCTGCAAACAATATACTTTCAACAAAGTTGTAAATATTTAAAATTTATGTTATATTGACAACAAAAATAGGAACACTTATGGAAATGTATTGCGATAATTTCTCGAGCCGTAACTCGTTGATTTGGTTGCTCGACATCATCCATTCATCAGGCACTTAATGACAACATTATATAATTGGAACAATACGTTTTGCGTCATTGAAGTAAGTAGAATTTGGCAGTATCTTAAAAAACGTAATTTAGTTACTAAACTCAAAATGCGTCAATTATTACAATTTATCTGTTGTTTGCTTATCCATCTTGAAGAGGTACTCGAAAAAACTTTTGGCAGATGATAATTCTGTACTTGTATTGAGGATGTAATTACAGAATATTAAAATATACTAAATTTATTAGTTTATTTATTAATAACCATTACTATTGTTATTCTTTTATATCTCTCAATTGATACATAACAAACCAACTAATTATAGCTCGGTGTCTAATCACTCTGCAAAAGTTGAGTGCATAAATCAGTCCTGGAATCCATCATCAACTCTTAGGGGGCAACCTCTTGTCATGTAGTAGAAATTTTGGTTGTCAACTCCGAGTGTTTAATTGAGACGGCATTTTACACCTCTTAAAGAAGTGGTCCGCGTATCTGGTCATGTTGTGTATGCCCCTGTAGAAGCGCTGCAAAAGGATAAGTATCGACGCATGTTAGATTTGAAACACTGTAGGTTGTAGTCGTCGGGAAACAAATTCCTCGGCAGCTCATACCACAGCGTCGAAGTTCTCCAAAAGAAAGAATGCTGGAGGAGACTGGTTCGGGGAGTAGAAACCTCGACCTGGCAAGGATGAGCTCGCAGAGCCTCTCTAGTGTTCCTCGTTTGGAATCCAAATCTCGTGCATCTATGCGGCTAATTTAACAAGATTTCGTGATTGCTTGACATCTATGCAGTAAACAGTATGCGTTGTAGTATTCTCAGTATACTTCGTACACCGTTAAAATATTCCATGGAGAGAATATATCCGCTCTCAATGATGCAATATTTGTTTTTTGATTTACAGTCGAGTACACACCTGTGATCCAGACATTTCCTAAACCAGTTTTAGAAAATGAGCTCTCTACAAAACAAATCGACCTCATTATCGCCAAACCAATACGTCAGAGGAGGTATATTCCATTTGCAAGGCCGCTCGAAACCAGGTAAGCATTAGGAACATACGAAATTTTTTGAACACTACAAATGGATTCGGAAATCGATAAAAGTTTCAATGAATCTAACTAAAAATTTGCACTCAAAAACTCCAGCTTAGCGGGGATGGGAAGAATTTATACAAAAATATTGATTATAACGCTGCTCCTACAATCTAGAACAGTTCCTCCAGAATAGTCCGGAAGATACGAGGAGCTGAAAAGGAACCGACGATATGCGTGATAAATAAACACGTGTGCGCTACATTAGAAAGAAATGGAAACAGTCATGTTAGCGCGTCGCCCGAAATTTGTAAAATTGAAGAGGAAGGTGATTTGCAGATGTTTTTGATCCCAATTCCTGACGCTTCATTTTCCAATATTTTTACATGGAATTTTCACATGATGTTTAGAAGGAAATTGCCCAGAGTGATATCGAAGCACTTTTTCATTTCTGCTTCTGGGCTTTTCTTAAAAAAATTACAAATATGAATAAGAAAATAGGCAACTTCAAGCGATCATATTTCATGTTCAATCAATTTTTTTCAAAAAATACTTCGACAGCCCCCTGTGTAATTTCCTTTTAAACTCCATGTAAAAATTTCATGCAAAAATATTGAAAACTAGAGCGTCAGGAATTGGGATGAAATCACTTGAAAATGACCGTTTGTGCCCTCCGTAGGAGTCGCCTTAACTTTTGGTTGTGTAATATGTGAAATATTGAGGACAGGAAAATATATTTTGCGGAATATTGTAGTTAATGCCCTTACCAAAAAAAAAAAATTCATGAATGTCTAATTATTATTCAATACTAACTTGCTAAGAGCTTTCTGTAGGCTACTAGGAGAAACAACTTTACCCAAATGAATCTTGATAAATTACGAAACACTTTGAACCTTTTTAACCGTTTTGTATTTGGTTTGGTCAGGCACGTTGCCAGCTAAGAGGGGGGGGGGGCGAAGGTTACAAAGTATCTTAGTGATTTATTATCATAGGCCATAATACTATATTATTTTCTATTCATAAGACCTGGAAAAAGTAACTTGAATCTGAATTATATTTCCATAATTTTTTTTTCAAAATCTGATACTTTCAGCATTTGGAGTATTTTACTACTTAAATTCAAAATTTTCTAAACTAATTCTCAATCTTCTTCAAGTCCAATATCTTCTTCCAATCCAATCTTATGATTGTTTCACATACATTGAATTGGTGGTGGTGGAATTGGTGAAGTAGACCATACGCGATCACTGGATTTAAAACGACAAATTTTTTTTTGTGAAGTCATCTAAAGTCACTTGTTTCCGCTTCTCTATTGGAAAATTTGGACGCCTTACAAAATCGTATAATTGCTGGATATAGCTCCAATCAAAACGAATTTGGTGTGTTTAAAGGTGTGCGGCAATCACTGATCAGAAGATTGTCTGCTTGTTTTCAAGCTGGTGGAAGTCATTTTGGAAATTTATTGTAGATTGAGGAACTGACCATGTGGAGCGGTTTTCCAAAAGTCATCTAAGAACAAAATATTCCTGAAACAGTTTAAAGGATCTTCCCGAAATTTTTGTCGCATGTTTGCCAAACATCCTGTATAGTTAGAGGGGTCTGAGGTGCTTCAGCACCTCGAATCATTTTCGCTATCTTTATAATGTATTATACCCCCTCCACAGAAAAATATTTATCACCATAAGGATAATAGGTGGTCGATGGCCCAACCGCTAGACTCAGTCCCTCGAATTGAAATCCTGGCTATGCTTCTGCATATTGTAGGCTTCCAATTCGACATTTACAGCTTTTTGAGAAGCTGAAATTATGAGCAAGTTTTTCCAGTGTCTTGGCAATATTTTGAGCTAGGTATGATTCTGTTGAAACGAAAACGAAAATCAGAATTAGGTATTTTATTTTTCTCAAAATCTGTTTTTTCTTAGTGATGATAATGGTATTGAATTAGTGTAAGGGTATTGAACTAAAATAAGTGAACATAGCACGTAGCTTTTTCATTGTTTTGACAAAAATCATAGATTTTGGGACGTTACATATTACCCTAAATTTGTTGCATTTTAGATCTCCTATCATTGCCCCGTCGATCCTGTGCAATACTTTTGCTAAAAATGGTGGATGCGTATAGAAGTATACATAATTATTATAACCGTTATGTTAGCTCTTTCACCAATATTTTAAATTACTCGACTGATGGACTGAAGATATATTATGTATATTATGTACTGGTGCTATATTTACCGTCAACTTATTTTACGTCGTTCACAGAGCTGCTCAAGATATACCACTGGAAACATGTGATAGTTCATCACAGGACGATTTTCCTCAGTTCTTGACAGATGATATAGTCCACCACGGAGGATTTGTGCTGTGTATCATCATCGGTATATATTGCTTCACGCTGTTAGCCATAGTCTGCGAAAACTACTTCTTGCCATGCGTGGAAACTATCTGTGAAGTACTAGGGCTGACTCCCGTAAGTTCTGATGGTACAGTAAGAGATACCTTTTATTTTTAATCTTTAACAAAATATATTTATGTTCAATAAATGTGACAGAGGGGTTCCACTAAGTCTAAGTGGAGTATTGTATTTCTAACTTATTGAGTAGGTACCAGTAAAAAAAGAATGACATCCATTATTGAACAAAAATTATACGTAGGTATATGTATAAGCCCAGAAACGGCACGGTTCACTGGCGGATAGCGCTCTAAGGAGTCAGGGTCCTTGTGATTTCTACCTGGAAGGTACAAAAATATTCACTATATTGATGATGGCAGGCTCAACAAAAGTTGCAAAGAGTTTGATATGATCTCCTAGGCCTAGAAGGTATGTGGCTCAGGAATGCTTCGCTGTCTTTTAGACATTAGCAAGTCACAATTCGGGTAGCCGTGAAAATTATATTCGACGGCGCATTCAACAGGCACGTATGGCCATGACAAAGCTTACTAAAATACGGCGTGACCATAACATCACTAAAGCTATCAAAATGTCGCTGGTTCAGTCTCTTGTGTTCTCCATATTTTTGTATCTCTCGGAAACTTGGACTGTTACAAAGGCAGATCGAGCTTGCATAGATGCTTTTGGAATGTGGACGTGGAGGAGAATGCTGAGAGTTCCTTAAACCGCCCATCGAACTTATGTTTCCATACTGGATGAGCTCGGTAATCCAAAGAGACCATCCTCCATTGTGTCGACGAGAATGCTTACATTCTTCGGACATATTAATTGAAGCGATAATATAGAGAAACTTGTAGTTCAGAGTCGCGCCCCGAGTGAGTGGCGTCGTGTCCGTTCCCCTACACGCTGGATGAATACGACGAAACGATGGCGAGCTACAGTTCTCAAAACTATTAAAATATTCGTGTCGGCAATACTCTAGCCCCAACTTAATGCATTTTACGAGTTCACAACATGTCTATGATGATGAAGTCACAAGAGTGTGACCCAGTTGGAGGACTATGGACACATTGGTGTACCGGACAGTGAGAGTGTGTGTTACGAGATTAGAACAGTGACTAAAATCTCCTGTATTGGCCATGAACTAGGATGCTAGGAATTAGTAAGCGCCAGGTCAATGTTGCTGTGGGTACGTGGGCTAACAGTGAACTAGCGAGAGTTTGATTCGAAAGAGAGGTAAGGAAAAGGTTCACATGTTCGGACAAGTGTAGGTTGTTATAGCTCTTAAAGAGTGAAAGAGAATCGCTTTACCTTCTGGTGGGACTACTTACTATCGCTTGTTGCGCAAACTTGTATCGCTCATGAATGTGGTAATTCATTGCTGTGGATAAGACAAAACTCCGTTTCACGTTCATTGTATCTAGTAAACTGGTCCTACATACTGACCTTCAGCCTGAGGGGCTGATATGTTAGACAAAAAAGACTTATTTAGGAGGCGATGAGAAATTTTGTGTTGGATCCCATGGGTCGGCAGAAGGTTAACGTTGGGCTACTTATCTGCTATTAGATTAGGATTGGTTGATTGTCAGTTTAGTATTTATACCTCATTCCAGTACTGAGCTGGAGCACAGTATATGCTCTGCTGTTTCGTCCTCTACATACCAGACCTATTTTCTGCAAGTGGCATCTCAGACGATAATGTTCTGGAAATAGACCGATCAGAATATTTAGATCATTCCTTTTTCCATTCTAGGCTCCTTGGGGGGGGGGGGAGGCTGTCTATAAGGGTATGGAACGAACGCTTTTGAGCGTAATAGCCCTGGTGAATCTGGCCACTGCAGGAGTGCTTTCCTCTTTGCAAATGGTTCTGGTCCTATGAACACCGATTCAGTTTTTCCATTTACGAATATATCAGCCACTTCATTGCCTTCCAGAGAATGTTTATTAAAATAAATATTTGAAACTTTGGAAGGCGTCTGTACTTTGACCATAAATACAAAAATTACACGGTGCTCAAAACGCTTAAGTGCGTAATTTTTGGGAAGCACTTGAATCACTTATTTTTAGATACAGATTTGTAGCAGTTCTAATGAGATAATGGTAATCTCACAGGCAACGACATAACTGGTACTCAAGATATATCTGCAATTATTGTTGTAGCTGTTCAGAATTCTACACTATCGCAGCCTTCCAGCGATACAAATATCTTTTTGATTTTCCCTATTTAATTAGGATACAAAGCAATGACTGAACGATGTTTCTATTGAGATTAGCTTACTCACGAATAGCGACAAAAGATTTAAAAGGGATATGAGATGAAAGGGATTATTAGGTTTGGGAAAAATTGTTTCAAACATCTCTGAGGTGAACGTATTCTAGGGATTGGTAGTATGCCATGAAGGTTGACTTTCTTTAAAGCAAATTATTAATTTCAAATAGGCTTTTCTTTATATAAACCTTATATAGACGAACTCCCATGATTTTGTTTCAGTAGATGAAAATGTTCTGTAAATATGCTGTGTAGATGTCCTCTCAGAGTTGAAGTGGAAGCGGTTTTGAGACAATTCAAATTCATCCTTAAACATCTTCAACTAATTTTTCTTTACTTCTGTGTCATCGGCGTCGACTGCTCGGGTCATTAGCCTGGCGTTCGGTGTAAGCTTTGTTACTGTGTTCCGGAGCCACTCTAGGAACAGCAATGTTAATTCGAAGCTAACAGTGAAGGCTCAGGTGGGGATTCTCGCTGAGCCTTTTTTATGGATATTTATTTTTGACCGAAAAAACCAGCGTTCCGCTCAAGAGTCCTCGACTTTAACCTCTGAGCTGGTCAATCCCAGCTTCAACTAGTTTTCCTCAAAGAAATTTTTTCTATCTATCCCGAAATGAGTCTTACCGGATATTTTTCAATACTGGGCCTATTACTGTTAGCGATTTGGTTGACAGTGAGTTGCTCTTTATCTAAGAAAGCGGTATAGAGTTTGGAGCATTTCTGGGAGTTTGAATTTTTTGCCAGTTGCTCAGACCCAGCTTCTCCGTTAAAAAAAATGTAAAAAATACAACAGCATTACCTACAAGCGTACCGCCTCCAAAATATATCAAAATTGGTGCAGCGATTACTGAGGTTATGTAGATAGAAGAATGGTGACAGACATAACAACAAACAGACAGACACACCAACCGAAATAAACGACATAGATTTTTTTGATGTAGGTATAATATTAGTAGAATGGCAAAAAAACTCCTAAAGCATCCAGTCCAGCAAATACAGTTAAATATGAAATTGTTCATGAAACTGTTTTGGGTCCCACACTGTTTCTGATCATTATTAACGATATGCTAAATTATGACCAGTGTGAAATATTATCACACGCAGATGGCATAGTTTTAATAAGCTCTCGGTACATGAGCACAAATGTCATAAATGATATAAACACCGAACTTGATGAAAATAAGTTGTGTTTAAATATTTTCAAACTAAATTTATGCATTTTTCGCCAAATCGTGCCAGCGCTGTTCATAAATTTACAATAATTAAAAACGAAAAAGCTCCCTGGACAAACAAAACAAACATATATGATAAAATATCTAGCACTCCATGTTGATGACAATTTAAAATGATCAGCTGACGCAGGAAACCTTGCAAAACGATTAAAAAAATAATTTCACAGGTGCAGCACTCGTGATATTTGAAATAAAAACTTGTTTGGAATTCTGCCTACAATAGGTTGTTAAAAAAATCTCCCGTCTCTCTTTGCTCTTCTTTCGTCCTGTCTTTTCTTTCCTTTTCACTCTATAAAACTGTCTGGCTTCTGGGTGATCAGGTCTTCCGGACCCCCTTGACAGGTAATGATAATATCTAGATATATCAAAACTTTAGCTCGAATACCATATTCAATATAAATTCCAAACAATGTGCAAAACAGAATAAATACATTAATCGAATGCCTCATTGTTTTACATATCCATGCATAAGTTAGATTTATTCACAAAAAGAAAGTTACGGAAATATTTTATCGCATTCATAAGAGAAGTTGCGCAAAGCATCTGTTAAGTAGGTAACAGATACCATGAAAACTTAAGTGAAAAAATTTGTATTACAAAGGCACTAAAATGTATAACAGAATTCCTTAAAAATATGAACTACATCCACTGCGCAGATTCTAAAATAAGCTTAAAGTGTATATAATTCATAATACATTATTTATTTATCTTAGCTAAATTATCCCATCTTTTTCTAGATCTTCTCTGATTATTGGTGGTGTAAAATATCTATGTAACTATCAGTGGTTTGCACCAGTCATAGTTAAACCTTTGGCTTAACTAATTAAAGCTTAACTTTAATTAAGGCTTAAAGTTGTGTGTCTTTGCACCGGTCAGGATTAACTTTAATTATGAGTTAACTTTTTCTTACAGGGAAATTTAACGAATTTCAGATTTTACGTTGGCGATCATGCCGTATTTTTGATGTTCTATGATGGAAATGAAGGTTGTTGATGGCTGTCAAACATTATCTTTCAATTTCAACTGAGGCTATTTGTTTTGATTAAGAAATTGGGGATTCATTTTAATATTTTTTGTTTCATTTTCGTTAATTGATAACCCATTATCATAAATATCCAACTCACAGGATATAACAACCGTGGTAAAAGTAAATCCTTGAAGTAAATATACTTCTTTAGGCAAGATTTTGTCTGTGAAATAGTTGATTGCAGTGACCCAACATTTGGTGGATTTTGGGTGTCTTATCTGGATTCTCTTGTATAGGAGTGGCTACAGAAGACATCAGAGTAATAACATTTATGTCGGATCTGTTTGTGGTAAGTAAAAATATATCGAAATGTCCAAACTGCTCAGGTCAACTAAAGACATCTTTATTATACATTTATTATAGTGTTAAACTAGCAAAATGTCCATTGATAGGTAATAATTACAATTTTTATATGTATATATAGGTGGTTTCAAGAAATGAAACAATTAAAACAGTAATCTTTTGGCATAACCTTAAGACGAGTTTGCGGAACAAGTGATATATGCAACAAACAATATACATATTATGACTATCAACTGTTCTATTAAAACAAATTTGTTATATATGCACTACTACAAAATACTTGCTTTTTGTCATTGCAGGTGTGGAGAAAGAATTATTCAGGTTGCCAAGTATTTGAGACAGAAGAGGCAGACTGATACCATGAGGCGAAGAGCACATAATGTTATGCATTCAGCACTTCATTGTGATGGCTTTATAGAAAGCAAATACTAATATGTTCCACATATTGTGTAAACTAATAGAACAAATAAATACATATGTTATCCATATATTGTAATTATATCTGTCAATAAAGGTGGAGAAAGAAATCACTTTCTCATAACTTCCATATAACAAAATATAAAATATTTCATAGTATCAGTAGCTAATATGTGATATAAAATGGTGTCTAGATATAGAATGCCTCGTTAAAAATACGTATTTTAAATGATAGTTTGTATAACATGCTCAAACAAGGTGATTATTTAAAAAAAACACTCATTGGGTGACTGTAAAGTTGCACCCATCAGAAGGTAAGTATTATTACTTGAACAAAAACTACTGGTTGAATTCTCTAATATTTTTATTATATATATTTTCTTTCAATATATCAGGGCTTATCCTGAATAGTAGAAAATTCAGTAATTAGAATAGGGTGATCGGTGGAACACACAACATTGATGTGCTGCCGCAGTCCTCAATAATACAGTATGGGTCAATATTATTCAAATTACTCAGTAATAAAGAGGCTTCAGTTTTTCACTTGTCCCTTAAAGTATTCATTATCATCTGTGATCCTGAAATAAACAATATTTTTATTAAAAATAGAAGGAAATTAAGTAATGGGTGATGAAAATGAGTTAAATAAAATCCATGTGAGAATGGGAGGACACTTGCATTCTAATTTCTATAGTAATAACTACTACTGTGATAGCTATTCACGTAATAATACTGCATCTTGCTGCAAACAAAATAATTCGAGCAATCAATTTATTTTCTTTATATGGTAAAAATTGGGCGACTAAGATGCAGTATCAAACAACTGTCCCTAGTGAATGTGATAACTGTAATTTACAAACAAACGTTTTATCTTTGCTGTTTTCAAAATCCATCCAAGTTTTGAGCGCCCATTATCCCATAAATTACAGCATTTTTAATAACTGATTCGCTTACCTGCTAAGATAGACTCCTTGAACAAGACAACAGTAACACAACAATGACCAAAAAGCTGTTGAAAACACAAAAAAATCTCATAAACCATAACACAGTGTCTTACAACAGTGATATTTGTCCAATTCCAGAATCAGCTTTATATAGTTGTAGATTGAGGTTATGGTCGTATCCTCAGTTCCTCACGACTTGATATTGAATTCAAGCAATCTATTTTGATTCATAATTGCTTATAGAGAATATAGAAATAATTTTATAAAACATATTTCACAAACTAACCAAACTTATTTCTGTAGTGATCTGTCAGAATATGTTAAACCCACAAATGTCAGAAGTTAAGCCAAGAAACGTCAAAGTTAAACCCTACTTTGCCTTTGGCTTAAAGCTAATTATGAGTTTGACGCTAACTACAACCCGTGCAAAGCAATTCGCACTTTAATTAAGGCTTAACTTTAATTACAACTTTAACTATGACTGGTGCAAACCACTGTATGTGAGTCAGCTTTATTCAAGTTGTACTATCCGATTCCATATCCGCGTATCTATGGTGTTGGCTTAGATTTTGTAGAAGAGGCCTATGTTTTTCAAGAACTGGAAAAGTTTTCTTAATTCGAGTATATCTTTAAAGTTTAGTATGTCTAGGGTTGAAGGCAGTTGCAAGGAGTTCAATTCATTTCTGTATATCAGACAATGGTAAAGGATGTGTTTAACTGTCAGTGGTTCTTGGCATCGTTCGCAAATGGGTATTCGTTAGCCAAGTAATAGATAAGATGATGTTAAATGGGTGTGTCCAATTCTGAGCCTTTTTAAGACTACCTGTTCTTTCCTTGTCATATCTTTGCTTGTTTGGAATTTCTTAGTTATTTGACATATTTTTCTTAGCTGTGTGGTACTGTTTCGCATTCATTCTGTTACTACTATTATTTTTTATTTATCTTTTTTGTGACTTGCTTGCTATTGTTTGGGTACAATAACACAAGTTGCGACTTAGGTACAATATGAGTTAATTGTGCTATTGTTTTTGTATTAATGACTTATGAATAAATCTAATCTAAATCTCTCACCTATGATATAAGAATGAAGAAGCAGTCTCTAAAAGTGAACGTATTTTAACAATAGTTAACAAAAACTGGGATTTCTATGCATTGTAGGATGTTGCTGCAGCTACTTTTATGTCAGTGGCAACCTCTTGTCCGGAACTTTTCACAAACATCATTGGGACATTCGTCACAGAGTCTGACATCGGCATCGGAACCATTGTAGGATCATCACTCTTCAATGGTTTAGGAGTTGCTGCCATTGGAGGGCTTGCTGCACCATTTGTAAGTTGCCCCAATATCAATTCAAAGCGAGGTAGGGTTTGTAAATAGGAAAAGCGAAAAGCGCGAAACAACAAAATCTTTGGGCTATAGTTTACCTCGCCACATCAGTTTTGTAGCAAAATATAACGAGAGCAAGTAGAAACTAATAAAACAGTCGAAAGTGAAAGTTTCAAAAACAACTAAGCATGGATGCAGAAAGAATATAAAGAAAGAACCAGAAAACGGGAAGCGCAAAACCATGCAAAAGCAAAGTCTGGTTCTCCAAACTAATTGCATGTGAACCAGATCTTTGAATTTGAGTGATCTCACAATAAGTATAGTTAGGATTATTTTTCTAAGTGGTTGTGCATATGAAATTGCCTAGGTATCTGGGATAGAATATATTTGAATAAATGCTTTCCTTAATAAGTTTTAGTATTCCCACACTATTAAACTCTAAAATATTTGCTCTTAAAAATTAGGAGTTCTCTAGAGTAAGGTTTATAATGAAGTTCGTTTCTCTAAACAGCATACTCATTGCGCAATATAAGACTAGGGAAAGAGGTTTCTTGGACTGTCGTACCGTAACCCTTGTTGATTCAAAGAATTATTGTGGAAGAAAGTTTTAGCTATATGCCTTATGGCGTTAAAGCGCCCCCCTAAAGAGGCTAATGCCTTCCACCCTCCCCAAAGTTTCATCAAAGGGAAGCACTCGAGCTGATAGCTATTCAATGCTGGAAGAGGGGTATTTATAGCTCTCGAAGTAGTTATTTCTGTTGGTTCAGTGCTTTCGTATCATCCTGATATCGTGCTTTATCCAGGTCCACTCGACGAGATTCGAAATATAGAAACAGTGCTGTCCTGGATTAGGAATATTGTGCCTGATGCAATTCAGGACATGTCCCAAACAATGATTGGATTTCCATGAGCTCACCTTGGGTAAAGGTATTTGCCTTCGGCAGGCCTGTAGCCAGGATATCACTACAGGGGGAGGGGGGCTTACTAGCTTAATCATCTGGGTGGGGGAGGGAGGTAATCGGGAGCAGGCAGGAATCACCAACAATATCTTTCTGAAGGACGCCCTGGGTATCAGGAGTAGGACATCGCTGGGTATCACGAGCCATTTTGTCTAGGCTAAAAGTAACAGCTCATACCGACTCTTTACTATTATGACTATATTACTGCCTTTAAATTTCATCTTCTTTAAATAAAGTTGATTCTTCTGCCATATGTTGCCAAATGTAGCTATTATCGCAATTGCAATTCTATTTTTACCTGTAGCCGATCCAGTTCTGTAGCATTGCTGTATTGGAATACTATAAGTAATGCCCAATTTTGTTTCGTAAACATGATTTAGTTGGATTTCAGCACAATCTTCTTCACCTTCTGGAATGCCGGATATCCTCAACTGCGTATTTTTTACCTTGTTTAATTTCTTCTAGTCGCATATTAATCTCACCCCTTTCCTTCTGCATGATATCAATTTTCTGTTCCAAGTCCCGTACTCGCATTGTTAGTTTATCTAATTCTTCATTTATTTTTCGTTTCTCAAACACCCTGGAGGAGCAGTAAAGAAGTGTCGCCATTAGAGCAAAAAAAAATGTTATGTGGCTCCTAGTCCCCTTACCTAGGGGTACCTCTTGAGTATACGAAATATTCATTTTTATCTACATACCCCCATCTCAAGCACCTGGGAGGGGTAGGGGGGGCGACTTTGGCTCGATATATTTTTTGCTGGCTATTATCCATTTTTTGATATCAAAAAATAAACTACATCAAATACAGAATATATTTTTATTATTAAGGATCTAAACTCAAAAAATATTCATTACAGCATACTTGGATGTAAAGGTGACACTTAAAAATGATTTCTTCTCTGAATTCTGAGCAAAAACATAATAAGTATATGTGTACATAAATAGAACTGTTTCGGAATTTTCTTATTTTCTTCAACACCAAAACAAGGTAATTGTACATAAACTGACAATTATTGGTACATCTAGCTTGTCGACGATGTATCACTAATTAGTAGTGCTATTAAAAATAATTGTTAATATTGTTTATTTGTCAATTATGTTATGAGCAATACTTAGAACTTAGATAGTGGATACCTAGAAACCTAAAATGTTTGTTTGAACTTGTTTCGATCGCTAGAATATTTTACCCAGTAATAACTGACCACCTCCAAACTGTATTGTTCGTAGCCTGGTAATTGTAGCATAAAAGTTTCAACAGTTTAGAAATATAAAAATCACTAAGATATATATCACTAAGCAAATGTCTTCATTTATTATTGTAGCTGCCCGCGCACAACCTTACTTGGTTTTAACGGGAACATCAGAATACATAATTATGTATGAGTAAATTGTTTATAATAATGTTACTTTAGTCTAAAATCCACTGATTTCAATAAGATCATTTACATTTGTTATTTTGTTATTATAACTTAAAGTGGCAAATCATGTTGAGCTCACATAAATTGTATTATATATTGAAATACTGTAATATATTCCATTGATTGATCTTGTACGACCCCCGCCCCCCCTGGATACGAGCCTGGCCTTCGGAGTATTTGTTGAGTTAGTTCACTGCTGTTTAAGTAATCAATTTAATTGGGGAAATATAATGAGGAAAAAAGTGTTAAAAGGCAGTAATCTTTAATTAAGTTGAGCAACTTAGGTTTTGATAAACATGCTTGGAAACGACAGCAGATAAGACGTCATTAACCAATTGGTCAGAAAGGTTCTTTAAACAAATTCTTTAAACAGTCTAAAATAATAGGGCAAGCGAATTAGTGTTGGTATAATGAAAATAATTTCCTTGGTTGTAGCCTCTTCAACCGATTTTTAATTGATGCAACTATTTTGTACGATAGTTTCATACTCCTGTACTTATGCTTTACAATCATCATCCTTTCAGCCGCTGAAACTGGACTGGTGGCCTTTGACCAGGGATTGTATCATCTACATCGTTGCCATAACGGCTTTAGTTACCATCACGTGGGACGGCGTCATTCTATGGTACGAAGCGATGATTTTGGTGATCATCTACGTGCTCTACTTCCTGCTGATGTTCCAGAATGATCGCATTTCGGTGTGGGTGAAGAGGAAAGTAAAAAAGAATCAGAAGGATCTGAACAAAAATGAAGGTCAGAACGAGAAGGAGATTGTGCCCAGGGTATCTATCATTTCTGCATATGGATCATACTTGGATGAGAACACCAAGAAGCAGCTCGAAGCCAATCATCAACCGTTGGAAAAAATTGAGGAGGAAGAAGTTAAAGGTATAAGCTGTATCTAAAATGTGTTCTATGTAATCTTTTTGTAATAAAATCCTGGGATACGGTCAATAATATATTTAAAAAATATATATGTATATGATGGCCAACGTTTCGACGCTAGAAGTGCGTCATCTTCAGGGCGTGTGTGATATATGTATAACTAAAATTAAAAATTGGTCTTGTAAGGATCCAACTACACTTCGTGCAATGAGTACAACAATATTAACATGGAACACAAACATAATCTACAATTTTACAGAACACATTAAAACTTTAAAATCTAAAATTAAAATGCACAGAAAAACTTACACTACATCACCATAGTCTCAAATATTATTGCCGGATGGTGTAGGCTACTTGATACTTATTGAGAGACTAGTGGTATAAAAATTCCTAGCTGGGTGAGAGCATTGATAACATCTACGTTAAAAAATATATAAAAAAATAAGAAAACACATTAAAATTGATTGCCAGGAAAGTAAATATTGGTAAGATGGAAGAAAGTATAGGCTATGTCCCTTTTATTAAATTTGCATATATACACGAGAGATTGCTCGTATCAGTTCTGAAATTCAAGCTGTTAGAACATTTTTTTATGTGAATCATCTCTAAAATATTTCGCTTATACCAGTCTTTTTCTTTACATAACGTTCTAACGTTGTCAAAATCGATTGAATGTTTGTTTTCTATGGCATGCTTGCTAAGAGCAGTAGAATTCGGGTTGTTATTTTTAATGTCATACTTATGTTTATATATGCATTTGTTTAAATACTGTTTAGTTTGTCCTATGTATGAGTTGGCGCAGTCTTTACAAGGGATTTCATAGATTACATTACTATGCATGTCTTTTTGTAACTGTGGTTTTAGATTTGAAAATACAGCACGTGTTGTTGTAGTAGCAGTATGGGCGACATGTACATTATGCTTTTTAAATATTTTATTTATGTTTTCGGAGAGTCCAGGTGTGTAGGGCATTGAAAAGTATTTCTCTGAGGTATTATTTTTAAATTTTGAGTGTTGTTGGCGATTATAAATTTGGTGGACTCTCTTTTTGATGGCTGTATCTGTGAAATGTTGAGGATAGTTGTTTTGGCAGAGAACTTTTTTTACCTTTTTCAGGTTGTCAGGTCTATTTTTCGCATCAGATAGCAAAATTGCACGATCGGTAAGACTATTTACTACGCTGGTTTTGTACACTTTGGGAATGTTGGAATCGAAATTTAGATATCTTCCTGACCATACTGGTTTAGTATACCAATTTGTTTCAATGCAACCATCACTGTTATATTTCAATGTAATGTCAAGGAAGTTTATTGTGTTGTTACTTTCTACTTCTTTTGTAAATTGTAGCCTTGGATGGAAATTACTGAATGCTTGGAAGGTTTGTTCAATCTGTTCTTTATGTATACACAGCAGACAATCGTCAACGTATCTTTTATAGAATGCAGGTTTGTTAGTAAAGTTATTGATAACGTTTTGTTCCAGTTCTTCCATACCGAGATTTGCAATGGTTGACGAAATTGGTGAACCCATAGCCATACCAAAGATCTGAGAATAATATTCGTCTTCAAATCTAAAATATGTAGTACTTAAACAAAACTTTACTGCTGATTTAAATTCATTTAAAGGGAGTGGTGTATGGCATTCTAGATCGTTCCAACGTTTTTCAATGCATTCAATGGCAAGGTCGACAGGAATATTAGTAAATAGTGACATTACATCGAAAGACACAAGTAAATGGTTGCTTGGAACGGTTTGCAATTTGATAAACTCATGAAAGTGCCAAGAATCCTTTACATGGAAGTTGTTATTCCCTAAAATTTTTGAAATAGTATCGGAGAGATACCTTGAGAGTTGGTATGTAGGCGCTCCAGTGTTGCTCACAATAGCCGCAAAGGAACGTTAGGTTTGTGCAGCTTAGGAAGTCCATAAATGTAAGGTGCAACGCCATTGTAGCAACATAGTCTATTTTTCATATTGCTGTCAATAAAATTTTTCTGATGCCAACTTAGTACCATTTTGTTTAAAATGTCTTGTGTCTTACGTGTTGGGTCAAAGGTCTCTTTTCTATAAGTTGTAGTATCGTTTAACAAATTCAGTAACTTATTTTTGTAAGTCGATACATCCATAATGACAGTTTTATTGCATTTATCTGCACAAAGGATACGTAAGTTTGGATAATCTTTTAAGAAGTTTTTGGTCGATTTAAGTAGGAAGTTATACTTGTTTTTATTTTGGTTGCATTGAAACAAATTGGTATACTAAACCAGTATGGTCAGGAAGATATCTAAATTTCGATTCCAACATTCCCAAAGTGTACAAAACCAGCGTAGTAAATAGTCTTACCGATCGTGCAATTTTGCTATCTGATGCGAAAAATAGACCTGACAACCTGAAAAAGGTAAAAAAAGTTCTCTCCCAAAACAACTATCCTCAACATTTCACAGATACAGCCATCAAAAAGAGAGTCCACCAAATTTATAACCGCCAACAACACCCAAAATTTAAAAATAATACCTCAAAGAAATACTTTTCAATGCCCTACACACCTGGACTCTCCGAAAACATAAATAAAATATTTAAAAAGCCTAATGTACATGTCGCCCATACTGCTACTACAACAAAACGTGCTGTATTTTCAAATCTAAAACCACAGTTACAAAAAGACATGCATAGTAATGTAATCTATGAAATCCCTTGTAAAGACAGTATTTAAACAAACGCATATATAAACATAAGTATGACATTAAAAATAACAACCCGAATTCTACTGCTCTTAGCAAGCATGCCATAGAAAACAAACATTCAATCGATTTTGACAACGTTAGAACGTTATGTAAAGAAAAAGACTGGTATAAGCGAAATATTTTAGAGATGATTCACATAAAAAAATGTTCTAACAGCTTGAATTTCAGAACTGATACGAGCAATCTCTCGTGTATATATGCAAATTTAATAAAAGGGACATAGCCTATACTTTCTTCCATCTTACCAATATTTACTTTCCTGGCAATCAATTTTAATGTGTTTTCTTATTTTTGTATATATTTTTTAACGTAGATGTTATCAATGCTCTCACCCAGCTAGGAATTTTTATACCACTAGTCTCTCAATAAGTATCAAGTAGCCTACACCATCCGGCAATAATATTTGAGACTATGGTGATGTAGTGTAAGTTTTTCTGTGCATTTTAATTTTAGATTTTAAAGTTTTAATGTGTTCTGTAAAATTGTAGATTATGTTTGTGTTCCATGTTAATATTGTTGTACTCATTGCACGAAGTGTAGTTGGATCCTTACAAGACCAATTTTTAATTTTAGTTATACATATATCACACACGCCCTGAAGATGACGCACTTCTAGCGTCGAAACGTTGGCCATCATATACATATATATTTTTTAAATATATTATTGACCGTATCCCAGGATTTTATTACAAAAAGATTGGATTATAACGGTCAGGATACAAAAAGTGTTCTATGTAGGCTAACTCAACAGATTTTTTTTAAATTTAAAGCATGTATTAACCTTTGAGTGCCATTACATTTCAAATACCTTAGTATATGGACAAGCTAACAACCGAGTGCATTTTGATATACTGGGTGTCATAGAATTGACATACCCTCGTAACGAATTTCACTTCGAGGGGGGGGGGTCACCAGCTTAATCATCAGACCTGGGGATGGGGGGGGGGTAGGACGTCTTTGGGTAATCACCATTTTTGGCGAGCAAAAAAGGGAGATATGGTTAGGTTTCCATTTCTTAAGTAAGCAGTGAGGAAGCGTTACCATTAGAGGCAAAAAAAACGTTTTGTGGCTCCTACTCGCTACGAAAAAATCGAACAGGTGACGACCCTACCTATGGGGGGTTGTTGTTGAGTATTCGAAGTATTTAAAGCCTGTTTTTATCTACATACCCTCCCAGCACCTGAGGGGGGCTTGAGCTCGATGTATTTTTTGCAGGCTATAGAATAATCAAACGATATGAATATAATGTTGCATGTTTTAATGGTGTTTATATTTTACATTATCAAGGAACTAAACTCAGAAAATATTCATTATACCTTACTTGGGTGTGAAGGTGAAACGTAAAAATGATTTTCTCTCTGAATTATGAGCAAAAACTGTATGCAACATAATATTCGCATGTGTACATAAATTCAAACCTCTGATATTCGAAGAATTCGACTATGTCAGAATTTTCTTATTTTCATCAACACCAAAATAACGACATTTGCCATAAACTGAAAATTGGTACATCTAGTTTTTCAACGATGTATCACTAGTTAGTATTACTGTTAGAAATAATTGTTAATATAGATTTTAAATCACTATCATTTTTTCCACTGATACGCAATTTCTCTAAGTCGAATTCAATACATTGCAGAGGCCAAGAAAAGCATTTTTGTGCGCCCAAAAGGCTCACTCTTCAAGAAAATATTTTTCTACTACAGCTGGCCTATTCAGTTTGCACTAAGGTGTACAATACCCAACCCCAAGTTGCATCCAAGGCTTTTCCCACTAACGTTTCTACTTTGCATCATTTGGATAGGTGCTAATGCATATGTTGTCTCTTGGATGATAGCTATAATAGGTGAGTAATTTATTAGGCTTTACACTATCTTATAAACAACTGCTCTGTATTTTGATGTTACAATGTAGTTGAAAGGCATGTGTGACAGGGTAGGATTGAGGATATTAATTTCACACTACCATACATAACATCACTAAAGCTACCAAAATGTCGCTGGTTGTCTTCTCCATATTTTTGTATGCCTCGGAAACTTTGACTGTTAAAAAAGCAGATCGAGCTCGCATAGATGCGTTTGAAATGTGGACGTGGAGGAGAATGCCGAGAGTTCCTCATACCGCCCATCGAACTAATGTTTCCACACTGAATGAGCTCGGTAGTCCAAAGAGACTATCCTCCATTGTGTCGACGAGAATGCTTACATTCTTCGGACATATCCACAGAAGCGATAATATGGAGAAGCTTGTAGTTCATGGTCACGCTCCGAGT
The DNA here is from genome assembly GCA_951848785.1 of Callosobruchus maculatus. Classification (NCBI taxonomy): domain Eukaryota; kingdom Metazoa; phylum Arthropoda; class Insecta; order Coleoptera; family Chrysomelidae; genus Callosobruchus; species Callosobruchus maculatus. Next base: position 8,532,418 of record CATOUR010000029.1, read on the forward strand.
GGGCGGCGCCGCGGCTGTTCCCCTTTACGCTGGGCGGATACGACGAAACAGTTGCTGGATATGAGTATCAAGAGCGTCACTAAACTGACAGTAAATCGCGAACGATGGCGAGCTACAGTTCTCAAAACTATTGATAATATTCGTGTCGGCAATACTCTAGCTCCGACTTGCATTTTACGAGTTCACCTCATGCCTGTTAAGGCATTGTGACTATGATGATGATACATACATACTATTTCCAGGTGAATGGCAATTTTTAAGATAATACTAACAGGATTTTATTTAAGCCAAAAAATAAACAACAAGTTTAGTAATGTAGTGCTCACTACTCACTATAGCCTATAGCATAGGAATGAATTTTCGTAATCTGAAGAGCTAATTCAAGAACTTTTGGCATAGCAAGTATTGGCAAGTATTTTTGCAATATCAGCAACAGCTTTGAACGTATGGAAGTTTATACGGAATTTTCTATTTATTTTTCATTATTGTTATATATTTCATAAGCTGATTGAAATGACAAACATAACCTGAGCTTGAAACTATGAAATATATGTTACAGGAAATCTGCTGAATCTGCCTGATGCTGTATTAGGAATGACATTCTTAGCTGTGGGCGGATGCTTACCAGAATCGATCTCAATGACTATTATATCAAGACGAGGTGAGATTAGTGCAATGTTTAAAGCATTATTTGAATCTATACAGGAAGCAAAAATGTTCAATCATAGAAAGCACTTTTTATAATGAGAATGCTCGATAAATGGTTAGGTGTCGTAGCTATAAAAATAAAGAATTTCGACAAAAGTCATGTGATAGTCAAAATGCTCAAGTTGAAGAAGTTATAAAGATAATCAAGGTTATGTTCTTTTTTTTGATGGGAGTCCCAATATTTTGCTGGAGATTTAAGTTGCCCACATGTTTTGGGTTCCTTTTCAAAGCTCTCGGATTAAGAGGGATTGTCTATCTACCAAACATTATATATGATAATCATAGGGCCATTCTATGGTCTGTGAGATTTGAGGGTAAAATCCTGCTCAGAATTAAGTTCACCACAGCTTGAATATACTAAAATAAATGTACCTAAGTGTAGGCAAAGTGAATATTATGGCGATTAAGTCCTTTGGTCCTCAGGTCTTCAGTAGTAGCACCGAACAAGAAGCTATTATAATATTGGCCTATCACCTCTTCAAATAATTACAAATCCTTTCTAATTGATTAGTTGGCCCCACTGTTAATTAATCACCTGTCAATAGTGAATTTAGTTATATGACGCAGCAGCATGTGTCTGATATTCGTAAGAATCTATCTTACATTATAAGCAGATGACATAGTTTAGTTTAGTTTAGTAGTTTTTAGAATTTCATCTAAAAGATCCTTAAATGAGTTCAATTTACCTCCAGGGCTAATAAAAGTCTAATTTCACTTTAAAACTTATTTTTTTGTTGAATATTGAAATTTTGTTTCCTTTTAGGTGAAGGAGCGTTTGGCGTTTCTAATTCCTTGGGAGCAAACACCATGAATATTTTAATGTCTTTGGGCTTGCCTTGGTTCTTCAAAAACATGCTTAACTTGTACAGAGGCATCCATACCGGAATCCACATTCAATCTGGATCTATCGAGTACACCATTTTGTCGCTGATATTTGTATCGTTTTGTTTATATACAGTTCTAGCGCTGAACAAGTTCAGATTAGGAAAGATAGTCGGTGCAACCCTTTTATGTATTTATACGACGATGGTGGTTTTGGCTGTACTGTCTGAAATGGTTTTCTTCCCTATGGAGAAAGAGTGTTGAGACTGACATATCTCTTATTTATTTTAGCTCACTAATAAAAGCAACAAATAACTCAAAAGGAGACACTAGGTTGAAGTTTAGTGTGCTTCTATGTCCCTAGTGAACATATACGAGTATCTCATTCAACCAGGAAACCTGTCAAAAGACTGCCATGCTGCCTTGCTTATAGCTAACTGACAAAATTGATTTTGATTGAATTTGTGGGTTTGGAACATGGCGAATCTAAAGAAAAGATTAGAGAATCGTAGCCTCAGTTGTTTGAAATACATGGCCTAGATTCGCAGTCTGAATGTGCATAGCTGAGATAGATCACAGTATATACAGGTCATATACAGTTAAAAACAGTATAGTCACTATGTATATCGTTATTTGGCTTATAAATAGACAGTGCTGCCCAAAACAAGAATTGGGCACTGTTTTATCATAAATTATAGGAGTGGTAAACCGTCCTGATATAAATATGCAAATTGAATCGAGTTGAACTATCTAGAATCTGGATACAATTTTGTCAGAAAACTATTTCCACCACTTGGTTACTCAACAAGTGAAGGCTTGGGGATTTTAAAGCCTCTGAATCTTACTCTAACTAATGTAAATTTGTATTAATCCTATTAACGATTTTATCACAAAAAAACACTCATACCTGATATCTCTGGAATAAAGGTTCAACGTTGTGACTATTATATATCGGACTAAGTACCTTTCTGTTTCACGAGTACACGCGTGGTGTATTCTATGCACCAGACCGACTAGCGGTTAAACTATACTTGCTCGGCAAAGTTTGCGAGACAACTGACGACTGACGACGTAGTAAGCTTTAAGTAAATACAGGGTGGGGCATAAAAACCACGTGATTTTGGTTTGAGTAGTACTTATACATATATTAGAAAAGAGAGGAGCGCGCGCTTTATTAGAATCCACTCCTTGACTCAAAGCATTTCACTTTCTTACTTGCCACTTGCCATCATAGAGCGGTAAACGCTAGAACAACGCGTGGCATATGGCGTGGCATCATTGGCCCATACTTTTTTGGAGAAGATGGGGTCACCGCTACTACAGTAACATCTGAACGTTACATTTATATGGTGAATACCTTTTTCATACCTGAATTGCAAAGAAGAGGTGTGGATAACAAAGATTTGTGGTTCCAGCAAGATCCTGCCACGGCACAGACTGCTAGAGCATCTATGGCTGTTCTTCGCCACCTGTTTCCAAATCGTTTAATTTCGAGGTTTGGTGGCATTTTATGACCTCTTCGGTCTCCCGACGTCAATTTGTGATTTTTTTCTATGGGGGTCACTCAAGTCACGTGTTAAGCCCCGTACGATAGACGCATAGAAGAAAACGATTCACCATGAAATCTCTCAAGAATCAACAGAGACATGCTGGAAACAGTGAAGTGCAATTTTCGTGAACGGCTGCATTATATGCCAGGTGTAATTTTTGCACTTAGATATTTCAAAATGGTTTATTATCAGCTATGTTCTACTACCAATAATTTTTTTTAGAGAACTAACTAAACGATTATTTCAAAAACACTTGATTCCTATGCCCCACCCTGTACCATCTTTGAGGGTTAGGCAGAACGGCAGAAGCGACACCTTACACCTTTCAAGAAATTCAACATAATTAAATCACATAGTACACCAGCGCGTGTCGTTAAAGGTTAACGCCCTTCAGGGTTGTTTACCCAACAAGGATAATGTAATACTCAGAGGGTAATTAGGAAAGCTAAAAAATGACGTACCCACTCCATATCAAAAGAACGATTTCTTATTTTACTTGTTTTTGTTGTAGAAAGCATACAAGAGGTCGTTCCTGTAAGTGCCAGTGTGATCTATGTTTATCATTTATCCTATTATTTCCATATTTAGTGAATGATAGAGAGTGTTAATGGATTGAACCGGAATTATCCCACACTGTGTCACATACTTGGTACGTATAGATGGAAAAATAAATGTTAGATTCAAATACTGCTTCTAACTATACAAAATTACCAAATAAGTACCAGCCTTCCGATATAATTTATCAAGGAATCCATCCAAGCGAGCTAGTATCGTGTATGCCTGCTTATAGATGCATGAGTGAAATATGAACCCTCCTTTTCTCATAACGACATTTAAAACCTTTAGGGGATGAATTTCTTGCTGGGACAACGTGGAGAGTGCTTCATGCTACAAGCGCCTTGTTAAAACGTTTTGAAACGGATTACCCGGATTACCTTAGAAATAAGACAGCTCCGAAAAAAGCTGCATTCGTTTTGCAAGTGAAGTGAGATATTTCAAACTAGGCAAGAATCGTAAATTAGTAAATATAAGTTCTATTAGGCATTCGTAACGAATACCTGAGTACAGTTAACTAGATTATAACCTAAAATTGAAGGCCCGGTCAAACAAAGGGCTTTCTCTAACAATACAAGGGAACGCTGTAACGCGGCGTTCTAGAACGCAGCGTTACGGCGTTTTAGAATGCCCTCTGTTTGACCGGGCCTTGAGTTCATCTATGTTTGGATCACTTGACATCTTGAAAAAAATTGGCGTAACGCTTTTGCTCATCCCGTCAAACAGGCCTGTTTGGTACAAGCAATGGACCGCGGTAACGCCGCATTCTAGATCGCTCTCTGTTTGACCGGGCCTTTATAGTTGTCGTTGACGTCAAAAGTGAGGAAAATGATATTAGTCTTTAGGCTGTGCAACAGGGGTAAGGGAATTAAAAATCTCACTTCATTTGAATTGGCTTTGTGCAAAACGAATGCGACTGAAACATAAGCCTCCACAAGAAGCGGAAGCGGAAAGCACTGCTCTGCGGCTAAGAACCTCAGAAAATACAAGAAATATGTAAAATATGCAAAAAGAAAACTCAAAGCTCCTAATACTTGCTCTACTATGTCATTACACTTTATTTTACATATTATTCTTGCAGTTTGTCACATTCTAATAGCTGTCAATATACAGTTGCGTCCTCTCCGATAGTTCATAGAAATCTAGATAACTTACCTATAGACTACTTCCATGAACAAACTGAAACTACTAGTATTAAGTTTCGAGACCCTTTGCCAGAGTTCAGTTACCTCAAAAAATTAATTCGTTTTAGATTTAGTTTGTAAGTGAATAAAATTTGTCAGGCAGAACTGTTTAAAGAGGTTCCAGGCTACGGATTGTAAATCAAGTTTCAAATGTAGATACTTAATAGTTATTGATATTTATTGATGGAGCTGCTATATTTTCTTCCACTGTGCAGAATCTGCAAAAGTTATTGCTAGGAAATTTTAATATATCTGTATTACTTTGTATTAAATCAGAATGTTTACAATTAACTATAATCTATTTCTATATGATTATTCTGTATTTGCCAATAAAGAGATTCTTTTTTACTCTGTTATTTCTTTTCAAGTGTCCCTCTTTGAAGGCGGTGACTGACTTGTAACAAAACGCCATAATGTAACACGTTACAAGGCGAGCATGCACTAGTAAGTGAATGTGACGAGCGACGAGTCGATCGACTCGGCTCGACTGAAAGTGCTCCATTTGGTTATCGGTTCTCTCATGAATCCCTTTGATTGTTGCATTACAAGTCAGTGCAAGTTTACGTCGCGTTCACTATGAGCTGCATCCACATTCAGTGTAAGTAGTGCCGTTATACGAAACGTATTAATCAGTAAGAAATGGAGTGGTCTCAAGAGAAAATTTATATTTTGCTGAGCAGTAATAAGCCAATCTTATGGGATCCTTAAGATCCTCAAGCAATATTACATTGCAAAGGAAGCAGCACTCGCAACTCCTAGCTCTGCCATACCGAACTAACTAAATAAAAGTGGAGCACTGTTGAACAGAACATTCAAAATAAGCATTCACTGAACTGCGTAAACACGAGCTTTGTAATGTGATGCTCAACCCCACCGTCTTAAGAAATATACCTAGAAAAAAAAACAGCCAAAATGCCACAGAAGCACATCAACCTAGTGTTCGAGATATATTATGTAACATGTGACTATGGAGTTCGAAGTGAACCAGAACTCAAGATGTTGGCCGCATATAAGATCCTAGAGATAGATTTATTCATCTTTGTATGACGTTCAGACGTTATAATTTATACAAAACCAACTTTTAATATTGCTTTATTACAGCTCACTTAGATATTATTCGATATCGGTAAAAAATACTCAAAAAGCTCGCAACTAGATCTCAAAACCTCAGGACATCAGTGCTAGGTTTAAGGGGTACAGGAGAGATCCTAGATCTTCTAAATGAGCCCCATAAACTCGATATAGCTTATCTCACAACAATTTCACCTTCTCCCAATAAGAGGGATAATGATCAGAAAAATGAAATTTTAAAATTTTCATTTGGAAGGATTCCTTTTTCAAAAATTTAGTACCACTATCTAGCCAAAGACGAAAACTTATGCGCACAGAGTTGCAGGTTCTATGGGTTATCAATTTCATTTGTCCTTAAAGAAGAAGAAAATTGGTTATGGAAATATGGACATCTAAAATAAATGGAAACAAAATCTTATCAATTGCACAATTATTGATTTTTTTATTTGTTTACTGGCGTTCAAAAAAATATATACAATTTAAAAATAATATTGTGTTAAAATTTCGTGAAAATGAAACAATTGATCTACAAATCGCAGTTTATAAAGTCTCATATGAAACTAAGGATTGCAGAATTACCTACAAATAATTCTACAAATAATGTTGTAGCGTCTAATAGAGAGTTTTTGGACGTCCGTTTCCTGACGTTATTGCACGTGATCGGCTATTTGTGGCATGCGCAATTCTCCCGAAATAACCGAATCGGCGGATAACCGATAAAGTTGTACGTTAGCTACGGAAGTTTACGGTACGATATGAATACGTGCGGTATTGCCAGGTCTAAACCACTATGCGGCAATGAGAAAGCAACCATGATGGTTTTGGTAGGAACAATACTTATTTTGGTACAGAAGGTACAGGTTTTCTTTCGCCAATTTTATTTGACACTATTATCCAATAAAAGCTACAAAGTTAGGCGTCTCCGGCAACAGAGTGTGATCATCACGGGACTGAACCATAGTAGTGAAGTCTGAAATGTCATGCTTCGGGGATCCTGCATAACCTATAATTTATTTTAATTGTGATGTGATCTATTTTCTGCTTGTGGCATTTACCTGTTGCACGTAATATTTCTTGAACATTTCCGACCAAATCGATCGTAATGTGAGGTTAAGTTAAAATCAAATAGGTCCAATAATTGTTAATGTAAATTGTCAAATAACTCAACGATGCACGTCACAGATTTCGGTTACAAAAACTGTATGCAACGCTTATCCGTTATTCGAAACACACTGCGCATGCCCAGAATAATATTTTATGGATAGCGTCGTTCCAATTTTTAGTGGCTCAAATTTCTCGAATAACGTATGTCTCCAACGGCAAAAACTGTGAATTATTTATGGAGGCACGCTGCTGTGTATGTAGCTTACCTCGATATGTTGCACTATTTCAGCAACGCGTAGTCGATGAGACGAAGTGTCTGAGGTTAAGGTTAGTAGCGCGGGCCGGGAAATACAAGCTCCATTTCATCCTTCACCCCAAACCCAGCGTGTAGATGTATTTGGCTAGGGTCGACATCTGGTATTCTCATCAGTATGCAGTTGTTTTGTCCGCTCATCGCTTATATTAACAAAAACACGTGGGATTGAGAGGGTAGAATTTCTGTTGGCATCAAGTGACTGGACTTTATTTTCGAAAATTTACAATAGAAAATGTTTCTTCGGATTTTGGGATAAATTAATGCAAGAGGTTTTAACGCAAAGAGCCGACGTTTCGGCGTTTATTTTATGCCTTCTTCAGGGCTAAAATTCATAGTGCCAAAACGGTGAGTACAAGCGTTGACAATTCAGTCTAACAAACAAATTTAACTTTTTTATACATAAAGTTACAATTAAAATTAAAAAGATTTTAACCTTTTTTTTAATAGCGACTCGGCATAACAATCAAAAATAAAAAACCGGTACAACGCATGCAAATATAAAAAGTTGAAAATATAATACAATTTTCCATTCCAACGTAAAATGTAAAGCATACACCCTTACCTATCAAGCACACCCCTATGGCAACAAGGAATAACACATCCCTTTTTTGTCAATAAACAATCGGATTAACAATTTACAATAATTTATGTATTACTAGACTCTACAAGCCCTTTTCCAATACGTCGAGTCTTCTTATTTCAATACCAGTGGATATTTTTTTCCGAAATTGTAAATATCTTCGGAAGTAGCATCAGTCAGCAAAAAAGTCAGGTGAAGTGCCGAAAAAAATAAACAAGCTTTCAAGAACAAGGACTTTATTGGACAAGGGACAAAAAATCACTTTTCTCATCTATCCCCTCACCTCTCCCATTCACCCTCTTCATGAACTGCCTAAAACAGAGTTTAGAGCATCAGCTTTAAGAATTCTTCTTTGCTCCCATATTATACTACATATATCCCAAATTTCAACAAAATCGGCAAAGTGGTTGCTGATTTTCGCGGGTAAAAGGATGGTGACAAATAGACAGTTGGACCGACGATACTGAGTGACATAGATGTTCGTGATATAGACACCCAAAAATCTCAAAAAAGCAGATTATCCTGACCTACATTAAGGGAAGTAAAAGTTTATAAATAACTAGTTCGATGCGCTACTTATGAATCATTTTCAAGACATATAAAGAACTGAATTCAAGTTGATTAACTCAGTACTTGCCGCACATTACGGTCCCGCTGCTCGGTCTTTCGTTCACAGATCAATAGATAGCCTATTATGGATACAACAAATTTTTGAGTTTTGCAACCCCCTACCTCCTAACCACCCCAATTTTACCCCCACACAAAAAGCAGAATATGATCAGGGACCCCTAGAACGCATAAAAACGAAGTGAGCTATTTTTATATTTTCAGTTTTTTATTATTGCTGCGCCGCCACTGACATGGTTTTTAAAATCCATAAACGTTTTCCATCCTCGCCACGGTGATAATACTGTGTGAAAGTTTCATCAAAATTAATCTAATAGTTTCCACGTTACACAATATAGAACGATCAGAAGCAATAATCGCGTGTATCTGTAATTAGCAAGGCAAAGGTCGGATGGGCCTAAAAAAGTATGATGCTGCTAGGTATTTCTTTCACAGGACAATGAACAGCCCATTACTATAGATGCAAAATTCTTTTCAGCTTTACATTCCACTACCTCTCAATCACCCCAGTTTCACCCTCCTCCCCCACAAAAAAAAGTAGAGGATGATCAGGGACCAATAAAATGCATAAAAACGAAGTTTGATCTGTTTCTATATTTTTTGTTATTTTGTTACTGATGCTCCGCTACTGACACGATTTCTAAAAGTCATAAACGCTTTCCATTCTCGCCACGGTGATAATGATGTCTAAAAATTTCATTAAGATCAATTATTCAATGGTTTTCGCATTACACAATACATACAGAACGATCCTGAACAATACTCACATGTACTATACATCAGAAAATTCTAAGTCCCTTCGTTTCTGTGATAGGCAAGGCAAGGTTCGGATGGACCTAAAAAGGTGTATTATGACGCTAGGTCTTTTTTTCACAGGTCACTGGATACAACATATTTTTCAATTTTATAACCCCACACCCACCAACCGTTCCAATTTCACCCCTACTCAAAAACAATAGAAAAAAGTCAGGAACCCTTAAAACGCCTAAAAACGAAGTTTGAGGAACATTTGCTTTTTTGCTAATGACTCCGCCGCCCGTACATCATTTTTCAAAATTATAGGAACATCACCTACTACGGCCACACATCATATCGCTACCCAAATTTCATCACAATCCATGCAGCGGTTACTGAGATTACGAGGCTAGGAAAACGCCAACAGACAGACAGACAGATCGACGGAAATTAGTGGCGTGGATTTTCGTTGTGTAGATATCATGAAAAGACCAAAAAGCGTATTCTCTCAAAATCGAAAATTTTTGCGATCACAGTATTTCCCTCACCTATCTGTATGGGAAGTAAAACGCCGAATAGCTCTCATTTCTTGATGATTACTCCTCCGTCTCTGGCGCAGTTTCCATCTATACATTTTTCCATAATCACATAGTGATACTACCCTATAATTAAGGCCCTCTTTGATCAATTAAATGATTAATCTATATCAAAGCACCACTAGTCGTTTTCATGGTTATACAATGATTATCGAGTATAATGTGAATTAAAAAATTTCACAGGTATAATTTCAAAGGCTCTATTCAGTCAAGTGTCTTGACTCAGTACTTCCCACACATTATCGGTGCTAACAAAAAATTAAGAGTTCCTCTTTATCTACATCATCCTCGTCAAAAAAGTAAACACTGACCCTTTTAAACATCCAAAAGCGAAGTTTGTGCGATTATAATATTTTTAGTTTTTTGTTGATTCCTCCAAGACTTTCAACAACAAAACACTATTACCATTTCCTCCACGGTGGTACTACGGTGTCACAAGTGCATCACAACCAAGTACGTAGCTTCCAAAATACACGTTATAGAATTATAATATGTATAAAATTATTCCACAGACATTTTCAGTTGATATAATTTCGATCTACATTCTCACTCGCTAACTATCAAAAATATGTTCACATCAACAACTGAAGCGATAGTAGTAGATTTTGCAATAAGCCTAGCCATAGGGGTGAACCCATTTTTTATCATAACCGAATAGCTAGCTGTATTGTTTTCACAACTATGGCTTGTTATCAAAATTGGTGGCAGCAAAGAAATGAAATCTAAGCAAAAGCATTGTGGTGAACAAATCTATTCTAACAAATCTAGTGCAGATTCGCATTTTTTATCAAGATCTGAAGCTGTGAATGAGTGTTTCTAATCCTCCATCTAGTGCCCAAACCACGTAGATATCCGCATGCCGTTGGTGTCATCAGTTGTGGTAACAAAGTATATTAATGTTCATTATAACCGAGAAACAGACTGTTATTTCCATAGTCCTAAGCATACGTGTCAACTATGATATTGATTGAGAAATAGCAAGTCAATTTACTTTGCTCTATACTTCATCAATATCCATTTCAACGTAGCCACGACACGTTAGGATCTCAAGCAAAACCCTCATTTTGAAGACAAAAAGCTGAGGATACTCTTTGGGACTACCGTTTCTTGGGAACGTCACAGCCAAATTGGAAACTTAACAGATCCGCTTACGTTGAAAATGAAACAGAGTCCCTCGCTCTTGGAATCCCTTACTTTCAATCCATGCGTACTTCATCCTGTCGTAATGGGCATGGGAGTTGTCTACTTTGTGCTCTGGAATCATATCAATGGGAACGGGTTACCTCCGCTAATATTTTATTCAATTAATTTTACTAACAATACAAAAGGGTTATACTAATTTAGTGCATCTGACGGAGATATTGTGATCATTTTAAGTGAGTGAGTGAGATTGAGAGGTGAGATCACATCTGAGGGATATACCTAGTATTATCAACTAATAAATAATGTTAGGTATTAGGAAAGGTTCACCTGTAAACTGTCTTATAATGAACGTTTCGTAACGGGCTGACACACCAAATCACTAAGCAGAACTCACCCAGAAAATATGAATTGCCATGTTGCCACGATAATCCGAAATACCTTCAATAAGTCTCAATTTTCGGGAGAGTTGTTGAAGCCCTAAAAATGTAGCAATTGTCTTGAATGCCATATAGAGTTTTTTGGGTTACAAATTACGGATTTCAACAGAGGAATCTAAAATTAAGAATAGCTAAATTGAAGCTTGTAGCCCATCATATATAATTGTTTTAGTTATATTTTTAGTATTGTCATGACAAAGTTTACTATAATACAAATGAGAGGTCGCAAATCATCCAGAATGAAGTAGGTCTAAATTGCGATGAACACACTATGGATCGATCATGAACGTACGAACGCTAAAGCTGAAACTGTAGATTTTGTAATGTAGTAGATCGACGGTAATGAACTCACGCCTTTGCAAGTTAAGATCCCGTGGACTGTAACAGCTGCGTCTCTAATTTTGGAACGGGCAACGGCACCGGTCTTCACGCATACAAGGAAATCATCTACAGTTTAGGCTTTAGCGTACGTCCGGTTATAATCTAACTACAGTCATTATGTTTGCAAATAAAGAATATTCGAACATTGTGTTCATATACTGTATGATATGGAAGCGCAGTGTCTGCTCGTACGGAATACAGATGACGATACCTTAATTGCAGTTGGGTAAACACCAAACGAAATGGTTTTTGCTGGGACTTTTCGACGCTTACGTGAGACAGGAAGGCTTTAACAATGCCCCAGTGATACTGGTAGTCCTCTAAATTTTGAACAAGATCTTACAGCATCCACCTACACTGTGCAAATCACTTCAATACGGTATTTCGCAGTAGAAGGTGTGGTTCCTTGTGCACACGACTGGCCTGTATTTGTACCATTATACGCCAGTACATGCTTCACGGAAAGGCGAATCTGTCAGAATAATGGATTTTTATCGATTTATGCTACATATGGACGTCGAAGGTGCACCTTTCTTAAGTAGGCTTCCTCGGACGAATGAGTCCATACATAACCGAAAATCTACAGATATATGATGCTTTATATAGTAGCTTGCATATTCTGCTTGCTTACCTAGCGACTTTTTAAGACCATTTTAAATTACAACTTGAAGTTCTCTTTTAAAATTTTTGAGAGTTTTGGTTAACCGATCGCTTTCTATGACTAGTCGTAATGTAATAAGCACATTATATAGGCGCCCATAACAAATAGAGGTAGAAATTCGAACAGAGCTTTTGCCAAATGTTGTGTTGAAACTCTCGAAGAAAATATCCATTAACATTTAGAGCTCAAATAATGCAATCTTATTGCTTGAATTTACCACAAGATTATGGTACCAATGAATAACTAATAAGATGGGATATGTTTTACCATAAAGTGCATGGTAAATTAATTGGTGACTTATTGAGATTTTCTTTATAACTTTGTGGTTGGCTATTTTGCGAAGTGCTTAATACATAATTAATTCCAAAATTCGACAATAAAATTTTGTTTTTATGGTTTTTGTTTGGAGGTCTGCATTTTTATGAATGTCACTAAAATTTAATTTATCTCGGAAACCATTAGGAATTGGACATGGTATTAGATGGTCAATTTATTAGCCAATCACTTCTACTATCACCTTCTCAAATTGATGTACCGAATTACCAGTCACCCTGTATATATCCGTATAATTTATATTATGCTGTGCTATATCCCTTTATTCTATGCTGAACTCAGTAGCGTTTGGTATACAGCTAAATTATTAGCATATTCGTTTTCGCGAATAAACGTGAATAGATAAATACATTCACCCAGTCTCAGTATACATGTCTGAAATAAGACGTCTAAGCTAATTAAATTCCTGGGTTTTATATAAAAGCGTTCAGGGTTGTGGAAAATACTTCTCCTTACTAACTACGAGAAACAAATATATTAACGGCAACCCTCAGGAGATGTGACGCATTTGGAAGGGATATTGTGGCAGAACGAACACCCAGACCACCTTTAATCATTCAAAGCTTTTTATTGGTTCGTCCCGTGTGGGGGCGGGTTAGAATATCTCCCATCGTATATCCTGCGTGTCGTAAAAGGTGACTAAAAGGAACCGAACTACTGTCGGTATAAGCAGTAGCCTCTTCTCAACCAACAGCTTTGGGTGGACGAGTTGAGAAGAGTCAGGACACCTTCTTGTCCTTGGGGTGAGAAATTTCCCCTAAAGGCGGATGAACCAGTAGATACCATCTGGTCAACGGCATGCATGAGGATGCAGAAAGCAAATGGGAAACTACTGCATTAAAGATCTTAAAGATATCCCAAGAGGAACTCGTAAAATGGGTAAATGCATTTTACGAGTTCACAACATGTCTGTTAAGACATTGTGACTATGATGATGATGATCAAAATAATAAACTCTTTAATAACATTTCTCTCTGTAGGCCTTATTTAAAAGCATCATCATCAGCCAACATCTTAAAATCAGTTTCCGTTGAAAAGTTAATTCACGAAGAATTACGGATTTCTCTTAAACAGCAAAAAACTAATCCTGCAATTTACAATAAAAATATGCTCATTTTCTAGTTATCTATTGGTGCCATAACCTTACAGCCCGTTCACATGATGCGGTGAAATTACCGCTTAGGTAGTTTTAACGAATCGGCGCAAATAGAATGATATGTTCACACAGAAAACCGTTGTAAACAGATTTTCTGCCGATCCCAGGTTCTCGGTTCATGTTTGAATCGTTTTCCTGCGAGGTAAACGTAAATACGATTATAATTTTGTATTGGTATCGTCGAAGGAGGTGTAGATTAGGATGCATTCTCGAATCAACAATTCGGTTTTCGGTAAAAAAAGACGATTCAGTAAAATCGCCGAATCGGTGTCATGTGAACGGGCTTGTGTATTAAGTACAAGCGATAAGATTACCTTTAATCTTTAAACGCGTAATGGATTTTCAAAAGCACAAAACTTCAACAAAGCATTCAGAAGAAGCTCATCGGATCAGATGACTGAAGGTAATCTCTAATTCATTTATATTAATCAGGTTATCAGTGAATATTTATAGCTGACAAACCACATAGTTCAGTACCTTACACGACTCCATTATCAACTCCAATGGCCGATTAGTTTTACTTTTATGATCGTATACAAAATGTATACGATCATAAACGATCATACGATACGATCATCATTGTATGATTGTTGTAAACAGAAGTAGATACAACAGTGGTACAAGTGACTTAATTTTACGGAAATGTATGTGGAGGCTTCCATACTAACTCCCTACGATTTTTCGTCGTAAGCGGAAAGTAAAGTTCAAACACAATTTATTGGAGTAGTACGTTGGAGTTTTTCTCAAGTGTGTTGCCATTCCGTACACAATGCGACGTCCTCAAGTGCAAATAGGGTAAACTACCTATTTGTTCTTTATAAATTTTTGAACGATTGCCTATCTGTATAACTGGATATATTTTCCAAGCATTAACGTTTGGAGGAACCAAACATATTTTCGCTTGAATTATGTAAAATGTACTACTCGCAAGTGGTATCCGAACACGTAAAAGAAGGGGACATTTGCCTTAAAAATGTTTGCACAGCTTGGCAGCCCCAGTTTACGCAACTAACCCACATTGGTTGGAATATGAGCCAACGAGGAGAATGGCAAATGCAACGAGCTAGAGGTTCTGGAGTACGTAGGAAAACACTGGCCCTTCAAGACAAAATGTGTACCACAGATTGCGTGAAATGGCCTTAAGATTATATCGTAGGCATCTAGTGCTTCCACTCGGCGCAAATCATCGTCGCCAATGGTTAGATTGGTGCCAAGAACACCGACCATGACATGCTGAGTACCAACAGATGGCCTTCCCGACAAGTCCAGGTTTTGTCTGGGGGTACACGACGGATAAACGACGTAACTTCCAGTTTGGTGTTGCGTGCCATGTAAGTACACCGCTCTATGTTTTGATGGTTTGGCCATTGCATTTAACAGCAAGTCACCTTTACCTTGTGATTCGTGGTACAGCAATGGATCAACGTTATAATAATGCAATGTGTACCGGTTGCCGTTTTAATGAGTACTTTATAAATTCCGTTCAGTCTCTCATTACTCAGCCACATAAGAATAAGAGTATTGATTCTAAGAATACGAATATAACCTTAGTAACAGACTCCCTTTTTCTATCACCCGTGTCTATCTCGGAAGTACTTGCTGCACTAAAAGAAATATCAGCGAAAGATTCTAGTGGAGAGGACGAGATCCCTTGCTCCTTACTAATTAAAGTTGCAGACCTCATCTGCCATCCATTAACACGTTTAGTAAATTTATCCTTTGAGGAAGGAATGTTTCCATCTGCTTTGAAAAATGCCCTAATAATACCTATATTCAAGAAAGGAGACACACATCTTATAAATAACTACAGAGGTATCGCCCTCCTCTCAGCATTCTCGAAAATATTCGAGAAATGCTTCAATGCTAGATTAATAGCCTTTGCAGAAAAACTTCATATATTGCATAATAACCAATATGGATTTCGCAAAAACAGATCGACAATGGATGCGGTACTAGCAGTGTACATGAAGTTAGTAGAATGTATTGATGCCAAAAATAAGGTGGCTACATTGTTCTTTGATTTAAGTAGGGCGTTTGACACTCTCTCCATTCCGTATTATTAAGTAAACTGTTCTGTTACGGAGTTCGAGGTGTGGCTTATAACTGGTTGCGCTCTTACTTATCAGAGAGGTCTCAAAAAGTATTGGTAAGAAGCAATGGGATGCAAATATCGAGTCCCAAAGGAATCTTATATGGAGTCCCCCAAGGGAGTATATTGGGTCCAACCTTATTTTTATTTTTTGTCAATGATCTAGCTTTAAGTAGGCCCGATACATTTGTATCCTTGTACGCTGACGATACAGCTTTCATTGTAACAGCTGAAGATAATATTTCGCTTAGTGCAAATGCTTGTAGCTCCTGTAAAGGTATGGAAGATTATTGCGACACAAATGGCTTAATCTTAAATAGCTGTAAAACAGAATTAATTACGTTTAGTACTCTAAAAACAAATACTAGCCTACTCGTTAGATGTCGCGGTATCACGGTTAAACAAGGTGCGCACGTTAAATACCTAGGTATATATTTCGATGAAACTCTTTCATGGTCAAAGCAAGTAGATGAAATATGCAGTAAACTAAAGACCCATTGCTTTAAATTGTCGCAGCTAAAGTTGTATGTTGACAACGATATTTTAAAAATGTACTATTTTGCCCACATCAACTCTGTATTAAATTACTGCATCATTTGTTGGGGGAACTGTTCTCGTATTAATGAAATCTTTGTCATACAAAAAAGAATTGTAAGAACTATGTGTGGTAAAAACAGAAGGTACTCGTGCCGTACCCTGTTTAAAGACGGTATTATGACCGTTCACTCTCTGTACATTTTCAACTGCATTGTTTATGTTAAAAAGAATATGTCTAATTTTAAACAGAAAAATACTGATGAACCGATGTATAGTCTAAGACCTGACTACAATCTGAAACTCCCTGTTCATCGTTTAGCACTTACGTCAAAGAGCCCTAACGTAATGCTATTAAAATTATACAATAAGTTGCCTGTAGCTATTAAAAAGATTAATTCTGTGTCTGTATTCCTGAGTGCTGTTAAAAAAATATTTTTAGAAAACCCTTTTTACTCTATAGAAGAGTATATGACTCACAAATTTTAAATTTTTTGTTAGTGTTTGTCTATTGTATGTTTTATTTACTTGTTTGTTGTTTACTTTTTCTGACTGTATTCCGATACTCGATGTAGAGTCTTATGGAAATAAACTATCTATCTATCTATCTATATGCCCGAGACCTCGAAGAAGCTTTTTTTCAGCAAGATAATGAGCGTCCTCATATTGCAAGGATGCCGGTGAAATTGAGGTCAGGGTGCTCCCCTGACCAACTGAAAAAGTATGAGATTGGACAGGTCGCTATATTCGTGATTCACCCATTCCTCCATTCACGCTGCAGCTAGTTTATTAACAACCAGATGAGGAGCATACCGCGAAGGCTGGAGGAGTGCATTCATCAACTTGGAGGGCCCACCCAGTATTTTTTTTAAACTAATTACAGCAAATGGGTTTGTTTATTACTCTCCTTAGTCCTGCCACATTTCATGAACCGTATCCCTTTTCTTCTCAGTGTTAGAAAAGCAGCAGGTGACATTCGTATTTATTATCTGCAATAGCTACTTGAATAAAGGATCAGTAGTGGATATTTTCAAGGCAGTTTATGCACTTTTTATATTTGATCATTGTGAAAGCAGTTTGCTATCTAATCAGATAATTCGATCCAAACCCTTGTAATGGGTTATGAACGTCAGCATACCAGCCAGCCTCTGTACTAACGTTTTTGAAGTACAATATGCACTTGTTTATACTGTTCACCAAATATTTTTATGTCATCCTTCAAATTTATCTATATTATCTCACCATAATCTAGTAATGGGGCACAGGGATATCAGTATTGGGAATAATAAATGTTTGCTGCCTCTTTCGTCAATCAAATCAGTTTAAAAATAAAAACGCGTACATATTTGATTTGGGATTAGCTACTTTTGACTGGGATTTGTGATCTAACTTCAACCATTCAAAAAGATATTTATCACGATCGTTGACTTCGTCGCGAGCTGCAAACTTCATTTATCGCCTACGTTGCAACAAATATACATTTTAGTTACAACTGTTACAAGTATTTTCACGAAGTACGTCACGCGAGTTCGGGAGCCGTCGGCGTGTTTTCGGTTCTGGATTCAAAAACTCATTGTTATTTTGATATAACTTTTGAATTATTGCGAAAAAAAAAACAAAACAAAAACAGTTTTGTTGTAAAACTTATATTTGATCTCTCCATTTATCACTAAAAAAAATTATTCAAAACCCTAATTTTTTGTCATCATTATCATTTAGCAGACGAAAAAACCAGGGATCAAATGTACAGTTTTTGCGGAATCTGATTGGCTGAAATTAGCAATTGCTAGACTTTTTGTTAAAGAAGAAAATGCAATTTTTCACCCATTTAGGATGGAAATCAGACTGGACAAGATACCAGATGGTTCGTAATGGTCGATTGTATATAAAGCATGTAATTTTTAACCTTTTTGAGGTAAACTTCAAGAGAAATCAATAGTTTTCAGAGCACTTTGACAGATCCATGTTCTTGAATGGGCTGCTCTGATTGGTCAAAGTCTTTGTTAAAATGCGCCTGTTGATAAAATCGGCCCTATATGGTAGATTTTTCTCAAACTCTTACAACGAAATCCATCGCATCAAAGCTAAAAACGACATATTATTTGAACGATAGTTGTAATTCAAAATTTGCGCGATCATCATTTTTACTAATTTTCGCAGATTTCCTTTTATTAGTCATCACGAAAACCACTAAACTAAAAATGTAGATCTATTCTAGATATAACCTTAAAACTGTGTTGGTAATAACAGTCCACTGACAACACGCGTTTATCCCTTTTACTTTCCCAAAGTCAGCCCAGCAATCCAAATGTCGCTTTACAACTTATTATTGGAAAATCCTTACCGCGGATTTGCTTTGCCACTTACGCCGCGTCACAGTCTACGCTTCTTTACCAGTATTCGGTACAGTCATTCACGTGTCCCCTGCACTTCGACATACCAGCTGTTTGGTCCATCCTCCGTCGCTGCTCACTGCACCTGTTGCCCCCTAACCTCTACGTCAATGTCGTCGCCGTCGTCGATACAACCTAGAGATAACCACTGCGTAGGTTGTATAAACGAACACGTACAATCCGATCCAGAATCCCCTTTCACTGCTTGCTCACACCGCAAGTCTAGTTGGGCACCAAAGGCAAAGACTCTCTTCTCTCAGATCGTAAGCAAGGTTCATGCATTCTGTGATCAGTGTGCAGTCAGGGCCGTAGCTAGGCGTTGACCAAGGAGGGGGTTGATGTTGACCTTAGGGAGGTTCATGTATAAAAGGTATGTAATGTCTTAATTTGGTTAAAGTCTGTATAGATTATATCGCTGCTAATGTGTCATTAGCGCCGAGGGATTTGTTAGTAGTAGACTAAAAAACTAAGCTTGGAGAAAGCATCTTGATTATTTTTTTTTTGTATTATTTTCGTAGTTATTTCATTCATGGGAATACTCATGGGGGGGGGGTGGGGTTTGAACCCCCTAACCCCCCTCTTATATACGGCCCTGTGTGCAGTGATAAAACAACTCACTAACTTTGAATAGTATATTTTCCCCAAACTCTTCCAACAACCATCGTATTATATATAATAATGACATCCCCCTCATTGATTGTCATTCCTCTTAATTTCAGCACAGTCGGTTGAAGCTACTTCGAAATTGAGTAGCAAGATTCCACCCGAACAAACATAGATACATACATACATACACACATTTATAGACACCTATACAGGTGCTCGTATTTGCTGTGACATCCATGAATTATCCTCAATTGTGGCCTCATTCAAAACATACCGACTGTTAGAGAGAGAAAAATTTTATCATCACGTGACTCTTTCCCGTTTCTTTTTACACTCCGTGGTTAGGTAGCTGTGTTCGCATGCAAGAACCTGACTTGTGACATCGATGTCACAGCAACTATAAAATTCACGTGTGTAACTTTCTGCTTCTGTATTTGTTGTGACATCTTTAAAGGGATGCCACAGCAAATACGGAATTGAAGTGTTTATAACGAGCTGCATAAAAGCTGTGTTAATAATATGACTTCAAACAATAACCACTTGTTTATTTTTGTAAATTTTATATCATTAGGGATGGAGCAATGAAATTCGGATTCTAGCAAATGTCAAAATAAACTGCTGAAACCAGAAATAAAGTAAAGCTTTATTTAAAAACCGTACAACATACAACACAAAACAAACAGTCAAATCTGTTTTCTAAGCAATCATTAGATCTAGTCTAACACTTTTTTCCTCTGCGACCTTTTTTTCGGGTCTCGGAGGGCTTTGTTTGGAGACACTTTACTGACTAGGGTATCGAACAACTAGGACAACTCGGCTATTAACATCTTTATCTCTTTATCCTGAAAATCTTATGTCATAATAAAGTTGTTACCTAGCAAAGTTGTAATGACATGATCTGCTTTAGCATCTCACAACTAATTGCTGCAGAGTAAATAAAGATATTGTGCCAGTTCGGCCCTGTCCGCCATCTCGCGAGCGATTGAATTCGCAAAAACGGGCCGACTTCCAGAAACCTGCTTGCTGTGGCCGCCAGCGTCGAGAACGCGGAGAGAACGTTTGAGAGCGGGCGACAGGCATTATATAAGAAGGAGCAGCGCAACCGGACAGCAGAGTTAAACAGCGAGTCGCAATCCGTGGTCTACCAGTCGCGTGCGTAAAATAAATGGTCAATGAAATAAAAAAGTAGAGTGAGGGACAAGCATAAATTAGTATGGTGACTGTAAATAAATAAGACTGATAGGTGACAGGTTAAGCGTAGGCATACCAGTGTATAAAGTTAGTGTAAATGAATAGTTTAATCCGTACCAAATGTCTTCCTGCCCAATCAAATCAAAGACTTGTAACATTGGTGTCAGGTGTGGGGTAGACTGATTGATTGGGCAACATGGTACGGACAACTAAATGAATAAACTGTCAAAATGGCAAAATTCGCGAGCTCGACGAACGTGGTGCTGATAGCAGTAGGTTGCAGGCCGTTCTCCAGGATCGACTTCGGCATATAATGATGGAAGGGGGCGAGGATCCAGATACCTTCATATTCGAATCACCTGAATTCGAGTGCGCCAAACAGCTCCAATCAAAAAACGAAGCAAGCTCCAAACAGATTACTGCTGTAGCAAAGAACATCGAAGAAAGGATTGGAGCCAGAATCGACATCTTAGAATCGATAATGGAGACACAAAAAGAAGATCTGCGAGACAACATCCTGCGAATGCAGCTTCAGGCTGCAAGCGTAATCACACTAAGTGATCTGAAGGCAGGAGATTCGAGCAAGCTGAGATTAGAACTTCCTCAGTATGATGGTAACACGTCCTAGCAGAATTATCTCCACTAATTCGAAGCGGCCGCAAACGCTAATGGTTGGTTATCTGGTGAAAAGGCGACAGAACTGAGAGGCGAAGCTACAGATGTGCTTCAGACGCTATCACTGACAGAACGAGGGAACTACGTACAGCTAGTCAGACATCTGGACATGATATTCGGTCAAGTCAGATTCGGTCACGTCTTCCACGCTCAGCTGAAGAATCGCTCCCAACGATTAAACGAGACGTTGCAAGAATTTGAAGCAGATGTAGTCTGCTTTGTTCAACTGATATATCCGACGCGACGGCTCCAGGATCTAATGGAGCGACTAGCTGTGTAGGGCATTAGTGGGTGGCCTGCGTGATGGCGAAATGCGTCAAGCTGTAGCTCTGGCACATTCGGAACGTCTGGTGGTCGCAGTAGCCAGAGATTTAGAATATGAGGCTGTAGGTTGTGAAAAAGACCTACCACTGTCAGGCCCAAGTTCCGGAATGTGAAGGTGAGACAGAAGTGTTGTCCCTAGTTGAGGAACTGCGGCGGATAATTATCGAGGCCCGTCCCAAGAAGGAAAGAGAGATCCGATTCTGGAATTGGGGCGAGCTGGGTTATGTTAGAAGCCGCTGCAAGTTAGAGAAGAAGCCACTGTCGAAACCGGAAAAACTATGTCGGGTCGAAGACAAGAAGCAATCCTCAACCCGCGTCCAGAAGGGCGGAGGAAGAACTGCTCGTATAGCCTAGGTTGGGCAGCAGACGAAAGACGCCATGACAAGAAGAACCACCGTGGTGGATGATCTCTGGCAGCCTATCGAACTCCAGAAAGACCAAGAGGAGGATTCTAGCCTGAAAATGATTAATGATGGAGTGGAAGAGGGAGGACCAACGACCAAGTTCTTCACCTAAAGTTTCACTTTACTCGCCCACCCTCAAGTCCTACTGGGCTCAGTGGGACACTCTGGTGATGGAGGATGGAATCCTGAAACCAATGGAAGACAAAGGAGGGACCAGAGAAAGAAGACAGACCGTGATGGTACTAAGGGAGATTCGCAACGGAACCAGTGGAGCTCATCTGGGCGTGGCCAAGATCCTGGAGAAGGTTCGAAAACGGTTCTGCTGGTTTAGGTGCAAGGAAGACGTTAAGAAATGGTAGGTACAGGTATTGTACAGTTTGTGCCGCCAGCAATGGTCCAGAGAGATGTACGAAGGCTCCCACGCACCAATACAATGTTGGAAGTCCCTTCGAAAGGATCGCTACCGACTACTAGCAAATGGGTCGAAGCTTATGCTCTGCCAAACCAGGAGGCCGCAGCCCTTGCCGAGGCTCTGGTTTAGGACTGGATTTGTCGTTTTGGAGTCCCACTCGAGCTGCACTCGTACCAGGGAAGGAACTTCGGGTCTGCGCCCTTCCGGAACCTGTGCAAAGCTTTGGGGATTACGAAAACTCTGACCCCGGCGTTACATCCTCAGTCGGACGGCATGGTGGAGAGGATGAACAGAACGGTGAATCGCTATTTGGCCGAGGTTGTCTCGGACCGCCAACGAGACTGGGATAGCTGGCTGCATCTGTTCCTATTAGCGTACCGCTCGGCAGTTCATGATACCACGGGAGAGACACCAGCCAGTGTTGTGTTTGGGCGAGAACTCCGGCTAGGATACCATGTATGACCTCATGTTTGGCCGCAAATCAGGGGACGATGTGGCAGGCGAAGGCTACGTTGCCAACCTACACAGAAGAATGGCCGAGGTCCATGAGTAAGTTCGGCACAATATTCGTACCGCAAGCGATCGGATGAAGGTGACGTACGACGTAGGGTCCAGCGAAACAGCATACCAATCCGGAGTCCTGGTCTGGCTGTACAACCCTCAGAAAGACCGAAGCCTGTCACCGAAACTCCAGAGCTCCTATGAGAGGGCCCGTATGAAGTCGTCAAAAAAATCAACGACGTAATACATCGAATCCAGAATGCCAACGGTGGAAAACCCAATGTCGTGCACTTCAACAGATTGGCTCCATTTGCTGGAGATAGTGCGGGCACGCAAGTTAGAGAACTTGAGCAACTCAACCCGGAGATGAGCTTCGGAGATTTCATTTCATGGTCGCTCACACTCTAGATTTGACCCAAAACCAACAACATCAATAACAATCAGCGCCCATGTGAAACAAAATAAAAACGCTAAAATAAAGGATTATCGTTACTATTATTACTCTCGCTGCTAAAAGTAAGACCGTTTACCTATCTTTAGCTGAAATACGCGCTTTTCTCCAATGCTTCTCCCTTGGGCACCAAAGTGATGCTGATAGCAAAAGATACGTTTACACACTTTTACGCTCATAGTGAAATGTGTATTCTGTAGAGGGCGCTTCAGAACAGACTTTAGTAATGATGTTACAATTCAGGATGAAACCTGTGTGCTACAAACTGAATTGTGACATCACATACACAATCGAGGAAAATATTAAGCACTGAGCATAGACCAACATCGATGAACTCATCGGCGGCGTTGCCAAATGGTCGTCCCGAAACAGTAGAAAGGATGGATTTAAATGATAAATTAAGAGAGTTATCGCATGTATTGCTGTGACATCGGGGTGTAAGATGCCACAGCTAAGGCAGAGGTCACAGTCCACGATTATTCACGCACACGATGTCACAGCAAATGCAGTACATAAACACACACATACACACATAGATACACCATGACATTGCAAGTTGAATAGAAGCTCTTAAAAATGAGGTTTAATCGATTGATTTCTTAACGGAAAGTTCACGAAGTTCAGACGACTTCTCTTCAAAGGCAGAATTTTAAAACTCTATATCTGCCCCAGAGAAATACTGAACAAAGAGTGCTATTATTACAAATCGAATGCAAACAGCCAATTTCAACGATTAAACAGAAAGCTGAAAAATACCCCATTATGAAATGTCGCTAGTTCAGTGCACAGCGGTAGCCAATCGCCTGCGTACAGTCAGCATCAAGGAGGCTGTGCGACGATTTCGCGCCGAAAAGTTGCGCGTCAGTTGCCGCCGGGACGCCGAAAAGCTCGCGTGCTCAAAACTCCGGACGCCGTCGCTCAACCGGCCAACGCTCTCCTCTACGTTCGCTCTACCATCAAACTTTCTATGGAAACTTTTGTTTTGAACGCTACTAATAATGTTCATGGAATAAACTGGTTCTCAAAAGTTCTTTAAACTGTGGACGCAACTTTCCAAACGCAATAATGTGTGATGATCGCAAATAGTTCTCTACAATCTGCGCCTTGCGGTAACAATGATGCAAGACTTTGCTCAGATATATCAAGATTTTCCTATATTTTTGGTAAGTGCACAATCAAATCTAGACTTAGTTCAAGTAATGTCTTTGTGTACGTTAGTACTTTGAAAACGACTAAAGAGTTAGTGAAAACTATAGTAGACTAATCACTTCAATTAATAAGGTAGTGAAGGATAATAATAGATCACCATAGAGGTTGTTTTCTAAATGAGTCCATCTATATGCTAAAAGAGATATAACCGAAAATAACTCCTTAATAATATAATAATAAATCAGACTCAATCTGTGGGTTGAAACGCTGCTAATAATTTTCATAGAATGAACTGGTTCTCAAAAGTTCTTTAAACTATGGCGTAATTTTCCAAACGCAATAATGTGTGATGATCCCAAATAGTTCTCTACAGTCTGCGCCTTGCGGTAACAGTGATGCAAGACTTTGCTCAGGTATATCAAGATTTTCCTATATTTTTGGTAAGTTCACAATAAAATCTAAACTTAGTTAAAGTACTGTATTTCTGTACGTTGGTACTTTGAAAAAGACTAAAGAGTTAACTATTTACTCCAACTTATGAGGTAATAAATGATAATGAATCAACCACAGCATTTGTTGTACGGGAGAATTGTGACTGCAAAAATCTTAAATTTTGAGATAATACACTTTTTGGGCATTTTATGATGACTACAGAACGAAAATTCACGTCACTCATTTACGTCGGTCTGTCTATTGGTCTGTTGGCGTTTTAGCGTCATAATATCAGTAATCAGATTGTAATAAAGTTTGGGTAGCGATATGATGGTAATGCTGCTATAATTTTGGAAATCGGTGCGTAGACGGTGGAGTAATCAGCAAAAAACTAAAAAAATCGAATATTTAGCTGGGGAATACTGTATATTATAATATGCCGTCTCAACATGACCATTTTCCGACAGTTAAACAGAACTGAACTGGATTATTGCTACTTTTAATCTCAGTAACTGCATTTATGCTGTTAAAATTAGGCAAAATTTAACACTGATTGTGCATTTTTATTGAACTACTCTATTTAATAGAAGCTCACGTAATTATAATTAATTTCAGTGTGGCTTATAATAAATCACCAGTTACACTCAGAATCATTTAAGACTTACCTTTCTAGTAATTAGATTTTCCTTTATGGTATAAATTTTCTTTTGTTCTGTATCTCATCATTATAATTATGTAATTCTATTACCTTGAATAACGTTGTCAGCGTTGTAAAGCAATTTTCTAAAGAAACACTTTTGCATACCCCTAAGGTATTATCTCTGCAATTAGGTGTTCTTAGCTCTCAGACTTTAATTTTCTTTTGTTCTACACTAAGCACTTATATGAACCATAGCGTATTGCAGAATTGGAAAATAAGCAGGAATTATTAATAATAATATTATTACGAAATAGTGGTGACTGCTGAACTTTATATTTTCGACCCTTTGGGATCTTTAACATATAATTTTTCTTTTTCATTATAGAATGTAGGACAGTAAGCTATATTTCAACCTTGATACACGTAATTTAAATGGAGGGAGATATATCTTAGCAGCCTGTAAGCCTGAACTTTATTTGGGAGAAAGCAGCAAGCTACTGGTGCTCATGCCAATCATAAAGGAATATTTACACATCGCTGTCTTCATATAATATAGTATAGTTTCTGAAGCTTATCCGGTCTCTGCTTTACTTCACTCTCTACGTTCATTATAGATAAATCCAAAAGGAGGAAAACCAATGTATCAAAGCCCATATTATCTACCTTATCAGAGAACAAAGTAACAAATAACAGCATAGTATGAAGATAAGCATAAAAACTCAGATTTTAAAAGGTACGCCATAAAAAAACTTTCAGCAGAATGTTTACGTCCACTTGATAGTTTGGAGAAGACTGATAATAAACAGTTTTGAAGAATAGTCATACTCGGAGCAGACTGAGCCATAGCGAAAAAAATTAAAAATGATAGTCACACTGTTGAACATTCAAATTTATCTTTTAGAGTTACTATATCTTAAAAGGGGTGACAGACGTACGAACTTTAAGTACGCAGTTGTGAATAAACAAAACTTTTAACAAACGCCCAACACAACAAGTGATGCGCGTCGATGGCCTGCCGAAACAAAGTGGTGGCTCGCGGCTCGCAGTACGAGCCGAGACAAGCTACGAGCAAGATTTCAAACTAGTTGGATCGCCGGCGGTTTGC
This sequence comes from Callosobruchus maculatus, assembly GCA_951848785.1. NCBI lineage: Eukaryota > Metazoa > Arthropoda > Insecta > Coleoptera > Chrysomelidae > Callosobruchus > Callosobruchus maculatus. The sequence continues at coordinate 8,559,283 of CATOUR010000029.1, forward strand.
GCGACGGTTTTAAGGTGACACACAGGCGAAAAAGGTCGTCGAGCCATAAGTACATGTACTTACTCGTACTCATATTACCCCTTTGAGACTTTTATAGAAATATAGAAACTCTAGCTTTAAAATACTGGGTTTCTGACTTGGTAGGCGACAGAAACTAACTTGGCAGGCGACAGAAAAATAATAATTTATTCTATCGAGCAGATGGGGCCTTGGGTGCTCCTCATGAACTTTTAGACAGTCACAACTTCCAAGTTGCTCGACATGCGGAAAGTACATTCCTATTCAAACTTTCTGATAATATTCGTGATTACTCACAGCTCTTGTCGCGCTTCAGTTTAACTGTCCAAAGTTTGCCGCAAGAGACGTAGTTTTTATTAACTATAGTTCTCAGAATCAATCAACTGCTGCACTTTCTCACTTATACAATACGTCTGTGAAAATTAATTAATCCATATTTATTCTATATTTAGTAGCAAATTCGATTTCTATATGCCATTCAAAGTTCTATGCGAATATGTGTTGTGACTGCGTATTTCAACATGGTGACTTTCGCCCAGACATCTCTTCACATCCGCTACTTTGCTGCTTGGCTGTCAAGTCATTTAGTCACAAGAGCATAACTGCCAAAATACCCTAAAGACACTGGCGAAGACCAACAAGGTAAGATTATCTTGCTCGCTTGGTCACATAGCAGTTGGTGATGACGATTGGGCCGATAGATGTGCCAACAGGCACGTATACAGGATTTGGTTTTGGGTGGGGTCCAGATTATGGGTGTCACTTGCTTGACTTTCGGGGGGGTCCAGATTAGAGTTGCCACCTTAAATTTGCTCTCGTCCGGGGGGGGGGGGATGCAAGAATTTGTGGATCCATTTAGACGGCGTTATATGACATTTCGAGGGGGGTCCAGGGGGTCCTCTAAATACGCGCCTGCGTGCCAAGGAAAGTGCAGGCCTCGAGTCAGAGCCAGCATGTTGTATAACATGGTACTGACATCTGTTGCCAAATAGGTGTCAAATGTGCACCAGGAGTGCTGGGACGCAGTGATGGGGAATGATCAGTTCAGGGGAACGCTGAGGCATTTTGTTCTAATATCGCAGACGCTCTCAGATTGAACAGGAAAGAACTACGAAAGGCAGTTGGAGGTAGTTCAAAGTTTTGTGTACCTCGGTTCTCTGATCGACAATTCGGGTAGCTGTGAGAATGAGATTCGAAGGCGCATTCAACAGGCACGGGTGGCCATGACAAAGCTTACTAAAAATGGCGTGACCATAACATCACTAAAGGTACCAAAATGTCTCTATTTCAGTCTCTTGTGTTCTCCATATTCTCGTATGCCTCGGGAACTTGGACTGTTAAAAAGGCAGATCGAGCTCGCATATACGCTTTTGAAATGTGGATGTGGAGGAGAATGCTGAGAAGTCCTTATATCGCCCATCGAACTAATGTTTCCATACTGGATGAGCTCGGTAATCCAAAGAGGCTATCATTCGTTGTGTCGACGAGAATACTTACATTCTTCGGACATATCCACAGAAGCGACAATATGGAGAAACTTGTAGTTCAGGATCACGCCCCGAGTGGGCGGCGCCGTGGCCCTACACGCTGGGTGGATACGACGAAACAGTTGCTAGATATGAGTATCAAGAGCGCCACTGAACTGACAGAAAATCGCGAACGATGGCGAGCTACATTTTACGAGTTCACAACATGTCTGTTAAGACATTGTAACTAAGATGATGATCCTGCCTCCAGTAAAAGCAGGAGCTCCTATCTGAATGTAGGCCAGAGAGGCAGACAGGAGAGCATAGTCGATGCATCTCAAATTTCGCAAAGAACTTAGGATGGGACTTTGTTTGATCCCTTTGATCAGAAGTGCATAATAAGCCTTGAGGCTGAGCGGCAACCATTATTAGGGCAAATGAACCCTAAACCCCAGTATTGAAAAAATTATCCATTTATCACTTGTGACCTAAGGTGACGCAGCCTTAGGTGATATGCTGATTAGCGGGTTTGATTGTTAATTGAGATTGTATGTAGGTAGTAGGTCGTGGTTTGCATACAGATGTTTTAATGGAAGTTGGATAGTCACATCCCACTCGAAAACGACGCTTATGGTAATATGCGTATATTCTAAACAATCCGCATTTTGATTCCCTGAGGTACACCTCCGCAATAGCAACACTAACCGGCTACCGCTTGTAATAATATACTCGATTTCATGCAAATTACGTGTATATAACAAAACGAGGCTACAACTAGTAACTTTCATTATAATAATAACTAGATGTGGTTAAATAACTAATACCAAATGACCTGTTATTCCCATAGTTATTACGCATAATAAAGCAAGAGCTTAGCTGAATAAACGCCTCATTTTGTCTAGAGCTTGCTTTATTCCTAGAAACTTTATTTCGAATATTTTTGATAAAATTTTATTTAGATAATATTGAGAAAATATGTTATTCTGTTTAGTATACCAACTTACCAACTACTATGAAAATGTTGCATTGACTAGCCTTAGAGCGCTTTACTGTTTGATAATACAGCTGCCTCTCATTTTCAGACTTCATTTTGATCTTTTGATTAGTTTACATGAATGTACATGACAGATCTTTGTTTATAGTTATCCTATATTATATTCACATCATCATTATAGTCACAATGTCTTAACAGACATGTTGTGAACTCGTAAAATGCATTTACACATTTTACGAGTTTCTCTTGGGATCTTTAATGCAATAGTTTCTCATTTGCTTTCTGCATCCTCATGCCGTTGACCAGATGGTATCTACTGGTTCATCCGCCTTTAGGGGCAATTTCTCACCCCAAGGACAAGAAGGTGTCCTGACTCTTCTCAACCCGTCCACCCAAAGCTGTTGGTTGAGAAGAGGTTGCTGCTTATACCGACAGTAGTTCGGTACCTTTTAGTCGCCTTTTACGACACGCAGGATATACGATGGGAGATATTCTAACCCACTCCCACACGGCCTAGAGCTTACTTTATTCCTGAAAACTCTATTTCAAATATTTTTGATAAAATTTGATTGAGACACTGTTGAGAAAATGTGTTATTCTGTTTAGTATGCCAACTTACCAACTACTATGCTATCAACATGTTGCATTGACTAGCCTTAGAGTGCTTTAGTGTTTGTTTTCAGCCTTCAATTTGATCTTTTGATTACCTTGCATGAATGTACATAAAAGATATTTGTTTATAGTTATCCTATATTATATTCACGTAATATACTTAACATTCCTGACCACTCTCAAATACATTTTGATATCGTGCATTGTTATAGTGGTGTAGATAGAAAGGCTGTATGTTATTTTAATCGTACGTACGAGCTCACAGATGCAGACCGCTGGTGGTACCAGAAGATGGCGTGAGAGAATCGCCGGCGGAAGGGTCCCTTCGCGCGTAGTTCTATTGAAATCGAGTTGACAGGGTATAACCGTAGCTCAACTGGTGAGAGGGCCCAGAATACCAATCTGGAGGTTGTGGGTTCGAGTCCCGCCAGCCGCCGACTTTTTCCGACATTTTCTGGTACCTACGAATTTAAATTGAGAAATCCACACGCGGATGTAAGCATGAAAATAAAAACAAAAAACTATACATCTATTATGTATTACTATGACTAGATTATCTATAGTTGCATATTGCCAAATTTTACTAGAATACTGCAGACTAACGGTATGTCATTTGAAAATTTGATCGTATGAATCTTCCTACTGTTGCGTTAACGGAAACACCCTTGGTGCAATCTCTCATTCCATTTATATCTATTTCGATGAACATGTTGAATAAATAAGGTGAGAGTGAGAAGACTTGCAGAACTCTTGGTTTAATAATAGTTCATTTTCTGCTACCATATAGATTTCAATTATTGTAAATATAATTTTTGGAACTGATTAATCGAAATCAATGATGTATGTCACAGAAATTTCTTTCAGGTCTACTTTTGTTTCAATACTTGAACTGTTTCCTTTCTCACAAAAGCAAATCTAATTTATATCTAAGTTTTCTTCATTTTTACTTCCCACACCGATAGGTGAGGGGAATATTGTGATCGCGAAAATTTTCGATTTTGAGATAATACACTTTTTGGGCGTTTTATGATGTCTACATAACAAAAATCCACGTCACTCATTTCCGTCGGTCTGTCTGTCGGTCTGTTTGTCTGTCTGTCTGTCTGTCTGTGGCTTTTTTCTAGCCTCGTAATCTCAGCGACCGCTACATGGATTGCGATGAAATTTGGGCAGCGATATGCTGTGGGGTCGTAGTAGGTGATGTTCCTATACTTTTGAAAATCGGTGCATGGGCGGCGGAGTAATTAGCACAAAACAAAAAAATAAATATTTCTCAAACTTCGACTTTGGGTGTTTTGGGGGTTCCTGATCATTTTCTTTTTTTTTGGGTGGGTGTGAAATTGGCGTGGTTAGGGGGTGGGGGGGTGTAGAATTGAAAAATTTATTGCTTTCATAGTAGACTGTCCACTGACCTGTGAAGGAAGACCTAGCGACATAAATAACATTTTTAAGTAAACCCGAACGTTGCCTTACCTATTACAGAAACCAAACGACTTAGAATTTTTTCTGGTGTAAACATACGGGAGTATTGCTTTAGATCGTTCTATATTGTGTAATGAGGAAACTGTTGAGTTGATTTTAATGAAATTTTGACACGGTATTATTATCTACCGTGGTGAGGATGGGAAACGCGTGGTTGTAAAACTGAAAAGTTTGTAGTATTGATAATATAGCGGCATAAGACAATTTTAGAGGGAAGAGGTGCTGGCGATGATTTGGTTGCAAGGAATCTCGGACTAAAGCTTCATGCTATCGGAAAATAATAAACTGGTATCACCGTGATGTGTGGAAAGTACTGAGTCAATCAACTAGATTTCATTTTTTTCTTAATTTTTGTCTTTACTACATTCACAGGTACTTAGGATACTAGAACCCTAGATCTGTACCCAACGAACTGTAGGATCAGTCTTTTTCCAAACTTTAGCAGGATCGATTTTCTGTTATAATTTTGAATATCAACTTTTCGTTTTACCACGTTAATACTTCATGTCGTATTTGATCATTAATACAGGGCATAAACCGTGCCAGAGTCAACACCTACAATCACTAAGATGAGTGAAACTTCGGTATCCATACGCAAAGGTTTTCGTGAAGGAATTCTGTTTATGAGAGTGTCATCAAATGTCGTGATGCAAACTTGAGGAACGTCAAAAGATTGTAGTTCACCGTTTTGAAGATTACAGAGAGCAGGGCAATCTTCATATAGCAAAGCAGTCGATAAGGCAAAGCCTAAAGAACTGGGTACCGCGACTGTTATGTAGAGGCTAGGCTAGGAAAATATTGTTGATGCGATTCTGACAGGTCAACATTCACATGCTTTATAAAGATTACCCTATTTGTACGGTCCAAGCTCTTAACATCTTGGTAACGAGGGTGCAGGATCCAACCACTCATTTCTCGATGTATGCATGAATGGATTGCCTTAGGACGAGTTGAAGCAGTCTTGCGAATGTATCTAACAGACTCGGTAAGCGGCGGAATTATGGTGGTTTAAGCTCTGATCTTATTCCAGTAAAGAGTGAAAGGTCGCATACCACACGCTGCTGAGGAAGTGTCTGGATATCGCGCGTTAAGGCGGTGTCATGAATTAGTCGCATTGTTCTTCTCTGGACTGCTGCAAATATGGATGAAATATTAAAGTCTACACAGGCTGGCGCGAATGATTCGCGACGACTGCGAATAATTCGCGGCGGCTAAAATCGCACCATACTGTTTACGTAGCGGCAAACGTGCCTGTTCAGACCTATATGATTTTTTCCGCCGCGACTGCGGATTTGACGGCGTTTACTTCGCGGCGGATTTCATATCGCGTTCGAACGCGTTTTGGTCGCTAACGCCCCTGATTCGCCATGGTAAAACAAGAGAAACTAATCGAAATGGTTGAAAATTATTTTATATTATACTACTTCTTCCATGAAGATTATAGGAATGGGCAAAAAAAAGATCAAATATGAGACAAATATCAAAAGAACTTGGTGTAAGCCGTAAATACCTATAATTTAATATAAAATGACACTAAACCAGAAACAGACTTATGTAATTCCCACGTGGTATTTCAAGGCTTTCAAAGACGGATGAAATATATGAGAAAATATATTATTCTTAGTAATATTTTATATAGGCACCTAGAGTGACAAAACACCATTTTCAAATTCATAGATTGTGACATAACGTGCTAAAAAAATTAAACTGATACATGAGAGGCGCTTTAACTAACACGAATTGAAATTAGAAGGATATTTTGCAACTGGAGATTATTTCACTTCACTGCAATATTTATATCAGTGTTCTGTTTTCCAATTCCTTCAAGCCATATTTACCAAAAATAAAATTCACAGGTTAGTAGGTCCACCGAAACGGAATCAAACTAAAAACATTGTTTTTTCCGTGGATTTGTGTCGGGTAAAAAACGAAATTCTTGCTGCCCTCCTTGGGTCAGTCTTAACTAGTAGAAGTGTCATTTATGTGCTTTATATTATATTTTTTATCAACACCTTCTTTGCGACACTGTCTGCGTTGTGACGCCTGAGTGTGAACAGGTAAGCGACTATCGCTACCGCAGCTAACGCGACAGATCTCTAGTTACGTAAGAAGTTCTTTGGGCACTGACTGGACGTGGGCGAATTTCCAATCTTCTAACAAAGGCGAGTAAGTATGGAAGCACAGTGTCAGTGGACAGAAGCCCCTTTGGTTAATTATTCAATGTTGTCATATCAAAATCGATCGCTGAACCCTGTAAAATACTATTTCTCATTCGGGTAATTTATCGTGAAGGCTTGTTCAGCTAATAACTGAAGGATAAGTATACAATCGATCAGTCAGATAAGAGTATGAGTTTATACTATAATTTGTAACACGTAGTGGAAGAATATTCGATTTCACATTAAGCGCAGTAATAAATTTGGAATGATTTATCACACGCGGTGACTTACCTCGTTACGATTTATAGTTATATTAAACAGATTCTTATTAATAGAGCAAAAATACCTTCTACCCGATAACTATGTGTTAGGATATATGTACATAATTAACATTTTTGAAATTATTTCAGAATTGTACAACCAATTAAGGAGCTTTTTTCTTGACATAATTCTTTCCGGAACTAAAAACATAGAAATATTTAATTTTAAATCTAGGGGGGTGATTTACTACCATGGCAGTACCACAATCTTCTCTTTTATAAAGTCATCCTCCCGCAAAGGCTGAAAGCCTATGGCGCTGCAGAAGCGCTGCGAGAGGATAAGTGTCGGTGCACGTTAGATTCGAAACGCTGCAAGTTGTAGCCGTCAGGAAACAAATTGCGTTGAAGTTCTCCAAATGAAGGAATGCTGTAAGAGACTGATTCGGGGGGTAGAGGCCTCAACCTGGTAAGGATGAGCTCGCAGAGCCTCTTCAGTGTTCCTTGTTCGTACGGCCTTTGGTGTTATAACCTGGGCGAGGTCACTCGGACATCTTACGTGGCAGAATCTATTGAGTAAAAAAGGTTCTTCGGATTTTGGGATAATAAAGTAATGTAGAGGTTTCATTATTGCTGTACAGCAGCAAATACCACAATTCAGATGTGTTGACAAACGGAATTTATGATTCCTTTTAAACATCTTCTGGAATGTTTTTCGTTGTTTAACCCAAAGGACATGTCATCCCTTGGTGCTATAAGGGTGTGCTCGATAGCCCTGAAGAAGGCGTAAAATAAACGCCAAAACGCCGGCTTTTTGGGTGGAAAGGGCTCTGCAGTACTTTATCATCCCAAATTCCGAATACCTTTTCTACTGAATAGTACTAGTTAGTTAATAGTATAGTTCTACTAAATAGTAGAAAAGCTGGCACAGGATTTACTTTTTAGTGTATGACAGAAACGATAACACAGGGACAGGTCAGCCATCCCTCTTCGATGTTCTAGGCTGTGGGGGCTCTTTGTGAGGTTAGCCGTATCGATTAGTCCAGTTGCCCCCTTCTGGATAGTGTCCACAAGCTTTAGAGAGTGCTTCGGAGCGCATCCCCACACATGGGAGCAATATTCCGGGGATGGTCGAGTCTGCTGCTTATAGAGCAGCAGCAGTTGCTATGTTGTACCGGCTTCAAACAGCGGAGCAAAATTCCAAGCTTCTGGGATGCCGTTTCCACAATACTGACAACGGGGTCGTGCCAGGACTTGTTATTGTTGATGTTGATCCCCAAAAGCTTGACGGAAGCTGACTCGACTATTGGGTGACCCTCCATTTCCACAGTTCGTAAGCCAACATGAGACTTCTTTGAAAATGTTGTTGCCTGAGTTTTCTGTACGTTAAACTGTACATTACTTACTAATCCTCACTCTACAATTGTTTTCATATCTACCTTGACCTTTGAGACATTGAGACATGTTGCTTTAGCCGACGTACCATCTCCTGGGATCATAATGGCTTGTCTGGTTCCATGCATGATACTAATGAAATGTCGTCTGCGAAGCTGTAGATTGAATTGGATGTTATTTCCAGCAGTTTGTTGATGTACAGCAGAAACAGTGTAGGGGATAGGACAGTTCCCTGAGGAACACCGGCGTTTATTGAAAATACGTCTGATGAACAGCCCTCGACTACAAAGGAACAGAGATCGGTGGTTCAAAACGCTATTCAGCTACTGGCGAAGGCCTTTAGATGGTAGTCCATAAGCAGCAAGTTTGACCAGAAGTTCCTCAGCTACACTATGTTGGAGGCTTTCGATATTTGAAGCGCAACAACACGGGATTCGCCATGATTTTCAATTGCTGTATCCCACAGGTGATCGTTTATAATGTTGTCTAAGTATTTCAGGAGCTGTGTGTTAATGACAGTCTCCGTAACCTTAGACATGATGCTGAGAAGAGCCACAGGTCTATAGTTGATGGGATCGGTTTTTTGCCTCCGTTAGGAAAATGTTGTATGCAGCCAATCTTCCGTGCAGCGGGAAACACGCCTCGCTGATACGATACTTTGAAGCACAGCGTTTAAGGGCAATAGCTGGAATTTGGTCAGGACTAGTAGCTTTCTTCGTGTTTAGTTTTTGGAAGATGCTTTATACACCTCGATGTTGAAATTTGACTTCTGCCATTCTAGAGTTCACGCTTGTGGTAGCCGACCAAAGATGTCTGCTTTCTCTTTGGGAATAGAAGCGATGGACTTGTCTTCTCTCGCCAAGGATGGTTTTGATGAATAGGAAAAGTTCTGACCAACAGACCAGAATGTTCTGGACAAACTAGGACATGAGAGAAGCTTGTACTTAATTTTTTGGTGGTGTTCCTCCTTGCTGCTGTCAATCACGCGCTTACAGTGAATTCCGGTAATAATGGAACATTATGTAAAAATTACCAAATTGCCGACGTTGAAGTAACTAATAAATAGTAAAAATTGACATTAGATACCACAGGCTGGTAGAGTACACAACTTTTGCGACGTGGATCATAGAACCTGGTGCAACTATAAATGATTTGGAATTTCCATTATACTTTTGTTATTTCTAGGGGGAGCAAAAATCAAGTGAGGAACTGTTATATATCGACAGAGTACACACACGCAGCTTTTACAGCGTAGATTATAGAACCTGATGCTACTACAAATGATTTAAAATTTTCTCATGCAGTAGTTATTTATAGGTAGAGGAAAATCAGTAACTGTTTCATATAAAGGCATTTATAAAGTCCACAGAGGTTAGCGAGAGGTAAGTCGTCGAGTGTACATGGTTTTTACTAGAGGACGAGTAAAATATAATGGAACAAGGATAGAACCACAGAACAGGTCTTAGAAATTAAACCAGGTAACTGTTCTAACTATAATGTCAGGGTACTTGGATTAAGTATGTAATAGTCATATTACGTTTCTGACGGACATCTAAATGGAGGGTCTCGTCTTAAGAAAAATGAGTAATATAATTTCTTCCGCATATTGACTTGAAATATAATCTCGTTATGTAGACATCAGAAAAGACCGAGACTTAAAGCTTTTGCGATTCCAACTGTGCCTTTCCTTATCTTCTGGAAGTAAGCATTTCTTTCAGCTACACGAGCATTTTATTGGGAGGTAAAAGCCGCCTTTTATATAAAATTAGTACTAAAAACTTACAGCAACTACTTCTTTACTGACATATGATATATACCTCTTACCGACTATTTCGTGTGAAGCAAAAACACAAATTCACATAAATAAAACGATTTGTCTAAGAGACGATGTAGACAAATATTGCCGGTTTTAGCTGACGTGATTGCTGAGTTCTGAGAAAGATTGATTGACACCTCTGCAACCTTAGGAGTGATTTATAACTATGGTTGTTTTAGCCACACAGCCGAGCTTTAATTCACGTAACACGTCTCTAAATTTAGAAACTTAAGAGGCTTACTCAACCAATATTACTTCAAGCATCGAAAACATTAAAAACGAATATGTTTGTAGGTGAATATTTATTTTGATACACCTAAGAGTCTTAGCTACTGTAATGAGGATGCAGTTAAACATTATCTATCCATGACCTCCCAAATTGCGACTGGTGCTGCTATAGGACAACACCGGCAACTAAGGAAACACCTTTACAATATAAGTACTCTGATGTGGAAGGTATGTAAACATGAAGATGAGACTGTTGAGTACCTACTGTGCGATTGTTCAGCTGTCTTATCAATAAGACTCTATTCTATAGAAATACCTCGAGCTTCATCACTTAATCAACGACAGACAGTATGAATCTCGCACTCAAAGATCAACTAGGGATCTCCTGTCCTACGTAACACATGCGTGGAGCAAACTCATCCATTCGTTTGGCGAGGCTCACTTCACTGCACTCGATATTTCAATGGCATTCGATCAACTGTGGCATGCATCAATGCTGTGATTCCACAGGAATCGGAATTGGCTCCGACATTGCTTCTGCTCCATATCAATGATCTACTCTCCAGCTCTACAAACCCAATCCTCAGTTTTGCGGATGATAGTACTTTGCATGCGAGCATCATGAGCAATGGATCGATCTCTGTGGTCGAGCTGGAACACAGAAGACTGGCAGCGGCTGCATGGCTTTCAAAGGATCTGGAGAGTATTACCGCTTGGGGGCTCAGGAATATGATAAAATTTAATGCTTTAATGCAATCAAACAAGAAGTACTCAAGCCTGCACCCAGTTTTTGTGAACAATCAAGCTCTGCCAAGGAGTCACTCCTTCAAGCTCTTAGAAGTCAAAATCAGATCAAAAATCTTATCTGGCACGAACACGTTGCGTCAATTGCAATGGCGAAAAGCAAATAATCTTTTTGTACCCTTTGATTAGGCTCGTGTGATAGGGATGTTTATACTAAAACCTCCTTTATTAAGGTTATTACATAAATAATATTAATCTAATATCCGAAATCTGTTAATAGGCCAGTAAATGTAACAGAAACTAATTGACATATGTCAATATAACTGACATGTTGTTAATAAGTTGGTCACCGAAAACTAGAAATGGTTCATTTAACAAAATAATAATAATAATAATAAAGACTTTATTATATCATATGAGACATATGTATAAAAGGCGAAGTCTGGCCAAATCTTAATATTTAGGAAATATGATTATAGTCAGTTATGAGGATGGGAAACGAACACAAATGGAGGCATTTGAAATTTTCAATGAATGCCATCCTGACCAGTAGTTAGCAACACTTTAAAACGATTTAAGGGCACAAGGCATATTAAAGATCTACCGAAAACTGCTCCGAGAAAATCTGCATACATACTAGACGTTGTACTGATGTTGTTGATGTAAAAAGGTTAATAAATTTTTGAAAGGAGGAAGCTATTTGAAAAAAATCAATTGTAAATCTATGAGTAACGAATAGCTCATTACGAATTGTACAATCATTATTTATTGAGATATATAGTCCATACAGAAAGGGCACCCTGTACACATTTTTCCAGTAAAATAAAATAGCAACTAAGAAGCTGTGTTCCGATGACAGGGTCGGATCAGCTTGGCTTTGATTGATTAGGTGATAGTCATAGTAATGTAAATGGAAGCTCTCATCGTACAAATGAGGAATGATGTAATTTCTTCCACGTATCGATTTGACTACAAATTGACGGCAGAGCATTCAAGGGATAATTAGTAGCTTAGGCGACAGCTGCCCATTAAAGTCGTTGGGCATTCTGGTTTCCAGATGGGTTGCTAATCAAGATAGCGCGCAGCATTCTGTGACCGTTATTTCTGCTCAGGGCTTAGGAGTTTCCCAACGGATGGTTAAGCGGTTCGGGTTTGCCAGTATCTTATACAGAAAACGCTACATTTATTAGGGTACGAGGTACAGCTGTTGGCACTCTGATAGTAGTTGGCACATTTGTCATAGCGGTAATATTAAGCTATCCTACAAAATGAATGATTTTATAAAATTTGACAATATTACCCCAACCTCCTGCAGTGGATCGTAGACATATTGCCAGTTATAAGCGAAGCAGTGCCAGTGCATTCTCAAATATCACGGTAAGAATAAAGAACTTGTTAAGGGGCCTGGGTATACACAGTTATGCATATGTATTTGCCATGTTAAAAGACGGATTCCCATTTCCAACAGAACTCACTTGTTTTTCAAACTAAATACACAGTATCTCAGAAGGTGATAGTTAAGACCTTAGTGAATGACAACTATTGGCGATTTTCTCAAAAAAGTTTTTTAGTGTGCAAAAAAACTCGTAATGCAAAATCATACATTCTTCAAATGTCTAACCAAACACGATATCAAAAAAGGCCAAATAGCTCATCATTACTGTAAGTTTAAAGGTAACGTCAAGAGCTTGGAATTGCAAAATTCAATTTTATAGTGACCTTTCGACCTTAGCTTTGGACCTTTTGACCTTACCTTGGGAGGAAGGTTATAGGCGGCCACGCCTCCTCGCTAACACGTGAATAAGATTCTCAATTTCGGGACCCTAGATCCTTAAGGTTACGGTATCAGAGAAAATTCTATAACTTCTGGTTGCATACCAGTTGCGATTTGACTATGTATTAGGTACTCAGTGAAACTGCTAGTAAAGTAGAAAATATTAATGGAAATCACTAATATCCGCAGGAAACTAGTTTTACCAGGGTCGCAATAACAGCAATATATGTATAAAACACACTATTTTGACGTTGACGAGCCAGCAACTGCATTTTTGAATGAGTTGAAAAAGTTCTATTCTTGACGTATTTTGGTTAAATAAAAATAATAATTTATAAAACAACTTGAAAACTCCTTAGAATGTAAACAGTAATTGGTACCATGCCAATAATTATCAAAAATACATGCCAATGACTGTATGTCGTGTTACAGAGGTATCAGGGTGTACAATTCAGAAAGAAATTTCTATAACGAAGAGACAAGTGACCCTCCAAAAGGAAATTTAAGTCACTCCAAATGGTAAGTCGAAGAAAAGTGTCTCTAAGTCCTAAGATATAGCACATTCCAGGTATACACCTCGGTTTAGATTCAGTAAAAAGCTTAGCAGAGATTCACATGGACCTTGTACCTTGCCCGGTCTAAATACTAGATCAAGAAAACTTTGGTATCAGAGAATAGTCTCAAGGATCGCCCTCAAAAAAAGGAAGACCTCTAAATCAGCGTGAGCAATTTTTTTATGATAACCTGGGACCAAATCCGTTTGCTAATAATAATCCAGGAGGTTAATGGTACTGCACCTTCCTCAAACGCAAACGCAAACGGAAAGGATGTGGGGGATTATTTCACAAAGTTGACTGCTGTCTGAATAAGAATGCCCTCATGGGCATTACCAACAGCGACGAAACGAACTTTCTATTTCACCCCAAAGCAAAAACAGTACTAGGACCAAAATGATCACCTAACATCTGTGAGGTAGCCAGGGGGTAGACAAAGTCAAATACCTTTAACATCTTCGGCCACAGATGAAACAACAACTGTAAACGTATTTCCTTACAAGCGTATTTCAATGGAAGTTGCCACCTCAGTTCCCAAAAAAATGGATTATAGGGTATATTATTTATTTATTATTTACATTAATGATATAAAGTGCATTGTGTCAGACAAAAGGTGGTACCATATTATAACATATGCAGACGATACTAACATACTAGTGAAGGGTGATTAGCAGACTAGATATAAAACATAAATCAAATGAAGTGTTTAAGAGTAGCACAGAATGGTTTACTAAGAACAGACTAGTCATAAATGTAGAAAAACAAATGGGGTGCTATTTAAAACAAATAGAGCGAACTTGGATGAGCCTGAATATTTGAATATTGGTGACACTGATGTTAAACTTGCTAAAACTGTGAAATTCTTAGGAATAATTGTAGACAATACTTTGTCATGGTCAGAGCACGTAGAATTTCTACGACAAAAACTTTATAACTCTATATACTCCCTCAGAGTTTTCAAGAAGTACACTGATAAAGATACAATAAAATCTGTTTATCACGCGACAGTTGAGTCACACATCAGATACGGAATTGTCATGTATGGAGGATGCTCAGAAATAAAAAAGATATTTGTTGCACAGAAACGTGCATTTCGTACTATTCTTGGTATGAGTATGAGAGATTCATGTAGAGAAAGGTTCAGAGATAACAGAATTCTCACTGTCTATGCTATATTTGTTCAGGAATGTATTCTATTTCTAAGAAAAAATGAATTAGCTTTCTGTGATGCACGTCCTCAGTCAACATATGATATCCGCTATTATCATTATAAATACCCCAGACACAGGTTGACTATGACTGAACATAGTGGTTATTATAACTGCATCAAAGTATACAACCATCTACCAGGGCATTTAAAAGATATAGATGATATGAAAAAATTCAAAAAGGAATTGTTCAAATATTTAAACCAGTTAGAGCCATATAGCATAGCTGATTATATAAGAGATGACTGTAGGACACAATATAACCATCTATGATTGATTGATATTGCTCTCATGTATTTATAACATATATGTACCTCTATATTTGACCCTATTTCTTTTTATGATATTGTAACATACTTATGAAATATAGAACTATTATTATTCATAAATAAAAAATAATTTCATTTCATTTTGAACAAATTAATTTAAATAATCTGCTATAGCTTCGAGGGCCACATTTGCATTGATACAACTAACTTATATGGTATTTACATCTTGACGAAGTCACACTATCCGTTATATGATAATTTACTTCTTGATTGATAGAAATGTCGTTCTGTCCAGTTAGAAAGTATTTTAATTATTTTTTCTATTATGCCTTTCACTGAAAGCTAATAAGTTCCAACAACTGGTCTACTTCGTGACATTAACTGCCGCTACGGCGCCAATAACTGTCTGCAATCCCAATTTTCCATTATACTGAATTTATGGTGGAGTTTGAAAAAAAATTGTACACGCAAGTTCAAAATTGTAGAATGTTTCTTGAATGCGCTTTACCTTGATTATTGCTTGTATACGTAACGTGTCAAACTAAAGATGTAGAACTATTAATTGGCATCCTATACACAAAGTCCCAACAACTGTACCCGTTACCCTATCTGTTCAGACAATCAAGAAATTTAGTGTAAGAGACTTATTCTGCAGTATAATTGGCCTACTAATACATCTTAGAAATGAGATAGATCTTATTTGTGCATATGTTAGGAGCAAACACCGATTTCGGCCAATGGACGGAAAATATGGTCAAAACGCGTTTTGGCTGCTACCGTTTTGCCAATGTCGAATTATCGCTTTCCGGCTGTTCAATTAGCCCAGAACGCGTTTTGGGTCAACTACGATTGCCAGAACACGTTCTATATTCTACTACGAATAAATAAATCTCAATTATTTGCCGTGATGTGTTACAATATTTCCTCTGAGCTTAGAATCCATAACCAAAATGAATAAAAATGAATAAAAAGCACTTGTAGATCTTAGGTCCGTGAAAAAAAAACTGAAAGAAACATACCTCACAATCTCTTATGTCCAGCTCCCACATGAGCGGAATGAATAATGTCAAATAACTAGTGGGTCATGCAAAAATAACGCAGTTCGGCTGTTTCGTCTGTCTTTCTTTCAATTAGCTTTTCGATATAGCCAATTTTTAAAATATCATACCTTTTCAATCGTTGTCTTTGTTTCAAAAATATTGTATCACAGTTACTTTTACAAGCTTTTGTCGCCATTACCTCTGCGAGTGTTTGGTCGTATCTTTCGCTTGTACAAATATTACTACGATCATTGCTACCACTTATGACTTTTTGCAGTCCGTCCTTAAAACATACCCTTCTTCCATGGCACTCTCTAGCTACTGTCTAACCCGCACAAAGATCAAATACTAAATGAATACACTAGCTCCAGAGATATCGTTTATAAGCTGAGACTCACAAAATCCACAATGCGTTATGGCAATCGCAGTAGAACAGGACGCGTTTTGACAATCGTAGTTGAGCCAAAACACGTTCTGGACTACATTAAACAGTCAGAATGCGATAATTCGGACATTGGTAAAATGGTAGCAGCCAAAACGCGTTTTGGCCATATTTTTCGTCCATTGGCCGAAATCGGTGTTTGATCTTAACACATATATATTCATTAATTTGCATTGGTCACTAATAGGAAAAGAAGAATATCAACGCACTGCAATCATATCCATCGAATTTCAAAAAAATTGGAACTACCAACCACCATCCCAATTGCACCTCCATTTTGAGACAGTATGTGTAATAAATAATATTCTAGACTAATCTGCATTCTGTCCTGATGTACGACAAGCCTTCTTGATCCAAAGGATACAACAGCGTTTTTGGAAAATATAAATAACATTCAGAGCATCTAGTTTTGTGTACCTACTCCTGAGTTTGTTTATTTCGAACAGTGCATATGGAAACTCATAGAAAATATACTTTGTAAATAATAAAATAGTAATAAATAGCAATGGATAGAGAAAGCTCAAGGCGCGTATCACTCAAATGGCATGTATAATAGAAATATTACCTTATTTTGATCTTCCCCGAAAACAAGGGCTAGCTTCAATAAATCTATAACCCTAAATGACAGTTGCCCAGGCTACCTCTTTAAATTGTTTAAAACACTATTTCTTTAGTGCGAGCGTTAGAGACACAACCAAACCATCCACCTCACTACGAAAGAGCGTGTTCTGATGAACTATGACGGATGCTAGCACGACTTCCTTTACGCGATTCCTGCAGTTCATTATTACATTCACAAAAATAAAAAGAATAAAGGAAAATTATAACATGTATTCGTACAGTGTGCAAAATAAGGAATAAATGAATATTAAAACATGCAAAGTAGCTTCCACGAGTATTAACTACTAGACTACAGGCCATTATTCCGGCAATGTAGGTTTAAAATGTTTTATAACTTCGCGAAGTTGAGTGTATGGATGTGATACGCAACTTATTTGAAGATTAATGATGACAAACTTTCAACTTAATGATTAGCAGTGACTGCAGTATAGAATAAAAAGCCTAAACTACAATGGTGTTGCATTAAAGATAATCAACGACATAGAAAAGATGACACATCAATAAATCTTGTCATGTATCCCAGTTCTATTATGGCTTATATTCCAGTAAAAATAAATGTCTGTTAAATGCAACGTACAACCAATTTGATTGAACTTTTATAATTGTTTTTCATTTTCGGAAAACACTTGAACACATGTAGCAAATACAATATAGTTATGTTAACTATTCAAAAAAATAAATCCCTCTAGTGCCGCTGGGCACATGATTGCTGATTTTAGTGTCCTATGACAGCTGTTAGGGTTTCGACGTTTAAGGGTCTAGGGTATTTCGCGCGAAATTGAGAGTCAAATAAAAGACGTATTCCGTGTTAGCGAGGATGCGTGGCCGCTTGTTCTCCTTCTCCAGTGTGTGTGTCTAAGATAAGGGGAGATAAGTCCAAAAATCCAAAGGTAAGGTCAAAAGGTCCAAAGGTAAGGTCGAAAGGTCCAAAGGTAAGGTCCAAACGTCACCATAAAATTTAATTTCCCATTTCCAAGCTTTTGACGTTACCTTTAAACTTACAGTAATGATTCGAAAAGTAAATTGAAGAAAAGAGCTTGCACTTTATCACCTATTGGCCCTTTTTTGATATCGTGTTTGGTTGTTAAATTACAGACATTTGAAGAATGTATGATTTTGCATTGCGAGTTTTTTTTCACATAAAAAAACATTTTTGAGAAAATCGAAAATAGTTCATTATTAGTTCATTCATTACAGTCTTAGCTATCACCTTGTGAAATACTGTGTATGTAGTTTGAAAAACAAGTGACTCCTGTTCGAAAAGGGAATCTGCGTTTTAACATGGCAAATACATATGGATGACTGTGTATACCCAGGCCCCTTAACAGCTGTATTTCTCATCATACCTACATTCTCTTTCAGAGTTTGTTAACATAGACCCTCACCTTGAGGTAACCTTACAGAGAACAATCTGAGGCTGTGACATCAGGTTAGCGTAGTGGGTACGGTATATTGTAGGTTCTTGAAATTAGTGGCGGCTACCCTCAAGAAGCCAAGGCGCCATGGCACCATCACAATAAATCGAGTACCTAACTTTTTTGGTTGTAGAACTAAAAGGGTTTTTGTATTCATAATAGGTTCGTCATTGACCCAATAAAGGACCTACAGGCAAATACACTTTTTTAGGTTCATCGGAACATTGCCTTGCCTATGACAGAAACCAATTTTTTCACATGTATGTTACATAATTATGAGTAACGTGGAAGGTGTAAATTGATTTCTACGAAACTTCGACACAGTACTACTACTGTGGCGAGGATGAAAAGTGCGTATGGTTTTTGGACATCGTGTCAGTAGCGGCGCAGCAATAATAAAAACCTAAAACATAAAAATGGCTCAAACTGCGTTTTTTGGCGATTTGGGGGATTCTCATCGTTTCGTTTCATCCAGTTGAAGCTTGCAGAATAAAAACTGTGTCGTCCCTAGTTCCTATGGAGAGAGATAAAAGAAACTATTTACGAGAGTTTTTGTGTTTGATGTTTCTTCGAGGGCGGGCGGGCGATGATTTGGTTGCAAAGTGACCTCTGGCTAGAGGTTCATGCAATGGGAAAATAATAAAATGATATCACCATTATGTGTGGGAAGTACTTAGTCAATCAACTTGACTCCATTCTTTTGGTACAGTTCTGGATAATAATTATATATACATATTCAGGCAGAATCATATAGAAT
Source organism: Callosobruchus maculatus (assembly GCA_951848785.1). Classification (NCBI taxonomy): domain Eukaryota; kingdom Metazoa; phylum Arthropoda; class Insecta; order Coleoptera; family Chrysomelidae; genus Callosobruchus; species Callosobruchus maculatus. The sequence goes on from CATOUR010000029.1 coordinate 8,578,534, forward strand.
TACGGTAATTTTTATTTGAAGCCAAACATATACTTTGACTCCCCTCCAATCTGTGATCAATCATCTTTTCGCTCAAATTTCAACAAAGAACAACAAGAAATTTAGGTGATTTTGTATTTTCCGTGGTTTTATTATTACTCCGGAGTCACTGGTGCGATATACATATTTAGCTTTCCCAAATAAAACATTCTGCTAGTGAGCAGCTTATATTTCAACAGGCGGTTTTAACTATTGCCAGTCAAGCATAGCGAGACATATCTTAAAAAACAGTTTTTTTTGTTATAATTCACAAAAAATTAATACATCAAATGTTGTATCATTAAGTTAACTCTCTTAATTTCACACCCAATTTTTATCATCAGCACACAGCAAGGTCTTTCATACAGTGGCGTACGCACGGGGGGGGGTATCAGGGCTCGAACCCCCCACGGGCTTGGAATATTAGCTAAAATTATATTTATACCTATCGAAACTTTCTATTCTAATGATTTGGCATTCTTAAATATGCATTGTGCTATTCCAGTTGCTCCAGAAGCAGGTTTAGAACAGCCTTCTAATCAATGAACGAAGAATGAATATACATTTATAACATTATTACATTGTGCATTACTGTAACCCCCCTACAGATTAAGCTGTGTACGCCACTGATTTCATATTACATTAATTTTACAGTATACTTTGACGTCTATATCTACGCAACCCTAGAGAATAATCAAATTGCCCTGTGAAGTTTTCATGTTATACTACAAGATATAATTGCACAACTTTTCACATTAACTGCAAGCGCTAGTTGAACTAATTATTATTGGATCTCTCTTATATGAAAATATAGTTACGTCAGTTCATGGATAGAGTAGTTTACATATAGCAAATTTTTTAAACACCAACAGCATAAACCAGATTGGTTCAAAGTAAGCCGTCTTCAATTACCCATATGTTCAATGAGTTGATTGATCGTTGTTTATTGTATTTGTCAAATGTGTTTATACGACAAATCTGGCCACCTTTTGTTAAAATATCATGTCACTCTCCATCAGAAAAATTTTGTTAATGAATGTTTTGCGTACCTAACAGTACAGAACAATTTGTGGAAACTGTCACCTCAAACACATATCAGTAAGTTCTACCCCTGCGTTTCTTTGGGTGTTAGTAACCAGCAGCAGCTATTTTAGTGACAGAGCTATAAAAATAGCAAACATAGAGCTGGAGATGTCTACAGGAGTTCCACAAGGATCAGCTTTGTGTCCTCTTCTCTTGGAATGTCCTGTATGATGGCGCTTTAAGGATAGTTCTTCCTCGAAACACAAAGACTGTGGCGTTCGCGGATGACCTCGCTCTGGTAGCCTTCACCAAAGACGAGATAACTTTGGTGCAAACAACAAACGAGGCACTGAGAAGGATAGATGAGTGGATGTCCAGACACCACCTTCAGATGGCACCAAGCAAAACTGAGGCGGTCATTCTCCGGGGTTCTAGGATCACTGGGAACCAAGTGAGTTTCCATATTAGAGGGGTGCAAATAGTACCCAGCAAATTGATAGTGTACTTGGGGATTACTGTAGACAACGAACGATGTTTCAACGGACACATAAAGAGAACTGCGGTGAAAGCAGAAAGAAAGGTGGCATTGCTGTCACCTATAATGCCAAACGTAGGTGGCCCAAGCATGCGAAAAAGATAGATCTTGAACGGAGTTATCCACTCAGTTATGCTATACGGAGCTCCAATATGGTATAAAGCGATGGAGAGGAAAAAGCACCAGCAAACCGTAGACAGGGTGCAAAGAAAGTCGCTGCTGAGGGTGGCCAATGCATATCGTACAGTGTCTACCAAAGCGCTACAGGTTATAACAGCGATACCGCCACTGCATTTGTTGGCCAAGGAGAGGAGATATATGTATATCGGGGAAGGTGCTCTGCCAGAGCGGCGGAGGACCGCTAGGCAGAAAACCATGGACGAGTGCCAGGAGATCTGGTCCAGTACAACGGAGGTGGCGCAGTGGACTAAGCGTCTGATTCCAAATATACAAGAGTGGGCAGAGTGTAAACACAGGACAACCTGCTATTACCTAACACAGGCGTTGTCGGGCCACGGTTTCTTTCGGGTATATAGAAACAAAATAGGACGAGCGACGGACGATCGTTCTCGACATTGTGGCCAAAGCGACTCGAGCACGCCCTATTTGAGTGCGACAGAGAACATGGTGCCCATCATGATATCGAGCGAGAAACGCTGGAAGATAGTACACAAGATGGTTCAAGGCACCTTAAAATTGAAAGAGACAGAGGAACGTCGGCATATGTAACAAAAAGAAGCAGAAAGGGAAGAAAACACATACTTACCTCATCTTGCACTGTGAAGAATATCATTCACGATGATGCCCGGTGCAGATGGAGATCGAGCAGAGGTAAGGAAAGAGGGAATGGGTTTTAGCCGGTCGGACCGTGGTGACATGTCGGATAGATGCGTTTGCGTCCGTTGGACATGACATCATAGGACTCAAGCTGGTTCAACGTCGGGAGGGCAGACTCTCTCTCACACCTTCAGGTGTGCCAATGTTTCTGGCCTTGCGATCAAGCCGATTTCCTAAACCCTCTATAACAAAAAAGGCTCCCCATGATAGCGAACTGTTGAATATAGCTCCCCAATCACGGTGAAGTCATCAGCGAACATCAAGTTTAGTATCAAGCCCAGTAAATCCCCGTGGATAGGTCACAGTGCGTCCTCGCGATCCCTCTAGGGACCCTAATTTTAAACTGAATCTAGTACAACTTTGAACCAGAGCTGACCAAGTACTCGAATACTTCTACTCGTATTTTGATTAAAAAAACTACTCGTCATTTTTACTCCTAAGTATTTTTTGTTTGCGATACTTATTACTCGTACTTACAAGCGAATTTTTTTGTATTCGTAAGATACTACTCGTAGAATACCAGTAGTATTTTACGAGTATTTTCCGCGTTGCCGTGCCGATGCCGTTCCCGGAAAAAGTTTTTCTTAGAGTGAATCACAATACAATTTCTCAGAGACAGCGAAATAGAAAGTAGAGCAGAATTAGAATATCTGAGGTATATGAGTGATTCGAGAACTAATTTGAACATGCTCGACGATTATCCAACAATAAAATGATGTTAGAGAGATTATTCCCTTTTGCTACAATTATTAATAGTCCAAGGAGGCATGCCTGATCTGATAGCAATTTTTAGAAACTTGTAGTTTTAAAAAATTGTATTTGATATCTTATTCTGCTTAGTTCGTTCTAAAAATGTCTTATTTCTGGAATATACACACTAATGTAGTCTGGTATCTCAATTATACTTCCTAATGTTTTACCTTTCTATAAAATGTGTTTTATTTAGTACACACAGAAAAATCTGTCCTTCTGTTAAAGACTTACGCTTGGATTCAATGGGACGTTACACACAGCATTCCTCAAATACAGCGATGTTTTATCCAATGGGAAGTGTATAGTTGGTAACGAATTATATCGTATTGTTGATTCAACTACAAGATGTCATTGGATTCCAATGAATAATTCAATCGCAGCCTGTCGATGAATCGAATCTGTGTTTGGTAATTGATTCTAAACTACTTTCTTTTCTTTGGACCAACAGATTTTATTGCGAGGACAGCTGATTGATTCGTTTGGATGTTTAATTCTGTGATTATGTATGAAGTTATAAGGAGCATGATATAAGAATTAGACACAAGCCTGCACCAGTTGTTGCATTATTACCTGAAATATAACTGTCTGACTAATATAAATACCTACATTCAAATGTGGGTGTTAGTTCTTCCCAATTTCTCAGTAGGTCCTCCATTTAATAATAACTGGACACATTCGAATCACACAATTGCTGATGCAATACGTAAAACCACGAGATGAAACAACACGGCTAACACCGTAACAACACAACCACAACCTCGTCCATGTTGACGGGTTCGCGGCGATAGTAACACTGAGATTGAGATTATCCCCCTGTTCTTTATTCTTACCTTCATTGAATCGGGACATCAGTCTCGCCGAATACTGATTATAGTTCAGCGAACGACAAAGGCCATTGAAACAAAATTATTTTTTATCAGATGAACTATCACGAACTGCTGTTGCAGTAATAATTTTTGTACATTGAATAGATTGTATGCTTTGCTTAAATGAAGCATAGGGTAAATTTCGAAAACAAAAGGATGTTTTGATTGCACTATATGTCAATACTGGTGTTATTAGGATTATACATATCATTAGAACGAATATAAAATTATTTTGAATTTATTGGCGTACCTGTGATTACTTCGAATATAAGGATTGAATTCTTTCAATGACATGGATTTGAAACAACCGTAAATATATTCAAAGTGATGCAAAAACATCCAAATACTAACAGTTAATTGGAAACCCAACAGTATTCTTTTCTGTGTACTTAGGTAAATAAAGAACTTGTTTTCACCGGAGTTCTTACTTTTTATACGTTATACCTACTGATTTTTAAGTTTTTGAGAATACTCGTATATGTGAACTGATTCTCAAAAATTAGTTGCGAGTAAAATACTTATAAATACGTTTTCTGAGTACTCGTATTCGTACGTTGTACGAGTATTTTTTTTAGCACTCGTACCCAGCTCTGTTTTGATCCCTACCTGTCTCACTGGCTATCATAACTTACTTGACAGGAAGTGGGGGACGGTGCATAGAAAAGTAAGTATGCAGTCTATATTAGTAATAATGGTAGCATTTTTGATATTGTTTGGATACTTATATCTCTTTATATTTCTACCTCACTTGGTATAAGTGATATACGGGATAAGTTTATAATAAAAAAATATGTTTATTTCTTTGCACTCAATTCTATTGTTGTTTCAATTGGCTACAATACTTGTTATATCGCGATGACTTAAGGTTTACGCGAGCTTTCATCATAACAAATTAAGCAGTGAGATTTATGTGTTCCGTTTTACTTATTTCCCGTTGAAAGTTGTGATTTATGGTTTTAGGTATACAAAACTGCATCTCAATTTATGTGGAAGTTCCTGCTGTAACACACAATATTATACGAGATATTATAACAAACACTCATTCACAAGAATTGGTATGAGGACCCATACGAATTGAATTTTATTGTTTAACCGTAATGCTAAATTACCAGGAAGCATTTGTTTATGATGCATTTACAGCTGCAGTTTGTTTTGGGGTACTTTTGCTATTATCGGTGACGTTGCATCTATTGGATATATCCGGGAGGGGGACTGCAAACGTTAGTACGTTCGGATTCATTTCACGTAATACTATTTAATGTTTTCATACATAGCCTGATCTGTGCAATTGGTTTAGTACAATATCTGTTAAGCTTCTAACCTTATGGTGCGTTTTCCATTACTTTGAGTTGAAATTAATACTAAAGCCATGAATGTAGGCCATAGGCTCTCTACCCTCAGCGATTTTCGAAACTAGAAGTCAATGTAGCTAATGTAATTAGTATAAGCTCGATTTCATAGTATTGCATAGGTACTTTCTAGTGACTCAGAAATTACCTTATGCAGTGTTTTCCTCTACGTTACGGTCCTTTGAACGTGGGTATGCATTTTTTCACCCCTTGTGATAAAATTTTAGGCCTCAAACCGCTATTTTATTAGGTGAATGCATCAGCAGAATTTCATTTCTAGTTTAGTTGTTATATAGCCCTATTGATTGAAATCTTTTTTTGACCAGTAAAGAGCTGTAACTTGTAGGGAAGGATTTTCAACAGACGGTTGTTTGAAAGACCACTTTAAAATCGCCACAGGGATGCCTATTGTAAATTTCTCCCTAATCTAGAAATATCCTAGATATTTATTTGATAATAATATAAGCAACTTTTCTTTCTTTAAGCTGGATCTAGAGGTATTTATTTTGGTACTTTATTTGGACCTGTATTTAGCGCCTTGAAGAGAATATCCAAAATAAGAATCCGGGTCTTCACATAAAACCTCCACCTACAAAAAGCATTTTCGTTAGCGGTAAAACAAAAGGTTATTCCAGGTCTCCTGAAAGTACAGGCCCGGGGGAAGCATCTTCCACCCCTCACGGTCACATAGTGCGTGTCTGTAGCTTTTACGCGTATATCTTGCCCTAAATCGCTTTATACAAGAAGTACGTTTCGTTGTAAAACATAATAAATAAAGTTATGAGAACACGAATGGATACTGTTACTGTTCCAAGTGACATTACGTTGGTAAAGAAACCAAGAACTTGTTGGAACCTCCGAAACTATACACGGGGGAAATATAATGACAAAAAATGAAGCTGAGGGCAAAATGGCAGATATTTTTCTTATTTGAGTGGATCTCTCCTTATTACCACGGCTTGAAAAACTGTACATACAATGTTTGCATAGAGGCACTATCGCCTGCAAATAATATAATTATGTAAGCACTTTTACCTGCCACCCCTTTCAGGTCACAGCTATACCTCGCAACCTGTCCAAACATTTTTTTGTATTTTCTTTATCTGAGTAGAGTAAGACGGTTTATTATTATTTACTATTATTAAATGTCATAACGGGTAAGTGCATTAAGAAACCGTTATCTGAAACATTATTAAAGTTACAAACTAGAATTTATTTTTTTCAGAAAATGTTTAGTTTCAACCTCGGTTTCCACTAAACTAGGTATTTTGCGCTTGTGTTTTCGTGCTGTTCATTTTCGGTTTAGAAAAGTTCTACAGATTTTGCTATTACTCCATTTCTTTTTCACTGGGCTTCTAATATAAACCACATATATTTATGATAGGATTTAGCTACGTTATGAGAAACTGTATGGTCCTTATAATAGTATAAAAAATAAATTCAAAAAATTATAATAAGGATGGAGCAAATACAGGGGATAAAATAAAATAGTTGATGATTCTGGGCATGTATTATAAAGATTTAATAAGGTAGTAAATCAGTCAGCGAACAAATGGCCAAAATAACCTAACGGAGAACATAATGAAATGTTTAAACAATAACTTACGAACTAACATCAATGAAAGGTTGGTTCTGTATGAGGAAACGCGCTCGAGATGGCACATCTTGAAATTAAATAAAAGGATACCTGAGAAACCAATTCATTGAAGAAAAGTAGGTAACCTTATGTTCAATTAAAGAACATGAAGCAGCCAACAGATTAGTAATTGTTATAATTTAGACAGCACATAGATTACATATCAAATAACTATTTAAACTCCAAATAGGTAAATAATATACTAATAAGATACAGAATAACCTATAACATCTTAAGGATTATCGGTATTAAGGGTCAACTCTCGAAATACCTCACCAAGGGATCAAAGCAACTAGAACAGAGAATACCTATCATGATAAATTTAAAGCTAACACTAAGACACTAGAAGTCAACTCGCAAAGTATCGACTCCTCTGAACTGAAGTACGAAGGGTCAACTCGCGACGTACTTCGAAATTATGTTATCTGTTTTTATATCGCAGGCATTCAGGAACTGGATTATCAAACAATTAATAATATAACTTGTATATGAAAGTTTAGTCAGTTATCTAGTAAACAAGCCCTCAAATTAATTAATAAAATAAATCAATATATCATATATCAATAAATAAAGATACAGTTAGAAGAACTGGGGTCTGTGTGTGACAAACTCATCTTTATATAGACTGTTTCACAGTTACAAACAAATCACAAGATCACTGTATAGCGGGGTACTATAAAGAATGGTATTTTGGCCAAAATAATCTGGGAGAATGGAGATGTAATTTCTAGCAGGTATCAAACAGACGTTACTAGTAATTTCATCATCATCATATTCACAATAATCTCTTAACATACATGTTGCGAACTCGTAAAATGCATTAAGTCGGAGCTAGAGCATTGCCGACACGAATATTATCAATAGTTGTGAGAACTGTAGCTCGCCATCGTTCGCGATTTACTGTCAGTTAAGTGGCGCTCTTGATACTCATATCCAGCAACTGTTTCGCCGTATCCACCCAGCGTGTAGGGGAACGGCCACGGCGTCGCCCACTCGGGGCGTGACCCTGAACTACACGTTTCTCCATGTTATTGCTTCTGTAAATATGTCCGAAGAATGCAAGCATTCTCGTCGACACAACGCAGGATAGTCTCTTTGGATTGCCGAGCTCGTCCAGTATGGAAACATTAGTTCGATGGGCGGTATAAGGAACTCTCAGCATTCTCTAGTAGATTCTTGTAATTTAGGTCCTTATTAGTAATATACGAACAGCTTAAATTATTGTGAAGGCTCATCAGACTATTTAGAAAATAATCCCTTAATACTTCGCCCTTATGGCATCGCTTTTGCGGTGCATGCTCAACTGCACCCTTGGATAATAGTATTTTCGAGTTATAAAACTTCCTCACCCTAACACAAGAAGAGTCACAACTACACGCAAGTTTTAGAAGTTTTAGAAATTACATTAAAGCTGTTATTATGATACCCCTCTTCGACTTGGCGGTAAAATGTATTTCTTTAGTCCAATGGAGATAACTACCAAGTTAATGTACCTTTCAGTTTCCATTTATTTTCACCTAGACAATTTTACAAAACAAGGTGTGTTGCTGACAACTTTCGTAATGCCCCAAATAATTTTCTTCGCCTCCACAATGAGCTAGTATGATGTTCATGGAAAAAGTATTTCCAAAGTCTAGCAAGCTTTTTAGTACAATGGCGTAGCAAACTCAACACAATGAAGGTGTGGAATCCAATTTCGTTCAACAATGAGTGTGCATGTACAGTCTTATCGCTCAAATACATGAAATAATAGGTTTAGGTTACCGTGACGTGAGCTTGAAATATGATGTGAACAGCAACATTCTGGTCATGAAGTAAAAGGGGAGATGTGAGGCTAAATAACACACAGCTATTTTCTTGAATAGGTCTACGTTATAAGCATATTTTCATCAGTGTATCAGGATTTACCTATGTGGTACGTTTGTCCTAGACTATCAGTCTCAACAATTCTACCTTAATGTGTCATATACAGGGTGAGTTCTAAGTTGATACCTTTTTTAAACTGTGTAATGAGGTCGTTAAAATAAATAACTTTTTTAAATAACTTTTTGCGAAAACTGAAAAATAAGTAAGATACAGAATTAAAAAAGTAGGTGTGAACTACATACATAGTCTGTTTATGTTTAATTTTTCGCTCGGACTTTTGTTTTATCGATCAGGCATTGTTTTTGCAATTAGTCTACTAGTCACTTTCATTTAAATTTTAAATTGGTAAATCCTAAAATTTGTTCCATAATAATTTGCCAAATTAGGATTTACCAATTTAAAATTAACAGCGATAAACAAAAAGTGAATAATGCTCTATCTGACAGGTACAACGCCTAATCGATTTGAAAAAAATCTGGGCAAAAAACTAAACACAAACCAGGTCAAACAGGAGAAATTTTAACAAAAATTGCGAAAAGTAAAGAAAGGTCGAAAGGAAAACCGAAAATGTTGCTAATTCATGCGACAAGACATAATTTATTTATTCTTCATCCCAACTAACTAAATAGATTTTTTGAAATTTAAAACACTCATCTTTGGAAATTTTTTATTTTTGTTTTGGGTTTTGAAATGTATGTCAATTGTATACATTAACAATTTATTTAAACAATATTGTCAGTTATGGAAATATAATCTCAATATCGCTAAAAGCTAATGTTATTCACTCAATAATATGCAAGGTGAAAAGATCGATTTTAACCTTTGTGGTAAAGCAAACTATAGCTAGCATTGTCATCAGCGGAATTGCAGAGACTCAAATCCCACATTCCGCCGTCTAATTACACTAGATTTTACTTAAAATGCTAGTTTTGTGCAATATGGTTTGTGTTATCCGTTACCAATAGCAGGGCGACATAGAAATTTCGCACTTTTTATGCGACTGTGCATGAACCCTACCTTTGTCTTTCGCATGAGCAATAGTTTTAACGGACATATATCTGAAATTTGTTTTACAGATACTATTAATCTGATTTTTTCCAAATTTTGCGCTGCCCAGTCACACTAGATTTTACTTAAAATGCTAGTTTTCTGAAACACGAAATGCTATGATGTTATAAGATTTGAAACTTAGGCGAACTTCAGGTTAAGATGCTGCACAACATTGTGCCCTAATTTAGGGTGCGCCTAGAAAATTCTAACAAAAACTTGTATCTGGAAAACATTTAAATGGGAATGAAATGCAAAATGGTAAACACGGTCTATTGAAAGTATTTTCAAGTATAAAAGCGTAATACGCACTTATATTGTTCATTAAACAAGTTTAAAACTATAAGTTACAGACTATTATTCGCCCATAAATATACGAATGCTCTGATCTTGTCTACGGACATCGCCACTTTAGAAAAGATGAACTTTGTATTATTTTTGTAATCCACCTTATTAAATATGTATAAATACAATCAATTACCGTTTCAATAACTAAAAGAATTTGGTAACACTGTACGTCACACACGAGAACTGAAGAAGCTAGGGTCATCCAAGAAACTTAAGACCAGTTTCGAAGTAAATATCAATCGTTGTTTGGATTTTATAGACTAGGTAGATTCAATTCAATTTATTTGTATGAATGACTTACAAATATTGCCACCTCGAAAGCAATGCTTGTATGAGATATAGGCATACGATATACATACGATAATTTAGCTAATCTATTGCATTTATCCCATCCATTGATTTTTCCTGGCTTGTATTCAGTGTTAGAGTTGATCCGTTCTGTCCTGTATTTCGCCTAGACTGGAAACGAAGCTTCTGCAGCCTTCCCCATGTCTTCGTTTCTTGAATAAATGCATTAATATGATGTCTGATACATAAAATTTTGACGTACGATACATAAAGATCTGATTTTGACTTCGATTGTCTACCTATATAATTTTGAGTACAACGTTTCGATTGATCTGCTATCCTCAGTCGTTTCAGTTCACCTGAAGCTTTTCCCATCGAACCTTTTTCTTTATCCATTACATTATTTGACGCTTTTGCTATTCCTAAGCTTTATTTTGCATCAGGCTGGTACAAAGTTCTTAATCCTAGGCTTCTAAAAACCTTTCCAAGGGCCTACGCATATTTTGAATGGTAGGGCCCCTTTAACTTGACATGCTCTAGAATACGAACTGTTGTCTTAAGGGGCCTGGGTATACACAGTTATACATATGTATTTGCCATGTTAAAACACGGATTTCCATTTCGTGAAAGAAAAACTCGCAATATAAAATCATGTATCCTTCAAATGTCTGTAATTTAACAACTAAACACGATATCAAAAAAGGCCAAGTGGGTGACAAAGCGCAAGTCTTCTTCTTCAATTTGCTTTTTGAATCATTCATCTTCGACACACACAGGAGAAAAGGAACAGGCGGCCACGCCTCCTCCCTTACACGGGAATAGGTCTTTTCTTGGATTCTAAATTCCGCACGCTATACCCTAGGCTCTTAAAGCAACATTTTTTGATTTTCTGGTAATGTCTGTGTCATACCTATTGACCGTAGAAACTTTTTTATGATTACATTTTGTTTTAGAATGACAAGAATGAGAAATTAACAAGCTGAAGTAACGCTGAATATCACAAAGATTTTCACAATGCATTTATCATAATATACAAAAACTAAATAAACTTAATCTTGAAACAGAAAATTCACGTGGATCTCTCCTCATCTATACCGTAAGACTCAGAAACGTAGAAAGCAGAAATATTTTGCGTTATCTAAGCGTTGTTCAATGAAGACGTTAAACAAGGACGAAATGATGATGGATATTTGACTAGCAGCATTTGTGTAAGAGGAAAGTATTGTCATGCCGCAGGCACTGCACATTTTCCATTTATAGCTCATACGGTTCGTTTTGGATCCTTTCACTCGCCGTGCAGTAATGCTATTCCTATGTATTCAGGACTTCACCAATGGAAATATGGATCGATTAACCAAATAATCATATTCAATTTTGGATTTGAGCATCCGTGGTTATGATAAAACAACAGTAAAATGAATTTCGACAAAATTGTGTTTCAATTATTCGATACAGCAGATTAATTGATAGATAGAAGATTTGCAATGCATAAGGATATGATTCAATTACATATACAGAATCAATACAAGTATTTAATTTTGTGCGGATAAACATTTATTTATTTTTTATCGTAGGTACCTTTCAGTACGATATACCGTTATAAATATTTTTTTATGCCTCGGAAACTTGGACTGTTAAGAAAGGCAGATCGAGCTCGCATAGATGCTTTTGAAATGTGGACATGGGGGAGAATGCTGAGCCTTATACCGCCCATCAAACTGATGTTTCCATACTGGATGAGCTCGGTACTCCAAAGAGACTATCCTCCATTATGTCGACGAGAATGCTTACATTCTTCGGATATATTCACAGAAGCGATAATACGGAGAAACTTGTAGTTCAGGGTCACGCCTCGAGTAGGCGGCACCTTGGCCGTTCCCCTACACGCTGGGTGGATTCGACGAAACAGTTGCTGGATATGATTATCAAGAGCGCCACTGAACTCACAGTAAATCGCGAGCTACAGTTCTCAAAACTGTTCACAACATGTCTGTTAAGACATTGTGACTATGATGATGACCTTTCACTACGATATACCGTTATAAATACTGTCAGAGTCTCTATTTTGAGATTTGGTAGGATACGTTGTATTATAACTTGCTACACCTTTTCCAGCGGTAGTTTCCAAAGTAGCTATTACATTTCTATAGCATCAATTATAGTTTTAGAAAGTCAGTCAAATATAGTTCAAATAGTTCCAAAGACTTAAAATTGCAATTTCGAAAAGTGAATTTTCAAAAACGTCAAATGTAGTTTTGAATAGCGAAATTAAAATTCTGATTCAATTTAATATTCTGACGTGTCTGAGGTGCACATAGTCCTTACATGGAGCAAAGACATGCAACAAAAATTACTAAACGCACTTAACTGGTTCAAATCATCACACAGCTTTTTTCAAGTGAACGCAATAATAGGAAAATGTCGGTTAATTCTCGTTCAATTATGAACCATCTGATTATTCTTAAAAAAATGAAGTCAAGTTGATTGACTCACTACTTTCCACACATAACGGTGATATTATTTTATTATTTTCCCATTGCATGATGCTCTAGGCTGAGATCCCCTTGCAACCAAATCATCGTGCGCCCGCTCTCAAAGAAACATCAACACAAAAATAGTTTTTATTCTGACAGCTTCACGGGATAAAATGAAACAGTCGGAAGCCCCCAGTCGCTTAAAACAGATGTTCACCTACTTTTATATGTTTAGTTTTTATTATTGTTGTACCGCTGCTAACATGTTTCTAAAAACCATACCCACTTTCCATCCAAGCCACGATAGTAACACTGTGTCAAAATTTCATTAAAATCAATTCCAGGTTATACAATACAAGACGATCTAAAATGGTACTCGTATATATATATCAGAAAATTCAAGTCCCTTGATTTCCGTAATAGGCAATCCGATGGACCTAGAGAAGTGTATTATGCCAAAGGCGTATTTTGGAGGGAGGCCTGTGCCGGGAAGTCATTTTGTTTTGACCCTGTAGAAGTGTTTGCATAGCTTTTTCTACAATATTCACTCACTCTTCTACCGATATTCCAACGAAATCTGCTCCTCTGAGCTATCCTCTATCGTTCTGCCGCTCACTGCTCCTATCAGATGTACCCGTGCAACCGCTGCATCTCATCCTAAGACGGTCGTTCTTCATACATCAAGAACTGAGCGGTACAACCGCATATTTATTCCCAGGGTATCCAAGGCTTGGAATGGACTACTAGAAGATGTATTTATTGGGCCTGCGGGCATTGGTCCATTCAAATCTCGCGTTAACAAACTTCGCCTAACATAGCCCTTTCACAGCAGCCGCGCTACACTGGTATTTAGGCTCTGCCTGCGCGGTCTGATCATTTATAGAAAAAAATGTAAAAAATAAACTGAGCTGTAATTTTATTCACTAAGATGCATATTTTGTTTGTTTTTTAAGAACGTAAACCTAATCAGATTAAAATAGTATCTAATCAAGCTTGTTATTTCAGTTGTTTTTTTAATAAACTGTTTGTTCTCACTATACTTCATTATTCGAAGACACATCAAACACTGAAAGAGTATATTGTATTTAATATTTGAATCGCTTCAAAAAAGTGTTGGGGCCCCGCAAATTCATTCCCTAGATACGCTATGGATACAAAAACTTATTCAGCTTCACAAACCCTCACTCCTCAACCAACTCTTTTCACCCTCACCAAGAGAAAAAAAAAACAGAAAATGATGAGGAACCCATACAAAGCCTAAAAGCGAGGTTTGAGCTGTTTCTATACTTTTAGTTTTTTTATTGTTGCTGCGCCGCCACTGATACAATTTCTAAATACCATACGCGTCTTCCATCTTTGTGGTAATAGTACAGTGTCAAAGTTCCATTAAAATCAACTTCATAGTTTCCACATTACTTAATACAGAATAATCCAAAGCAATGCTCTTATAATGGATAATTACTCCGCTGCCCCTACATCGATCTTCAAAATTATAGCAGCATTACATCCTAGTACCCCACCAAATTTTATCACAATTCATGTAGCGGTTACCGAGATTTCGAGGGTAGGAAAACGCGAACAGACAGGCAGACAGGCCGATAGAGAGACGACAGACGACGGAAATGAGTGACGTCGAGTTCCGTTATGTATACATATACATCGTTATGTATACATAATTACATATACATCATAAAAGGCCCAAAAATTTTCGCGATCACAATACATCCCTCACATATCGGTGGAATGATAAAGCAAGGCTCAGCATGATATTGCTACGCTACCATTTCTATTATAAGATCTTACTCTTTGGTAGTGAAAACATTTAACTCGTTTCTTTGTAGTATAATAATTATGACAACCATACCGATTTCATAATTTTATGGTCCTTCATGATTTAACCAAAGAAAAAAATGTGTAAGCAATTAAAACCTGTATAAGGTGACATACGAATATTCTTACGAGTCATAGCCGTAATAGAGAACATCTAGCCCTTAGACAGATAACTAACACTTATTGACAAGCAACTTATTATTTTATATCAATGCAAGCTTTAGATAAGCTTCTCATTAAAACTCTGAGTGTTATTTTTCATCGGCAGTTCTGCAGTCGAGTAATAAGGCGGCAGAGGTATTAAGTGGTATTAGCGCGACCGAACGGATGATTATTAATGTTTATAAGACTGTCATAAAAAGCAGATGCTTCACTATACTAAGTAAACAAAGCTGTCGGTAAATCGTTTCCGAATGTGGATTCGCGTCTGATAGACTAACAGGGTACCACAGCGAAAACACTCGAATTCAAAATAATATTCTTTGAGTACAAACACGTTTATGAATATGAATGTCGAATAAAAAAATATAAATGTCAACGTTGACTTTGCTGAAACCGGAAACTTTTATGTAATAAGAACGGTTCAGGGTACCTTCGTATTTTCTATGCTCTTAATCTGAATTGATTAATAACGTGAGAAGCGCATACAAAGTATTCATAATGGTATGCCAATATATCTAAGATAACTTTTTGATTTACTTCAATAAAAAAATGTTCATTTGGATGTTCTAAACCTCTTAATCTTTGAGTCACAGTTTTCAGAATTTTTCAACCTTCATCGCAAGTAAATAAATTGTATCCTGTCACATCCGCGCTTACTTTCGAACCACGATCCCTGATCCGAAAACCAGGAATTATTCGGAACCATCACATTTGGCGCTCAACTAGTGGCGTAAGACGGATGCAGCGAGGCTGAAGGAGATAGCGGTACAGTGGTACACGATACGTCGATACGTCCAGCGTACTCCTCGCAGCAAGGCGTGCCGGCGAAGGCGTGCATCAAAGGAGGGCGTGATTGGAGGCTTCGGGCGGCGTTGGATCGCTGCCACGCTCAACGTACGACCCACAGGTTGGATTACCAGGTTCCAGGTGGTGTTGCCAGCGTTAGGTAAACCCAGTGTACATGCATCGGATACGGTGAGAGATTTTTATACTACTGTTGACTGTTGATGAGTTGGTGTACAGACTACGGGGTAAACGTTAAGCTTTGGGTTGAACTTTTGTATGAATATTACTACTGCTATTATTTTACGCTAAGTTTTTGAAGGTATTTGTAAAATGACTAGTCGTCGTAAGAGGAGAAGCAGAGGGGAGAGTGTAGGGGATGCTTCAGCTGACCTTGAGGCACTAGTTCGCAATTTATGCATTTCAGTCAGCGAACTCAAAAATACGGTTGGCCAGCTGACCGACACGGTTGCCATGTCTCAATCAAGGGAAAATGGTAATATAAATTCAGGAAAATCAGTGGTAGAGCCAGCGTTTAAGGGGGGTCGAGATACAAAGTCTCACGAGGGGACTAACGACCGATTTTATATTATGAATTGGAAAGAGCTGGGGGGTGGAAACTTGACTTATTCTGTATATGGTAAGATGCACCCCATGCTTTTCTTGAAAAGATTAGACAAGACGTTTTATGATGCTGGTGTACCTGAGCAGGCTATGTTGGGCCTCGCGATCGGATGTTTAAGAGGTTCGGCAGCGGAATGGGCGAGTTTAAGGGAGGACTCGTTAACCGATTTCAACTCTTTTAAACAAGCGTTCAAAGATAGGTTCTGGGGTATAGAAAAACAGAGAGAGCTATATATGACATTAGTTTATGGAGCGTACGGAAATGGGAGTCGCGCGGACTATTTTTTGGACTTAGTGTCACAGGCCAAGTTTCTAGACAATAAGATTCCGGTAGAACAGCTCATAAGAATGTTAGGTAAACATTTTTCGGCAGAGATCAGGCGGGGTATAGTGATTAATAAATTTACATCACTAGAGACTGTCGAGGAATACCTGAGAGAAATAGACGAATCCTATGTAGTGGGGAGTTCAAATCGAGTTGCAAATATACCAGGGGAACCTATGAATAGACGAATTCCGGCTGACAATAATAGGGCAGGTCATAATCGGAACGCACAAAGAGACGATCCACCAATCGTAAGAGGTAATAACCAAGGTCACAATGTACGTACTTTAGTTTGTATGGGAGAACCGGAAGTAGATCTTTTAAGCGATCCAGAGGACGGCACGCAGGAGGAGGAAGGCACTTCGCCTACCATTAATATACAGATTTTCGGTATGTCTGTTGAGGTACTGATTGATAGCGGTTCAGATATCTGCGCTTTATCTGAAAAATTCTATTTGGAGTTGTGTAACCGGGGTAAATTTCCCACTTTACCTGTAACTCGTGGAATAGTATCTGTGGCTGTAGGCGGTACAACTCAAAGGATTAAGTCACAAATCCTTGTACCTGTTGAGTTAGCTGATAAGTCGATGGACGTGAATTGCTTAGTTATACCACAATTAAATTGTGATATAATTTTCGGTTCAAATTGGCTCTATAAACATCAAGCTCAGCTTGATTATCAACATTCAAAGCTGAATTTGACCATAAACGGCGAGAGTTTATATATAAATCTGTCATTTCGATGTGATGCGCAGAGAATCTCAATAAATCTATGCGAAAAGTTTAATATTAGCTACGATGAATGTTTTGACGGTACGCCGATGGTAAAGCGGCACGATGAGAAGTGGCATTGGGGCAGCATTGAAAATAGTAGTTTCACGGAAATTAAGCGTGCGTTTCTTAAGGAAATGATGCTTACGCATCCCGATTTTAAGCGTACTTTTTATATCCAGTGTGATGCGTCGAATTATGCTGTGGGGGGTAGTCTTTACCAGATCGACGATACGGGGGAGAGACGATATGTCTGTTTTACGAGCTCGGTTTTAAAGGGTGCGCAGGTAAATTACACTATAACTGAGAAAGAAGCATGGGCGGTTGTTTATTGTTTGAGGCAGTGGCGCACTTTAGTTTTGGGAAGGGACTTGGTGATTGTCACTGATCATAAAGCACTTAGTTACTTAATGTCATGTAAGCTACGCTCAGCGAGGTTGTCGCGCTGGATAATTTTGATCCAGGAATTTGACTTCAGAATAGAATATTGTAGTGGATCGGATAACAAAATGGCTGATGCGTTATCACGTTATCCCTTAAAAGATAGAAAAGTAAGCACACCGGACGTCTGCACCAATGTGCAGATTTCTTTAATAAAACTGACTAGTGACTTTTTGGAGCTAAAGAAGCATTTTAAAACGCTGCGACGCGATCAGCTGGAACAGGCCTGGATCAAGGAGAAAATTGAATTTTTGGAAATGATAAGTCGTGATGCACGAGTATTTACAGAGGGGGAACTCAAAATTTATGAATGGTTTGTTGTTTACGAGGGGTTATTGTTTAAGAGGGGCGACACTAGGAATACGGGATATAAACTTTGTGTGCCTGATAGTCAAATAAGGGAATTGGTTCTGGCGCATCATAGATCTATGGGACATTTCGGAAAAGCTAAAACATATGCTTATATCCGTAAGAGTTTTTATTGGCCTCGTATGCAGCGTCACATCAGGCAATTAGTAGATTCCTGCGACCTATGCCAGAAGGCTAAACCTTCGCCAATATCAAGGGGCGAACTTCATTCTGTTTTAGTAGAAAAACCGGGGCAGCTTGTGTGTGTCGATCTCATAGGACCGTTACCGGAGGGTCGAGGGGGTGTCACACAGTTGTTCGTTCTCGTGGATGCTTTTACAAAGTTCATTAAAGTATATGCTGTGCGTCGAGCTACCGCAAAGACATTGCTTAGGCGGTTGTTCGAAGATTATATTCCGGCGGTTCGGAAACCTGCGTGTATTTTATCTGACAATGGCACACAATCCACTAGCCATATTTGGAAAGAACAGCTTACCGAAGCTGGGATTAAATGTAAGTTTATTTCAAGTTACTTCCCTCAAGGGAATTTAACCGAACGGTATAATCGTGAGATTGGGCGCATGCTCAGGACCTATTGCCGCGAAACGCATACCGCTTGGCCAAATAAACTGAAAAGGGTTGAGGAATGTCTCAATAGCGCCATCAATCTGAGTACAGGTTATTCTCCGGAATATCTCCAGTTTGGCACTGCGGAGGTGAACCCGGTACGGCATTTCGTAAAGTTTCCCGAAACTCCAGAGTGTGACGAGACGATGTTGGAGGAGGACCGACGCGTGGCATTCGAACGGTTGAAGGACGGAGCGGCTAGAAGGGTAAAGGTAGCTCAAGAGGGTAGGAAGGAACCGATGGTTTTTGCACCGGGCGATAAGGTTCCTGTGAAAACTCACCCTCATTCGTCGGCCGAAGCTAAACTTATAGGTAAATTTTTCCTATTATACCACGGGCCGTATACTGTGGTTGAACAGGCGGGACCCAACTCGTATATCATAGGCACAACAGAAGAGGGGTTCAGATCAAAGGAAAACATTATCAACTTCAAGCCCTATAAGCAACCAGCGTTCTGATGGAAAGTTTGAGTGTCTAGGCATCGCTTTCACCCTCTGCTCTGCTTCGTCACCGTAGTACTTAAATTTCTTTGTATTATCAATTTAAGTGGGGGGTTATGTAGTGGTTTCAGTGAAGTTGCGATGCCATAAGACGATAGTGTAGGAAGAGAGACAGTATCGGTCAGTCTGACAGATGCTGACAAGAAGTCAGTCGCCTCTATCATCGGACGGCGAGGTTGCGTTTACGTTCGGGCTATTATTCAATGGTCGCGGTCGGGCTATATTCTGCTGTAATAGTTTTAAAGTATTTGTACCTTCATCGCAAGTAAATAAATTGTATCCTGTCACATCCGCGCTTACTTTTGAACCACGATCCCTGATCCGAAAACCAGGAATTATTCGGAACCATCACAACGTGTTAGTGCCCTACAACGCTTAAAACATCTATTGCACAATTAAATCATAATATAATTTTCTAGGGTTTATTAATTAATACTGGCAAATGAGGCACATTTGATTTAATTGCCCTAGTTAAAAACGATGCATCTAAAGAGAAAAATGAAAGAGACGAGATAAACGTTCTCAGTGTGACAAAAGGGATCCACTGTACCTGAAACCATCCATATCTCGTGGTTGATGAGGTTTCAAGTTCCTTAGTAGAGATTCACGACTTGACTTCATTTTCAAGCTATTTGACCTGACTTGACTTGATATCGAGACAAGATCAAGTCAAGTACTTGTTTTCGAAATTCAAGTCAAGTCAAGTAGTTACACGTCAAGCAACTTGAAAATCAAGTTTTTCAAGCTAACTACTTAAACTTTCTTGAAAAAATAATTCTTATTTGATATTAATCTGATTAACTGCCAAAACGCAATAACAGCAAAAACCTATGTATATAAAGACGTAATCGCTTATTTAAAAAAAACATCGAAAAACAAAACTCCAACAAACTTGGTTAAATAACGGATGTAATAATATGAAATAAAAATCCGAAATATTTTGAATTCTGACAATAATACATAGAAAAACAAGAAACTCAAATGGGGGTGGATATTTCTGGTTTTTTCAATCAAAAATAAATATCCATAAAAAAAGCGAAGAAACTCCACCTGAGCCTTCAGTGTTGGCTTCCAATAATTAACAGTGCTGTTTTTAGAGTGGCGCCGGGAAACAGTAACAAAGCCTACACAGATCACGAGGCTAATGACCAGAGCAATGGATGCTGATGATACAGAAGTAAAAAAAATTAATATCCTCATTTGCCATCCATGATTTGAGACACATAAGACTTCTAACGGAGTTATCACCTAATCGATTTCTTGTTTTGGTAAGAGTTAAGGCAGCTCTAAAAAACTGCCTTTCAACTGGAGCTGAAGAAGCTGGCGTTGCAAAAAGGTCTTTGGCCATTGCGGAAAGGCTTGTAAAAATACATTCGTGTCTTTTCCACCACTCATCTTCAGTACTGTCCCTTGCTGCTTGAATACTATTTATAATCTGTGCATCGGTTTCAAATCGATCAGGTTCATTGTTAAGTTCCATACCCTACGAATCTAGTCTATCGAGCAGCAGATTAATGCAAAAATGATGGAAATACTCTTAAAAACATTAAGGTACTGGCAAATTCGTTCAATTAACGACCATTCTGTGTCGGTTGGCTTTAAAGTTTTAAAGTCATCGGGTGCCTGCTTGCTGTCGTAACCTCGGTGATTCCCCTACTTCAACGCTTCGATTCGCATTTTACAGATCGATATCAAGTAATATCAAGTAGTTTGATTTTACTTGATATCAAGTCAAGTAGTTCAGATCGAAAATCAGGTCAAGTCAAATATCAAATTTTCAAAAGCTTGAGCTTTCAAGTCAAGTCAAGTATTTAAGCAAAAGCCTCAAGCTACTTTGCTTGATGAATCCCTATTCCTTAGTATTCTCATTTTTACGTCCAAAAAAAAAACAGAGAACGTTAGTGACGTGTACAGGATATTCCTTAATAGTATTTCAATATTTAAGGAGCAGATTTATGGATGCATTTTAAGTTTTACTATTTATTTTATCTTATTCTATCTAATAGCGTTTTCACTACCCGCTTAGATTTCATCAAAATTGGTCTAGTTGTTACTGAGGATAAGTCAGAAATATGAAATCACGCTAACAGACCCAAGAGAAAATCCCCTCCGAGGGTTAGGTTGAGTGACAGGTATCATTTTTATGCCATAAAGAAGTAAACCTGACACCATTTCGTACGGTGGATATGTTGCTTTTTTCAGAAGTTAAAGGGAGATTATTTACTTGTTTCATTTCTGAGCGAAGTCTGACTTGATTTAATAAATCAAAACTGTTGAATAGATGTTTAAAATACCTTTCATGACATGTATCAATATACTCGGTTCCATTTTGAATCAAATCAAAGAGAAAACCTCTGAAAGGGGTGGAATGAGTGACAGGTATCATATATGATACAAAGTAGTGAACTTGACACCATTTCGATATCTCGTTCCATTCAAATATCAGGGGTTGAGGGAAGACTATTTACGTTAGCACTGTATACAGAGTGAGTCAAGCTCAACGCCTCGGACTCTTGTGACCAAACGATACCATTATCGAAAAATCAACTTTGCGAGTGTATGTAGGTCTAGTTGGACTACATATAAAAAATAATGACTTCTGTGCAGGATGTGTAATAAAAGCGTGACTTATCAAAGCTATGTTTTTTGAGTGGAACATCATGTATATTATTGCATATTTAGATTTCCAAGTGAATTTTAGTGCGACTCTATGTATCACATATGGGATTTTAAGCAAACCGTTTAGGTGCAAATGAAAATTTTTGGTAAAAGTAGATATCACAAAAAAATTCGAATATCGTAGCGATTATGAAACTTAAAGTGCTGTGATTTTGCCTTGTCATCCGTTCCAGTCTCTCCAAAAAGACAAAAAGAAAAGGATCAGGAACCCCTGAAATGCTCGAAAACTAAGTTTGTAGGGGTACTGATAATGTTTTTCCAATTTCTCTGGTGCCAGTGCAATAATTTTTAAAACTACTACTGATACTACGAGACTAAGAAATGCCAACAAACAGACAGATCGACGGAAATAAGTGTGGGAAGTAAAGTCAGCAGCGATTCTTAGAATTCTATTTTTTGTTAATACTAAGCCGCAACTGCATCGATTATGAAAATTATTATAGCATCATTACCAACAGACAATTATCATACTCAAATTTCCCCAAAATCGATGAAGGCTTTACTGAGATTAAATTAAATTATTGAAAGATGTCAGCTGACACTATTTATCTGTATTTATTCTCTGTGTATAGCCATTCGATCAGCTCCAGAAAAATAAAATTGTAACACCCATAATTTTTAACAAATGGACATCGAAGGTGAATGCATCAGACACCAAAGCAAACGCCTAGTAACAAATTCAACTCAAAATTTATATACGCACACACATGCAACGACGTATGTGCAAAGGTCTTTTATGAATGTGTAAGCAAATGATACATCTCAGCACACAACATTTGGTACCCGTGTATGCAATCCGCCGCTATAATATTTTTAGATTTTATTACTTTATTGTTTAGAGAGACAGATATATTACAGTAACATGAATTACAGGATATTTGACCACGCATGTTTACTATACATGATCGATCATGTATGTACAAACACAGCGTTCATTCTTCGTTGCTCTGTTTGGTAACGGGTTTATACAAAATCCGAAATAGAGAGATTAGAAGCAGTAATATTTACATATTACAGACCTTTTATTGGCCCGTATACCCATAAATCTGGGTAGATGGTCTAAACCACCGATAATAAACTTACATAAAAAATTAAAAACATCAGTTAGTAGTATCTGATCGATTCCAAAGAGATAAATTGGTTTTTTATATTCTGTGGGTGAGGATGACCTCAGACCTACACAACTGCAAAAATATGTGAAACTGAAATAATCCCATGATTAGTCTGTGGTCAAGGTCATAATTTTATTGTAGAGAATAAGGGCTATCGTGATCCGCTCGGAATCTCGGGCTTATAAGGCCTTGGACTCCTGGAGGAGATTGCATTAAAACTGATGGTATGGGGCTGTTATACTCTCTGATTACTGGCACCGTCAGCGGTTATTCCCTGTTTAAAATATAATTTTTTTCGGCAATTATCTACGCATGCATCTACGAAGCTTGCAGATTTTGTAGAGCAGGATATTCCCCACTAACAAAACCAGAAATATATTTCCTCCTCAAACGGGAATCGAACCTGGGACCTTCCGGTCATGAGCGCTCGGCTCTACCCACTGAGCCAACCCATCCTCCGTATGCCCTGTTATATTGAAGTAAACGATAAACATTTTGAGGATCTGCTGTAACTGCCTTAACATTAGGTTTTTGGAAGTTAATGTCTTATTTTAACTTAGGTGGATATAATGTAACTAAATTTAGCTGTAAGTTGGAATTTATGGCATTTGCGAATTAAGACTATTTGATAAAAGATAATGAGTATTTTTCAAAGATGAAAAATAAAAGCATATACATAGTAATGAATTTGAAATAACAATCAATTCAACACCCATAGGTGAGGGGAGTATTGTGATCGCGAAAATTTTCGATTTTGAGATAATACGTTTTTTGGGCGTTTTATGATGTGTACATAACGAAAATCCACGTCACTCATTTCCGTCGGTCTGTCTGTCGGTCTGTCTGTCGGTCTGTCTGTCGGTCTGTCTGTCGGTCTGTCTGTCGGTCTGTCTGTCGGTCTGTCTGTCGGTCTGTCTGTCTGTCTGTCGCATTTTTCTACCCTCGTAATCTCAGTAACCGCTGCATCGATTGTGATGAAATTTGGGCAGCGGTATGCTGTGGGGTCGTAGTAGGTAATGCTCCTATAATTTTGAAAATCGGTGCATAGGCGGCGGAGTAATTAGCAAAAAACAAAAAAAATTAAATATTGCTGAAACTTCGTTTTTAGGCGTTTTAGGGGTCCCTGATCATTTTCTACTTTTTTTTGGGTGGGGGTGAAATTGGGGTGGTTGGGGGGTGGGGGGTTGTAAAATTGAAAAATTTGTTGCTTTCATAATAGACTGTCCACTGACCTGTGAAGGAAGACCTAGCGACATAAATAACTTTTTTAAGTCCATCCGAACATTGCCTTTGCCTATTACAGAAAGCAAAGGACTTAGAATTTTTTTTTTGATGTAAACATGCGAGAGTATTGCGTCAGATCGTTGTAACGAGGAAACTGTTGAATTGATTTTAATCAAATTTTGAAACGGCATTACTACCATGGCGAAGATAGAAAACGCGTATGGTTTTGAAAAATCGTGCCAGTGGCGGCGCAGAAATAATAAAAAAACTAAAAATATAAAAACAGCTCAAACTTCGTTTTTAAGCGTTTTAGAGGTTCCTGATCATTTTCTGCGTTTTTTTGGGTGGGGGTGAAATTGGGGTGGTTGGGTGGTTGGGGGTTGAAAAATTAAAAAAATTCTTGTACTCATAATAGGCTGTCCACTAACCTGTGAAGGAAGATCTAGCGACACAAATCACCTTTTTAGGTGCATCCGAACATTGCCTAGCCTATTACAGAAACTAAGGGACTTAGAATTTTCTGTATACTATACGAGAATTTATTGGTCTAAATCGTTTTGTATTTTGTAACGTGGACACTATTAAATTGATTCTAATGAAATTTTGACACAGTATATTGTTACCGTGGTGAGAATGGAAAACGCGTATGTTTGTTAAAAATCTTGTCAGTAGCAGCGTAGCAATAATCAAAGAACGCGACAAGTATGAAAGCAACTCAAATTCAGTTTTTAGATGTTTTAGGGGTTCCTGACCATTTCCTACCAGTTTTTTGGGTGGGGGTGAAAGTGAGGTGGTTGGGGGGTGGGTGGGGGTTGTAAAACTGAGAAGTTTGTAGTATCGATAATAGGCTGTCCATTGTCCTGTGAAGGAAAGACCTAGCGGCATAAGACAATTTTAGGGGGGGGGGGGGTGGCAATTATTTGGTTGCACGGAATCTTAGACTAAAGCTTCATGCTATGGGAAAATAATAAACTGGTATCAGCGTAATGTGTGGGAAGTACTGAGTCAATCAACTTGACTTCATTTTTTTAATCAGTGATCGCTCTTGCTCTCAAACTCTCGAAACACCTAAACACTAAACACTTATTCTTACATATATATGTACGCCAAACGACTTATTTCGCCATCCACGATTCACGTATTAATGATCATTTCCGGCTTTGTGATTTGAATTGTGGGTATGTAGTTCTAAGTAATAAAATTCTGATTGATTTTTTTGATACTGACCCCGTTATTCAATGTTTAAGCTACGTGATTGCGTTGATTGTAGTTTTTGTGGTAGGTTTAGGTGCATAATATACATTATAAATACAGTGTAGTGGTAAATGAACTTTACTGATCTCTTGGGACACAAGTTTGGCAAATAGAAGAAAGAAACTATCAGATATTGAAGCACACTTATTTGTTATAAAATCTGGAAAAACAGTGTTGTGTTATACATCAAAGCACTTCCACACACTCTTTAACTCTTCAAGGCTGGTTATGAATCAGGTTGTTGATGTTTCACTTCTGGCAAAGATAATCTGAGCTTATAGGCATCAAAGAAGGTTGATAGTAGCTTCTCGAAGAAAGTATCTAGTAAAAGCACTAGTTCGAAATTTGTGGTAAAAGTCATAACTTTTCGTCCCAACTCCTACGGTCATTAGTTACACGTTTGCTTTGAACATCCGTTTGTGATTACTTCGCTAACTACCGGAAACGTATAAGAAAAAGCCCTAATCCACTTTTTACCAATAAAACAACCTAATTTCATGATACTAAATGTTGCTCGCATGTCATGGAAACATCGCTTCTTGTGATTACTCGGTCGGCCTAACTGCTAGGTGACCCACCGTAAAAGCTAAATAAATGACTGTCATGTCTCCAGGTCCCTTACGTTGTATACACGGAGGAATCCGGATAGTATTAGGGAAGAAATTCCAGTATTCTCGCTATTTTGGTGGATTCCGTGGAATGCGAAAGAGAGTAATAATTACCATTCAGTTGAAAAACTGAGACACACACATGCCAAAATGGATCTATACTTCATACTTATTTCAGACATACTTTTACCTGACTGACATAGGTTTATGAGCATTTCTTGTTCTGAGGTAATATTCTGCTATTCACTGGTCATATTATATAAAATCAATAAAGTGGAATGGTTCTAGTTTTGGGGTTTGTGTTGGGTACTGAGGGGATGAAGGGCAAAATTAGGCATTCTCATTTGAGTTATCTCTGATTGAAGATTCCGTAATGAAAATATCGATTTCTTCAAGTCCAAGGAAAATTAGAATTCGACCTTTTAATCAAAGCTGAAGAATTTTATGTTTAGTCACACTGCAAAGTCACAGCCCTTTGAGTTGTGTAGTTGCTGCGATATTATGTTTTTTTCTGATACCTACTTATACCAAAATGGTGGTTTGCGCATAAACACTAGAATTGAGGAAGGAGAATTTAAAATATGCAATAATATACAAGGGGTTCTGTTTAAAAAAAGACCTAACATTGATAATAATCACCTTGTATAGACCCTATTTAAGTGAAGGTATTTCATGTTTGTAGCGTTCAAGGCTTCCTACCGTAATCAAATGACTCATTTCTGGCATATGCTTCAGTAAGCCTACTATCCTCTACAAACACTTGAGTGGACTACCCTGTATATTCGATATCTATCAGACACTATACATACATTTGAGTTATCTCTGACTGAAGATTCCTTAACGAATATATTGATTTCTTCAAGTACGGGGATAATTCGAATTTGACCGTCTAATCAAAGGTGAAGAATTTTATGCATTTACTCATTTTACGCGTTTCTCTTGGGATATCTCTAAGATCTTTAATGCAGTAGTGTCCCATTTGCTTTCTGCATCCTCATGCCGTTGACCAGATGGTATCTACTGGTTCATCCGCCTTTGGGGGCAATTTCGCACCCCAAGGACAAGAAGGTGTCCTGACTCTTCTCAACTCGTCCACCCGAAGTTGTTGGTTGAGAAGAGGTTACTGCTTATACCGACAGTAGTTCGGTTCCTTTTAGTCGCCTTTTACGACACGCAGGATATACGATGGGAGATATTCTAACTCGCCCACACACGGGCACATTACACATACTAGGTGATATTGAAACTTCTACATCCAGGAAATGTAAATGTATATTGTGAGTATTTTGTGGAACTAATTTGGTTAGCAGGAATTATCAGTAATTAAGCTGATCTATAGTTTGTGTTGCACTTCCAAGTAAACTTCAACTTCAACTGCCCAACCAAAAATCTAATTTCTTGATCCTAAACGTTGCTTGCCTGTCATAAAAGCACCCTTTCTTGAAATTGTCATGTTCCACAACTGCTGGCTGACCCTCCATAAAAGCTAAATAAATAACTTCCAAGTCTCAGAGCCCCTTGCGCTGTTTACACGGAGGAGTCCGGGTAGTATTCCGGAAAAACGGTATCCGACATTCTAGCTATTTCGGTAGACTTCACGTGGAATGCGAAAGGGGAAAACTGGGTTATGCAGACGATTAGAGTGCGAAAATCCTTTCTACTTCAGACCTGATCTGGTATCTATACGATGTGATACCAACACTTTAACAACTATTCCACGGTTCAAATTGTATAGGCAGAGGTATATTTAGAACTTCAAATAATAAAACCCAAACTGAATGAAATTTTCGACACTCAAACCCAAAGTCACCCAAAGTCCTATAAATAAAGAATCAATAATCCTCTGATCCGTGTTTTAAGGCCGGTTTCACACTGATGGGTTAACTCAAGGCTGTGTGTTGACCGGAGGTTAACCCTAGGTGTCATGTTTCACAAAAGGTTTTTGATTTTACTTGAGGTTAACTCTGAGTTAACTTGACCCCAAGAAATTCTTGAGTTAACCCCAGGTTTGCGATGACGCATGCGCATTAGGTTATGTCGCTTTGGTTTTGCTACTTGCTAGGCGTTTGAAGTTTCATATTTTATCGTTTACCTTGACGCTTTCCATCGTTCTTTTCATTTGAAATGGATGGTTATGATGAAAATGCATATAGCAGTGATAAAGAAACAATGAGACCAAGAATATTTCGACCTAGAGTCAATTATATTTTGAGGAATATGATGGCCGTGACCCTTTGGTTTTTTTTATATTTTTGTATTTTTTTTCAGCACCTTTACAGATGTGCGGATATTATTTTGCACATTTGCAATTAAATTCTTCTCCTGTCTCTTCCCAGGCATTGTCTCTTTGTGCCATGTTGTTGCACCTTTTGGTTTGCATTCTATTACATGCCTGTACTTTTCTACTAACCAAATAAACAGATATTCTTCATCTTTTGTAAAGTAGTTCGTTTTTCTGGTTTTTCCATGCTGACACACGGGTACATGCACGGCAATTATTTGAAAAATGCCCCAGAAACAACTACAACGCCAAGCAGTCCAAACACCAACCCAATCTAAAAACCTTTAATCTATGCCAAGCACCAAATAGCTGCGAATGGAATGAAAAAACGTCAGTGGAAAAACCAAAATGAGTTTGGAAATCGCATGGAACTGACAACTCGACGAACTCACTCATTTGTCAGAAAGACACAGAACACCAGCACGAAACACCTAACAAAAGAAATAAGAAGAATTTTAAATATTGCGGACACAGTACCACCAACCGCTTAAAATAAAATACAACTCGCGGTCAGTTAACCCTACGTCATTTTATGATTGTGAAACAAGAGGCGTTCCATTGTTCGAGTTAACTCGCAGGTCGAGGTCAGTAAACCATCAGAGTGACCACTGATTGTGAAACTGGGCCTTAATGTCCAAATATTGCTGAGAATAGCTTTACAGGTCATACATAAAATAAGGGATTGCCATAATATCCTGGAGACACTGGGGAAGGCCAAAAAGGTAACATTATATTGGGTGCCTAGTCACATATAGGAGTGGGTGGTAATGAGAGGGCCGACAGGTATGCCAAGGAAGGCGCAAAACTCCCTCCATACGTCAGCATCAATGTCAACGGTTGTCAAAATTCAAAGATGATTGTGTAGAAAGCAATATAATTATTTGGTAATGGAATGTCGTTCTGGGAGCTCCAAAATGCTGCTGAAAACCCCATTCAGTTGAGGTATTGAAGATAGAAAAAGTAAAAAAATACAGTGCAGAAGGAAATGGTCGAGCCTCGGAGCTAAAGAAGGTTATGGAGTATTTTAGTCCGTATTATACTAGTCAGTGTTCGCGCACAAAGCCTAGCTTTTTGCGAATTGGTACTAATATTTATTTGTATATCTAGCGTATAAATATATTGATATTGATATTGATTTGGCCAAAACCAGCATCTGGTATATCATACAGCATGGTACGTATAGCTGTCACCAGTTGGGTGTCAGATGAGCACTAGAAGAGCAGGGACAGAGTGGTGAGGAATGTTCAGTCTAGAGAATGCTCAGAGGAGCCTCGTGTTCTAATACCGCAGACGCTCTCAGATTGAGCAGAAAGAAACTACGAAGGGTGGTTGGATTTACAACTGGCCATTGGACGTTCAGAGCACATCTACAAAAGCTGAGGACTGAAGTGGCAAACTCATTATGCAAGAAGTGCCGTGGGACAGAGGAAACAGCTAAGCATGTTATCCTCGACCGTTCTGCCTGAGTGAGAGCAGTATCCTAGCTAATTAGTGTATCCTATTTACAAATCCGGCCGATGTTTTGAGTTTTAATCTCATCCAACGAAAATGGAAAATCTCCGATGCCCAGATCCTGAGGTTCACCCGCAAAAAATCTAAAATCTTTATTCGACCTTGGATGAGGACGGAATATCGTATCCTAGCTAATTAGAGTATCCTAATTATAAATCCGGCCGATGTTTTAACTTTTAGTCTCGTCCAACGAAAATGGAATATCTCCCATGCCCGGATCCTGAGGTTCACCCTAAAAAAATCTAAAATCTTTATTCGACCTTGGATGAGAACAGAACATTGTATTCTAGCTAACTAGAGTATCCTATTTACAAATCCGGCCGATGTTTTGACTTTTAGTCTCGTCCAACGAAAAGGAAAATCTCCGATGCCCGGATCCTGAGGTTCACCCGCAAAAAAATTAAAATCCTTATTCGACCTTGGATGAGGACGGAACATCGTATCCTAGCTAATTAGAGTGTCCTAATTACAAATCCGGCCGATTTTTTGACCTATAGGAATGTAGGTCAGAAGGAAAGACAGGAGAGCATAGTCCAAATGCATCTCAAAGTTCGCCAAGCCCTTAGATGGGACTCTGTGATTCGTCTGACTGGGGGTGTACGGTAAGCCTTAAAGCTGAGCAGCAATTATTAGGGCAACTGCACTCTAACTCCCTCATTGCAAAAAAATATATATAAAATTGAGAAAAAAAAACATGAACGGACTGTTGGGTAGACGTTTGCTTCTGGCTTAAGGATTTTGATAATTTTAATAATTTCTATAGAAGTGACAAGTTGAACAAGCACCGCAAATGTGATTGAGGTTGAAGGTTAACTGAAATAATAGGAAATTGTGCAGTTTTGCCAGTTGTAGCGTTATACAATCAACTGATGCAATGCTGTGTTTAGTTTCTTGAGTTATTAGAGCATGGTTGCCACATCCAGCTAAAAGTTTTCGTAATTCTTTCTATTAATTATTTTTTGATATCTGTATTTGGGTAAATGTAGCCTTTGGATGTTATCGCCAGGATGAGTTACAACATTGCATCACATATAAAATAATTAATAAGTTGTGTTTTGGAAATTTGAATTCTTATTACCATGTAAGATCTGGCAACATCGACCTTTCGCAAACCTCAATATCAACATTACATGTCAAAGTAGTTTTATATTGCCTTAATAGTCTTCATTATAGGACAATTTTATCGCATGTCGCACCATCCTGCATAAATAATATCATATTAAGTATTCATTGATAACAAAATTATTGTATTAAATCGCCATGTTTAAAGGAGAAATGTGTGTATGACCTATTGCCGCCATCATGAAAAATTTAACTTGGCATCAGTTTAAAGAATCGTATCTTAAAGGGCCTCTCGTATACACTATGCAGTAATAACCGCCGTTATACCCCTTTAAATTATAAAGTAATATTATATCATTTTTTGCCCATACCTATAATCTGTCAGTAAAATTTGCTTCGCTTAAAGATTTCTACTCTCCAAACCTTCCAAACTTTGTATAGATATTTTCTATACCTAATTCTACCATTTTCACGAGACACGACTCACCCGTCATGGTTTCTATCTTGATAATGCAGAACCTCATTTATTTCAGATGATACGCTGAGTATTCTTCATTAAAGGATAAAACACTTCTTCAAGCTGCTGTATGTGATAAATTTGTCGATTGCGCACGCAATAGCAGCAGTATAGAAAAATATACAGCATTTTTACAGCAGTCTTGTAAGACTTTGATATAGCTGCCTTAATCTCATTGTATAGATGTGGTAAGCGAAAACCATTCTATAATACCTATACAGCATGGAATAATCGTAAAAGAGTTGTGTACAATCTTGTTATATAACTATTACATAACCAACTTGTTACTTATCATACAACCAAATGAGCCCTTTTTGTACAAGGATCATAATAATATAATGGTTAAGAACTTTTTCGGTATCCTATAAAATATGGATATTTGTGGATACTTGTCCATACAATCTTCATAGAGTATGTTGCTAGTGGGGAAGTTTCATTTTTGGCCGTCCTATATCAGCGGTGTAGTGACATAGAACCTCATCTATACCGGGTATTCCAAAAATATCTAAATTCCAGAAGTTCAAAGTTGTTGGATATCAAATTAAAATTGAAAAAAATATTATAAAGGAGGTATAAATATTCATATTCAAGATACCTTCGTTGAAAATTTTGGACTCTGGAAAAACTTTGTCAAATGTACGATCAAATCATCATCATAGTCACAATGTCTTAATAGACATGTTGTGAACTCGTAAAATGGATTTACTCATTTTACGAATTTCTTTTGGGATATCTTTAAGATCTTTAATGCAGTAGTTTCCCATTTGCTTTCTGCATCCTCATGCTGTTGACCAGATGGTATCTACTGGTTCATCCACCTTTAGGGGCAATTTCTCACCCCAAGGACAAGAAGGTGTCCTGACTCTTCTCAACTCGTCCACCCAAAGCTGTTGATTGAGAAGAGGTTACTGCTTATACCGACAGTAGTTCGGTTCCTTTTAGTCGTCTTTTACGACACGCAGGATATACGATGGGAGATATTCTAACCCGCCCCCACAAGGGGGGTACGATCAGATACTGCTATGGAGATACATGAACAATTTCTTTTCTATATTATGGTACCTAAATCTTCGTAGCGAAACAGTAAATATGTAGCCAAATGGATCCCAATAAGATTCTGTTATTTACCAAGAGATATTAAATTAATCCCATATAATTTTACGGCACTGATAAAGTCACGACGGATAAGAAATATTGATAATGCTGATCTCAATACATTATGATGCAGTATTTATCTCATTGTACCTTGGATATGGATCTGTTTTTGTTATATACCGTTTTTGATTATCGTGAAACGAAAAGATGCAAATTACTGATCTTTGCTGGAACAAATAATTGTCTACATCAGGAGCCCAAGGAAACTGAAATCAATTCCAGTATCACAGTCCTCATTGGAGGTATTAGATTTCCAGTCCGTATTTTCTATTTGATTGGAAATTGTTATCCTAAGGAAAACAATATCTGTTCAAGGATCCATAAATTCGTTGTTTATAGAGCGTGAAAGAAGCTGGTGAGTGGCATAAGAATTTGATTCTACGCAACATTTTCCGAAGACGTTTCAATAACGTTTGTGTACTATCAAAATATTTGCTCAAGTACTACACGTTAGCGATATACCGGGACGGTTTAATAAGTCCGTAGATTTTTGAATCTCCTGCACAGTAACGTCCAGGGATACATTGCTTCAGTTAAACGCAATGTGATGAGATGTATCAAATATACCGGCGTTTCTTGGAGGAAGTTCTTCCAGGACTTCATGAAAATGTTCCAATAAACATTTGACAGCAAATGTGGTTTCAGCACGATGGAGCGCCGGCTCATTTTGCTGTACCAGTACGTGAGGATTTGGCTCAGTGGTTGGGCACCGTTGGATTGCTAGAGGTGGAGCTGTTTCTTGGTCTCCTAGATCACCTGATTTAACGCCGCTAGATTTTTTCCTGTGGGGACATGTACAGTCTTTGGTCTACGAAACTCCCGCAGAAATAGAGCAAGACTTAATCGGACGAATTACAGCAGCATTTGAAATCATTCAAAACGAGTATCAAATTTTTAGTCAAGTCCGCCGAAATCACGTGCGATGTTTAAATCGGTGTATTCAGGCTGGAGGAAGACATGTTGAACAATTGTTGTAATGATATCATGTGCAAAGGGCAAAAAATGAATGCATTAAAGGCTATTTAGGCAATTCATCGTATTTCTACATTTTAACGCTTCTTAGGGCGGTAGCACCGTACGGACACTTTTCCGGACATGGGTCCCTGTACTCAAAAGTTATCTACTGTTGCACTGCATTATCCCTAGAAGTTTGATTTCATAGTTCTGTATATCAATTCTGGTATTTTAGATAATGCATTCTGCATTATTATACGAACAATGTAAACACACCAAACATATTCATGCGATTTAAAAAATACAAGTAAAACAATATTTTGGCAGCTACTAATTACTATAATGTAGGCGAAGATGTTATAATACATAAAACACATCTGGTTGAAATACCTTGAAAAGTTTGCTTTTGTTCCATAATCAAACGTCAAGTAAGCAAAACCGCAAAAAGGAAAGGAATTCTTTTAAGAACAGTAAATCTGGGGCAAAAGTCATCTTTAGAACGATCTGACGGTTGAAGTATTTATCAAGTTTTCCCTAGCCCACGCGCAAAGGCCAAAGGAAGCATACCTACCACTAAACATATAAAGGTAAAGCAAAAGAATATTTCAAAAGGAGCATAGAGCTAGGGGATTCCAGGCTAGATCTGCAGACCATTTCAGGGACGGCTCTCGGCATTCTTCACAGGGAACTCAAACCAGAACCAGAAGGACAGTGAATTCTGTAAATTCCGGGAATTATGATACTACGGAGATTGAAGTTGAACCACCTAATAAATTTAGTTGATGCTGTCGATAACACATTTAATTATTATGGTAACCTATTAATTCAAGGAAAAATCAGAAACCTTAATAATGTGCTCCAATTCTATCAAACTTACACTATGTTTACTGCATCCAAGCCCTATTTAATATGATATAGATGCGGTAAGCTTGATAGCGATGGATTAAAGTATAACATTAGCTCCGTGGAAGATGTATCTGGTAATCTACTCTTTTGTAATATGGTCGAAAGTATCCTCACCTTCAGCATATAGCGCTTCAATTCTATAAAGGCTAGTCCTTGTTTTTCTGGGTAGATCGGAATCAGGTAGTTTTTCTGATTATACGGCATTCGGTAGAACTATTCTTGAGGTCTCTTTGTCTATTTCTATTTAAGAGATACATAACGCTAAGGTCAGACAGTTGGAGGTATTTTTCTAAGGGATTACTGCCTGAAACAGAGTCTATAATAATGGGTAATCTTGGATAGACTGCAGCAGAATATACGGTTACAGTGTCAGCCAAAGTACCTCCTAAGTAGCTCCTAAGTTATGTGATATCTGGCTTAATTTTGTGATTGTTAAATTCCATTGAGCGTAACTCCTACATTTAATAGTATGGATTTTGTCTGCTCGTACGAGTATATCCTTCAACAAACTTTTTTGTGATTTACCAGAAATGATATAACTGTACCGCCTCAGCACTTTTCCCAAACAGCCTTTTCCGTTAACAAACTTTTCCCATCAACGCCACAATA
This sequence comes from Callosobruchus maculatus, assembly GCA_951848785.1. Classification (NCBI taxonomy): domain Eukaryota; kingdom Metazoa; phylum Arthropoda; class Insecta; order Coleoptera; family Chrysomelidae; genus Callosobruchus; species Callosobruchus maculatus. The sequence continues at coordinate 8,613,858 of CATOUR010000029.1, forward strand.
ATTGAAGTCCAGCTATTCAGTAATAGTTAAGGGATATTCTTACTTAGTATTTAAGCACTGGTCTGCAGAAATACGATAACCTAAATAATAGATATGTCCTCTATTATGATCTTATGGTTAGCACCAAATATAATAATGTCTCAGCCAACTTCAGAATGAGATAATCAGAAAAACCAAAGTATTTTTCTTGTGGGATAGATAAGAGTATTAACAATGTTAGGAGTAAATTGATGTTTTCGCGGAGAAACTGGAACACAAAAAATTAAAAGATGCACGCAGCTTTTGGAGAACACTTGGGTATACAAAAGACTGCCACTGCGTATTATTTTTCTTTACCATCTTAGCTTAATATAGCATATGACAAGCATCATCGTTATTCATATGCGTTTGGAATATTTTTGTAATAAGTATACTAGACATTTTGAATGGTAGATTTTCCAATTGCATTTTGAGCCGGTAATAAAGTCCTCTCACAAATTTGATATACTATCAACACTTTAATTTTATGTCAAAATGGATTAGTTCTCAGCTTAGTACTTCTTTGAACAGTTCGTTTAACATGATTGATTTATTTGTCATATGTCATTTGCACATTGTATTTACGCGTTATTTTTTAATTAACTTTTTAGATAGATATTGCATATATTCTGTTGGATAAATAAATACCAGCCTCGTATATTGTAATTTCCAATACACCGTGCACAACTGATACTGGCCGAACAGCCCAGTCACTATTAGTTACATTGTTTTGTAATTGATCTCTTAACAGTATAGGAACATTACACACTTTAACATACTTTGGTTATTACAATATGTATGTGTTTCACCATTGTCATGTAAACGAAAATCCTACTGATTTGTTTTATTTTTTAATACATAGTCTTTGACTAATTTCTCTAACAGTTTTGATGAAATTTACAGTCCAGCACATCATGGAACTGATAATTTAAAAAATATTTAATGGTATAAATAAATAAAACCTAGCAAAATGGCATGATTGAAACCTGGCGTAGATACCATATAACAAGTCAATTGTGTATTACTGAAATCGTGTACTTAGAGGAACCCATTGCAATTTGAGATTATTGTAGAGTGGATTGAATAAAATAAGTTGAAAAAACCAGTTAGTAGGTAAACTAATTTGGCTCTACAAAGTCCGAACATATAAATATATAACGTGTTTTATTTAAATGTTTAAATTTGGGGATATTCCCCTCGAACTTAAGGTCGGCGTCTTCATCACTTCTTTGAAGGTGTCCGAACTAAGTTCAAATTTTATTAAAATTCTCCGATTGAGAAAATTCAAAAGCATGGTCTACATTTCTGTCTCACCCAGTATATTTACTCGTATAACGCACACCTGTACCATGCTACAGACCTCATCCTTCTATAGGTGCCCTTATTTGTAAGTGTATTGCGAAAAAGTGGCAACAAAGAAAAAAACAATTTCTAAGGGTGGCGATGAATAGATTTGAATACATGAATATATTTCCTTATACTACTATAGGTATTTAAGCTCTGCAAACCAAAATTAGGGGGCGCATATTTGAAAACGTAATATGGAGAAACGCCAGCAATACAGGTGCCTCATAAAAGTTTCATTTTACGTTGTCGATACGCAAATAGCCGGTTTATACTTTGGCTTGATTGGGAATAGGCAGAAACAAGAGATGCCATAACCTTTTGTGTTCTTTACGACCCATTTTATGTTACATTTCAATCCGATCTATCCACCCACGGAACTCCTTATACAATGGATGTTGTGTTTTGTGGCAGATAAACTAGTGCTTTGCTACAATTACAATCTACTATATCTGTAAGAATTTGAATTTAATTTGTATCAAGCAGTGAGACTGCGTGTCAAACAGAATTGATCATAATTCTAGAGAGAGAATAGAGATCTGCTATCCAAGTCGACAGCGAGAGTTATTGGCACCTCAAAAGGTTCCTTTCATTTGGATGTACTTTTGAAAGGCTTATACACCAAACCTGTTATTGAACCTATTGAAGTTCTATACCTTCAACATTCTACTTCCGTAAAACATAGCAATAAATATGAAGTAGTGACATATTTCCATGAAAATCGGTTTACAATGAAGAGTTGCTAAAGTTATTGGCACTTTTGGTCAGTTGTCGGCGCTCACTATTCGCCAGTTATTGGCACTCGCAGGTAGTATATTATTCATCCCTAGATACCCATCTAGGTGCTTTTAACTATCTATAGATCTACGTTTGATAGTTGCTTTAATCATAGATGAAATTGTATGAATTAATAAACCTGTAGACCAAAGACCAGTTTATTAAAATAATAACAAATATGTTAATAATAATACGTAAGAAAAGTATAACAACCAATGCCTTCTATATAGCATATTAATTAGTAACATATAGATATTGGGAAGCAGTACTTTGAAAGTACTACTAGTACGAGTTTTTCCAGCTAGGCTAACAGGCAATACATAGTAATAAATATGAAGTAGTGATATTTCCATGAAAATCGATTTAAAATGAAGAGTTGCTAAAGTTCCAGTTACTGGCACTCTTGATCAGTTGTCGGCGCTCACTGTTTGCCAGTTGTTGGCACTCGCGGGTAGTATATCATTCATCCCTAGATACCGTCTAGGTGCTTTTAACTATCTATAGGTCTACGTTTGATAGTTGCTTTAATCATAGATAAAATTGTATAAATTAATAAACCTGTAGACCAAAGACCAGTTTATTAAAATAATAACAAATATGTTAATAATAATACGTAAGAAAGTATAACAACCAATGCCTTCTATATATATTCTATATGTAGTGACCTATAGATATTGGGAAGCAGTACTTTGAAAGTACTACTAGTACGACTTTTGCCACCTAGGCACTAACAGGCAATTTCATTTATTCGCCTGAGACCTAAATCACACTGACGAGCTTTAATAAAAGCGAGACGACGTCGTCTGTGATTGGGTTCGGATGAGTGAATGAAATTGCTACTCTTTAACATATTATGGTGTCCCATAAGCCCCAGATAAGTAGAAAAGTAAAAGCTAGCCAGGTACACATTTATGAAATTTTTCTGTATAAATCAATATTGAATTAAATCTAAAAACTATCACAAGCAGTAACGAAACCAAATATTCTGTTGCATGAATAATCTTGTATACACAAAAAATAGGCAGCAATAGGCGAGTTTACCCTACTCTGTGCCACTATCGACTACCTTTCGGCAAGCCTCGATCATTTACTGTTATAGTCAATCTGAACAAGTTGATTGAGCTTTGGTGTAAAACTGCCGACTTGCATTTTACGTTCCGATTGATTGTCAAATGAACCGAACCTCTTTTGGTCATTTCCAAATTTTGTCAGTCGTTTGTTTATCATTTGCCTTACCAGTCTTACTATCATATTGGAATTGTATATGAGCTGTGTTATTTTTATTTCGTTAATATTTGCAGAATTTGTTAGTCGCGAAAGAGGAGGAGCGACTAAATTTAATGATAATATATATAATAACACCCTCCTTATTTCCAAAATGAGCAGCGAAGTATAGATTTGGCTACTCTACTTCAAATCAGCGATTCTCAAAGTGTGAGGCTCAACGAATGCTCAGGGAGGGGAGGATGCAAAGATTACTAAATTCATTACGTACAAGATATATTTTGCTTACTATAAATTAATAAAACAAATGTTTAGTAACCCATTAGAGTATTCATAAAATATGTAAGACTTACAGGAACACAGATATCTCCTCGGAAATCTCTTCGCCTAGCCAAAGTCCAAAAATTTAAATGTTTTATAAGGAAGAATTATCTTGTGAAAGCTAATAAATCTATTTTAGATATAGAATAAGATACATGTAATATCCTGTCCCAAAGCTGACAGTTCTATGTATAGGTGAATGACTTGACGTGACTTAAATATACTGTGTAAGGCTTTCGCGGCCATCGTCCAATGAATTTGTGGTTCTTGGGTTTTTAGGCCGGCGTCATTTAGCGTTAAAGCTTGACGTTTCGCCACCACGAGTGGATGGCATCTTCAGAAGCTATTTCACTAAGGCGACTTCCAAAATACTGACGTGACTTAAATAAATAGGTTAAATAAATATCGTTTGAAAATACTAAAACACGCTTCTAAAGAACATCGGACTGAAAAATAAAAAATAATTTATAAAATAAGCTTGAAGCAATAATCAACAAAAAGTCAACCAAAAGCACTAATATGATTGTGAAAAAAGCATGGGCGGTTTCTGCCATACTATTCGTAAATCGAGCACTCGACGCTTTTTTCAAAATGATCCTAGTATTTTCCATTCATTATTGTTTTAAGGTTATTTTGAAAATTATTCTTTACTTTTTAGTACGATGTTATTTAAAAGCGTGTTTTTTAGTTTTTTAATGATATTTATTTTTGATCTTTTTGTTAACTTTATAATTAACGAGTGTTTTTTAGATTTTTAAAACTGTAATGAACATGAAAAGTTGTTTTCAATAAACAATATTACACCCTTGAAGCTCTCGTCGCTACGCCTCTGTGTAATACTAAGGTGTCTTCTCTTAGTCAGCGGATACAAGCGCTGGCGCTGATCCGATCTGTTTTAAGAAGTTTTCGCAGCAAAGTTGGTGTTTGGTCTGAACCCTTTAGTCCAGAGTAGAGTTACAAACATACAGGTGAAGCTAATAAAGGCGCGTTGAAAAATTCCGATACAAGTGAAAAATAAGTAGACAGCAACGCACCAAAGTGTTTTAAAGGGAATATTTAGATTTGATACTTTCTATAAGGCTTTTCATTAATTTATTATATTAATACTATGTAACTATGATGTTACTTTCTGACCAAATTTGACAAAGGTAAGTGTTTGCTTCTGTTTATAGCTCATCACGTCTTTTGACCTTTGAACTCTGTTAACCAAACTCATTAACAATTATAATATATAACCTAACAATAATATCTCCGCTTCTTGGATCTACTCGTTCTGTGAGATAGAACACCAGTTTCTGGAGAGCTAATTAAAATGTATTTATTCGCTTTTGCATGGAAACTCCTCAGTTGATCCGATATAAAGCGTTACGATCGATGTCGAATACATACGCCAACGAAGTCTGTTTCTTTGAATGTTTCTCCTTGAAGGCTTCTAAGCCAACTAGACGGATTTGTCATACGACTTCTTGTGCATCAACCTAAGGTGTATCAAGAGTTTTGTCCACTTGATCAACATAATTCTGTTCAAGACTGATATTGATAAACACTCTTATGGTACATACCCACATATGCGATTATCAAAGAATCAGAGGCATGGTGTAGCATTGAAGTGAATGGAATGAGGAAGAAAAAAATTTCATAAGTAACAAAATTGATACCGCAAATTGAAATACCACAATGTTGAATTATTTGAGTTCAGCGATTATAGTATTTCTTAAAAATTACAGTTTAGTTCCAAAAAATGTAGTCAAGTTGATTGACTCAGTACTTCCCACACATTCCAATGATACCAGTTTTATTATCTTCCCATAGCATGAAGCTATACTCTAGATGCCCTTGCAACCAAATCATCGCTCGCCCGACCGCAAAAAAAGTGTTTTAGGACCAGTTTCTCAATGTCTAGTTAAATATTTATCTGGAAGTTAACGCAAAACTGTCAGATAAATTGTTTAAACAATTGAAGGTTAGGCTTACGAATTCACATAAACCTAGCTGGCAGCTATCTGTCTGCCTACCTATCTGACACTTTTAACTGGACATTGAGAAACCGGCTCTCATTCTACTAGGTACTTCTTTCACAGGTAAATGAACAATCTATCATTTATACAACAAATTTTTGAGTCTTACAACCCCCACCCCCGAACCACCCCAACTTCTCCCCACCCAAAAAAAAGTAGAAAATGATCAGGAACCCCTAAAACGCCTAAAAACGAAGTTTGAGCTGTTTTCATATTTTTAGTTTTTTTAATATTGCTGCGCCGCCACTGAGACGATTTCTAAAAATCGGAAGCATTTTCCATCCCCGCCAAAGTAGTAATACTATGCCGAAATTTCATGAACATCAATTCAGTAGTTTCCACATTATAAAATACAGAACGATCTAAAGCAATACTCATAGGTATACATCTTGCTAAGTCCCTTGGTCACTGTAATAGACAAGGCAATGTTCGGATGGACCTAAAAAAGTGTATTATACCGCTAGGTCTTTCTCTCTCAGGTCAGTGGACAGCCTATTATGCTTACAACAAATTTTTCAGCTTTACAACTCGCCACCCCCCAACCCACCCTATTTCACCCCCACCCACAAAAAGTAGAAAACGATCAGGAACCCCTAAAACGCGTAAAAACGGAGGAATATTTGAAATTTTTTGTTTTTTGCTAATTACTCCGCCGCCCAAGCACCGATTTTCAAAAATGTAGCAACATTACCTACTACGACGCCACACCATACCACTACCCAAATTTCATCAAGATCCATGCAGCAGTTACCGAGATTAGGGGTCTGGAAAAACGCCAACAGACAGACAGACCGACGGAAATGAGTGACGTGGATTTCCGTTATGTAGGCATCATAAAACGCCCAAAAAGCATATTATCTCAAAATCGAAGATTTTCGCGATCACAATACTCATCTCACTATCAGTGTGGGAAGTAAAAGGGTTATAAGAAGATCAGCACTTACAGGTCGATTAAATTTATTATTGTTTGGAAATATTCAATTTAATCTGTTTCTACTGTAGTAGTGAAATTTCACAACAACAGTGTAATGTGTACTGTAGTAGTTTTTTAATTTAGATAGGTATTAAGACATTGAGAAATTGGGTTAAAAGTAGTTGACATGTTATCTTTGAAACGGTAGTAGTAATAGTAATAGGTAATATCAATATTAATGGACAACGAGCATAGATTGTTGGGCAGCTTTTAGTAATCATAACTTGACGGACAAGAAAATTGATGTGCTACTTTTCATTGCAATAACGTCTCACGTGGTCAGCATAACAATTATTGTCGATGATTTGATGTCGTTTTTCATTAATATAACGTACTTTTTTCCTTCGGTGTAAACCGAGCTCAGAGAGTCACACACTGCCGAAAGACATAACATAATTGTTTAACTGCTAGTTAGTTCGCCTTATAACTGCTATAGAATGACAAAAACTTAATTACTAATAGGTGATGATTATGCTACTTGAGCGAAATAAATTATTTGGTAGTGCTTTTATACATACGATTGGAAACATTTAATTTTTCCATTTGTCTAGATAGCGACATATTTATCGTACTAACAAGACGTAGTTTGTACAGTAACGGGTATTTAAAAATAGGAATTGGACATTTGTTAGAGATATTAATTTTTTCGGATATAAATATTGTACGAACCTCAAAACTTGTTTATTATGTTAAAGCTTTGCTGGCTCTAAAAGAAACTTTCTTTGGATCCGCATTGGGAGATAAATAAATAAAGCATAAGACGCATTGGCGTCGCTACCAAACTAAAGGTTTATAAGAAGAAACTGGGTGGCATACGGTCTGAGGAAATAACAAGGTTCAAGTACCTTTGTAGTTGCTAGAGACTGATTATTACTGGAGCTAGAATTCAAATCGGTAGCCTGTTGTTACGCCTTCCTTTTATCACCTTTTTCCAAATTAATAAACATTTCTTTCTTTTACTTCCCACACCGATAGGTGAGGGGAGTATTGTGATCGCGAAAATTTTCGATTTTGAGATAATACGTTTTTTGGGCGTTTTATGATGTGTACATAAAAAATCCACGTCACTCATTTCCGTCGGTCTGTCTGTCGGTCTGTCTGTCGGTCTGTCTGTCGGTCTGTCTGTCGGTCTGTCTGTCGGTCTGTCTGTCGGTCTGTCTGTCGGTCTGTCTGTCGGTCTGTCTGTCGGTCTGTCTGTCGGTCTGTCTGTCGGTCTGTCTGTCGGTCTGTCTGTCGGTCTGTCTGTCGGTCTGTCTGTCGGTCTGTCTGTCGGTCTGTCTGTCGGTCTGTCTGTCGGTCTGTCTGTCGGTCTGTCTGTCGGTCTGTCTGTCGGTCTGTCTGTCGGTCTGTCTGTCGGTCTGTCTGTCGGTCTGTCTGTCGGTCTGTCTGTCGGTCTGTCTGTCTGTCTGTCTGTCTGTCTGTCTGTCTGTCTGTCTGTCTGTCTGTCTGTCTGTCTGTCTGTCTGTCTGTCGCGTTCTTCTACCCTCGTAATCTCAGTAACCGCTGCATGGATCGTGATGAAATTTGGGCAGCGGTATGCTGTGGGGTCGTAGTAGGTAATGTTCCTATAATTTTGGAAATCGGTGCATAGGCGACGGAGTAATTAGCAAAAAACAAAAAAAAATAAATATTGCTGAAACTTCGTTTTTAGGCGTTTTAGGGGTCCCTGATCATTTTCCACTTTTTTTTGGGTGGGGGTGAAATTGGGGTGGTTGGGGGGTGGGGGGTTGTAAAATTGAAAAACTTGTTGCTTTCATAATAGACTGTCCACTGACCTGTGAAGGAAGACCTGGCGACATAAATAACTTTTTTAGGCCCATCCGAACATTGCCTTTGCCTATTACAGAAAGCAAAGGATTTTTTTTTAATGTAAACATACGAAAGTATTGCGTCAGATCGTTGTAACGAGGAAACTGTTGAATTGATTTTAATGAAATTCTGAAACCGCATTACTACCATGGCGGAGATGCGCAGAAATAATAAAAAAACTAAAAATATAAAAACAGCTCAAACTTCGGTTTTAAGCGTTTTAGAGGTTCTTGATCATTTTCTGCGTTTTTCTTGGGTGGGGGTGAAATTGGGTTGGTTGGGGGGTTGGGGGTTGAAAAATTAAAAAAATTCTTGTACTCATAATAGGCTGTCCACTAACCTGTGTAGGAAGATCTAGCGACACAAATCACCTTTTTAGGTGCATCCGAACATTGCCTAGCCTATTACAGAAACTAAGGGTCTTAGAATTTTCTGTATACTATACGAGAATTTATTGGTCTAAATCGTTTTGTATTTTGTAACGTGGACACTATTAAATTGATTCTAATGAAATTTTGACACAGTATATCGTTGCCGTGGTGAGAATGGAAAACGCGTATGTTTGCTAAAAATCTTGTCAGTGGCAGCGTAGCAATAATGAAAGAACGCGACAAGAATGAAAGCAACTCAAATTCGGTTTTTAGATGTTTTAGGGGTTCCTGATCATTTCCTACCAGTTTTTTGGGTGGGGGTGAAAGTAAAACTGAGAAGTTTGTAGTATCGATGATAGGCTGTCCATTGACCTGTGAAGGAAAGACCTAGCGGCATAAGACAATTTTAGGGGGGGGGGTTGGCAATTATTTGGTTGCAAGGGATCTTAGACTAAAGCTTCATGCTATGGGAAAATAATAAACTGGTATCAGCGTAATGTGTGGGAAGTACTGAGTCAATCAACTTGACTTAATTTTTTTTGCGTTAGGGAGGCGTCCTAATACGCTTTATCTCACTATATTATTTTTATTAATATTTTATTTAATTTTTTTTTACATCTATTTTTGTATACACCGAACATGCTCTAATCTACACAGTGCCAGAGTAGCCAAGGCTAAACTTCGCTGCTTGTGTCCTTCTTGGTTTTTTCTAAGTAAAGGAAATACTATTATTATCATCCTCATTTTTCAGGTTTCCAACAATTGTTGACGGGCTGTGCCAAATTAAGACCTGAGCTATTACTGATCTGAATTTAAGAAGGTCTTCAGGATTACAGACAAAATATTTTGTGTAACCTTTCGTCCAGGCCTGACTTGCAGATGTGGTGTAAATATGTTTGATGTTAGGCCAACATAATTAGTGGGACAATAGTTACTTTTTTTTGCTGCCAGAGTCGTTTTAGTTCTGTCGCAAGGTCAGTGTATTTAGATACCTTCCAAGCGTATAGGGGTTTGGGATGTTCATATCGTTAAGAATAGCAGTATCTATTGATTAAGTAACTTTGTCTGCCTTGGACTGTAAAACTGTATCAGGCCGATTTGCTGTGATATATGCTGTGACACATGTCACATCCAAATTCTAAGTTCAACACGATCACCAACCTTTTTAGAGAATAATGCGTGCTGTAAGCTGAGATAAATCCATTGAGAGCCATGAAGAGTAATAGCAAGAACTGGATAAACATAGCAATTTGAAGATAGGTTAGCTAAATTTCATATATATTTTCAGAATGTCAATATCAATACCTCATACAAGGGGTAGCTTGCGAGGTGGCAGTATTTGTATTGTCTCATAGTAGTATAAATAAATGATAAAATGGTAAAAAGTCTCATCTCTATGTATTTCAACGTCCTAGGATAGTTTGTATTCATTGTTTTCGAGTTCTGATGCCGGCGTGTAATTGTAATATGGATCTGTGTTTTCTATTAGATTGTTTGTTTTGTCGCTAGTGCTTGATGTATGACATTGGCTACAGAGTTATGTCTAGCTGTATACTCGGTTCCAGCGAAAGTTTTGCTTGCGCATGTTATGTGGTTCATAGTTTCTTTCTATTGGTCGCACTTTCTGCAATTGTTGTCGGTTACGGATTTATCTTTGATAATTGTATTTCGTGTAGTTCCTTGTCGCAATCACTTGATCCTGGATAGCATCCATAGTCCATCTAGCCTTTTTTCTAGCCTTCTAGTATTTTTTTTATCTTATAGCTGCATATAGTCGATGCAATAAATTTGTTTTGACTACAGAACTTGTTCTTATTGATTTGCTCACGCAAATGGACAAATAGAGTATTGCTAACACTTTCTGCTCCTGTGCTACTCAAGTTGCTGCTACTTCATGGTTGCCTTAGTTATATTTAATTGTGTACTATTGGAAAAACTGCTCCCAAGAATCCATATGTATCTTGCATAGGATCGACTCAATGTTTCGATCATGCTAGTTAATAGCCCCAATGGTAAATTTATGCAAGACCACTATTCCATTAATTTAAACATCAACACATTGTATCTGCTATCAATGAATTTTGGCCAGAAAACCTTTGTGTGAGCAAACTAGCTGTATAATCAGTTTCATGAAAGAGCAAATACCGCTTCAGTAAGACTATACATAACAGACGTTAAATTATTTTAATGAAAGTGTTAAATGCTAGACGTTTCAGTACACAAGATGCTAATTTACTGCGAAAAAATACTCTTGATGTAAATGTTTAGTTGTAGAAAAAAAGATGGCGATCTGCTAGGCATTACTTCAAAGGATTTTAAAATATGTGCGTATTTTATTTAGGCAAATAATTCTAATTCTCCGGACTCTCAAGTCTTACTAAACTTCATACCTAATACAGTGAAACCATGAAACATGTACGGGGTGTTGCCTATCGATATTCTAATATTTTAGGAGATGCTGTTTAGAATTGAATTTTGAGAGGGTTTCCAAAATTTTCATTGTATGAGTTCACACAACTATAAGTATTACTCCTGCCTGAGGAAAAATTAAGGAGTACTGGCCTTTGTACGTGTCTTGCTCAAGCACTTCCGCTCTAGAGTTCGGCAGCATAAGCTAAACCTCAAACCATTTCAAAAGTTCATTTCTGGTGCCTCTACCGCTCACCCTTGGACAACAACTGGACAGGTCACCCCTGATTACTTGTCCGACCAGATTGTCTTCCTGAACAGTAGCTAGCTCTCTTTGGGGACTTCAACGTCCATAATGAAGCCTGCCTGAGCTACAATAAACTGCATTAGCCATAAGTCAAAGTGTGACACAGTTAGTCAAAGAACCCATTTTCTTTCATCGTGTCTCCTCACACTCCACTAACATGCTGGATACTTTGAAGACTCATCCTCCTGTCTCTTACAAAATCAACATACTCTCTCCTTCAAGCAACTCCGGTCATGGCTTAGTCAAAGTTAAAGTTCCAGTTTGCGATAGATGTGTCAGCGGAAACTTGCCCAGGCTGCTAAACCTGGCACTACGGCTCTGACAACTGGGATGGTCTGAGAGACTTTTTTCCAGCTTTCCCTGGAGCGGAGTGTACCTTGCAAAACATTGTGTATTAACTGCCTGCTCGAAAATCACTCATATCATTTATGTCGGCATGGAAGTGTACATTCCGCAAACAATCAAAATATCCAAACCAGGGTCCAACGGCTGTTTTGACAAGTTCTGTGATACAGCTCGTCGGCAAAAAGTCTTGGCTCACCGAACTTACAGAACCCAACGACGGAAACAGACGGGCTAATAATTAGTCGAGAAATAAATAGAACGAAACCGTACGACAAACCGCAAAAAGCCAAACCGATGGCAAGATAAAACCGAAGATTATGTCGAATGCCAATGGCAGCCGTTCCTTTGGCCTTTGGCTACACAAATAAAGAACTTCTCGAGGTGTAGCTTCTTCCAGCCATGCACGTATTTAGGCAGGTCCAGAGGTCGCACCTCCCGAAACGTTATACAGGGTGTCCCACGACGATTAAGACTAGCAATATGTCGGAACTGGACAGTAGTAGCGAATTATAATTTTGGGGGTTTAAATTAGAGCAAATATAGCATCTTTTTTTATTACTGTGTCACCCAATGACGTATTTGTTTTTGATCACGTGACGTCCGATTCAAAATTTTTTATGGGACACCCTGTATATTTGTACTTTTTTGTGTTCTTGCCGATAAAACAATTTCAATAAACTGCACACCTGGGGTCTAAAGTTATTTATTCAAGAGCTACAGGTACTTAAAGGATGGTACCACTACCATTGATTGTAACCTAAACCCCTACACCCTATAGTTAAATTACTTTGGTAGTGTTTCATAATGGTAGTGGTACAGTCCTTCAAGTTCCTGTAGCTCTTGAATTAATCAGTTTAGACCCCAAGTGTGCTAGTTTCTTGGAATTGTCTTATCGGGATCAACACAAAAAGTCACAAATATAAAAAATTTTGAATCGGACGTCAGGTGGTCAAAAACAAATACCTCATTGGGTGTCACAATAATACGAAAAGATACCACATTTGCTCTAATTTACACCCTCAAAATTATAATTCGCTTCTACTGTCCAGTTCCGATATATTGCTTGTCTTAATCGTCGTGGGACACCCTGTATAATGGGGTCGCTAAGAAATCTTATCCACAAAAGTGCACTTCTCCCCCGGCGAATAATATTTTGCTGATCAAGTTTCCCAGTCAAGCAAAATTAAAAGGTTGCAACCCTAACCAGGATCTCCCCAAAACTAAATCCTGGATAGCCTGCTCCTGTTACATGGCAGATGGAACCATAGACAAATCTCATCGACTTTCTCGTATGATGAAACAGTCGCAACTGCTTCCAGGGACAAATTCGAAGTATTTGCCAAGGTATTTGCAGAAAATTTCACTACAAATATTCCTCCCAGTGACCAGGTATCACAGATACCGAGAGTACCCCAAGCTATGACGACGTTCAAAACAAAAACAGCGCTGCTGTCACTTGACCTAAATAAGGCGAATAATCCCGACATTACCGTTGTGAAGAAGTGTGCACCGCAGTTCACTCCCACACTCATCTGCCTCTTTCGGATGTCTTACGAGTCTAGCATCTTCCCAAAAGACCTGAAGTCAGCTTGCCTCCAGCCGGTGCCAACAAAGGGATCCAAAGCTGATTCAACCAACTATTTACCTATAATGTTCGGCTTTATCTGATCAGCACAGTAATGGATAAATGCCTCAACCAAGAGCTCATGAAATAACTTGAGCTTCATCCCTTAATCAACGACGCACAATATGGATTCTAACATCAAAGAGGTCTCTTAGCTTGCGTCACACAGGTGTGGAGCAAACCCATCGATTCGTTTGGCGAGGTTTACGTCATTGCTCTTAATATTTCAATGGTATCAGATTAACTATGGCATGCGGACTGGCTGTTGAAGTTTGCGGTTGGCTAGCAGACTTCCTCTCAGGTCGCAAAATCTCCTCTTGCTTCCATAACGTCAACGCTGGGGTTCCGCTGAGGTCGGTATTAGCTCCGACAATGTTTCTTCTTCATATCAATGATCTACCCTCTAGCACTAAAAACCCAATCCACAGTTTTGCGTTTGACAGTACTTCGCATCGCATGCAGGCATCATGAGCAATAGACCGATCTCTGTGGTCGAACTGAACACAGAAGGCTGGCATTCAAAGGATTAGGAGACAATCGCCACTTTGGCCCAATAATATGGTAAAATTTAATGCTAGCAAAACTCAGTATAGTGCGTTATCAAATAAAAAGTGCCCAAGCGAGCAAATGGTCACGCTTGATCAAGCCTTAAGGAGACAACATTTCAAAAAGCAAAAATCTGGTATGAACACATTTCGTTAATATTGCAATAGATGTTAGGAAAAAGCTTGGATACTTATTCAGAGCCAGAAGGTACTTCTCATCATCTTCTTACGCTACATACAGCCCAGATGAGACTGGGCTTGGAGTATTGCTCCTATAACTGGGAAACAGCTGCCCTTAGCCCCTACTAGCATGTCTATACTTGATGCAGTCCAGAGAAGGGCAATTCGACTAGTTGGTGACCCAGTCTTAACGCGCCACTACCAGAAAAGTTCTGCTTCACAAAATGACTATCAGGCCAGCACATAGAAGTTTTACGATTTTAGGACACAAATTCATCATACTCACTTAAAAGGTATGTCAGTCAGAAAAACCCTGTACACAAAGATCCATCAAATATCCACTTTCTTTTTGAAGAAAATTTGTACGGAGTAGATATACCTCTCAGCATTACATTTTCAACGTTGTTAAGGATAAATCCCTTTAATGGAGAGAGATCCGAACGAAAAATGGAAAAATACTTTCCCGTATATCACAGCTGTTCGTATATCGCAACGAAAATCTTTTAAAGTATGTCGCCCCTCAGCAGGGGTGATTCTTTAATGGTTAAATATAGCGAAACGACAGAAAATTCTGGAAAGCTTGTAGAACCGTGAACGGACGCACACGACTGGTCAGAAAGGTAGACTAGATAGCAACTAGACTATAGACTCAAGATCTGAGAGAAACTTACTCTATTTCCGTTGGAACTTTAGTCACAGAAAAACCTTAATTTTGTACAAGTACATAACAATAGAAGCACATGAACTTCTCTTAAACGGAAAGCTGGACCAAAACTTTGAGGAAAAAAACCCAAATATTGATAGACGGTCAATAAGAACCTTATTCCACTATAGGATAGTTAGAATTGGCCATCAATTCACTAAAATCTACGAAACCTACAAGACCTAGGATCACTGGGGAAGTTCTGGATCCTACAACTTGCTGAAGTGAGAAACAAATACCAAAACTATGGCTCAATCAGGGTGGTCGCTCTCAAAAACCGGGAAACTTTGCAGCTATTGAAGCTATTGAACAATATCCCTCCGCAGTTCTCCCTTCAACTGTATGAACTACTCATCCTTGAATAAAATAGGCCCACACATAGAATACCAGCTAATTCCGCAACAAGCTGGATCGACCAGGTTCTCGCACAACACATAGAGGAGGTTAAGGGACTATGGTATAGTGCGCGAAATTGAGAATCCAAGATAAGACGTATTTCCCTATTCCCTTTCACCAGTGTGTGTGTGTCTCAAAATGAGGGGAATACGTCCAAAGGTAAGGTCAAAAGGTAAGGTATAAAGGTCACTATAAAAATGAATTTCGCAATTCCAAGCTCCTGACGTTACCTTTAAACTTACAGTAATAATTTAAAAAGCAAATTAAAGAAGAAAGCTTGCGCTTGTGCAACTTTTTTTTTATGGTCGGCCTCCCGCAAAGGCTGAAAGCCTATGGCGCTGTAGAAGCGCTGCGAGAGGATAAGTATCGGTTCACGTTAGATTTGAAACGCTGCAGGTTGTAGCCGTCGGGAAACAAATTCCCCGGCAGCTGATTCCACAGCGTCGAAGTCCTCCAAAAGAAGGAATGTTGGAGGAGACTAGTTCGGGGAGTAAGGACCTCGACCTGGTAAGGATGAGCTCGCAGAGCTTCTCTAGTTTTCCTGGTTCGGACGGCCTGTGGTGTTATTATCTGAGAGAGCTCACTCGAACATCTTCCGTGACAGAATCTGTAAAACAGGGATAGGTCAGCCACCCTCCTTCGATGTTCCAGGCTGTGGAGATCCTTTGTGAGGTTTGGCGTATCGATTAGTCTAATCGATCTTTTCTGGATAGTGTCCAGAAGCTTTAGAGAGTGCTTCGGAGCGCATCCCCATACATATGAGCAATACTCCAGCGATGGTCGGATCTGTGCCTTGTAGAGCAGCAGCAGTTGCTCTGGTGTATACAACTTCCTACAGCTATTGTTGATGTTGATTCCCAAAAGCTTGACGGAAGGTGTTTCGACTATGGGGTGACCCTCCATTTCCACGGTTGGTAAGCCATCGTGAGACTTCTTTGTAAGTGTTGTTGCCTGAGGTTTTTGTACGTTGAACTGTACTTTATTTGCTAATCCCCACTCGACAATTGTTTTGATATCAGCGTTGATCTGTGAGGCATGCTGCTGTCGCTGACGTACCCTCTCCTGGGATGATAGTGGCTTGCCTGGTTCCATGCACGACACTAATGGACTGTTATCTGCGAAGCTGTAGATTGGATTGGATGTTATTTCCAGCAGCTCGTTGATGTACAGCAGAAACAGTGTAGGGGATAGGACAGATCCCTGAGGAACACCGGCGTTTATTGAAAATACGTCTGATGAACAGCCCTCGACTACAACAAACAGAGATCGGTCGTTCAAAAAGCTATTCAGCCACTGGTGCACTATTTAGCCTTTTTTGATATCGTATTTGGTTGTTAAATTACAGGCATTAATAGAATGTATGATTTTGCAATGCGCGTTTTTTTGCACATTAAAAAACTTTTTTGAGAAAATAGAAAGTAGTTGTCATTCACTAAGGTCTTAGCTATCGCCTTCTGAAACATTAAATGTATAGTTTGAAAATAAAGTGAGTTGTGCGAGAAATTGTGAGTCCGTGTTTTACATGGAAAATACATACATATGAACGTGTCTACCCACGCCCCTTAAATTCGTACCAAATGTCGGAAAAGGTCAGCGGCTGGCGGGACTAGAACCCACGACCTCCAGATTTGTACTCCCCCGCTCTCACCAGCTGAGCTACGGCCGATCCGTCAGCTCAACTTCGAAAGCGATGTCACAGAAGCGGGCCGCTGGTGGTACCAGAAGATGGCGCGAGAGGGTCGTCGGCGGGCGCCTGCCCGTTCCCGCGTAGTGCCAGTCGACCCTTTCGAAGTTGAGCTGAAGGATCGACCGTAGCTGAACTGGTGAGAGCGGGGGAGTACAAATCTGGAGGTCGTGGGTTCGAGTACCGCCGATCGTAGGCTTTTTCCGACATTTTCTGGTACGAATTTAAAATTGAGAAATCCACTTGCGGATGTAAGCATGATAGTAAAATCAATTCAACATAGAGGCTGGTTTCGAATGGAGATAAAAAACGGGGGCGGAATTCGTGGACCTTTTGGTGGCATAACTCTGAGGTGGCATATGATACAATTAACCACAAAATTATCCTCGAAAAATCTGACAGGAGTCGGTGGTCTACCCAAAGGTATCGTGCTGGCGACCAAGGGACTTCGATTTTTTGTATGTTACATACGAGTATTGCTTTAGATTGTTCTGTATTGTGTGACCTGCAATTGATTTTGATGAAACTTCGACACAATATTATTACCGTGGCGAGGATGGAAATTGCGTATGGTTTTTAGAAATCGTGTCAGTGGCTGCGCAGCCACAATAAAAAAAATAAAAATATAGCAATAGTTCACGTTTTGTTTTTGAGTAATTTGGGGGATCCTGGTAATTTCGTTTCGCCCAGTTAAAGCTCGCAGAATAAAAACTGTGTCATTGTAGTTGCTACGGAGGGAGATGCAGGAAACTATTTACTAGAATGTTGGTGTCGGATGTTTTTTGAGGGCAGGCGGGCGATGACTTGCAAGGGAATCTTAGACTATAACTTCATGCTATGCGAATATAATAAAATGATATTACCGTTATGCGTGGGAAGTACTGAGTCAATCAACCTGACTCTTTTCTTTTTCTCAGTGGTCGGATTTTACTTTTGAGTAGTAGGTTAGGTTAGGTTAGGTTAGATTAGGTTAGGTTAGGGGGGTCAAACGTACAGGCCGGGTTAGGTAGCCCGAACACTGCAGCCATTGGATTATTGTATTGTCTTGTGCGTTTGTTAATCCGTGAAGAGTTTTGTGACCTTGATAAGATCCAAGAGTCTCTTCACGATATCTCGATTGGGGAGTGATTTGGGGTTGTTTGGCCCTATCAGTCCGAATCTCCACCAGCGTAGGGCCTCACATTCAAAGATTATGTGAGAGGCTGTTTCATCGTCCTCGTCACATAGTCTGCATATTGGGTTTTCTTTGAAAATCCCTAATGTGTGTAGATGTTTTCTTAGGCCGCAGTGTCCAGTTAGGAGGCCGTTATTAGCCTAGTTTCTTTCCTTATTTAGTTTTAGGATCTCTTCAGCTAGTTTTGGTGTGGGTTGTTTCACCATCAGCTTGCTGTGTCTGAGCTTTGGATGTGACTGCCAGTATTTTAGGTGCTGTGAATGCACCCACTGGTTTATCGTAGTTCTTACCAAAGACCTTGTAATGCCTATCGCCGGTTCGGGGCCGGTAAAACTGGATGCCGATCCGTTTCGTGCTAAGGTATCTGCTTTTTCGTTCTCTTCAATTCCCTTGTGACCTGGCACCCATTTCAGTGTTACCTTGTTCGTGGCACTAAGTTGTTTGAGGTTTTCTAAGCATTCCCAGACGAGTTTGGATTTGATTTGGCAGCCGTTAAGAGCTTTAATCGACGCTTGGCTATCCGAGCAGATAAGACTGTCTACTTTTGTATTCCCTTCTTATGTTTTCTCTCAGACAAGAGTCGATTGCGTATATTTCTGCTTGGAATACAGTGGCGTAAACTCCCAGAGGTTGACTGATGTCACATCTGGGAGATTGACCTTGAATTCCTGCTCCTGTTCCATTGTCTGTTTTGGAACCGTCAGTAAACCAAACTATTTCTTGTTTGGGTGTTTCCTCGAGTTCTCCTTTCCATTCGATTTCCACGCTAAAGGGTTTCTCAAGTGATATTGTTGACATCCTGTGATCACTTCCCATGGCTAGTGTAGGGTGTGTAATTATATCAGTGATTGCCGCGTGTCCATTTCGGTACGGGTATCAGTTATTATTTAACTGGAGGCGGTATGCCCCAATCCTAGCCTCTGCTTTGACAATTAAGTCAATTGGTGGGAGGTTTAGAATTGTTTCCATTGCTGCCGTCGGTGTGCTTTTTAGTGCTCCGGTCACACATATGCATGCTAATCTCTGGACTTTGGTTAGCTCCAGGGTTGCCTGCTGGTTCACCTTCGGCCACCAGACAAGTGCGCCATATATTATCATGGGTCTTACAGCGGTAGTGTACAGCCCGTGTACAACTGTCGGTTTTAGTCCCCATGAGTTTCCAATAGCTCTTTTTAGTGACACTAGTGTCATTTTGCTCTTGGTGATTATCTTTTGAATGTGTTGGTTCTAGGTTAGCTTTGTATCGAGGTTGATTCCTAGGTACTTAGCTTCCTTACCAAAACTCAAGGTTTGTTGGAAAAGTCGGGGGGGTATGAGTTCCTCCAGTTTTCTTTTCTTTGTGAAGGGGACGAGTGTTGTTTTGGAGGGGTTTACGCGTAGTTGCTCCTCCTTGCACCAGTCCTCAACAACTTTTAATGCACCCTGCATTAGAATATATGTTGTTCTGGGAAACCTTCCCCTGACTACAATGACTATGTCGTCTGTGTAGCCCTCGGCGAAGTATCCCAGTTCGTTTAACTTCTTTAAGAGTTCGTCAACGACAAGATTCCACAGGAGAGGTGAAAGAACGCCTCCCTGCGGGCAACCCCTGGCCGCTACCACCCTCAAGGAAATTTCTGCCATAGTCGAGTTTATGTACCTGAGGTTTAACATGGATTTGATCCATCTGCAGATGGTATCATTTATCGCATGTTGCCTTGCTGCTCTTAATATGGAGTTGAAGGAGGTATGGTCAAAAGCTCCTTCTATGTCAAGGAATGCTGCTAGTGCAATTTCCTTGTTATCAAGTGAGTGCTCTACTCTTGTAACCAGCTGGTGTAGAGCAGATTCACATGATTTTCCTGGTTGAAAGGCGCTGGTTTTGGTGAAGTGGCCTCTCTTTGAGAGAGGTTTCCCTGATATGCATCTCAACCTGGCTTCAGATAGGTCTCTGGCAGGTTTAGGGATAAAGACCGCTTTCACTTCCCTCCAGGACTTCGGAATATAGCCTGTTGCTAGGCTTTTGAGTAGTACATTTTCAACACAAGCGAACAATATCTTCCTGTCTATATATTTTTAACCTCACCTAACTAATTTGAAAATATCCAGGCATGGCAATAGCATCCGAAAGCAAAATTTAGTCTTTTTTATTTTTGCCCTGTATTTTTTTGGTCACACAGCCAGACGGTCAAAAATCAATGGAAGCGATTTTTGTTCTGTTATAATAGTCATAAGTTACTAAAAATTACAAAATAAAATTCT
The DNA here is from genome assembly GCA_951848785.1 of Callosobruchus maculatus. NCBI lineage: Eukaryota > Metazoa > Arthropoda > Insecta > Coleoptera > Chrysomelidae > Callosobruchus > Callosobruchus maculatus. The sequence continues at coordinate 8,634,321 of CATOUR010000029.1, forward strand.
AAGCTGTCCCACGGTTCAACTGTCTATCACAATAACAAATGTGAGTTATACCTCAAACACCTCAAATGAAATTTTTTACTGCTTGAATGCAAGAACGTACCTAGTAACCCAAATGCATTACATAAAATTATATAGTTTCTGCATTCCATGTTTTCTTGTACGGATGGAAAGTCTTAAAGCTCTCAAGCCACATGAGGTTTCGCAAAGCGCAAACTAGGTCAAAGACGATCTTGTCAGCATCTCCCAGTCTCTCAAAGGGATGCTGTTAAATAATTAATACATCAAAGCTGGTCTTCTTCGTATATGACTATACACACTGGTGGTTTCTAAATCCCATGCACATTTCATTAATGTCCGTTCTACATGGAATGTCCATAATACATGCTATGCTAAAATTAGTGATAGTGGATGCCAGGAAAATGGGGAGGAAGGTCGACTGACTGAAAATTTGATTAGATTTGGATGCCTCTTTCAAGCTAATAAAACACGATCGCCGACGTAGCCATGAAACTATGCCGCTTCGTCCAAACCCTTTTATCGTCAGCTTAGCAGGCCTCGTCATTTTGCTTTTTTATAGTATTTTTCATACAAATAACATACCAATAGTCCAGGCGAGGGGGTTTTTTAATAGCAAAAGGTCAGAAAGGAATGAAATTTGGCGATATGGTAGACATTGATCTCGTGAATGTACATCTAAGTTTGCGATCTCGGAGGGTTGCCGCTCGAGGATTGGGGGAATAAAAACCCTGCTTCGCAATGATTTTCGAAAAATAACGCCGTTTTGGTAAGTCATATTGAAAAAAGCTTCAAACAATTTATGGAGAAAACAAAATTCTATAGCGCCAAAGTTACGTGTTGGTTTGTGGTTTTCACTAAAATCAGAATTTCATCACGGATTAAGACGAAGAACTTTATCAAAAAGTCTTGTAACATTTTTGTTCCCCTAAGAGAATGGCATCTTTTCAGTACCTTTCAGTACAGTTCAACGTACAAAAGACTCAGGCAACGACACTTACAAAAAAGTCTCACGTTGGCTTACCAACTGTGGAAATGGAGGGTCATCCCATATTCGAGTCACCTTCCGTTAAGTATTTGGGGATCAAAATCAACAATTTTACATGTCCTGGCTCGACCACGTCGTCAATTTTGCTAAAACAGCATCCCAGAAGCTTGGAGTTTTGTTCCGCTGTAGGAAGCTGTACACACCAGAGCAACTACTGCTGCTCTACAAGGCACATATCCGACCATCGCTGGAGTATTGCTCCCATGTGTGGGGATGCGCTCCAAAGCACTCTCTAAAGCTTCTGGATACTATACAGCAGAGAGCAATCAGATTAATCGGTACGCCTAACCTCAAAAAGGACTTCCACAGCCTGGAACATCGAAGAAGGGTGCCTGACCTATTCCTGTTCTACAGATTCTATCACGGAAGATGTACGAGTGAGCTCTCCAGATAATAACACCAAAGGCTGTTCGAATGAGAAACACTAGAGAGGCTCTGCGAGCTCATCCTTATCAGGTCGAGGTCTCTATTCCCCGAACCAGTCTCCTCCAGCATTCCTTTTTTTGGAGGACTTCGACGCTGTGGAATGAGCTACCGGGGAATTTGTTTCCCGACGGCTAAAACCTGCATCGTATCAAGTCTAACGTGCACCAGTACTTATACCCTCTACAGCGCCATAGGCTTTCAGCCTTAGAGGGAGACTGTCCATATAAAAAATAACGAAACTTACTAATGTGTAGAATTTTTCAGGTAGAGATCATTACAATCTATTTAAAAAAAGTATTTACAAAAATATTAATAGACTAAAAGCTTTAAAAGCTTCGCATATTTACAGGCACACAACTTAACTTCATTCAATTCTTGGTGCATTCTGTAAATAAGAGCCATTTTATCACAAGCTTAGCAGACCCTGGTCGTTTTTGTTTTGTAGCGGATTTTTCATTCAAATAGCGTAGTGTAGGTGTTTCTATAGAGAAGAAATTCAAGCTTTTGAATAACCCATAGAAATTCATAAAACTTCGTTAACTGAAATGTGTAATAAAATGAAACTTAATTATGCGATGTATCATTTTATAGGTAAACATAATTGCGACTCATTTGGGAAAAGTAATTCCAGGAAGGAGAGTAGATAAGAAGGTTTTGAAAGTTTCGTATATCCAACCACACAACTTAACCTCCTTCAACTCTCATTACATTTTATAAAGAAGAGCAGTCATGGCATGCAATTAGCGACATTTTGTTCTAGTGATAAATAGGGTAGAGGCGATTGGCCACGCAGGCTAAGGAAGCATTGCCTATTATGCTTATCTCTGCCTACAGAGTTGTTGAGGCGAAACATCTATCAAGGTTGGATAAACCTTTCACTCTGACCATTCCCAATATCGAGGAGTAGAAAAGAGGGAAATTTTGTTTCCCGGAGAGGTAGTGGTATGAATGAACTGATGGTTCTTGGGCTGTTCGGCCGGCGTCGATATGCTCCGCCGCCTTCGCGTCAGCGCGCTTCACTGCTTGACCTTTCACCAACACGAGTGATCGGCATCCTCAGAAGCGCGCCGAGGCCAAGGCGGCGGAGCGTGTCGACGCCGGCCGAACAGCCCAAGAACCAACAGTTCATTGGCTTATGGCCGCGAAAGTCTTACACAATACATTAGGCAGTGGTATGCTATACGGACGGCTCCCGTCTGGCTAGTGTACAGGCCTCAGGAGCAGGGATGCATGTGGAAAGTCTAGGAGCACGGGAGAGTTACTCTCTAGGCACGAATACCACGATTTTTGAAGCAGAAGTGCAAGTGTAATTCTCCTTGCGGCATACAACGAGGAGGTGAAAAAGGGCACGGATAGAAAGTTTACATCTGCTCTGATAGTCAGGCGGTACTGAAAGTCATCTGCAAGGCCAGAACCAGGTTATCCCTGGTTCAAGATGAGTGCATGGAGAGACTGGATGAGCTGGCGAGGGTGAAAGAAGTCACCTTGATGTCCCAAAACTGTTATAGGATTGAGTAGGTAACAGGTAACGTCAACCTTCAAAAAGTGAGTGAACGATACTACAGATGAACAGTCGAGGCAAGGCGAGGGATGCGAAAAACCCAAGAATATTATAACCGGGCTAAACACAATTTAAATCAGCATGGCTACGGATCCTAGGTCGATGGGCAATCACCTGGCCTACCACATCTTTGAGGAATGTGAGTAGCCAGGCGGGCTGAGATACAAGATCTTTGGATCCGATAAATTTCTGCCAGAGTAATTAACCTCCCTAAGCTAGGCCGACATACTGGCCTTCGTTGAAAAGGTCATAGACGTTTGGCAAGGTCTACTGGGACCTACTTGCCAAGCGCAGCCGTCCCACAGCTACTAGATAGATAATGAACTAATAATCCTCAAGGTAACTGAATTTTTACTGTGAATGCGGTAGTATAACGTTCTTTACTTGAAGAAATTTGGTCTACTATACAGAAGTATATTGAAATTCCATCTGTACACCTTACGATTTCAGAATCACCAAATTAGGAAGTTACTATGCTAAAAACAAACGCGACCTTTGTAAAATACTTTGATGCAAGCTAACAAAGGTCGATAACATGTCGGTAAAGTAAACTTTTAATGCCGGCCAGTGAAGCGCGAAGTCACAAACGACAACCAGAGGATGAGTTTTAGAAACGACGTTAACCAATGAAGTAGAACGTGGTCACAGCATATTTGATATACTGAAGATCGGTATTTTTCAGTAAAAGAAAGTTTGAACCTAAATTTTTGCAACCTATTTAGGATATTTGCCAGGAGATGATGATTTCTCTTTGGTGATAGAAAGACTGAAGCCAATGAACCAAGCGCAATAAGATAACGCTTAAAAATTAGTAGCTCTATTATAGTACTGTGGCCGTTACCTTTGGTAGCACTATATTAAAAAATTACTAATGGTCATCCATATTCAACCGGTGATTCCAAATCCAGCGTTTGATAGGGCCTTTTTCAACTCACTTTTATTAATTTCACCTATATATTTGTTTGTAAGTTTGTAACGAACTCTTTTGGACTCGATTTTGACCCACATTTAAACTTTGTACACTTATCAAGAATAACAGACATAATTTAATTAATTTGTCTCATTATCTAAATCAGGCTCGCCAGGTTAGAGGTTCTAAGACCTTTTGTAGTCATGATATTGCCTATTTTCCACTTAACACTTTTCAGTTTGACGTGCTATAAAAGTGTATTTAATTTAAGTTTCTTAAACTACATTTATTCAACAAAATAAGTCTAAATTCCAAATGCATTCAAGCCCAGCTAATCAAGCGGGCATGCAAAAAACGAGAGTTCCCTGAACGGTAAGCGAACTGTAAATATGTAGTTGTTTGATATGTAATAAAATAAAAAGGTGTTGGTGGCTGTGCGCATTTATAATAAACAGCTGAGTCCATGTGCCTAATTTAAATTTAAATCACAGTCGTCAAAAATAGACAGGATTGTATAAATAAAAGTCCAATTTAAAACTAAAGCCCAGCTAAATAGATCTGTTACAGCAGAGGTAAAAAAGATGGTGGAGTAGAACAGTGAACAAATTCAGTAGAGGTTTTAAATTGAATCTGGCTCTAGACGTATTTGGAGCGCTCTTCTTATTCACATTTGTGGAATGTCTTGGTCTGCAGTCGGAATTGCCATCGTCTTGATGGCGAAAATCAGTACAGAGATGTATTCAGGGGTTTGGATGCGAGTACACAGGGATGCATAATATGACCTCAAACTTGGTTTTCTCACAGCAGCATCCCTGCCTACGAATTCTAGAATACAGCTTTTAGACCATTATGTCATCCTACGTTATAGGTGTTGTTTGTATAATGCACTAGTATAATGAATTCTTTTATGATTACATATGTTAGAGTATGAGATATTAACCTTCTCATATTTTTCTGCGATTTGTTTCTCTGATTTGTTTGGACACGGGAAATCCCAGAAAATGACCATCCCCTCTAGGACCGTGACTTAATTCAGTGACTGTGATCAACTGTGATCCGTCGGTTGATAATCCGTCAATCTCTCCCAGTGACAGCTTGAACGTCGTTCGCTGTGGGGTGCGTTTACTGATTGGTTGACTGCTTAGACAAGAGGACGGAACGCGCGACTGACATTTCTGTTACCAAAAAGTACCAAAATTTACCTGTGATAAGTGATTCCTGGCTCCTTCCTGCTGCTGTGGCTTTTACAACCGTAAGCTGCACACCCTACAATTATGCACACCACAATATTTTACAATGATTGGTATTAAAAACGCTAAATATAAAAAAAATATTGTGGTGGCTATTCATTTTCGGTAACAGCTAATGACAGCTAGTTCATATAGCATCAAACGGGTGTGCGGTATCCCCTCTCTTTCCTTATCTAAGGTTGACTGTATTTTGTTTTGTTCGTCTGGAATCCTGACTTGTTTCCCTTTTTGTTGTAGGGTATTCTATATAGGTATTTTACTTAAGTTTTTTTAGTCAGTTTATCCACCAATAAGGATCAGTAAAGTAGATAGTGGCTTCACTGAAGCCGATTCAGATAGTCTGCTTAAGGTGACGTGGATATGGTGAACGAATCCCTATGTAATATTCAGTTTTTCAATACAAATATGAAAAAAATTAACATTTGCGGTAACAAACAACACAATCATTATATATTTGCAGTAATAATTCGCATGCCCTTGTTTTTAAGTATATCTTCTTTTCCAATCGCAGAGAACTACAGTTTACTCTGTTGAGTATCCACCAATGCAAAAATGTGTAAACTTTTCAAATTTTTTGACTCAATAGTTTACTGCACAATAATTAAAGATCACAAACGCTTCGATGTGAAACAGGAAGTTTATAAAATTATAAGGTTGGGTATAACTTCACTTGATAACCAACTGCACGATTTACAAAATAATGGTTTCTCTCACAAAACCCGTCTTCGTGTGACGCTAAATTTGAATTCCTTTTATTACACTTTAAAATCAAATTAGTAGTAAACAAAATGATGCATAGAGTTACGAAATACGTTGATATACCTATTTTTGTATACTCTAAGACGTTATAACGATTTAATCATTACCTTCAAATCCACTAGTCCATTATCGAGGAGATTATCATCTGTATCTGTAATTATTAATAGTCGAAATTGACAGTGGAAAGTATGTAGGAGAAGTGTGACAAAACTGACTATAGTGAGTCGATTTATCACGAAAAAGCAAATGTCAAAATTCAATGCAATACACAATTCTGATCTTAAGGCTCTTCATTTGAGGCATTTGCTTGTAACTACTTACCTTGGTACGCTATGAATAAAAGCAAATAGAGAAAACATTCTTTCAGGTTTCGACGATGCTAGTACTGAAAATATAGCCAAACATCTCAAATACGTACTTCTAATATTATCGAACTTATTGCAATTACACTATGCGAAGGGCGTAGGTATCTCACTATATAAGATTATCGCATGCGGCGACATACTGAAGATTTCTACACTATACACTATACACCATTTAAAAATATAAGGACGTTTTCGGACAAACCTCGATAGGCCAGAATATAAAGTCAAAACAAAAACAGTCCGGATAATGGTGCAGTCCCTTGACACCAATAAGGCTGCTGAGCCTGACCTACTCTCCATTGTTGTTGTGGAAACGTGTGCATCGGAACTAGCTCCTATATTTAACCACCTATTTTGAATGTCGTACAACTTCCGTATCTTTTCAAAAGATTATCTCTTTCTATCCAGCTGATGCAAAAAAGCGAGATAAAACGGATCTGACTATGTTTAGATCAATGTCTCTGCTTTGCGTGATAAGCAAGGTGATGAAGCAATTAGGACCTCATTTGAAACCCTGAGCTTCATCATTTAATCAACAAAAAAGCAATGTGTATGCCGATATGATATCAAAGATTATCTGCGGATCTAGCTTATGTCATACACACATTTGTGAAGCAAACTCATCCATTAATTCCACCCCGTCATTGCTCTCAATATTTTAACGGCGTTTTCATTTGCGGTTGCTAAGTCAACTTCCTGTTTAGTCGTATAATCTCTATAGTGGCAGATGGCTTTTCTCGTTTATCTATGGGAGTGTCTCATACGGATCTGTCTTGGCTCTGACATTGTTTCTTATTCACGTCAAGGTCTCCGTTCCACAGTTTTGCGAATAAGGGTATTTTGGACGCAGTCGTCCAGATCAACGAATTCGAATAAGTTAGAAAAATCAACGCCCATGCTCTAACAGGCATGTGAGTGTGCCCAAGATCTCGTTGTTATTATTTACTATGTTCACAAACACGATGTTAACTTTTGCAGAAATCTGCGGGATTTAAATTTTATGGAATTGTTAAAAATAGTCTTTTAATACTTATGCTCTGTTAAAACCCAAAATTCATTCAAAACTATAACAGTTAACCCGAAACGATCAACCACAACAAAGTAGCCTCTACGTGAGTGCTGTTATTTTTAGGATTCTTTACCTGCTACCTTTAAAAAGGGTATATGGGTTTATCAGCGATTCAGCGGTCAGTGTGCCAGCTGTCGCGTTACTATTGTGGGCACAAACGAAAACCTTGTTTACTTCTTGTAACCTATTCAAATTCGTTGTCCCAGAGTGATAAGCCGGATGACTTTGGTCGATGTAGATCGCAGAAGACTGAAAGAGGTTTCTTCCCTGTTGAGATCATTGAACTCTTTGGTTCAAAAAGATGACAAAATGTGATGCTTACATGATCAAGTACACTATACACTATCAAACAAGGAGTGTTGGGGTCTAGCATCCGGCTCTATTAAACAGACTTTTAGACGGAGTAGCATGTATAAGTCAACAGAGAGCATGACCTGGCACGAAGATGTTTCCATCAATTGCAGCAGATGCAGAAATAACTTCTGTACGTTGTATAAATCCCAGATAAGACCTATTTAGATATCTGTTGAGACTTTTTGGTGGGAGTTCTCATAGGCCGTTTCGGGCTGAATAGACATTTGTTATTCATGAGAGTCTTAGGCGACTCTATCTAATCCAGATGCGGGAAAAAGCACGAGAAAGCTTTCCACTTCCTGGGCAGATGTGCTGTGAGATGTGCTGTGTATCATAACCTGGGGTTAAGGCATTCGGCACGACGGAGTTCGGGGAGAGTCACTATATTTAGCGAGATGGTCGAACATACTGACTTTCATCAAGAGGTCTTACAGGTTCGACAATGAACTTTGTAGAACATAAGGTTTTAGTGTTTTCAGGGCTGGTTCAACGGAGGTGGAAAAAAGGGAAATGGGTGGTCTTCTTGCTTGGATTCGTCTCCCTATGACTACTATTATATATTTGGTAAGCTCAGGCTTCTGCTACCCTATCCACACTTGACTTCGTTCAGATAAAAGCAATTTGTTTTATCAGTGCCACTTCCACCTTGCGTGGGAGTTAATCACTTTTTACTTCCCACACCGATAGGTGCGGGGAGTATTTGTGATCGTGAAAATTTTCGATTTTGAGATAATATACTTTTTGGGCGTTTTATGATGCCTACATAACGAAAATTCACGTCACTCATTTCCGTCGGTCTGTCTGTTTGTCGGACTTTTGGTCTGTCTGTGTGTTGGAGTCCTTCTAGCCTCCTAATCTCAGTAACTGCTGCATGGATTTTGATGAAATTTGGGTAGCGATATGGCGTGGGGTTATAGTAAGTAATGCTGCTACAATTTTGAAAATCGGTGCACGAGCGGCGAAGTAATTAATAAAAAACAAAAATTTTCAAATATTCCTCAAACTTTTTAGGCATTTTAGGGGTTCCTGATCATTTTCTACTTTTTTCGGGTGGGGGTGAAGTTGGAGTGGTTCGGAGGTGGGAGGGTGTAAAACTCAAAAATTTGGTGTACTTATGATAGATTGTCCATTTACATGTGAAAGAAGTACCTAGTAGAATAAAACACCTTTTTACGGTCGGGTGAGCGATGATTTGGTTGCAAGGGCATCTAGACTATAGCTTCATGCTATGGGAAACTAATAAAACCGGTATCATTGGAATGTGTGGGAAGTACTAGGTCAATCAACTTGACTACATTTTTTTAACCGGAATTTAAACGGTTCTGCTCCTTTGAGCAATCCTCCACAATTTCGCCTCTGATAACCTGTTAGATTCAATTGCACTGTTACATCTCTTTCTAATTTGGTTATTTCTCATTCAACGAGTACCAAGCAGTACCGCCCCTCATTTCCAGCGTGTCCACGGCCTGGCATAGATTATCAGGTGATGGCCTTATTGGGACTGCGAATGTTCGCTCGTATCAACCTAACTCTAACCCCTAACCTAGCCTCTTCATAGCTCGCTATGCCATTTTTAGGCTTTGCCTGATAAAGAAAAACGTTATAACTATGATTAACCTTCTTGTGTCACCCGGTATCCTTAATATCATTGCCTGCACAATACAGCCCACCAGCAAGAAGCAATAACCTAATTCGTAAAGTTCTAGCCGCATTAGAGAAACCATTAGAGTTTGTAACTACGGAATAGTTTGAGGTGTGTTATACAGCAGATGTGTGTCTCGTCTCTCATTTTGTACACGACATCGATATGCCACCCTTCAAGTCATTTGTCAGCAATATTGTCAAGTCAACCAAGTTTAAATGGGGTTGTACGCCACAGCACAGCGTTTATGGATATTGAGGGATCGGACTTTAAAATTACGTGCCAGAGCGAGCCTTAAACTACACAGAGAGAACAGGTCTCTTAAGAGAAAAACTTTGTTTCACCAAAAAAAAATGAAGTCAAGTTGATTGATTCAGTGCTTGCCACATATTACGATCATGTCAATATATTGTTTTCCTAATGCTAGGAAGCTGTAGTCTAAGATACCGTTGCAACCACAGCGTCGCCCGCCCGCCCCCCGCAAACATAGTGTGTTATTCCGCTACTTAGACAATGACAGAGAGAGGATGGAACGCGCGGTTGACATCTCTGTTACCAAAAAGTACCAAAAAAGTACCAAAGGGCTAGTTCCACAGGCTCTTATTAAAGAACACATACAACCTATAATCTTATTTATATTTATTGATATTATGTTGCTTAACCATCTACAGGGCGTCCCACGACGATTAAGACAAGCAATATATTGGAACTGGGCAGTAGTATCGAATTACACTTTTTGGGGTGTGAACTAGAGCAAATATAGTATCTTTTCTTATTATTGTGTCACCCAATGAGGTATTTGTTTTTGGTCACGTGACGTCCGACTCTAAAATTTTAATGGGACACCCTGTATATGTGTGACTTTTTGTATTTCTCCCGATAAAGCAATTCTAACAAACTAGCACACTTGGGGTCTAAAGTGATTAATTCAAGAGCTACAGGTACTTAAAGGATGGTACCACTACCATTGATTATAACATGTATCCCTTCAGTTAAATTACTTTGGTAGTGTTTCATAACAGTCCTTTAAGTACCTGTAGCTCCAGAATTAATCACTTTAGACTCCAAGTGTGCTAGTTTGTGGGAATAGTTTTATCGGGAGGAACACGAAAAGTCACAAATATACAGGGTGTCCCATTTTGAATCGGGCGTCACGTGATCAAAAACAGATACCTCATTGGGTGACACAATTATGAGAAAAGATACTATATTTGCTCTAACTTACATCCCCAAAGTTACAATTCGCTACTATTGCCCAGTTCCGATATATTGCTCGTCTTAATCGTCGTGGGATACCCTGTATATTGCAAATCAGATAACCAATTTGGGATATATTTCTATTTACGTGAGCTATAACAAATGCGTCACTTGAAAACTGATTGTATTTGAACCAAAAAATGTCTCAAAAAAATATAATTTTTACACACTACATGCTCAAAAATATTATGATTCGCATGTTAGTGGTATATTTCAAATTATATTTTGGATGCGTATATATCTCTGAACTAGATATCGAGATATTTGCATAAATTTTGGATACACCAAAAAACGTGGATATGGACATAAATTTACCTGTGATAAGCGATTCCTGGCTCCTTCCTGCTGCTGTGGCTTATACAACTGCAAGCTGCACACCCTACCATTATGCACACCACAATATTTTGCAATGATTGGTCTTAAAAACGCTGAATATCATAAAAAATACTACGGTACCAAATCATTTGTTTTCCACCAAAATTTTGACAGATATATTCATTTTCGGTCACAGCTAGTTCATATCTCTCTTTCCTTATCTAAGTTCCGCTAGGTCTTTCTCTCACAAGCCAATGGACAGCCTATTATGATGATAATAAATGTTTTGCTTTTACAACTCTCCACCCCCAACCACCCTAATTTAACCCCCACCCAAAATAAAGTAGAAAAAGGTCAGGAACCCCTAAAATTTTGAGCTGTTTTTATATTTTTAGTGTTTCGAATATTGCTGCGCCACCATTGACCCTAAAAAGCATACGCGTTTTCTGTCTTCATCAGTGTGAAATTATTGTGTCGAAATTTCATTAGAATCATTTTAATGGTTTCCACGTTACAAAACAGAACGATCTGAAAAGTTTCAGGACTATCTGGATTTTTTTGTTTTTTGCTAATTACTTCGCCGCTTATGCATCAATTTCCAAAATTATAGGTACACCATTAAGCGGTTACTGAGATTACGAAGCTAGAAAAACAAACGTCAACAGACAGCCAGACAGACCGATGGAAATGGGTGACGTAGATTTTCGTTATGTAGATATCATAAAACGCCCAAAAAGCATATTATCTCAAAATCGAAGATTTTCACAATACTTTCTCCACCTATCGTGTGTGGGAGGTAAAAGGTCTTCCGTATCGAAAATGGACTAATATTTGAGGAACAGAGCTACGAAACGCTCATTCTAGATACAAGAATCTATACAATCTATGTACACGAAAGATGGCTTTTATTGAAATGACTGGCAGGGAATTCTAAAGACATTTACTGTTACAAATTATAAGCAACTACATGGTTCGTCGAAGACGCTGGCTGGTGAGATCATCAAAGCCCAAAATACACCCGCATATCCTGTAAATTCGTTTGGAGCGATTTCACAACTAAATGTAAATAAACTTCACTTAGAGAGTTTTAAATATGTGTACGGTGAGTGATGAATGACTTGTGATTCAGGAGTGTCTTATAAAACAGATGCCCATAATCCAACACCTGTTTGGACATGATTCGTTACTAGGCACTATGTCACTGTGGTTTACGCTACAATGTAATGTATGCTTGTGGTTTTTGTAGATTATTAAGTTTCTCAACACATTGAGGTTACTTTGTGTGGTTAAAACTGCATAAATAGTGACTATATGATGTACAGTTAAAAGTTGGGTTCAAAAAACCTTTCTCAGGTTTAGCGAACGTATTTCTGTGCTATATACACAATAATAACATTATCACAGAAGCATTATACAGGGTTGGGATAAAGTATGGAACCAAGCAAGTAACTTTGGAACGGAAAGAATTATATTGCTGAAAATTTGCACGCAAGTGTAGCGACGTATACTGCATCCGAAGACATTATGTTAGCTATTAATGTACTTCCGGTTTAACCGGAAGTACCATCAACTTTTTTTATTTAAATGGGACACCCTGCATATTTTTGCAGATTTTAATACATTTTTTTCCGAATACGTGCATAGTGGTTTATGTACTAGTTTCTGTAAAAAAGAGAAAGATAAAGCTTCTTAAAATGCCGGCCATTTACCTCCTGACGTCCTAATCCTGACGTGAATTGATTCGACAAAGTAACTCAGCAATTTGTCAACAGACTTGCATATTGTCAGGAAGTAAACGGCGGACATTTTGAACGTCTGAGATAATTCCTTGATAATTCGTTTTAAATTTTCTTATTGTAACACATCAAATAAAATGAACGGTTTAGTAAAAAAGCTTTATCTTTCCCATTTTTACAGAAACAAATGCTAAACCTACTATGGACATATTCGCAAAAAAACATGTATTAAAATCTGCAAAAATATACAGGATGTCCCATTTGAATTAAAAAAGTTGACGGTATTTCCGGTTAGACTGGAAGTACATTAATAGCTAACATAATGTCTTTAGGTGCATTATGCGTCACTACATTTGCAAATTTTCAGCAATATCACCCTTTCCATTTCAGAGGTATTTGCTTGGTTCCATACTTTATCCCAACCCTGTACATATATGTAGAGCAATATGTTGGATTGTAAGATGAAGTAAGCAAAAGCAAAAGGATATTTTTCAGATGTGGTCAAATATCCTATCCTATTTCTTTCAGAATATCTACCTACAGAAACATGAATAATGAAATATGTATAATGCAGTGTCAAGATCATAGGATTCAATATTAGCGGATTCTGTAATGAGGCTAGAGTGACACCTTAATAACCGATTCTATTCTCCTCAACCAATAATTCTTATTCCAACCAAGGAATAGTCTATTTTCGTAATGTAAATCGGTGAACATTACTTCGAATCCATAACTCAAATCAGCTGTAAAAGAATCTGAAAGACTTACAGAGATGCCTAAATCTTTCTATTACTGGCGCAAGTCTTGCATAACTATGCAAATGTTGACATGTTGATTTTTCTCTTTTTTCTTTCTTGCGAATTTACTAAAAAACTATTCTTCGGAATCACACACTAATTCGCAAATACAACGCGATGAAGCATTAATCTTAAGGGTCTAGGGTATAGCGCGCGAAATTCAGAATCCAAGAAGAGTCGTATTCCCGTGTTAGCCAGGAGGCGTGGCCACCTGTTCCCTTTCTCCAGTATGTGTGTCTAAGATAAGGGCAGATAAGTCCAAAAATCCAAAGGTAAGGTCAAAAGGTCCAAAGGTCACTATAAAAATGAATTTCGAATTTCCAAGCTCCTGAAGTTACTTTTAAATTTACAGTAATTACTCAAAGACCAAATTGAAGAAGAAAGCTTGCGCTTGTGCAACTATTTAGCATTTTTTGATATCGTGTTTGGTTGTTAAATTACAGGCATTTATAGAATGTATGATTTTGCACTGCGAGTTTTTTTGCACATTTACATGGCAAATACGTATGTATAAATGTGTATATCCAGGCCCCTTAAGGCATACTGTTTCTTGAAACTAGAACCATTCTTAGAGAGAGATAAAAGTTGTGTCGGTAGGAATCCAAAAGCTACATTACACCGCGACATTTTAGTAGCAACAGAATCAGTTCCATGTGTGCTTGTCATCTGAAATAAAAAAAAAACATATCTGGTGATAGTCTATATAGCCATACAACTGAAACTTACGTAGCGAACCATGCATCAACCAAAAAACGAAAAACATGCATTTGAGTCGCCTCTCTTGTTGGATATTACAAAATCGATTAATTCACCACCATGGTAATTTGTCGATCAATTCTGACTGTGGAGAGGCTGGATAATTCGCAAATCCAACTGACGACTTAAAATTGAATTTATAATAATAATTCTAATTCGCTTCCGTGTGAAATATCCGGAAACTTTCATTAATAAAATCCTGTTAAAGCACATTCTGGTACTAAAATTTCCATATATGCAGTTAAAGCACATTCTGGTACTGAAACTTCCATATATGCAGGCTCTCCTGAAATGTCTCAACCAGGCTGTAACTTGAAAGTCCAATAAGTAATATAACAAAAGCACGGTTTATTGAACAGGGTGGCGCAGAATTAATCATCCAACTTTGTTTTTGTATAACTTTTTTATGAGATATAAAAAAATGACTGTGAGTGATGGAAGTCTTTACCAGAACATTCGTAATTTGTTCTGTTGAGTGGAAAAGATTATATCCATCAAGTGGCTGCCGCTAGCGTTGATACACATTTCTGCCCGTTTTATCGTATTTTTCATTACTTTCCGCAAGATTTCCAGTGATATCTGTTCGCATTCCTGTCGAATATGCTCTTTGAGGGCTGCTATCGTCTGAAGCTTGTTGACATAAATCCGCGACTTCAATTAGCCTCAAAGAAAGAAGTCTGGGGCAGTTAAGTCGGGCGATCTTGCTGGCCACGCCAGATCGCCAAAACTGGAGATTAAACGACCAGGAAACAATTTCTTGACAATATCCATTGTGGCTCGACGTTGCACCGTCTTGTTGAAACCACATGTTCACCAAGCTCCGCCCCTCCAATTCTGGCATTACAAGTTATTAAGCATAGCGATGTAGCGTTCGCTAGTCACAGTGACCGTACCACCCACGGCGTCCTCAAAAAAATACGGCCCAATCACTCCTCCAGCGTGAACGCCGCACCACACAGTGGCTTTTAGTGGATGTAGCGACCCTGCGTGCATCACACGCGGATTTTCAGTGCTCCAGAAACGAAGATTTTGCTGAAATTCGCTGTAGAGTTCGTCTGGTGATGCCAAATTGCGTGGCCCGCTGACTGGTTGATGTGCCTTGCTTCACAACAACATCGCCAGCCACAGCCGTGATATTTTCGGCAGAACGACCAGTCCGGTGACGTCCACGTCCTGCAAGGTCTTTTTTGGTTCCAGTATCTTCGAGTCGAGCAGCTAGTCGGCAGAACGGTTGCCCAGTTGGCGCTACACGATTCGGATATCGACGCCGAAATGCACGCTGAGCTAACTCCACCGATCGATTATTGGTCAGAAACATAGACACAATTATTCCACGCTCTTGCGGAGTATAGCGCTCCATTGATTATCTGCTTATATTCTGCAACTGTTTAGTTCACAAATGTCAAATATGATTGACGTACGACTTTGTAAAAATTATAACATCTTCCGGTAATGTGATTAATTTTCGCCACCTAGCATATATGCATAGCTGACAAAATACACTTTACAACGGCTACCAAAAATCCTCTTTCCCAAAACGAATACCAAGAAACTAGTGAGTACTTAGTCGGATTCTTAAATTTCCACACACCTTTCAGAAATTGAACTAGTTTTGGAAATAGTCTTCAAAAACAAATATTTTACGACCGAATGTCTTCGAAATGGCTCACATGTAAAGATATGTATGTTTGAATGTACAAGCCTAAATGTGTTCACACGTTCATTACGTGTACTGTATCAGTGAATCAGTTTGACTGACTTTTTTTTATGGTCAGCCTCCCGCAAAGGCTAAAAGCCTATCTCGCTGTAGAAGCGCTGCGAGAGGATAAGTGTCGGTGCACAGCACCACAGCGTCGAAGTTCTCCAAAAGAAGGAATGCTGGAGGAGACTGGTTCGTGGAGTAGGGACCTCGACCTGGTAAGGATGAGCTCGCAGAGCCTCTCTAGTGTCCCTCGTTTGGACGGCCTTTGATGTTATTACCTGGAAGAGTTCACTCGAACATCTTTCGTGATAGAATCTGTGGAACAGGGACAGGTCAGCCACCCTTCTTCGATGTTCCAGGCTATGGAGGTCCTTTGTGAGGTTAGGCGTGGATAGATAGGCGCCTGTTCCGTATTCCGTGGAGAGACAAAGTTACCAACCATGAGGTGCTCAAGCGAGTAGGAAAAGATCCAGAATTATTGGTCTTTAACATTCAAAAAAGAAAACTCGAGTACTTGGGACATGTGATGAGGGGAGGTAGGTATGAAATCTTGAGACTGATAATGAAGGGAAAAGTTGAGGGAAAAAGATCGGCTGAGAAACGACGCATATCATGGTTGAAGAATCTCCGGGACTGGTTCCATTGTAATTCAGAGCAGCTACATCAAAGATTTCCTTGATGATTGCCAACCTTCGAAGGGAGACCGCATCCTAAGAAGAAGTACATACATCACGATACCTCGCTCACTCAGGTTTATGACAAGCAGATAGAGCTATGGGATAGGTATATTCAACAGAATAGAGAGCACCTTAAATTACAGCTGTCGATGATGTTTAAATGAATATTAATTTTCTGATAATTCTGGTATTACAAAGAATGTCTGCAAATATGGAGGTACAATATTTGGAACGGTGGGGAATTCGTGAGCTTTTGTCATTACAGAGAATCTGTGGGAATTCCTGTACTAAGCCACTGAGCCCCATTTCTACTTCCCACACCGATAGGTGAGGGGAGTATTGTGATCACGAAAATTTTCGATTTTGAGATAACACGCTACATAACGAAAATCTACGTCACTCATTTCCGTCGGTCTGTCTGTCTGTCAGTCTGTTTGTACGCGTTTTTCTAGCCTAGTAATCTCAGTAACGGCTGGATGGATTGTTATGAAATTTAGGCAGCGATATGCTGTGGTGTCGTAGTAGGTAATGTTCCTATAATTTTGGAAATCGTTGTACATGGAGCAGAGAATGTAATTAACAAGAGACAAAAAAAAATTAAATATTCCTCAAACCTTGTTTTTAGGCGTTTTAGGGGTTCCTGATTATTTTCTGCGTCTTTTTGGGTGGGGGTGAAATTGGGGTGGTTAGGAGTGGGGGGTAAAATTTGTTGTATTCATAATAGGCTATCCAGTAACCTGTGAAGGAAGACCTAGTGACATAAATCACCTTTTTAGGTCCAACCGAACATTACCTAGCCTATTACCGAAACTAAGGGACTTAGGATGTTCTGTATACCTACGAGTATTTATTGCTTTAGATCGTTTTGTATTTTGTAACGTGAAATTTATTACATTGATTCTAATTAAATTTTGACACAGTATTACTACCATGGTGAGGATGCAAAACGCGTATGGTTGTTAGAAATCGTGTCAGTGGTAGCGTAGCAATAATCAAAAAACTAAAAATACGAAAACAGCTCAAACTTCGTTTTTAGGTGTTTTAATGGTTCCTTTTTCCTTTTTTTTCTACCTTTTTTGGGTGGGGATGAAATTGGGGCGGTTGGAGGGTGGGTGGGTAGTTGTAAAACTGAAAAGTCTGTAGTATTGATAATAGATTGCCCATTGACCTGTGAAGGAAAGACATAAGGCATAAGACAATTTTAGGGGGAGGGCTGCGGATGATTTGGTGGCAAGGGGATCTCAGACTAAAGCTTCATGCTACGGAAAAATAATAAACTGGTATCACAGTAATGAGTGAGAAGTACTGAGTCAATCCACTTGACTTCATTTTTTAAATGTGGTTGGAGCGCTATCTTTTTTGTTTAGGGAAAACGAATCCAACGACAATCTCTACGACCATAGATATGGGACGGTTCGTCAAAATATATGGCTTATGCTTCGAAACAGCTGCCGAAGGCTTTGAACAAAAATGGCAAGGCAATAAGAAAATGAAAAGGAGTGAAACAACATTAATTCAGTTCCAACACTGGGTTGTAACATGGTTAGAACGTGAAATGGAAACAAAAATATGATTTTCTCGAATGAGCATACGTACCCGAGTGGCGGAAAGTAAAAGCAGATGCAACAAACATCCGCAGTAAAACATTTTCCGCTATCGAGCTGAAGCATAGGCATAACCGTAGGGCATCAGATATGAGCGAAAACCAGTAACTGTAAATGATTCACAACAGAAAATCCTATTAACAAACGATAAAACAAAGACTGAAAAATACTATACAGATCTTTATAACGTGCTAGTATTTAAGGGGGTAATCAATCAGCACATTTTAATAAGAAAGCTTATGAAGGCATGTCCATTTTTGTTAAAAAAGTAGTAGGCAGCAGACCTTTTCTCATTTCATCAGATCAGAAAATACAACATTCTTGATATATAAGCTTAAAGCATGGGCGTGGTTATTGTAAATTTTAGGGGGGGGGGGGCAAGGACATAGGTGATGCAATATAAATATTTTATTAAGATTCAGCCGGGCTAAACAAGGTAACATGATGCATGCAGAGATAAAAATAAGATTTCTTTCTGCTGGGCAATGAAAATAATAGACTGAAATTTATGAAATATATGTTTCGTTGATACAAAACGAGATGAAGATATGATGTATACAAAAACTAAAACTTCTTGAAACAAGACATAATAACCGGTACAAAAGGAAACCGTTACATGTAAAATTTGAAATGAAAATTAGTGTTTAAAGTTATCATAGATGTTAGCTGTTCAGCTTCTTTTATATATGAACAAATAGAGATTCAAGTGAAAATTTCCTACAAAAATGCAAATTTTAAGTTACGTCTCTCGGAACCGTATCATCATCATAGTCACAATGTCTTAACAGACATGTTGTGAACTCGTAAAATGCATTAAGTCGGAGCTAGAGTATTGCCGACACGAATATTATCAATAGTTTTGAGCACTGTAGCTCGCCATCGTTCGCGATTTGTTGTCAGTTTAGTGGCGCTCTTGACACTCATATCCAGCAACTGTTTCGTCGTATCCACCCAGCGTGTAGGGGGACGGCCACGGCGCCGCCCACTCGGGGCATGACCCTGAACTACAAGTTTCTCCATATTATCGCTTCTGTGTATATGTCCGAAGAATGTAAGCATTCTCGTCGACACAATGGAGGATAGTCTCTTTGGATTACCGACCTCATCCAGTATAGAGACGTTAGTTCGATGGGCGGTATAAGGAACTCTCAACATACTCCTCCATGTCCACATTTCAAAAGCGTCTAAGCGAGCTCGATCTGCCTTTTTAACAGTCCAAGTTTCCGAGGCATACAAAAATATGGAGAACACAAGAGACTGAACCAGCGACATTTTGGTAGTTTTAGTGATGTTATCGTCACGCCGTATTTTAGTAAGCTTTGTCATGGCCACACGTGCCTGTTGAATGCGCCGTCGAATCTCATTTTCACAGCTACCCGGAACCGTATATGAGAGTCGATGTACGAGGGTTGCTCGTGTGCAGTTGGCATAGAGGCGCACCTATCTGATTAGATCAAGCGAATACGCCTTTGCGTTCCGCCAAGAAGTTTGCTGCTTTTTAGCGGTGACTTTCTTTGGTTTGCCCTTACCTGTGGGTACCAGATGGCGCACAGGCAGATATCTTCTGCCGCCTGCTCTCGAGAGAAATTATGTTAGGCAGGTTATTGCTCTTTTAGTTGGCATGGCCAATTCACCACCTATACACTCTTGAAAGCTCCAACAAAGAACAAGAGTGGAAACAACAGCCTCAAGAGACTACTGGACATATAATTTTGGACTGCAAGGCACTCGGAGCGAGGAGAAGAGCTCTGACTGGGTGACTATAATATTAGAAAAAAAGCTCCCGAACCTGGTCAAGGGCACAGGAATTGTCTTTCCCGACTAATAGGTACAGGGCGCACAATGGGCTTATGTTGACGTGTGAGGACCAGAGTACACACCAAACGACTAAATCTAATCTGGTATAATTTAGTAATAACTGCATATTGGATTAATCAAAATCATAATCAAGTTAATCAGAGAGTGGATATATTAGATTGGGAACAGATAGTTGAGGCAGTAGTCAGAGGTATACCCCTTTGTCGCTCTCTAGTCAGAAAGCAGCTGAGATCGCTGGTTTGTTGATGGCCACATTACCGTTAAACGTCACCTGCACGTAATAGGGGCAAATGGCCTAATCTGTGCCCGATGCAATGTAGAGGAAAGGTCTTCGTCGCACATTTTTTGTTATTGGTATGCCTTATAGTATCAACAGATCGTTCCACGCTGTACCGTATGTTAGCAGATTCAACCAACCGGTAGGGTAGCTTCGGCATACAGAGCGCTAATCATTTGTGGTTTTAGGGCGCTGTAGATAGACCACATTGATTTTCGTCTAACATATTGGAGAAGATTTAAGAAGGCTAAGACATAGGCCCGTTCTAGCTTTACTAGAAAAATAGTCTCGGGAACTATATTGGGAAGGCCAAGCTAGAACCAATGGAGTACAGAACACAAAAATTACAGAAATTAGCGACATGCAGAGTAGGATTAAAGACTGGATACAGTTCACTATTTTATTAGGTAACGGTTATGCCACATGGCACACTGAAAACGCCGACTCTCGTCGATCGCCGAAGCTAAGCATTCCGAGCATAATGTAATAATTAATAAATAATAGGGATCAATGAATGAATAAGGACCAGAGGCTATCCAGCACGGAATGTGGCTGGTGCATAGAGCCGTCTACAACCGATTGAGCGCGACTATCTTAGACCGGGTCCCGATAACCCAGGCTGGTTTTAGACCAGGTCGCAGTTGTTATTATTATGTGTTTAAAACAAAAAAGTGCAGCCCGGGCTCCGACACACCGGGCTGCTGTTCCATTACCCAATGACTACTCCTCACACCGTGAGGTGAGCAATCACTGGGTCCGCGAATCGTGCGCCCTAAGTAGACGAAGGGACCCAAGGATGACTGCCTTCTGCATTCTGGCGGCTAAGATGTGCGCCGCCGCACGGCACACCGGTATTTTGCGCAGTGCAGAGAGCAGCGTATTCCTCATTCCCCCTAGGGATCCAATGACCATAACCAGCAGACTTACAGTGTAGTCTGGCCAGAGCCTGCGAAGTTGTCCGAGCAACTCCTGATATTTGGTCCGCTTTTCCTCCTCCTTAGAGACGATGTTCACCTCGGCAGGCGCCGAAAACTCAATAACGAACATCGTCTTCTGTTGGTGGTCGAGAAGGACTATGTCGGGCTTGTTTGCCTGTACAAGCTCGAGCGTGGGGAACGAGTAGTTCCAGTAAATCCGGCATCTCTCGTTCTCCACAACGGACTCTATATCCCCTGGAGCGTATGGCAGCACCGGCGTCTCATCGATACCGTATGAGTGCCTCAAATGATAGTAGAGCACTCGTAGAGCCGCGTTGTGCCGATGGACGTAAGCCGTCCCAGCGTACGTCTTACACGCCGACAAGAGATGCATAAGCGTCTCTGGCGCCTGTCGGCAAGCTCTACAAAGGGTGTCGGGTACATCTAGACCCATAACCCTTTTACGGTACACCAAGGTGTTGAAGACACCGTCTTGGCAAGCCATTATAAAGCCCTCAGTCTCCGACTTCAACCCACTAGACCTTAGGAAAGAGAAGGTCAACTGCTCAGACAAGCCATGCTCTTCCAGATGTTTGTAGAAGATTCCATGCATTGGCTTATCTTTATGAAGTCTTAAAAGGAAGTCGACTTCCGCAGTTTTAAGGTGGGATTTTAATTCTGCGGGAGCAAGTTCCGTAATGGACTGCTGACACCTCCGCTTGAAGTCGAGTGTGAGGCTGAGCTCCTCGGCTGCTCGTTTCGCTGCGCTAAAAAGAAAGGCTCCTTTTCCCGCATTCTCGTGCTCTCGCACAAAGCGGATCAGGGGATCGGTGCTGTTCGTTACATAGCAGGCAGTGGCCAGTACTACTCTGTTGTGCAGACGCTCCAAACTCAATAGTCCACGCCCTCCCAGGTGTCGCGGGAGGTATATTCGCGGGACAGAGGACTTAGGATGCAGGCTTCTCTCCATATTCATCCTTTTGCGGGTCTTCGTGTCGATTTCCTTCAGCTCGTTCACTTTCCAGTGTATAGCACCAAAGGTGTATAATAACAATGGGACCGCAAGCATGTTTGTGGCAGCGACTTTGTTCTTGCCGGACAGTTCTGACGACCAGATCTGCCGGAGTCGGTGCAAATACTTGCGGCGGAGACACTCTTTAACCAATGCTGCCTCTTGGACATGACGCTGCGCCACTCCAAGGTAGGTATAAGTATCTCCGGCATGCAGTTGTCGCAAGATGCTCCCATCAACGAGCTGTTCCTCATCTCCACTATCTCCGCTTCGTCCTTTCTTGAGATGAACCAATGCACATTTGTCTGTCCCGAACTCCATTCCGATAGCATGACTGTACTCCTGCACCACCCTCAGCGATTGTTGTAGTTCGCGTTGGCCGGAGGCATAAAGTTTTAGGTCATCCATATAAAACAGATGGGTGACCTTGTGCCTCCGGTTATTGGGCGTGCCACAGCTGTATCCTTTAGTATTTCTCAGCGCTATGGACAGAGGCAAAAGTGAGATGCAAAAGAGCAAGGGACTCAAGGAGTCTCCTTGGAAGACACCTCTTTTCAATGACACCAACTCTGTCTGAACCCGAGTTTCACCTGATGTTATGGTAAACCGGGTCTTCCAGAGTGGCATCAGTTGTTTGATGCATCCCACTATCTGATTATCCACCGAAAGACATTCCAACAGCCGCACAATGAGGTCATGAGACGTGCTGTCGAATGCCTTGCGATAGTCAATCCAGGCCATAGAAAGGTTTCGCTTGTACTGCACAGAGTCCTGCGTGACACATCGGTCAATCAACAGGTTCTCCTTGCAGCCAGCTACTCCTTTCTTTGACCCTCTCTGTTCATACACGTCGAGAAATACAGGATTCACAGCTTGAAGGATACGCATGTACAAGATTCTGGTGAAGAGCTTGTAACACGCGTTCAGACATGTTATTGGCCTGTAGTTTTTGGGATCAGACAAATCTCCGGTCTTCGGGAGAAGCACGGTTCGACCCTCGACAAACCAAGCCGGAATTGGCTGCTCCTGATTTAGCCACGAGTTAAAAACTCTAGCTAAATGCCGGTGGCAACTGGGGAATTTTTTCCACCAGTAGGTGTTTATGCCATCCGGGCCAGGAGCTGCGAAATTCTTTGCGCCTCGTAAGGCGTCAAGAATTTCTTCCGTGTTTATCGGGTGACGCAGTACATTCAAGTTAGGAGTCCTCCTACAAACGGACTCGAACTGCGCCAAGGCCGGAGTGTCTGCTGAGAGAGGTTTGGGTTGTTCGTAAATGTCCCTCCAAAAGGCCTCCACGCGATCAGCAGTTGGCGGCTGCTCTATGGCTGGAGGCGGCTGTTGGAAAAGGCGAGAAGGTCTTTCGTAGAACATTCTGTTCTGCTCCAGACCTCTCGCCCGCGCCACCAACGATCGCTTCGCAGCGATTAGCATCCGTATCCTGTCAAGACAGTGTTGCTTGACAACAACCAGTACCGCTTGACTGAGTGTATGATGGTCGCGCCTCAACCCGTAGGCTATCTGGCGCACTCGGCGCGTAAAAGGCTTCCCAGCCGCTCTATATTCCATCACACACTGGATACGGGATGCTTCCTGGCGAGCCAACTGGATTTTCGCTTCCATTTGGCGCACCCGTCTCTGTGCTCTCTCAACAGGAGAGTCTCTCACTCTCCCCTGTCTAGCTAGCCTCAGAGCCGCAGCGTAAATTTCGCAATTGATGCTCCAAATGTCAGAGGCCTCCGATAGACGTTCACCAACAACCTCATCCTCTCTCTTTAAATCTGCCAGCTTCAAGGACCTTCCGTTGTTATGTAAGGCCCTTCGGTCTCTGAAATCCCCAGGTGAGACGACTTGGTCGATTTCCCTCTCAGCGGGCCTTACCGGCGAACTTTCAGCCTGGTTAACAGGCCTTCCGTCCGCCGAAGGGGCAGGCTGAGCTGGAGCACGAACATATCCCTGCCTCCGGAGGTACGATACATAATCTCGCAGATTTTGAGAGGTAAGCGTGTTATGCTCTGGGTGCATTTCACACCACCTCTCATACATGCGGGACATGTATCCCCTACGGCGCGGGCTACTGCTCTCGTAGCAGCTCAGCAGGTCATCCTTGAGCTCCGTCGTCCACCTAAAACGGTCCATGTCATTGCGGGGGTCGTCAACAGGGCGATTCGAAGCACCGCCACCTTGCCCAACGCCGGCTTCCGAAACCGGCTCGGTGTGGGTGCTTTTCTTGCGGGGTGGTCGAACCCGAAGATAGGGCCCGTCAGGTGGTTGGCCTTAGGGCCCCCAGACGACATTTCCGGAGGCAGCCGTCCAAATTGCCTCCTGAGGATGCACCTGTGAAGGTTGCCGGCTGGATTACATCCTTGGGCTTCGGTATACCCTGCGGTGTCGCCACGCACCGGATAGCCTACTGATGTTGGGTGGCTTCCTGCGGGTGTGTTATCAGCCGCCCCTAACATGGAGTCAGACGCTGTCGGAGTACCGCTCCTCACATGGAGATCCGTCGTGTCCTAGTTATTGAGGAATAGCCGATCCTCTGGATGCAGACGCTATTCCTCCGTGCTAGTTTTGGTCCGCCCCGGGTATTTGATTTCCCCGGTACCACCCATATCTGGGAGGCGTTCCCCTATCCGCCACCTTGGGGAGGCGCCACTGAGGGGATCTAGCAACCCCTCGCGGTTATTATTATTATTATTATTATTATTATTATTATATAACAGATATGAGTTGAGCTAAAAAGCTATAAACTCAAAAAAAAATACAATTGTAAAGCCCACTAGCAACTAGACTAGAGCAACTATCGATGTCCTTGCCATAACCAACTATCGTACAGTTTCTTGAAGATGTTGACCAATGACTCGTTCACTATGTCCAGGGGAAGATGAAGAGTTGACGAGGCACGGTCCAGAACTTCTCTTTCAACAGCTTTGAATTATGTCCACGTAGGTGGTTCGAGTTTATGGAAAAAAGCGAAGAAATGTCAGTTCCAAATAAACCAGGCATCGATCACAGAAGTGCATCAGGTCGAACAGCTTTAATCTTTCTTCGTAGGTAGGGTGATGGGTGCCACAAGGAATACGTCTAGCCCTTCTATGCAGGTTTTCCAACAAATCACGGTCTCTTTGTAGGTTTGGATACCAAATAGGTCAGGAAATTCTATGAACGGTCTTACGTAGGTTTGGTACAAGTACTGTCCCTCACAACGCTTATAGAGGCAGGCTACCAGCAAAACATGAAGACGGGAGTGGCGTTTGTTGACCTCACTGCCGCATACGATACGGTCTGGAGGGAGGGTCTCCTATATAAGTTGCTGCAGGTGATTCCCTGTCAGACCACTACAAGACTCATAAACAACATGTTATGCGACAGAAAGTTCCAAGTAATCCTAAACGAGAAAGCAAGCAGGCAGCGCAAATTGAACAACGGACTTCCACAAGGCTCAGTACTGGCCCCCTTACTTTTCAATCTATATATATCTGACATGCCAGAAACAGTCAGTTACAAGTTTTGCTATGCAGACGATATAGCCATAGCTTTTTCCGATAAGAGCTTCAAGAACGTTGAGAATACTCTTTCTAACGACTTGTTAGCTCTAAACAACTACTTCAAGAAATGGAGACTAGTACCGAGCCCCAACAAAACCGAAGTTTCCTGCTTCCACCTGAATAACAAACTAGCTAAATATTAACTTCAGGTACTTTTTGCAGGCGAACCCCTGAAGCATAACCATTTCCCAAAATATCTTGGAGTAGCCTCTGCTATAAGAAACATCTCGCAAACACTGCAGGAAAACTCAGAACACGCAACAACATTATCCAAAAGCTATGTGGGACGACGTGGGGTGCCACTGCTCCAACTCTACGAACCAGTGCACTAGCTCTTGTCTATTCGTGTGCTGAGTACTGTGCGCCTGTCTGGATTAACAGCCATCATACCAGACTAATTGACGTCCAACTAAGTCACACTGTTGAGTGTTTAGCGTTTGCGTGTTTGCCGAACCAGCTTTAGGAGTGTGTCTTCCTTTCTTGTGAGTGGACTGTATTGTGAGTAGTTGTCCCAGAAGAAAAAATGCTCCTTCGTCCAAAGTTTAACACTTCTATTTGTACATTGTACACAAGTTTAGTGGCCAAATCAGCCTTACAGTTGTACTAATATAAAAAATACTTCTATCAATAATGTCAGACGTTTATGTCAAACACAATGACGGTTGTTAAGGTTTTCCGCCAACTTCACGATTTCCAACATCCTCCGGCCCCCACAACTGGTGTGTCCACTCTATTAATTTTCAAATGGTAATGGACAAATTTTTGAAATCGCTCTGGTGAAACAACCATCTCTTGTCACAACACGAACCATTCTTACCTTGCCATCTTTACCAGGAGGTACCTCAGTCACTCGAGCCAACCGCCATTGTAAGGGAGGTAAATTGTCCTCCTTTAAGAGTACCAGCGAGTTTAACTTTATGTTTTCCGAGGGCTTAAACCAGATGGGCCGTTTTTGTAGTTTGGTTAAATATTCTTTATGCCACCGGTTCCAAAAAGTCTGTCTAATTTTTGAACACAATTCCCATTGTTTGATACGATTGATCGGGAGTGCAAATAGTTCGTGCTCCGGGAAAGACATCAAGCTATCTCCTATCAAAAAATGCGCGGGAGTCAGACATGAAAAATCTGATGGATCTGACGACAGTTGTGTAAGCGGTCGAGAATTTAGTATGGCTTCTATTTGACTCAAAGCCGTAGACATCTCTTCATAAGTAAGCATCATGTTCCCTACTGATCGCCGTAAATGATACTTTAAAGATTTAACCCCTGCTTCCCATAATCCACCCCAATGGGGACTACTAGGAGGTATGAATTTCCACCTTATCCGTGATTCGCCCAACTGCGTTTGTATTGTGTCCAAATTATTTTTATTTTCAAAGAATACGTACAATTCGTTCAACTGATTGCTAGCGCCCTTGAAGTTTGTCGCGTTGTCACTATATATGATTGATGGGTTGCCTCGCCTAGCTATAAATCGTTTTAGAGTGCACATAAAAGCAGGAGTTGAAAGACTAGTGACCAACTCTAAGTGTATGGCTCGAGTGGTCATACAGACAAAAACCGCAATATATGATTTGTACTGAATACTCTTACGTAACCTAGATTCTTTAATTGTGATTGGCCCCGCAAAATCTATTCCCGTTCTTAGGAATGGCCGAGACATAGTGACACGATCCTTTGGAAGAGCGCCCATGAGCTGTTCCGCAGTAATTGCCTTTAATCTATGACACACGACGCAATTCTTCAAAACCGCTTTGACTTCTTTCAAGCCACTAATTATCCAAAATTTAAGTCTTAAGCTCGTCAAAACAGCTTGTTGTCCTGCATGAAAGAGTCTTTCATGTTCTTGCTTTATTAGTAAACGAACAACATGATCTTTGGGTGGTAATATTATAGGAAACTTTTCGTCAAACCTCAAGTTAGAATTTTCGAGACGCCCAGCTACCCTAAGTACACCATTCTTATCGATAAATGGGTTTAATGCTAACAGCTGTTTATTATCAATAATAATTGAATTTTTTAGTTGAGTTATTTCCCTAGCGAAATGATCATTCTGTACTAGCCTGATAATTAATTCCTCTGAGTGAGTTAGTTCATCAACAGTTAAAATACCATAAACCTTTTCCGTGGGGTTTTTACAATTGTTAATAAATCTTAGGCAATAAGCAACAGTATGTTTTAATCGAGAATATTTCGAGAAGTTTATCCAAGGGAAATGATTTTTAACTACATTAACATGGGACGTTTTCTTTAATTCCGGTAACTCCTCTTCCGCTATATGAATACGCGTATCATTAACTGGAATGTTTCCAGACTCTATGAGTAATTCCTTTGGGCCATAAAACCATACAGTGTTGGACTTGAGATTTAAGGGAGAACTGCCGCGAGATACTATATCGGCCGGATTGTATTGAGATTTAACATGTCTCCACTCGTAATCAGGCGTTAATTGTTGTATCTCCGCGACTCTATTCGCAACAAATGTATTCCATCGAGATGGGTGTGATTCTATCCAAGCCAAAACAATCTCAGAGTCACTCCACAAGCAAATTTTAGAGAAGTGGAATGAGTAAATCGTCTTTACTCTTGCAATTAGTCGTGCCAACAGAACTGCACCACACAGTTCTAATCGCGGTAATGTTATCACCTTGACAGGAGCAACTCGCGACTTTGAACACAAAAGATGTGAATGTATCGAGCCATCATCATATGACACCTTTAAATAAACGCAAACTCCGTACGCCGTCATGCTCGCGTCCGAAAAACCATGCAGTTCTAAGGAATTTATTGGTTTGTTTTTGAATAACCAGCGCGGTACCGAGATTTCCGTCACCCTTAACATATCCGCTACAAACTTTAGCCAATGTTGAACCAAATCAGATGGCAGTTTGTCATCCCAACCTGTTTGAGCCAACCAAATTTTTTGCATGAGTAGATTGGCGGGAACTAAAATTGGTCCTACAAGCCCTAAGGGATCAAATAAACTAGCAATGCATGCGAGAACTTTTCGTTTTGTGATGTCACTAGTTGTTTGATAGCGAGGTAGTTTTATTATGAGTTCATCCGTAGTATGTTGCCAAGATATCCCGAGTACTTTATTATTTCCTTCATTTATCTTCAAATTATCTAAATGATCACCATCAGGATCTACCAGGGTAGAGAAATTTGATCTCCATTTATGTAATAAAAAATTAGCCGAGCCTAAAAGTTCAATCAACTGCTGTTTTAAAGCTTCTGCAAGCTCCAAAGTATCTGCTCCACCTAAAATATCATCCACGTACGTTTGTTCGAGTAAAGTTTTCGCAGCTAAAGGATATTTCTCTTTACCAGTCGTAGCTAGCTCTACTAAACACCTCGTTGCCAAATAAGGAGCTGAATTAGTCCCGTAAGTAACAGTTTGGAGCTCTATACAGCCCAATTTCTGCGATGGGGATTCACGCCACAGTATTGATTGTAACCAATGGTGTTTTGGGTTTATCTTTACCATCCTATACATTTTTTGTATGTCCGCGGTGATCACGTATTTAAAAGACCGAAACCTACATACGATGTCAAATAACTCCGGTTGTACGGTATATCCTTTGAACATAATATCGTTTAGAGAGAATCCTGTAGTTGTTTTACTTCCGGCGTCAAAAACCACCCGTAAGCGAGTACTAACACTGTCCAATTTTATGACTGAATGATGGGGTAAGAAATATCTCGTTGAAGTGTGAAGTGCATTATTTTCATCGAATTCTACAAATTTTCCGTGTCCCATTTCAACGTATTCATCCAGAAACCGCTTGTACTGATCCGCGTGATCTAAGTTATTACGTAACTTGTTCTCGAGTCGTAAAAATCTCTGTTTGGCAGTTTTAAAAGAGTCACCTAGCTTTAAATGTTCAAATTCGCCTTTTAACGGCAAATCTACTTGAAAAGAGCCATCCTGTAATCGCTTTGTTGTATTAACGAAAATAGATTCGCACTTTTGCTCATCTTCCGTGAGTACCTTTGATTGTACCGCCCCATAATTTTCCTGTTGCCAAAAAGTTACGAGCATATCGTCGAGCGAATGATCTTTTTCCAGTGAGGAGTGTAAGCATACATTCATGTGCGATACCCTTGGTGTTAACTGTGGTGAGATGGGCACAGTCCCTGCAATAACCCAACCAACCTTAGTGTTCTGCAATGTGGGCTGATCATCTCCTAGCCTAATTACTCCCGGTTCCAATAGATCAAAGTAAATATCCGCGCCTAAAAGCAGATCTATCGGTGCTGGTTTATAATACAACTCATCCGCTAAGACAATACCCTGAGGTATGTACAGTGACCTATTTCCCAAATCAATTTGTGGTAAATGACATGTAATCTCCTCTAAAATGCCTGCATTAAATTCCCTTTCATAATGCCCTACCCGTGATTGTAGTGTAAGCGTGGCAGATTTATTTATTTTTGTTATTTTGTTGGCTACACCCCCTACAGTGAGCTCCTGATTATCTGCGTTTAACCCTAGTCTATGTAACAAATCACCCGTCATAAATGTACTTTGAGAGGCAGAATCCAGTAATGCCCGAGCCTGTATTTTGACCCCATTTCTTCCAATAAGATAAATTTGCGCGGTAGCTAACAAAATGCACGTGTGTGATCGAGAAATGACCCCTGTAACCATTGAAACAGTCGGACCGCTGTTGCTACTGTTTCCCTTTTCTACCTGACCCTGATGACCTTGGTCTATGCCTCTATTAGAATTTGTATTACAGACTTGTGTCTGCGGATCAGCTGACGGACGTGGGGTTGGCGACGTTGCCGCTTGCGCCGCGGGATTATTCTGTTGTTGCGTAACCTCAAATGAATGCAAAAGCGTGTGGTGTTTCCTCTTACATTCTCTACACCCTGTAGATGAACGTGTGGCTACCCGATGTTTTGATCCTATACAATTATAACAAAGACTATTTTCCTTAACAAAGTCTCTGCGTTGTTGTAGGGTGATTGATTTAAACTTTTGACACGAATAAATATTATGCTCCTTATTTTTGCAATATAAACAAAACATGGTTGTTTTAGCGTGATTGCCATTACCTGCTGATATTGTTGAAACATGTGTTGTCCTAAAATGAGTGTTAGAGTGTGTGCCTGGGGTATTTAAGCGTGTTCTGTTATGAGACTTAGTATCTAGTGGATTCATGCTTTCTGAGGCAATGCATCGTTTTTCTAAGAACTTTAAAAATCCGTCAAGCGTCGGAAGCTGACTTTTGTCCGCTCTATCCAATTCATAAGCCTGTCTGGTGTGCATATCTACTTTCCTGAGGAAAAAATATATGAGTATAATATCCCACTGTTCTACCGGTAACCCTAAAAGTTTTAAAGAGTTAACGTTTTGTTTTATTTGAGTCAAATATGCCCTGAGTTGTTTTCCATCCCTACCAGTTACATAATCTGTTTCGAAAAGATTGTTCAAATGTGCATTGATAACGTACATACGATTTTCGTATCGTTCCCTGAGAGTATTAAGCGCCATTGCGTAATTAGCATTGGTTAATTGCATCTCGTTTATTAATTTGAGAGGTTCGCCCGAGAGTGAGGACTTCAGGTACACAAACTTCTGTACAGGTGAAAGTGTTGTATCATTGTCTATTAGAGCTGAGAATAAATCGATAAATGAATGCCATTCCTCAAATTTACCAGAGAAATTTGGAAGATTTAAATTGGGTAGATTTACTTTAAATGTAGATATTTGTGGGGCAGCAGGATGTTGCAAGCTCTCATCACTGACAAAGTACATCTTACTTTGTCGTGAATTTGAGTTATTTTGATCTTGAGTTCCTATCCTACTTTTTAATTTAGCTAATACACTAAAATATTGCATTTCAATAGCCTCCCTGTCACTTTCAAAGCACTCGTCTAAGTCTTCCAGCTCCGTTTGAATGGTGCAATATTTATCAAATGCCTGAATAAGGTATTGCTCTCTCACTTTATATTCATTAATATCTGAAAAACGCTCATCATCATTAACAAAATTCTCTATCCTTGTTATGGAAGACTTAGCCCTGGCTCTTTTGTTAACAAGTGCACGTTTTTGTTCAATTAAATCTACAGAGGTATTAACAATGTTAGTATTTTGCGAGTCCATTTTGAAAGGTCCAAAAATATAGAAAATCTCAGAAATATTCACTGAATCAACTGTCAACAACACTTGTAGCACTCCTGCACTATTGTTGCCCTTCTGAACCTCAACAATGTGTATGAAAAAATGCTCTGCTTACCGGTGTGTCTTCTTCCCGCCTGTGTTACCTGTGTCCTGTGTCCCACCTGTGATATGTGTGTAGTCCCTAGTGCTCTTGTGAGTTCGCCTAATTTCCATAGATCCTCCAGATCCCCAATCCGGCTCGAATTTCGACCAGAAATGTTGAGTGTTTAGCGTTTGCGTGTTTGCCGAACCAGCTTTAGGAGTGTGTCTTCCTTTCTTGTGAGTGGACTGTATTGTGAGTAGTTGTCCCAGAAGAAAAAATGCTCCTTCGTCCAAAGTTTAACACTTCTATTTGTACATTGTACACAAGTTTAGTGGCCAAATCAGCCTTACAGTTGTACTAATATAAAAAATACTTCTATCAATAATGTCAGACGTTTATGTCAAACACAATGACGGTTGTTAAGGTTTTCCGCCAACTTCACGATTTCCAACACACACTATGAGACTTATTACAGGCGCAGTTAAGACAACCCCAACTCAATGGCTACCTGTACTCTCTGGAATAGCCCCACCGCAGCTGCGAAGGACTGAAGCCCTTCTAAGGGAGTATAACAAGATTACGGCCAACAACAAACTGCCCATCCACCGAGCAATACCCCCGTTGCAGATAAACCCAAATCCCGACAACCACCAATAAGGGATGCAGAAGGGCTTAAAACCAATAACTTCGACTCCTTAAACCAATGGCGCTCCCAGTGGGAAGGTTTTGCGGAACACCACTCGCGATGCGCATTTATGGGGGCAGCGTTACTTCCAGGATCAGAACTACCCCGGAAAAAATGGGTAAAACTGGTCCGAACAGGCCACGGCAGATGTGCCGACTCCCTTTACAAGTGGGGCTATGTGCAATCTCCCTTATGTGACTGTGGCGCGCCCCGCCAAACTATAAACCATATTACGATCGAATGTGAACTGCGTTCGTTTCAGGGATCGCGAGAAGAGTTCTTCACAGCCACACCGTTGGCGCTGAAGTGGTTGAAAGAACTTGACATCAACCTGTAAATACCAAAGACTGTGTATCTTAGTTTGTAGCTGTATATATTTTATTTTAGTATAGGTTATAATAGCTTTTTCTTTAATCTATATTTACTATTGTCATGTTTTTGAGCCATACGATAAATAAATAAAATAGGCCACACGATGGGCCCTTTTGCGCCTCTATCCGCGCTAGTTCCTAAGACCTGCCCTTTTGGCAAAGGCAAGTACATTCTTAGGTCCTATCCGTTTTATATCTATTGGTTCCAAGGTTCTTGAGCCCAGCATAGTCCGCCTGTGATAACCCACGGTTTCACAGCGACACAAGATGTGTGCCGAGGATTCTTCCTCTTCACCACACCACGTGCACGTTGGGTCGTTGACCACCCTCATCACAAACAAGTGACGCCTGAAGGTGTTGTGACCCCGTTAGTAGGCCTACTAGCAATCTCAAGTTACTCCTATCCAGAGAGAGACAAAATCGTCCTATTCTCTCTGCAGGCCCTGCTAATAGTTCCCGAGCATGACGGAGATGACCAGAGATGTTGTTCCATCTCAGAGAGTGTTGATTCTGGATCCACTCTCCAGTTGTTTTCCTAATCAAGTTTGCAGATAGTCCTAAGACTGGTTCCGGGCTCACAAAACTGTTGCCGGATCCCATCCTGGCCAGGTGATCCGCCATTTCGTTACCCTTTACCCCAGCATGCCCAGGTACCCACATCAGTGATACCCTGTGTTTAGCTGAGATGTCGTCAAGAGCCCTCCTGCACTCCAGGACCAGTCCCGACGTTATTTTCCAAGCACTCAGTGCTTTGATGGCTGCCTGACTGTCAGAGCAGACAGTAATCCGCCTCCTGGACCCGTCAATTTCCCGAATACGATTTACACAAGCAAGTATCGCATAGATCTCAGCCTAGAATACTGTGGTGTGCCCCCCAAGAGAGAGTGAAAGTCTTGTATGGGGTCCGTAGACTCCCGAGCCCGAGCCCTCTCTAGCGAGTGAACCGTCTGTGTACCAGACCTGTCCTCCTCCTTCGATGAGCTGTCTTTCCCTAGACTCCCACTCTTCCCTTGACGAAAACACCACCGTAAATTTGCGATTGAAGTGATGCGCAGGAGAAACTGTATCGCTCCTCGCCAACAAAATAGGACAATCCTCATACAGCTCTGCTAGAATCGTCGAATGTCCTTTGCCTGGATTCATAAAAGTCCAGCTACCCTAACTCCAGAGACGGAACCCAGTTTTTCTAGCTTCTCCTTGAATTACCAGATAATAGGGATATTGCTGTAGAAACTTTTACCAAGATATATTAAAATCATAAATTCAAAAGTATTAGGTAACTGTAAGGATATATTACTAATCACTGCTCTATTATTTTGTATTTTCTCCTGCTAACCCAAAACGGTTAAAATCAAAACTCGCAATTCCCCTTGGAACATACCACCGACTATAAACCTACGGAGATACAGTATAGTATTCCAGAAAGAAAACTTTTTGGTCTTTATTTCAGTATCTGTTGCCAAAAGAGGCGTTCGATTTCGTTTCCTCACCATACTATCACTAATATGGGGCATTAGTGATACAAGTATGTATAGTATGTGCTATCAATTTAAGCGCCTGAAGGCTTATACTCTACTCTAACTCTACTCCATATAACGCCAGCTGCTAAATGAGGTGCAGCTTGGAGAGGTGACGCAGTGTGACTAGAATTTTGTTAATCAAAAAACAATAATTGCAACTGCGCATATCGGAACGCAGCGTGACGTGATGCAGTTTGCGCTCACCGTGAGTCTGCGGAACGCAGTGCCAATGCCTCAGTTTTGCTCAAGAACCACGACGTCAGTAGCAGTATACAGGGAGGGCCACTTGTGCGTGGATGGAAGATTGTGAGCTTACTGAAAAATATTTGAGAAACCTGTCACTTGATCATGGTAGGGAACCTTGAGAGCTGTAATAAAAAATAATATAATTTTTTTAAATAACTTTGAGTTTTGACGTTGATACAGGGTGATTCGTATCAAACTTACATTTTTTAGAATGGAACCCCCTATATGTTATTGCACATTTAGAATCCTTGGTCAATTCTAGTGTGACTTTATGTATCACACATGGAAGTTTAAACGAGCCGTTTAGGCGCAAATCACCATTTTTGGTATAAGTTGGTATCAGAAAAAAATTGAATATCGCAGGGACTATAAAACTTAGAAGACCGTGATTTTGCAGTATGATCAAGCATGAAATGCGTCACCTTAGATTAGTCGGAAAACTTGAATTCTTTTTATAGTTGGAGAAATCAGTAGATTAAGGAAATTTCACACAAGGAATCCAAATGTGTAATAATATATAGGGGGTTCTATTAAAAAAAATGTAAGTTTGATATGAATCACCCTGAATAAATGTCAGAATTAAAGTGAACATACCTAAGTTATAGCCCTCAAGGGTCCCTACCATGATCAAGTGACAGATTTTTGAAATATCTTTTAGTAAGCCCACAATCGTCCACGCACTACTGGCCCACCCTGTATATACGACCCAAAATGGAATCACCCTTGTAGCGTTGCATTTTCCTCAATTTCACTTTTGTTATAAGACCATGCACTTCTCTGAACATATTGTTTCAAACTCAAAATCGCTGCTGAATCTGATTTCCAACTCAAATCTATCCACGTAGATGACGTATTCGCCATTTTTGCCACAATAGTACCACGCGGATGAAAAAAACAGTGGTGTAACTTGTAGTGTTGGACGCCATAACGTTCATACCGCGAATATTTCATAATGTCACGAAGCTGCGCCTCATTTTCAGCTGGTTTCATTGACGACACTGCGAACTATGATTTTGAACCGATTTTAGCCCAAAACAGGATTAGAATGGTAACACAGCATCTTCGCATTACCCGGAGACTGTCACGATGAAAAGTTTATCGTAAGTTTATCGTGAAGAAGTAGTCAAAGAAGAGCAATTCCGTTTCCTTTTCAGCCTAACACTGTTTTCGTGGTTCAAAACCTTAGCCTCTAATTGCAACTTACTCATGAAGTAGTGAAGCATACGAAGTTCTTGGTATTCATTTCTCTAAGGCCCATATTCATAGTCGATTCTCAAGTATCCCTTAAGTATTACTCAAGGATACTTAAAGGATATTTGAGGGATACTTAAGGGTTACTTGAAGGTTACTGAAGGGACCCTCAAGTGTGGCTTTCCTTGTGTATCTGTTTCCTAGACAATAGGTAGTTTTCGTTGTTCTTAATTAATCTTACCGCTTCGGTTAACAAATACGTTATCAGAACCGCTATTTGACAGATAAATAAATAGTTTTCGGAGCAGGACACTACTGTAAGATGCCCCTAACCTTATTTTGAGCTACAACTTTGACACCATAACGTCAAAATTTTTTGAGCTTGACGAATTTGGAAGCATTTTTGTAAAACGACGGATAATACCTAATTGTTGCAGATCTACTCATAAGTCAAAACCAGTGTCACTGTCAAAACCAAAACAGGTTATGATCTAATTTTTATTCGCGCTGCGCGTGCGTGTCGCTTCGTTAATCGCTATGGCTATCGTCCGTACAATACCGGCATTTAGCGGCTACGATATACGTAAAACGAAATGCAAATGTCAAAGTTGTCAAATAGCATTAAACGGAACATCATTTTGTGAGTAACGAAAACTGCCTAATATCTACCAGACGCAGACGGCGGGATTCATTCAGCAACGTTGTCTATGCCTAGGCATTTTAATGTTTTCTGTTATCTTTTTTTGTTTTGTGCCAGTATTTCGTGTTTCGTGCCGGACATTTTTGCGGATGTGATAGAAACTGACAACACTGTACACGAAAATTAACCGACAAACTCGGCTTGACTGCAACGAAATGTCATGTTGACATTTCGTTACTTGAGTAAGTAAGGGACCCTCAAGTAAGATTTCGAAACACAAAACATTACTTAAAGGAGCCTCAAGTATTAAGGGACCCTTAAGTATAGACTATGAATACGATCCTAAATCGCAGCAGACAGATCATACTAGGATCTTGATTGTAAAACTAGGAAATATAAGATGGGTTGACCACAAGCCAAGACTGAACTTTCCAAATGGCCAAGTATAGGAAACTTGTGCGGATGGATATGCGAAAGAGCCCGCGGTCGCTAAAATCTTTATCTGGCTTCACATCAAGTCGAAAACTCGTCCCGGATGTATTTTAAGGGTGATGATTACAAATCCGGTCGATGTTTTCAGTTTCAGCTTCAAATAACGAACATCAAAAATTTGCAGACCTGCATCAGATCTTCAAATTTACCCTAAAAATCTAAAAATCGTTATCTGGCTTCTTATCAAGTCGAAAACTCGTGTCGTATATATTTTGAGGGTGCTGATTACAAATCCGGTCGTTGTTTTCAGTTTCAGCTTCAGATAACGAACATCAAAGATTTGCAGTTTTTCAGATCTTCAAGTTTACCCTAAAAATCTAAAATAGTTATCTGGCTTCCTATTAAGTCGAAAACTCGTCTCGTATATATTTTGAGGGTGCTGATCACAAATCCGGTCGTTGTTTTCAGTTTCAGCTTTAGATAACGAACATCAAAAATTTGCAGACCTTCATCGGATCTTCAAGTTTACCCTCAAAATCTAAAAATCGTTATATGGCTTTTTATCAAGTCGAAAACTCGTGTCGTATATATTTTGAGGGTGCTGATTACAAATCCGGTCGTTGTTTTCAGTTTCAGCTTCAGATAACGAACATCAAAAATATGCAGACTTCCAGATCTTCAAGTTTACCCTAAAAATCTAAAATATTTATCTGGCTTCCTATCAAGTCGAAAACTCGTCTCGTATGTATTTTGAGGGTGCTGATTACAAATCCGGTCGCGTTTTAGCGATGATATCGGATATCTTCCTTTATTTATTAAATCCTCATCGTTTGCATTTGCACGGAGTGGAAACTGCGTTTGTAGTTATGAAATTTCAACGATACGATACGATAATTGGCCCACAGACGCTCCGGAAAACCTCAGAGGAAAAACTGCACAGTCCTGGCTTGAAGGTCCTTGCACTTTGTCCTGAAGGCATACTCCTTTACAGACGCTTAGGGAACCTTTCAGTTCAGTTGAGTTCTAGCAAGCATGGCATCAAAAGACGGCCTGCGCAGGCGATCGAATGGTTTTGCAATACCACACCCGGCGGCCTGTACAGTCCGGCGAACCTCCACATACGCTCCGATGATCCTTGAGGCCAGGACTGTGTAGTTTTTACTCTGAGAATTCCCGGAGCGTCTGCGGTCCGCTTTAGATATTGAAGCCCGTTCGATATACTGAGTTCAATTTGACAACGCTGCGATGGTCTCCATCCTAAGAACATAAATTACACTGTCACGGTGACTAGGACAGATAAGGAAGAAAAAATATTTGCGGGTAAATAGAGTGTAAGGTTACTTTATAATGGCGTCTTCTGTACTGGAAAAGCCGGATACCATGGCGGAAAATTGGTATTGGTGCATTAGGTGTGTCTTGGAAGGAGAAGTGTGGGATTTCTAATAACGACTGATTGTAAAATCAAGTGGTACAACTGGCTTGACAAAACATTAGTTAATTTGTAAAATTATTAGCAACAGGTGAAGTAGCTGGATCATACAGTTCTTGGAATGCGGGTAAGAGCGGTAAGGTTGTTTCAATTTCAGCCAATATGTTTTCCTGGTGCTACAAAATTCCCAAATTGTGAAGATTCGCCATTCGTTGAGAATTCAACACCCAATTTTTTGGACATGAATAAATACGAACTGTTGAAAAAAATTGGGGGGTTTGCATGCCAATTTTGTAGATGTGAAGTGAAAAAAGGTGGTACTATAGTCAGCCATCTGACTGATTTTAATGAAATTTGGAAAGTGGCATGCTGTCACTGTCCTTTTCTGAAAAGGAATAATATTCACATATATTATCTGTCCATCAATACCAGATTTAAATCGGTGCAAGTCAGGCAGACCTAGATCTGCCTACATCTCGCACCAAGCTGATAGAAAGGTGGGTTCAAAATGTATCATAATTGGTAACCTGGTGTAAATATTAGCTACATTGCTACACATTAACTCGGTTTTGACCAAAACATGGATCCACACATGGATCTAGGATTTTTCACTCGGGTCTTCGATTGGAATTTTAATCCCGTGAACCCGTAATCATCTTGATTGCAAATGATGATCTTTTTCCTCTTTGAATGGGGACAGCTTACTAAAATATGGCGTGACCATAACATCACTAAGGCTAGGCGCACCCCTGCGATTTGCTGACGCAGCGACTGAAAAATCGTAATCGCCAGTAAAATTAGATATGCGCGCACTTGCGTCTAACTGACCGCGTAGTGTAATGGATTCCGTCCGAACGGCTTGTGTGATAGCCTTATTATTACGTGCAAAGGCTAGAAAACAACGGCGTTAAAAGTATTGGGTGCATCCAATTGTGACCCAAAGGGTGCTCAAAGAGCAATTCCACAAAATTCATCATGATCTGTGTGATTACCCCAGCAAATGACTTTTGTGACTTGAGATCCGTCGTCAGAAATTTTTGACCCTCAAAACAGTTTTACTTGTTTGGTAATCCGTGGTTTCAACACAAAGTACAAAATACACGTATTCCGCGGTCCGCAAATCAAGAAGCGTGTTTAAAAAGTAGCGAGTGAGCGCAGGTTCATGCTTGTCCGTATGGTTCATTTCAATCTGCGACAATCGCGTCGCTGCAAAAATAGGGCTGTTTGCAACTTTTTAGTCGCTGCTATTTTGCTGTCGCAAGTGCGTGCAGTTGCGTTGTACGTTGTGCGCTTTATTTTGGCGACCAAACAATCGTGCGACAGAAAATCGCAAGTGCGCGCCTGGCCTAAATCTACAAAAATGTCGCTGGTTCAGTTTGTAGTGTTCTCCATATTTTTGTATGCCTCGGAAACTTGGGCTATTAAAAAGGCAGATCGAAGCTCGTATAGATGCTTTTGAAATGCAGACGTGTAGGAGAATGCTAAGAGTTTCTTATACCGCCCATCAAACAAACGTTTCCATACTGGATGAGCTCGGTAATCCAAAGAGACTATCCTCCATTGTGTCGACGAGAATGCTTACATTCTTCGGACATATGTAGTTCAGGGTCATGCCCCGAGTGGCCGGCGCCGTGGCCGTCCCCCTACACGCTGAATGGATATAACAGAACAGTTGCTGGATGTGAGTATCAAGAGCGTCACTAAACTGACAGTAAATCGCGAACGCTGGCGTTCTCAAAACTATTGATAATATTCGTGTCGGCAATACTCTAGCTCCGACTTAATGCATTTCACGAGTTCACAACATGTCTGTTAAGACATTGTGACTATGATGATGATGTTTCTTGAATTCTTCGCTCAGCTGATCCAGTATTTTTAAGCATGGAACTCTTATGTTGTCGGTTTGTCCTCATTCAAGTAATCAGTGATTCCGCGAGTATCCGAAATAGTCTAAGTTTTTATACCTTGACGCAACGTACATTTTTGAAATCACGTAATTGATTTGTCATGATAAGACATTTTCAAAAAGATAACAATGCCAGTTTCAATGTTGCCGGGGGGTTGTCGCTCGACGGGTGAAGGGACGAAAACTCTGATTTGAGACGCATTGCGAAAAATAGCGTCATTAAGTACTATGAAAAAAAAGGTCAAATGAATTATGGAAAGAAAAAAATTCTGCACAATTATGGTCTCTACATTTTTCGTGTATGACCAATACTTTTGATTCTACAATCTACCAAAGTTAGCATTATCAAAAGGCTCTTTTTTTTCACTTAGAAAATGATATTTTCTTATTTCTACATTATCTGTAGCTGCCTAAATTCAACCCAATTGGTCTTGCTCTAAAAATGTACGACTTTTAGGTTGCATTTCACCAAAGATGTGTGAGGATGTGTTGAGAGGAATGTGTTTTTAACGAACCAATAGAATCGCAAGGCAAGTTGGCGAGGAATGTGTGCTATTAATGTGTTTCGAGAGATGAGCGCTAGAAAAGCGTTGGGAGGGATTATTATTTTGTATTTCACCTCGTATATGCCCTGTGAAGGAAACCACCAGATTTGAGAACAGTCTGCAAAAGGAACAATAGAGAAATCTGTCCTGACTTCTGGAGAAAGGTCTGCAGGAACACAGCTGCTTCCGACGCCTATGTCCAGGCATATGTTGCCTGTCGTATCTGAATAATGTAAATATACAGGCCACAACATTGCGGTTAAAACCCGGAATATTATAACAGCGACAAGATAACCCTCAATTTAACTGACGTAGGTACACGCCAGGCCCGAAAAACAGGACTTTTCCCGGCAAAATGGATTCTGCAAATGGAAACAGATCACACATCCCACATCCGACTACACCGGATAGCGACAAAAAAAATTACACGAACGATACCGATCGGATTGGGCTTTTTGTTTTATATGGCAATGGGAAATGGCATATATATGTGAAAGCACAAAAAAATCAGAGATATAGCCTATGCGAATGTGTTTGTAAACTGATAAGGATCGAGTAATTACCTAAATGTACCTGCAGTAACTATATGGCAATAGTTGGAGCTTTAAGATTTTTCAGTTTAAGGAAACTAGCAAAGTGAATTATAGAAACAGGGTAATGGTGAATGACGTGTCTTATAAACAGCACCTAAGCTGACGGAATTAAATATTGAAGAAAACTTAAATTATGGTTGTAATGTCGTAATGCCAACGCGACACTGAAACGAGTCAGTTCTATACATCGGCCATGATAAATTAAACGGAAATCTGAGATGAGTCATCATGAACAAAGTCACAGTATCTTAGCAGACATGTTGTGAACTCTTAAAAGCTAGAGTATTGCTGACACGAATATTATCAATAGTCTTGAAAACTGTAGCTCGTATATCCACTCTCATATGCAGCAGCATATAGAACCCGCGCTCTTCTGGTTGGCCAAGCGTACGCGCCGTGGCGTTCCACCAAGGAAAGAAAGTGCTGTTTAGCAGCGATTTTCTTTGGTTTGCCCTTACCTTCGGGTACCAGATGGCGCACAGGCAGATCTTTCCTGTCGCCTGCTCTCACATTATCAAGAGTTTTGAGAAAGGTAGCTCGCCATCGTTCGCGATTTACTCTAGGAATAGCTTTGCTCTATTGGCATGCCAGGATGTGATAGGTCATAAGGATAAATCGGAAATATCCGCTGTCACCTTTTGCGACCAAATTCGCAGATCCGCTCCTCAATACACAGGTTCCATCAACACTGAAAATGCCCCAAACTTAGTATAAAATAAATTTCAGATCAAAAACTTTTAGGAAGATGATGAGGTTGCTTGACAGTCGTGATACAACATGGCTTCTCGAAATAATAATCATCATCATAGTCACAATGTCTTAACAGACATGTTGTGAACTCGTAAAATGCATTAAGTCGGAGCTAAAGTATTGCCGTCGCGAGTATTATCAATATCTTTGAGCACTGTAGCTCGTCATCGTTCGCGATTTTCTGTCAGTTCAGTGGCGCTCTTGATACTCGTATCCAGCAACTGTCTCGTCGTATCCACCCAGCGGGTAGGAGGACGGCCACGGCGCCGCCCACTCGGGGCATGACCCTAAACTACAAGTTTCTCCATATTATCGCTTCTGTATATATGTCCGAAGAATGTAAGCATTCTCGTCGACACAATGGAGGATAGTTTCTTTGGACTACCGACCTCATCCAGTATGGAAGCATTAGTTCGATGGGCGGTATAAGGAACTCTCAGCATTCTCCTCCATGTCCACATTTCAAAAGCATCTATGCGAGCTCGGTCTGCCTTTAACAGTCCAAGTTTCCGAGGCATACAAAAATATGGAAAACACAAGAGACTGAACCAGTGACATTTTTGTAGCTTTAGTGATGTCACGCCATATTTTAATAAGCTTTGTCATGGCCACACGTGCCTGTTGAATGCGCCGTCGAATCTCATGTTCACGGCTACCCGAATTGTTGATCAAAGAACCGAGGTATACAAAACTTTGAACTACTTCACAACGGCCTATTGACTTTATTTCTCGATGATTATCATGCTCTCTATCTACGGTCATTACCTTGGTCTTATTGTAGTTAATGGGTAAGACCATACGCTGCACTATGTTGTTCTAAGATGTTTAATAGAGCTACTAGTTCTTCCTGAGAAGCTGCAATAAGGGTTGTATAGTCAACAATTCTTAAGTTGGATATTTTGCTTCCGCCAATAGTTACACCGCCGTTCCAGTTGTCTAATACCTGTCTCATTACAAATTCAGAGTAAATGTTAAACAATATCGGAGATAATACGCATCCCTGACGAACTCCTTTTCTGGTTGCAGTTTGACTAGACAGGTTACCATCAATTCTTACACGAGCCGAATTAGACTCGTAGAGTTGTTGTAGGTATGAGAAACACACAAAAAGTGGCCTAAACTGTGGGAAATCCTCGAAATAATCAATGGCGTCAATTACTACGTTTACACGGCTCTTTAAAACGGACACCCTTCTTATTTTGCATTGCACACTGACTGTTAATTGAGTTCAAAGACTCGTAAACCCCTTGGTGGATATTTGTGGCATTACAGATGAGTGTACTAATCAATAAATTACAATTAACAACGTTTCTTAGTAACTAAAATTATATTTTCATAGTTCAAAGCAGGTCGGCGTAACCTCAGGACCCAATGTATACGTTTTAGAGACCAATCTAGCAGCTAAAATGTAGCGGAACAGAAATTTGATTTCACTGTATCCTTGGGAACCAAAAGTTGCCTCTACGGCTAATACAAACAAACGATTAAATGTAATCATCACGATTTATAGAATTGTTCTC
Organism: Callosobruchus maculatus; assembly: GCA_951848785.1. Lineage (NCBI taxonomy): Eukaryota > Metazoa > Arthropoda > Insecta > Coleoptera > Chrysomelidae > Callosobruchus > Callosobruchus maculatus. The sequence continues at coordinate 8,678,173 of CATOUR010000029.1, forward strand.
AAATAATTGTTCTCCTAAATGCAAATTGAATCGACAAACTTTAATAACTTCACGAACAACAGTTAGTTCAGTACAATATTCCAAGTCCAATATAAATTACATGGCCGGATTATAGATATTTTGTACGGAAATAGCCAGCAGTAAACGCTAGGAATCAGTATTGTAAATTCGACATCAAAACGGTTGCAGATGCCATACACCTTGGTTACAGAAACTTTATGAGGTCATTTGCTTTGACGGAGAAATAATTAAATACTTGACGAACATGCATACTTAACTTCATGACGTGAACTTCATAACAAGTATTATCCTGAAATCAGAAATCGCGCTAAAACAATTCCCCCTCACATATTTACAGAAAGTAAACAAAAGTATATTGTACTTTTCATCACCGTACATTAACAAAGACAAGTAGGGTCACTCGCCGTGCCGACTTTGATGTGAGTCTCACAAATACGAGCCGTCTCGATTTGAGAGGGATTCCCTCCGTGTGATCTCGTTTTCTTACAGGGAATCCTACTGTGCGATATTGTCGACGTCAACGGTCGACGTTCACTTTACTAATACGGGGGTCAATAGAAATGAATTCCATAGTATAGATAGAATTTAATTTATTATTCAATAAACCATTCAACACAATAACTGCAGATGCAGCTATTGGGGTGGCATATAGCTCAAGGAGTATTACTAGATCATGTTTTGTCAGATAGATGTAGTAATTTAAAATGTACGATTCAAGTAGTAAGCAACAATAACAGTCTGATCATTCATAATTTGTTGTCAATAATCTTAGGTGTAAACATAAAAGTACTTGCGACAAAACATAGAAAAGAAGTAAACAGAATAGATCATAAAAAGTTCATCTCAAAATTTGAAAAGGATATTCAAACTACAGAAGTTCAATCATTTCAGGAACTAATTATTGACATAAGCACTTCTTGTAAAAAAGATTCGGAATTCAAAAAGACCTATCAGATACGTGAAAATAACGACTGGATGAATCAAGAAATTCTCGAAGTGATTGAAAACCGAGTCAAAATTTATAAACAAAAAGTTAAAGAACTGGGAGACACGAATTTGGAAAATGAATTCAAAAAACTTAAGAATCAAGTCAATAATAAAACTGAAGTATTAAAAACCTATATTTTAAAAATCGATGGGTATAAGTAGGCACAAATAAAAAAACCATGGGGCCATATACAGAGCATGTCGCCGGCATTTTTTTGTGAAATACGCGCAAAACGCTCAATAACACACAAACACTACTTATTTAGGCACCCCGGTAGATCCAACCTATTGTATCCCATGCACCGTGTCGCATGCTAGGTGGTGTTAGGTGGACTGACCCTGTAAACCACAGCTGTTAGCGTTCGGCTACTGCTCTAGATCGCCGGGCGCCAGAATCCGCCAGCTTGCGTAGCATCCGAAAACACAGCTGGAAAGACCACATTGGGGGCGGAGATTAGGATGACCCTACTTGTCTTTATTTTTTCATGTACCTACCTATCACGTATAGACCACTCTGTGAATCCTCTTGTACCTCTACCCGCGCTAGATCTGCCATTCTGGCAAAAGCTAGTGTGGCCTTTGGTTCCAGAGTTCAAGATCGCAAAATGATCTGCCTATGGTACACTAAGGCCTCACAGTGGCATAGAATATGCACAACATCGTGCACACATTGCATCACTAACAACTCCTGTTACAAAAGGTGTCATCTGCAGTTACGATAGTTTGTTAACACACCCACCAACAGTCTCAGTTTAAGCTCAGAGAGACACACAAACACTACTCTCTAGCTGCGCGCCCTGTTATGAGTTCTCAAGCTCGGTGGAGATGTTCAGAATGTTCATTTTGTATGAACTCTGTGGTTAACCTACAAATACACTTCGCGATTGTTCAAAGAGCCTCACACTCAAGGACTACAGAATTATCTTTATAGAATCCTTCCTCGTAGATACCATGTACCCAAGCGTATCCAGGTACGCAAACCAATGAAACTTGCTGCTTTACTAAGATGTTTTCAAGAGCGTAGAAAGTCTCACCGCTTAGTGCCTTTAATAAATTGGAAAATTGATTTTTAAACAGAATACCGCACCCAACATAATTACTGAATATTTAAAGTTTCTTAAGTGCTTATTTTCAACGTCGTATTGTGAGCACTCGTTTTACACGTTAGTGGCAGGTAGTTGTTATTTTTAAAAGGGCGTTTAAGAGAAGACTAACAACGCTGGAAGAATTAAAGACCCTATTAGGGAGGAAATAAACCAGAAATACTGAATAATGCTGCGCAGAATTTGAAGAGATGGTAGAGATGGCGTAGCTGCAAAGTGCACAAAACATTAAACATTTGTGTTAACTAATGTGCGCTATGAGAATTCCCATTCCCCATTCTTCATGCAACTCATTTTTTTTATATTCTGTTCGTAACTTTGGTAATAGAACCCTCAAGTCGCAATGATAATTTTATCGACTAAAATTAAACACCGCACTTATAAGTAACAACAGTATTATTATGCATAAGGCTGAGCTGCAATAAAGTGCACTAAAATGTATAATTGACAAATATTATATATCTTGCCCAAAATATTATATTTTTTGTCCAAACTACCCCATTTTACTTCCCATACCGATAGCTAAAATTCTACAAATAAATAAAATAAACAAACATAAGCCTTCGTCGCTTTCTTGCAAGAACCATGGAGCAATGGCGAACCAACATACATCTCAAAACTCTGGATAGCCATATCCAAAAGAAGGAGCTAAACATACAGCGCGGATATGAATATCCAAAACACCTACACCGGGAAGATATCTAAATACATGGACCGTGCTATAAAAATAAAATGACTTTGGAAACAAAACAAAGTTACTATTATCCCTCTCATTATGTCGGTCTCAGGCCTTACACCAAACACATTTACACAAGACCCGCAACAGTTAGGCTTGGATGAAAAGTTACGCAAAGCATTCCAAATGTCTATTATCCTGAAATCCTGTAATATTGTTCCTACGATCCTTCCTAGATTCTGACCAATAATAGCTCAGGCACCGCCCGTCAACATTTGTTATTACCGTAATCATGCGAGAGGAACTTATAAATAATAATAATCTTTTTCCTTTGGGACAAGTTCCATCGCGTATAGGAAATTGTCAGCAAACACCTAAAACTAAAAGACTAAACTTAAACCAGTACCATAACTTGCTTTATTCCATTCACCGCTAATTGGTACTGTTCTAAATGTGCTTCCATTAATACAGTTCCAAGTATAGTACTCGCATGAGCAGTTCTACCACAACTCAACTATTCGTACCTGTTTAATAAGAAAGCATACTCCCCAAAAGTGTCCATAATTTCATAATAATAATCAAATAACGTAAAACTTTCAACAAATTACAAGCTTAACTCTAGTTGTATTTTCAACAAAAACTAAATAACTTGAATAAAATAGGTTCGCTAAAGGAAATAGATGGTAATTTATCATTTACTTAGTCCAGGTTGAGTTTCGTAGTACAGTTTCAAAGAAAATGATTTCAGAAAGTTTACTTTTCTTGTGTTGATAAAATTTACAATTTGAGTTAATTAAACAGAATTTTCCAAGTACACTATTAAAGTGAGAATATTTCAGCGTTACCCTTTTGTAAATGGAGTCACATTATTTTATACGACTTTCCATTAGACCATATCATCAATCTGAACAAAGTATGCTCCTTATGCAATAATGTGTCGAATTTTTGCTTATATCTTATAAATTACCAACTCCAACTGTCAATATGTTTGCCCACTAGCATCATACTGAAAATACTCAAGCAAGCGCTATCGCCCTATAGTCTGGTATATTGTGGTACTATTGGAATTATTGAGGGATGAATTTAATTATAGTACAGTCTTAATCTTTTTTGTTAGAGTACTAACAGAACAATGTAGACAATCACCAAATGCTTTTCTTAATATCGAGATTTTTTTATGGAAATCTAAAATAATTTCATAAGACAAAGTATATTAGAACGGCTCATTAGAGCAGTGATCTTTTTCGACAGTAATATGTTAGGAAACATAGAAAAGAATCCAGATCATCTGAAGTGCAAGAGACTCTCAAACAAGGGTGTTGGGCCATAACATAAAGGGTCATTTAAGAAAGTCGACTTTATCTTGCCATGATCTCCAAAGTAATGTTCAAGATCATTATCAAATTTCCGCTCTTTCCACATCCAGGGTAAAAAGTACAGGGATAGGGTAACATTCAGTAAAATCGACTTGAGCTTGAAGTAACCTTCAAGGTTAATGTCAAGGTCATGGGTGACATCACCATTAAACCCGACAATAACAAACCTGACGTTAAGCAACTGCATAATTTCAATCCTGTAGGCGCATACGCCATATATGCTGTTTTACAGTCAGTTGCTTTTATAGCTCGCTTACATAAAAGCTTTTGAAACGTGGACCTGGAGGAGAATGCTGGGAGTTCCTTATACCGTCCATCGAACTAACGTTTCCATACTGGATGAGCTCAGTAATCCAAAGAGACTATCCTCCATTGTGTCGACGAGAATGCTTACATTGTTCGGACATATTCACAAAAGCGATAATATGGAGAAACTTGTAATTCAGGGTCATGCTCCAAGTGGGCGGCGCCGTGGCCATTCCTCTACACGCTGGGTGCATACGACGAGACAGCTGCTGGATATGAGTAACAAGAGCGCCACTGAACTGACAGTAAATCGAAAACGATGGCGAACTACAGTTCTTAAATCTACTGATAGTATTCGTGTCGGCAATACTCTAGCTCCAACTTAATGCATTTTACGAGTTCACAATATGTCTATTAAGACATTGTGACACTGATGATGATGCTTATGGTCCGGTGTCAGCCGAGAATATTTGTTAGTCTCGCGTTTCTGTATTCATGTCATATCAATCTCTCGTACTATAATAAATTGGTAGCAGCATATATATCTGCTGTTTAAACGTCACACGAGATCTCATACAGTCATCTAAAATGGCGCCTGCGGCATCAAAGGAAGATCAAATGCGCTGCCTCCTGCTGTAGCTTCTCGTTAGTTTTACTATTCTCGAATTAAACTTTTTGAGTAATATCTAGATGAGCTTTTGGCGTTTAAACATGAATAGTTTAACCTATGCTTTGATAGGAAAGTCTGACATGACAGCGATTCTAGCATCCAGTTTCAGACTGTACTTTATATTATAGTATTGTATTTATGTGCTTCAAAAATTTTACGAGCTTCTCTTGGGATATATTTAAGATCTTTAATGATGGTATCTACTGGTTCATCCGCCTTTAGGGACTATTTCTCACCCCAAGAACAAGAAGGTGTCCTTGACTCTTCTCAACTCGTCTACCCAAATCCTAAGCTGTAGGTTAAGGAGAGGTTACTGCTTACACCGACAGTAGTTCGGTTCCTTTTAGTCGCCTTTTACGACACGTAGGATATACGATGGGAGATATTCTAACCCGCCCCCACACAGAGCCAAACTAAGACAGTATACGAAAATCTTGAAAAGTGAATCACCGGGCTTCAGGACCTAGGGTATAGCGCGCGAAATTGAGAATCAAAGAAAATACGTATTCCCGTGTTAGCGAGGAGGCCTGGCCGCCTGTTCCCTTTCTCCAGTATGTGCGTCTAAGATGAGGGGGGTAAGTTCAAAAGTACAAAGGTAAGGTCAAAATGCCCAAAGGTAAGGTGCAAAGGTCGCCATAAAAATAGGAAGCTCCTGACGTTACCTTTAAACTTACAGTAAACATTCAAAAAGCAGACTAAAGAAGAACACTTGCGCCATGTCACTTTGGTGGCCCTGTTTTGATTTTGTGTTTGGTTGTTAAATTACAGACATTTGAAGAGCGTATGATTTTGCATTGAAATTTTTTTTGCACACTAAAAAACTTTTTTGAAGAAATTGCTCTGAGATGACATTCATAAAGGTCTTACCTATCATTTTCTGAAATACCGTGTATGTAGCTCGAAAGCCAAGTGCGTTCTGTTCGAAATGGAAATTCGTGTTTTACATGGAAAATATATATGTAAAATATGTGTACCCAGGCGCCTTAAAAATATGCTCACTAGCAAAACCTTGGGGTACGATAAATATCTGTTTTATACACGATAGTTTTTTTTATCCAGCTAAAACGTAGAATAAAGGCCATCGATATTATATCTTAGGGTCAAGGGAACTGAAATGTTTGGGAACCTTACGGGAAAAAAAAGAAGTACTTGATATCAATAAAAAGGAATATGAAATCAACGAACATTAATTTTACGGCAATGCGTTCCTTGAATGGTAAAGTTAATGCCTTAGGGCCGTATTCATACTCGTCCCTTGAGTAATACTTAAAGTTCCATTTAGTTACACTCAAGGGATACTTGAGGGACCCTCAAGTTCGGCTTTCCTAGACCGGCTGGTTCAGGTCTGGCTAGGCTAGGCTAGGCTCGTTAGGCGCCGCTTGGTTGAGTCGTCGGGCCATATGCGCACGCGACTTATTTGTATTAATACTGGAAACCAAAAAAATAAGAGCACGCCACTGTGCGTATGTTGAGAGAATTGGGTGATTAGCTGCTGCTTTGTTCACTTATATACATCATTTTCAAATTACAAGTCACATGCACTTTTCATACTGAAAAGTAGTTTTATTTATTATCCTTGCATCGAACAAATTACTACAGCAGGCAAATTAGCCTAATGGTTGTGGCAGCTGGTTACAAATACAACAGAAGTAGCGGATTCGAGGCCCGCCGCCCGCTCTCCCATAGCAATAAGCTTTTTCCTTTAATCAAATCCAACTTTGGCTTGCGTGTGACGTCACATGATGAGTCTTGAGACGATTGATAACTTTGAACAACAAGTGGCACCAAGCATGACAAATCACAGGTATCAAGTATCAAATGACCAGATAAGTCAACGCTCCACAGGTACTGCAGCAGGCACGCCCTCTGGCCATTGTTAATAGCTTCTTCTTCAGATCAATTCCTGGAAAGTCACGCGACCTGCTACGGCGGCGTACCATCCGGTATTTGGCCATCATTCCTCCTCCTTCTTCTTCTTCTTCATCTTGTTAAAATGAAACGCCCAAGGTCCATTTGCCCTACGTTGAAAACGGTATGGCAGGGGTTACCAAACTGTCCCATAACCCCATTTGCTGTACTACTTGCCAGCAACGTCTTATTTCTTTGCCCAAATTAATAAAAAAGCTCCACTCACTAAAACAGCTTATTCATCACGCGACAGGGAAATGATTATCTGTCTGCACAAACAAGGACATTAAAATTGTTGCGGGCTTTCTACGGATCGCATAAGTTTCTTCATAATGACTAATTTCAAGGAACACCTAACACGCAAAAAACGCGCAGTGCACAGGTATGTACCCACCTTAAAAACAAAGTTGTTTTTTTATGGTCAGTCTCCCGCAAACGCTGAAAACCTATGGCGCTGTAGAAGCGCTGCGAGAGGATAAGTGTGCTTGCACGTTACGTTTGAACCGCTGCAGGTTATAACCGTTGGGTAACAAATTCCAGGGCAGCTCATTCCGAAGTTCTCCAAAAGAAGGAATGCTAGAGGAGACTGGTTCAGGTAGTAGTAGGGATGAGCTGTCAGAGTTTCTAGTAGTCCTCTTTCGGAGGGCCATCGGTGTTATTATCTGGGAGAGCTCACTCGAACATCTTATGTGATAGAGCCTGTAAAACCCACCCTTCTTCGATGTTCCAGGATGTGGGGGTCCTTTGTATGGTTAGGCGTATCGTTAGCCTAATTCATCTCTACTGGATAGTATTGAGAAGCTTTAGAGAGTGGTTCGGAATGCAACCCGACACATGGGAGCCATACTCCAACGATGGTCGGATCTGTACCTTGTAGAGCAGCGGTAGCAACTCTGGCGTATTCAGCTTTCTACAGCGGAACAGAACTCCAACCTTCTGGCATGCGCTTTTACAAATACGGACGACGATCCCCAAAAGCTTGACCGAAGGTGACTCGACTATTGGGTGAACCTCCATTTCCACAGTTGGTAAGACAGCGTGAGAGTTCTCTGTGAATGCTGTTGTCTGAGTTATCTGCACGTTACTGTACTTTATTTACTAATCCCCACTCGACAATAGTTTTGATATCTACGTTGATCTGTAAGACATGTTGCTGTCGACGACGTACCGTCTCCTGCGAAGTTGTAGATTGGATTGGATGTTATTTCCAGCAGCTCGTGGATGCATAGCAGAAATGGTCTAGGGGATAGGACAGATCTCTGGGGAACACCAGCGTTTATTGGTAATACGTCTGATGGACAGCCTTCGACTACAACAAAGAGAGATCGAGCAGAGACAGAAAGGTTCTGCCCCTGCTCTCACATGTCTCACATGTTTAGTAAACATGAAAGATCTGATGCTCTCTATTTCTGTTACTCGACCTATGGTGCACTGATGGTCGCTAATAGGCGTGAAACAGCTGTTTGCGTACTGGTGGATTGACGGAGATATAGAGCAACCCTCGTAAAGAGAGGTCGGTTGTTCAAAAAACTATTCGGCCACTGGCGCAGGCCAGGTGGTAGCCCATAGGTAGCAAGCCTGACCAGAAGTCCCTCATGCCACAGTCTATCGAAAGCTTTCGATATGTCAAGTGCAACAACATGGGATTCGCCATGATTTTCGATTGCTCTGTTCAACAAGTAAGGCTAGGAGGTCACCCGTAGGCCTATGCTTACGGAACCATACTGGCGATCATTAGTGATGTTATTGTTATCCAGGTATTTCAGGAGCTGTGTGTTAATGACTGTCTTCATAACCTTAGATATGGTGCTGAGAAGAGCCACAGGTCTATAGTTGATGGGATCGGTTTTTTGCCTTTCTTAGGAATGGGTTCTATGCAGCCAATCTTTCATGTAGCGGGAAAGACGCCTCGCTGATACAATAGTTTGAAGAGCTGCAAAGAGTACGTGCAGAGCTCAGCGGCACTACGTTAAGAACAATGGCTGAAATTTGGTCAGAACCAGTAGCTTTATTCGTGTTTAGCTTAAGGAAACTTCAAAAACTTATGGCCTACTCATTGTTTTGTTAAAAATAGACTAAAGTTATTTTTTCCTTGAGCAAATTAAACGACACAGTTCAGAGGTGAAATATTAATACAATCTTAATTGACCATAGCAAGGCATATTTATTTACCTTCTTGTTATGATTATCATCATCCTTATCTATTATAGAGGCTTGATCCCATTTTACGACTCTCATCTCTCATCACTCATACGTCTTAGTTGCATTATACATCTGTTTTGATAGAGTACGTACATTTTATAGCCACTACCGTTTGTTAGCTGAATGCAAATCAAATTAGCCATACTCTCTCATCCATTAAACAAAACATAATCCTTAAATCATAATTAAGGAGACGCCAACAAGAAGGAAACATTTACAGAGTTGCTCCCCAGACCTGGATTTTGTCGCAGCGTCCTTTTTTCACCCCTGAAGGCATTTGGATGGGCAATTTATCTAGCCGATCTTCAGGCCAACCTATACCTCGCTAAGCACCCTTTTTTGTTTTGTTTCATAAATAAGATTACCTTCCCGTTATACGTAGGCGCTTAGTCTGGGCATGAGGAGGTAAAAAAATGTTAAATTAGTGAATCAGCAGATTCCTGTCTCGACGTATCTGCAATTATACGCAAGAAACTTATGAGATATTTCATTTTACGGTTATTGATAAAATATATCATTTATAATTACTTTTGTAGTAAAATTGGTTTTGCAACTTTGCTCACATTTTGACTGTGTTGTTTACTATTTTACACGTTTCTCTTATTAAGCATTATTCAAGGTCAGTTGGCAAAATAGCTGTTAACCTGGTACCCAACTGAGATGTACAGCATTCCGTGAAGCTAGTAAGCTTAGAGTGTTGGAACATTTCTGGTGATTTTCATTCGTACATACCAATGATTGGCGATTTTTGATGATTCTTAAGCCAAAAGCTTACTACAAGCGTACTTATTACCTGGTAATATGCGATAATCGCTTTGGAAAGTTTTATATAAGGCAGTATTTTATTGCAGAATAATTGAATATCAAGTAATACTGTCCGCAAACTGGCAATTTAGATTTTAGCAAACCATAGATAAAGTGTCAATTCCTTAGGAACGTCACCTCTTTCCAGAGATGGTATAAGGGTACATTAATAGAGTAGCACTAAGGAGTCAATAGAAACTCAACAGTCTGTGGAGCAGTATATCAGGTCATGTCTTGTCATGGCATCCTCTTAGACAGAGAGCAGAGAGAGCAACTTTGCGCTGAACTGTTGTGTGTCAGTTTATTCGCTCGTAAGGCAAGCAGCATCATGGTTTCAAGATGGTAGTGCATTACTGATTCTAATTTTGAATTTATCAGCAATGCAGATGCAACGCTATGTGGCACGTACTCCACTTGAACTTGAACTTGGCAAGTGACTTGGCTGCTAGATGGAGGGACACAAGTTACAATTCTGCAATTATCAGATGTTTCTACTAGATTTGTTTAAAACATGCTATTACTTCACAAATAGCAAGAAAAATAACATTTTCCAAAAACTAATAGGTATGCTCAGAAATGTTCACAATAAAGCTCCCAGGATACGGAGATCTGTGTTCGATACCAATAGCAATTTACTAGTTATTCCAGTGTTTGTCTTTTGGAAAACGGTCCACGTTGACATGAGAAATATAAGAGTTTATTCATTAAATGTTCATGCAAATTTCTCCAAGCGCAGCAAACTACACAATGAGAAACTGGTAATAAATATGCTGCAGGAAATCGAATTTTCAAGCATCTTCCTAGCAAAATGACTAGTTTAATAAAATATTAGACATCTTGTAAATTGTCTCAGGCAATGAAAATAAATCTTTATTATCCTATGAACCATAACGCTGAACACGAAATTTACTCGCCTAATCTGGGCTCTTTGAAGTCATTGATCTCAAGTTGGTCCAGGCACATCTGGAGGACGTCAATTTTATGTTCGGTATTTTCCGCCAATTCACTCATCTCTCGCTAAGCACCCTTTTTCTTTCGAAAAATCCATTATCGGCGTTGTCTAGAGGCAATTATTGGTGTGATGGAGTGAGTAATTCAAAAACAGTAAATAGGGGATGCCAAGAAAACATAAATTGTCAAGTAGACGTTTATTAATAGGATCTATACTTGTTTAGACACGACTGAGTTGGAGGCGCTTGAATACGTTGTTGTTTTGATAGATGGCAGAATATAACGGAGGAATAACAAAGAAGGCTTATGAGAAATTACATTAGAAATTAATTTTACTGAAAGGCAAATACAGAGAGGCGTTACTAGGCGCATACCTAATAGGAGTATAGGAAATGCCTATAAGTGATCGTAATGTGAGCTCTAAAACTAAAACTGTACACATTTCTGATTTCTGTCGAGGCGCGGGGCTGAGGTAATTTCTTGTACTCAGGCTGTAGTTGTCTCGTTACTGCTTCTTGTTCCACCGACCTCAGATGAAAACCACATATACTTGACTTGAATTACTGGTGTTTCGGCCACCTTTCTGATCTCCATCAAGTACAGAATTTGATAATTCTGGCTAGTTCTGACCACTGACAATAGATCCACTGAAAGACTGGACACTCTGTGTATGAAAATTTGGCATGGCATTTTTGACTGACATCCGCGCCATCTATTCGGGTTGCGTGTGGCACTACAATGCATTCACGAATCGATTACAGGAAACTGTAGACATTCACGACCTAGGTCAATCTAAAAAGTTTGGTGTAGGTGACCGACGATAGGTGGGGTAGGTTACGAAAAGAGCGGACTTTTTGAAATACCATATAAGCTCATTCAGCCTCCAGACAACGTGGTAACTTGTCATAACAATTTACCTTACGCATTCATTACCTGTTTTGAAAATGGACCTGATTAAAAAAAATTAAAGCATTAATTTAAAAAAATGGAATTGATAAGTGGCGTAATAATAAATAAAACTAATATTGTTCACGACACATACTCCATTTTTTTTAATTAGTGTTTTAAGTTTTCTAATCGGTGCAATTTTCAAAACAGGTAATTAATGAGTAAATTTTTGTGACAAGCTACCACGTTGTATAGGACATCCAACTGATTATGTAAGAATGGGAATATATTAGATACGCATTACTGTAATAAAGCAAAACAAACCCTTTTGTAATTTATTTCAATACGACAATTGCTTAAATAAAATCAGCTACACAAGGTACAAAAACAATTCATATAAAAGTAAAGCATGATTTATTCACTAGAATCATTATTTCATGATAATTACAATCCTTTGATGGCATAATTTGAAGAGTAAAGAGGTAATATTCCTTAACTATTCATATTGATGCAGGCAAGATGTTTGTATATTTGTAGGTTTGGGTTGCCAATCCGATCTAACTAGCGCCTCTGTATACGCTGATCAGATGGGATTTGATGTCTGAAATAAAAAAATGTATTTTTAGACCATCGGACCTCACCTTCAATGCAATGGTTCGCCAAAGAGAGGGAATGCTGCACACCTTTATGGCAGCGTATGTGATTGTGAACAGTAATACAAGTTATATGAGTATGAGTAGTAGTGTTTAGTAATGCATTCAAATGATATATGTATATTTCATGTAGAAATGATCAATCTTGTATTAATTTTGCATCGAAATTCACAATACAAAAATGAGTTGAGCGGTATAAATCAGGCAAATCACTTACCTTCGCGCATCCACATTCTCGCAATTTGGCGCAAGACAACGGCGTAAATATTTAGAACACATTCCTAAATACATATAGACAACAATAGGCAGACAAACATCTCAAAAGTAGTGCAAAATTGCAAAAAGACGCCAATCGACAAAAGCGAGCAACGACAATGTCAGTTACGACAATGGCTGTCAAAATGACGTTAGGCGTAACAATTGGGCCACTTCTATTGATGCATCTAGGAATCTGTTTGAAACAGAGTTGGCTGATCAATAGTTCACGCAACCCCGCTAGGTGTGCTAGGTGGCTAGCGCTAACGCCGCTACACAGGGTCCTCATTTGAGTTTCACACCCCTGGTTCTGACTAAGTGACATTATTCGACAGCTGTTGCAATAGAAGGCTTTTGTTTTACTTTCTACACCGATAAGTCAACGGAGTGTTGTAATCACCAAAATTTTCGATTTTGATTTTCGGCATTTTATGGTAAAGAAAACCCACGTCTGTGTGACTATCTGTTAGCGTTCTTCTAGCCTGGTAATCTCAGTAACCGCTGCATGGATTGCGATAAAATTTGGGTAGCGATATGTTGTGGTGTCGTAGTAGGACATACTGTCATAATTTTGAAAACCGATGCACAAAAAGTTCCTGACCGCTTTTTACTTTTTTGGTAAGGGTGAAATTGAGGTGTGGGGGGTTGTAAAACTGAAAATTTTGTTGCATTTATAATAGGCTTTCATTGGCCTGTGAAAAAATAGAGTATTGCTTTATTGTGTAATCTGGAAACTGTTGAATTGATTTTAATGAAACTTTGAAACAGTATTCTTACCATGGCTAGAATGAAAACGCCTATGATTTTTAGAAACCGTGTCAGTGACTTCCGATTAAGCTCAATACCGGCGGCATGGATTGTGATGATTTGAGTAGACATAGATCATAGTAGCTAATACTGCGATAGTAAAATAGTTATAATCCTATTGTGATGAATTTGTGACATCGTATTACTATACTGGAGGAAATGGTAACAGTGTTGTTGGAACTTTTGCCAGTGACGTGGAGAGCAACAACCTTGATCAGATGAAGTGCGGGATTAAGGTCCAACCACTTGGGTATCTGAGCTCGGAACGTATATATACGGTTATCTTATTCCAGGCTGGAATATTGATGGTGGCAGGCGCAGGAGGACTTACAGTATAATTAATTTATCTATATTTGAGCAAATTAAGTAGGAACGATTTTCAAATGTACGCCTCCAATGCGATGCATCAAAATCACATCCTTTTGTACACCAACGTTTCGGCTACGTTTTCATCGATTGATTAATTGAAATTGTTGAACTGAACTTACAATAGCATACTGAACGTTTTTCATAAAACTGAAATGACAGGCAAACTTAGCGTATAGCCAATTTCCTTTGATCTAAAAAAAATATCAACATTTCAGGTATATCACCAACAAAAAAATTTAGATACGATACGCTTCTGGGAATGAAGAAGCTTGAAAGAAACTAAAAATCAAAATTATTGTTTAAAATCAAAGCAGTATTTGTATTTCCGCTCTGTATCTCTTGAGAAAATCTTCGGACTGCAAAAAGTTTGGGAGGCGAAGCTCAGGTTATCAAAGAATTCGACATATTAACAATGAATGACTAATTCGCAGTATGATTGGCTGACAAAGGCTTTTCACATGGTATTTTGAAATCAGTATAATGCTACAACATATTCACTAAAACTTTATAATTAACTAAATTGCTCCTATCACTAAACTATTAGCCATGCAAGATGGGACTGACTGGCACACAAGAAAAATATTCATATTGTGCCCATTTTCGAGAGGTTTGACCATTCAACTTGAATACCCCTCGGTCGACTGGTCTAATAGGAGGGTTGTTATGTAATCCAAAAGTTGTAATTTTATGGACTCAGTTCCGTTGTACAATGAGTTCAAGCTTTTTGTTTTTTCTACTAGAAAACGGACATCAGACACATTTGGTAATTAGAAAATGTATACAAAAGTTTGAAATTAAATTTCTACTGTGATTCCCCCCACATGTTACAACTTTTCGATTAGAGACAAATCGTATTAGAGGAACCGACCAAGTGAGCAAAGTCTTTGAAATAATTACACAATTTTATTTAGCCTCTGAAAACCTGAAAAGTATCTGGATTTCAGATAATAATGCCGACTTATGTAGCTGAACGCGTTTGTTTTATTTTAACAGTAAATAAGTGTCGGATTTGAAAGAAAAAATTGAAAAGCTCAAACTTATAGCATCCTTACAATTGTTCAAAATATGTATATGATGTTATACAGGGTGAATCGTGCTCAACACCTCGGACTCTGGTGACTAAACGATTAACCGTTAAGGTGCAAAACTCCATTTTTGGTATAAGTAGATAGCAGAAAAAAATTGAATATCGCAATATGGTGTTTTACACCTTAATATTTGTTTCAGTGTGACTTTATGTATCATATATGGAACTTCAAACGAACCGTTGAGGTGCAAATCACTAATTGTGGTGTAAGTATGTATCAGAAAAAAATTGAATCTCGCAGCGATTATAAAACTTAGACAGCCGTGATTTTGCACTGCGACTAAGCATGAAATGCGCCGTCATAGGTCAAATTTGAAATCTATTTGTACTTGGAGAGATAAATAGATTAAGGGTCTAGGGTATAGCGCGCGAAATTGAGAATCCAAGAACTGACGTATTCCCGTGTTAGCGAGGAGGCGTGGCCGCCTGTTCCCTTTCTACAGTGTGTGTGTCTAAGATGAGGGGAGATAAGTCCAAAAACCTAAAGGTAAGGCAAAAAGATCCAAAGGTAAGGATCAAAGGTCACCATAAAAATGAATTTCGCATTTCCAAGCTCCTTACGTTACGTTTAAATTTACAGTAACGATTCAAAAAGCAAATTGAAGAAAAAAGCTTGCGCTTTGTCACCTATTTGGCCTTATTTAGATATCGTGTTTGGTTGTTAAATTACAGACATTTGAATGTATGATTTTGCATTGCGAGTTTTTTTGCACACTAAAAAACTTTTTTGAGAAAATCCCAAATAGTTGTCATTCATTAAGGTCTTAACTATCACCTTCTGAAATACAGTGTATGTAGTTTGAAAAACAAGTGAGTTCTGTTGGAAATGGGAATCCGTGTTTTTTACAAGGCAAATACCATATGTATAACTATACTATAACTATATGTATACCCGGGCCCCTTGAGTAAGGAAATTTCAATCACAGGTAAATTGATTATTTCAAATGGGAGTGTCTATTTTTTATACCATCAAATCCAAGATCTGATAACCTTTCCAATAATGTAGGATTGTCAATATCAGTCCCTTTTAGTTTCCATTTTACTTCAATTTTTCAGTCAAATTAGTGCTTTTCATGTTTCCTAACCAACAAGCAACCTAGCAGGTCATGAAAAATTAACAAGAACGTGTTCAGAGGGAAGAAACCAACTAACTTAGCAGAAATATGCAAACTAATTAGAGTAATAATTAATTCTAGATCATTTTTTTTCAAAAATATGTGATTTTTAAAGTAGGTGGTGTTGAAGTTTGAAAATACTTCGTAAATGGTGCGGAAATACGGATAATTCCGTCGCATTGGAAATTACAATGAAGGTTACCTTGAAAACAGTTACTTCTAGAGACTTGAGCAAAGTATACCTTTTTCACGTAAAACATATTGAGCAAACGATTTTTTTAATGCTCACATTGATGCACCAAACCGAAAAAAATCTTGATGATTTAAAGGTTCAGTGTGCCGTAGGTGGCGCCCCCTATTCATTCAAAACCGTGATTGAATTTAGATTTCTAGTCTTAAAAAAACCGACTCGTAATTTTAGGTCGTTGTGCCATTTACTGCAAAAAATGGCAAAAAACGAAAATAAAATTAGAAACCATGACTATCTTGGAAATTAAGCATTTTAAGACGTCATGTTCATAAAAAGAGGTCTATCACCTGTCAAGCATCGTCAATCGAAAACCAGACACCCTGTATATGTAGATGTAAGTACAGTCGCCTTGATTATGCATCTATCAGTTATTTCATTTCAAACATTTTTGTATGTTTTTTTTTTGGAATATTAGCCTTCACAATCCAATAGGCCACTGTAACAGACAAAGGCAAGCTTTTATAGTGGTTTTCTATCAACATCAAAGAGCCAATTGTCTTGTCAAAAACAGAAATAACCCTTTATAGCTTCTGCAAACAATGAACGACTGAAACGTTTGACTTCTTCTCGTTGGCGACTATTTCACAGGCATTTCATTTTCCTTTGAATTGAGTCGGTTTTCAATATTCCAATACACGAGTAATCAATTTCTCATTACTGCCAGTTCAATATTTTCTACCTAGAACAAGTATAGTAGATGAAGATCTTCTTATTGGAAATATTAGTCCTTATCGTTTCATATGTTCCCTCTCTATTTCCAAATGAGGTTGATATGAATGACTATGCGAAGTTTTGCGACAATAGACAGACAGTTGGTATAACAATTTGACTCAGTAGTCTCTATGCATATTCAAGATATTATTCAAAGATATCTGAATACCGTGAGCATATTTTACCTATACCCAAAGGAGGAATAATCGCAGATTCTATAAGGAATAAAAAAACGAAGACAAGTTGATTGACTCAGTACTTCCCACACATTACGCTGATACCAGTTTATTATTTTCCCATATCATGAAGCTTTAGTCTAAGATCCGTTGCAACGAAATAATCGCCAGCACCCCCCCCCCTCCTAAAATTGTCTTATGCCGCTAGGTCTTTCCTTCACAGGTCAATGGACAGCCTATTATCGATACTACAAACTTCACAAACTTCACCGCCACCCAAAAACACGCAGAAAATGATCAGGAACCCCTAAAACGCTTAAAAACGCGCCGCCACTGGCACGATTTATCAAAACCATACGCGTTTTCCATCTTCGCTATAGTAGTAATACTGTGTCAAAATTTCATTGAAATCTATTCAACAGTTTCCTCGTTACAACGATCTAAAGCAATACTCTCTAGGTTTACATCAGAAAGAATTTAAGTCCTTTGCTTTCTATAATAGGCAAGGCAATGTTCGAATGGACCTAAAAAAGTTATTTATGTCGCCAGTCTTTCTTCGCAGGTCAGTGGACAGTCTATTATGAAAGCAACAAATTTTTCAACTTTACAACCCCCCACCCCCCAACCACCCCAATTTCACCCCCACCCAAAAAAGTAGAAAATGATCAGGGACCCCTAAAACGCCTAAAGACGAAGTTTCAGCAATATTTTTTTTGTTTTTTGCTAATTACTCCGTCGCCTATGCACCGATTTTCAAAATTATAGGAACATTACCTACTACGACCCAACAGCATACCGCTGCCCAAATTTCATCACAATCCATGCAGCGGTTACTGAAATTACGATTAAGACTGCTTGTCTTGTATATCGGAACTGGGCAGTAGTAGCGAATTATAATTTTGGGGGTGTAAATTAGAGCAAAAGTAGTATTTGTTCCTATTATTGTGTAACCAAATGGGGTATTTGTTTTTGATCACGTAACGTCCGATTCAAAATTTTTAATGGGACATCTGTATATTTGTGATTTTTTGTGTTTCACCCGATAAAATAATTCCAACAAACTAGCACACTTGGGGCCTAAAGTGATTAATTCAAGAGTTACAGGCACTTAAAGGATGGTAGCACTACCATTGATTATAGCATGTCCCCCTACAGTTAAATTATTTTGGTAGTGTTTCATAATGGTAGTGGTACAGTCCTTTCAGTACCTGTAGCTCTTGAATGAATCACTTTAGACCCGAAGTGTGGTAGTTTGTTGGAATTGTTTTATCAGGAGGAACACAAAAAATCACAAATATACAGGGAGTCCAATTAAAATTTTTGAATCTGACGTCACGTGACCAAAAACAAATACCTCATTGGCTGACACTATAATAAGATAAGATACTATATTTGCTCTAATTTACACCTCCAAAATTATAATTCTCTGCCCAGTTCCGAAATATTGCTTGTCTTAATCGTCGTGGGACATACAGGGTATGTTGGTAGGAAAAATCAGTCCTTTTGGAGAGTACTATATGCCCTTTAAAGAAAAGTCCCAACTTATGAAACACCCTGTATAACACAAGTTTTAGATCGTATTGTGTGAGACCTTTGCGGCCATGATCCGGTAAACTGTTGGCTATTGGGCTGCTCGGCCGGCGTCGACACGCTCCACTGCCTTGGCGTCGACGTGCTTCACTACTTGACGTTTCGCCAACTACACGAGTGGTCGGCATCCTCAGAAGCTGATGTCACCTGTTTGGCGTGTTCCGAGTCTCTCGGAGCCACTTTCTTGACAAAGCACATATATTTGTGTCATTTTCTTCATCCAACAACTTCAATAATCGATGACGACACAAATATTGCAAAACAGCCAGAATATATAAATAAATTTACCTTACGATGCAAATTTTAACTCTTTGGCACAAAAGATCTTTGCGTCGCTAACGGGACGGTCCAAAGTAAATGAATATTTGGTTTACAAATTGCTTTTTGCGAGGCATTTTATTGAGCTACTACCCCTACGTAATGCAAATCCATATTCCCTTCACTGTAAAGGTAAAAGAATTTCAATAGTGAGAATGCCGATATATGAGAATAGAACAACAAAGGAGTAATACTGTAAGATCACACTGCTCGACCGTGGAGGTACCTATCTGTTTTTTCTTATAAAATTAACTTTGATGAATCTTGAGAATGTATAGAATGGAAATATCTTTTAAAAAATATCCGAAATTACCTATAGTTAATTTGAGTGTAACTAATTCGCTAATATAACTTACTATTGTCACCTTTACTTCATTTGAAAGAAAATGATGTCAAAAATTGAAAAAAAATGTTGCAAGCTCTGACTCATCCGCAGCGTCACAGCCCGTTCACACGATGCAGTCAAATTACCGTTTCGGTAATTTTAATGAATTGGGGAAAACCGAATTACAATAATTATATTCACACAGAAAACTATTGTAAACCGATAATTACACGATCCCGAGTTCTCGGTTCATCTTTGAATAGTTTTCTTGCAAAATGGACGTGAAGACGCTTATAGTTTTGTATTGGTAGAAGCGTAGATTAGTGAACAGAAAATCTGGGATTCAAATGTCTCATTTGAGTACTTGCCAAACTTTAATGGGACAGTAAAAAAAGAGATGGAAAGAAGAGGTTTTATCCCTCGCTCAGCTATTCGGCTTTCGGTGAACACGTGAATGGGGGCTCTTAGGGTTGCCAGGTGTGAACACTGAACAGGTATATTGCCGTTATCTGCACTCGGTATAGAGTTTAGCAGCTTGACTCTACGAGAAGGCAGTTCGTTTCTGTTTCCTAAAGCTATTAATTCCTGGTGGAATATTTGTCAGTATAAATAATTTATTTTACTATGCTATTTGTTGTATATTTTGACTATAAGCGTCGGCGCACACTTGCGGCTGTTTACCGTCTAGCGTCGTTGTGGCACCGCGAGTTTGGCTGCACACTACTTGCGGTCTTGTAACGGCACCGCATGAATCAGTGTTGCTTGAGACGTCAAAATAGGAATACAAAGATGAAAGCGTGCGATATTTGCTTACCTAGTGTACAAACATTTTATTTTGAAAATTAACCGAAGATATTGGGTACATCCGTTTATCGAGTTAAGGCTTACTAGGTGTAGATTTGTTACATCCTTTTTGGATTTAAAAGCACATCCAGATACATTTTTTAATTACTTTCGAATCAGTATTGCCTCATTTGATGAACTTTCAGTGAAAATGTCGGATAAGATACGATCCCAGGATTCCTTTCGTCAAAGTTCTCCGAGAACATTTCGCAAATTTTGATCCATGCACTCCTCCTTTTTACACGGTCGTGGTACATTTCGGAGGCAATATTCCATATTTCTGGATAATTCTTAACACATTGTTGGACACTCTGCTGGCGTAATATGGCACCTCAAAACATTCCCATTTTTTTGCGTTTGTAACATGATTTGCGTTATCAAAATATTTTAGGGGTACTCATTTTTGACTCTTTTTGTCATTTTTGAGGTTTTTGGTGACGATAAAAAGGACAGCTATATCCGTCATGTCATATCACAGCAGACTTTATGTTCTAGAATGGCAACCACGGCTATAGCCGTCTGATCAGCGTAATCGTAAAGCACATCTTGTGGGAAGAAAACGACAACTTTCGAGACAAAAACAACATTTTATTGTATCAAATTTATAAACAAAAACGCATCTCTCAGAATTTAGACGGTATCAAAACAAAAAATCAAATTTATTAGCAAACAGAGGTATCCCCGAACGAAACAGAATCTAGACACAAATTTATGTTTGATGCCACTCTTCAAAGCAGTCTGGACACAAAGCAGGTTTATTTTTACAACCCTTGCATCTATAGCTAGCTTCTTTGCGTTTTCCAGACTTGAAACATTGTTTGCATCTAAGAAAATAGGATTTTCTTTTATGATCCTCTGGTAGGGGCAGCTTCTCTGGAAAATGTCCCACACGTGCTTCGAGATTTGTATTGATATGGAACAACATATTCTATATGTATAATAGGTGGACGACGAATATCTGTTTAGGATGAAGATATCTAGTTAACTACCTCCCACTCAGTACTGAAAACATGAAAACCAAACAAAAACACACTTGCAATATGGCAGCTATACACGTGGTCAATGCATCACATTAGAGGTTATGGACGGTTATAGCCGTCGTGCTGCTTTACCCATGCACCTTAAAACATGAATAGCTGGAATAGCGTATAGTGGGTTAGAATTTGGCAATTTCAGAAATGAAGCTTTATGTTACGGCACTAACATTGCTTAACAAGGCAAGTATACCTATATTCTGACGGTCGTCGCCGTTCTGCCGTAACAAGCAGAAAACTTTTTGACTGATATCCGTCGTGGCGTATCACGATCACTCCCCGCAGACGGCTATAGCCGTTGTGTCCAACAACGTGTTAATACTGTCTATAAACAGTTCTACATACAGATTGTCTTCACAGGCCATATCGTGAACGGTAATTTGCCGCACGTCTGCAGCATGCAACTAAAAAAATAGTACTGTGGACCCGGAGATGCGGTTGCGGTGCCGCTGTGGTTCCAAAGATGTCGACGGCTCGGAACAGCCGCACTGCCATCGGACAGTGATTTCAGTGGCGCCGGACACTAATGTGCATCTTTCAATCTATCGGTTAGTACTTCAGACCGCAATGAGGAAGTTTCCATTTTTTCAAATTTTAGTTGATCAGATAGTCCTAAAGAGTTAGAGAACAACGGCGAAAAAATTTTGTAATTATCTCCATTAACAGAAAAGTTATAGTCTTTCAAAGTTTGAGTTGCCGTATCCTCCGCGCGAAGCTGCTGTGACGTCACGTCACACGACACAACGCAAGCCTGTGTATGCCCTGTCGAGGATGCTGCTCCCGCAAGCCACCGGGCCGCCGCCGGCCTCCTCGTTCATGTTGTTATTCCTTGTTTTCAGTAGAGTAGGCGACACCGACGATGACAAAACGATACACTGCAGTTTATTGGTACTCGTATTATTAGAATATGTCTAGCAGACCGAGAAACTATAAATATTGCATTGTACTCAGGTGTACTAACAGCACCATAAAAACACCAAACACATATTTCAATGGATAGCCTATTATGAATACAAAAAAATTGAGTTTTATGACCCCCCACCCCTCAACTACCCCAATTTCACCCCCACCCAAAAAAGTAGAAAATGATCACGAAACCCCCAAAACGCTTAAAAACGAAGTTTGAGCTGTTTCTATATTTTTAGTTTTTTTTTATTTTGCTGCGCCGCCGCTGATACGACTTTTAAAAATCATAAATATTTTACATCCTCGCAGCGGTAGTAATACTGTGTGAAAATTTAATTGAGATCAATCCTATAAATTCCTAGTTACACCATACAGAATGATCAGAAGCAATACTCTTGCATGTATATATCAGAAAATTCTAAGTCGACGATCCGTAATAGCCAAGGTAATGTTTGGATGCACCTAAAAAAGTGTATTATGACGCTAGGCCTTTCTTTCACAGGTTAGTGGACGGCCTCTTATGAATACAATGATTTTTCAGTTTTACAACCCCCCACCCCCAACCACCCCAATATCACCCCCATCCAAAAAAAGTAGAAAATGATCAGGAACCTCTAAAACGCCTTAAAACAAAGTTTGAGGGATATTTAAAATCTATGATTTTTGTTTATTACTCCACCGCCCATGCACCGATTTTCGAACTGATAGGAACATTACCTACAACTACCCCCACGGGATGTCGCTGCCAAATTTCATAACAATCCATGCAGCGGTTACTGAGATTGCGTGGCTACAAGAACGCGTACAGACAGACCGGCAGACAGACAAACCGACGGAAATGAGTTGTGTGACTTTTCGTAAAATGTAGACATCATAAAATACCCAAAAAGCGTATTATCTCAAAATCGAAAATTTTCACGATCACAATACTCTCCATACCTATCGGTGTGAAAGTAAAAGTCCATAATCATGTCATCCACTTTAGGAAGATTACTAGAATCACCACGATCGTAACCTTCCTCCATACTTCAAAAATGTACTGGTGTCTGCCCGTTACAACAAACACCTTCGCCGTTCCACTCAAGTCTAAATGTCGCATACTGTACAGCGCAGCGTATGCATAGCGGAGTTGGAGTCCCGACCAGACATGTGATGTGACGTCAAACGGGTTTTCGCCTCCGCGGTCGCTTTACGCAAGTATAAAATTGAATAACTCCGCCGTTTTTTGGAATATTCAGATGATTTTTTCAACGTTCTTCAAGTGAAGAAATAGACTATCAGATAATAATGAATTTTCCAAATTTTATTTTTTTGGAAACTTCTCCATTCCCGTGCTGTTGCGGCACCGAACGACGGTAACAGCCGCAAGTGTGCACTGGCGCTATATTTACTCCACGATGCCATGATCCGACAAGGATGTTTCAATTTTGTTGCAGCACTCCATCTGCAATGAGAGTCGCATTGCATCATGTGTACGCTATATCACGTAGGATTCACTAGGATTCAGCAATGTAGATCCTCTCCTACATTACGTCTTTCCCATTGTATTCGGCTTGGAATACATTTCTTTGTCTCGGGATATCAAGGATTAGGTATCCAAGACGAAGTGCTCGAACAAGGGCTATCTTTAGAATAACTTTTTCCCAACGGTATATGCTACCTTCTGGGATTAATCGTGATACCTTGATCCATGGCAAATTGTATTATTTTTTGTTAGACCGAACGTATTAATTAGGTTTTCTCTTAAGGCCTACTTATACCTGTAAATGTTGTAACGTCCAACTGTTACCGACAATGAATTTATAGGTATGTTCTAAGGTGATGTATAACTATGTCGAAACCGATTGGACTTGGCTAACCTTGTATAATAGAATCAAACTTAAATGCTTATTACATGTACTAGTAACAAGTAGAAAAAACAAGTATTCGTGAATCAAGAAAGGGTTGTGGTAACAGTTTTTTTGAAAAATAATCATAAACATTGAAGTACCAGCTTTTCTAGAAGGACAAAACTAGAATGCATAAGTAAATGATTACAAAATTATTGCATATTGAAAAAACACAACTCGTAAGAACAATAGTGATCTATAGAACAAGGCTGATATTGTTTGAATATTAATGGGCGTCCAATCTTGTCAATATATATTTCTATCTCACATGCTGTTTAAGCTGCTCGGCTTACGCACCTTAGAACATGTGAAAGAATTTTAGTTTTTATTCCTTTCATTGTTCCTAATCCTTTGGATGTAAATGCTGAAAACTGGATATGTATACGACGCTATAAAGGCTGTTGTTAAATTGGCTATAACTAGAACAAACCTTTGTTCTAAAGTTAATTACAGCATTTGAATGTTCAGGAGGCGAGCTCCCAATTAGAGACCTAAGATTCAAATTCTTTATTAAAGAAGCACTTGTTTAGTCAAGTCAAATATGTTTTCACCTTTATTATCATATAAGTAAAATACTGAATTTTGTAATAAATGACAAGTCTACAAAAAATCTGTGTTCCATTGTCCCAAAATGAGCATACTTAACACTCTCACACTTTCAGTGCTCTTCAGTACAAAAAAGTGGAAGTACATGCCTGTCCAGGAAATTATCGTACGATAAAAAGCAACAAAATTTATGCAGGGCTATGATATTGCAACATAAGGCATTTATGAAAAATAAGTTTCGGAATACTGGAGGTGACTGAACTTTCCGTATAACACAAGATGTGTTTTTCAGTAATATACCTCAAACTGTTGGTTTATTTTGCAGGATGCGCTAATTTATTGTAGATATGCCTTCCATGAAGTGGAAAACTATGAAATTCATTAAACATTAAATAAATGATTGACATGAATCAAAATTTCGTGCATTCTTCTGTCCAAGTAGAATCTTTAAATTCGAATATTTTCATAACCAAAACTGAGCCATGTGAATAACTCAAGCTATATTTTTGCCCAGGACTTATCAATTTTGTGAAAATATACTTTGCTACACCACCACATCGCAACAAATCACCCTGGTTCATATTAAAGGCCATCAGGTGCATAAAGCACCTGGAGAGGACCAGAAGTTACTTTCGCTAAATGCTTTGACATATCTGGTGGCAGGAAACGCAATTCTTATAAAACAGTACTTTCCAAGGCATGGATGATCTCATTATGATCCAATGAAGGTAGGTTCGATTTTTCTGCATTATTATCGTTCCATTAGTCTGCTATCTGCGCCGTCTAACCTTGCCGAAAAGGCGGTTCAACGTCACCTCGAAAATTGCTCGTCAAATCACAATACGATTCTTGACGTTCAATTTCGGTTTCAGTCTGAGCATGGCACGGGTGGGTAGTCAGGGTGGTGGAGCGAATAACCAGCGAATTCATCAAAGAATCAAAGACAAAAGTACTGGCATCTTGTTTCTATGTGTTCCAAAGGCTTTTGACAAGTTGTGGCACCAGAACTTCCTCTATAAATTAATCCAATAGGGCTTCCCATTTTGGCTTCTAAAACCTTTAAAATCCGATCTTGAAGGAAGGAAGATTTGAATCAAAATTAACAATACCTTTTCGACATTACGGCACATAAAGGCCAAAGTTCTTTAAGGCCAATATTTTATTCCTTTTTATATACGATACCTCTTGCTCCCGCAACTGTAAAGTCTATCCCTACGCTGATGGCACTGCAATTGTAACTCAGTTGCGGACTGGAAATTTTAGTTCGCGATGAATTGCAACTTGTGATGGATAAAGTGTTAGAGTGGGCGGATCGGTGGCTCATCAAAATTATTCATTCGAAAATGCAGGCTATATATTGTACCAAAAAACGTTTTGGTGCCACCATAGAGGCCTCAGTGAACAATGCTCTGATTCCATGGGGAAATTGGGCCAAGTACTCTCGGGAAGGGCACGTCTTGGCAGAAACACTGAAATGTTAAAGACAAAATTCGAAATTACGATTCGCCAACTCTACCCTATGTTCAAAATTCAGTTTGGTGAATAAAATTCGACTTTACAAGATGATTATTAGTCCAGCAATTACCTGCGCATGTGCGGCTTGGTGTTTCCCAAAACGTACATGCGAAACCTGCAGGTTCTGCAGAGCAGGTCATTGCGTACAATTACTAACGCCCCATGGTATGTTTCCAGCGATACCCCCCACAGGAACTTTGACATCCCACATTTGAGGCATTACAATAAATAACAGGTGCAACGATTTTATAGTCAAGCGGAATCTCACAGCAACCCTCCGTTGTGCGAGTCAGTGAACTACACAGTCAAGCAAGTTCGCAAGGCTCCAGCTCGCATTGAGATCAAAATCAAATCGTGCAGTTTTGGAAACAATTGAGTTTTTGCCCTTTTAGATATCTAACCTCAAAATTAATCCTTCTGGTTAAACTCAAAAATTACCGAAACTCAAATCGATTATGTCAAGCTATATGCCCTTCAACCGTTGAACTTTCTTCTTTTCTTCATTTTTTTCTCCTCTTACTACATGGCTGTCTGGTCGCTGGCTAACCATACCTGATAGACCGATTGACCGACATGACCGCAACTAAGGCTAGTTCCACACACACCAATTTTGAAAGGTCGGTAAAAAATCGGCCGATATTTTATCGGTAGCAGGTGCTTGCATACACACCGAATTTTCGCCGGCCAAACAATCAGTTGTTTTGTGTTCTTGACGCTAGATTCTTCAATATCAATGAATCGTGAACGTGTGATTGCTATGTGGTTATTGTATCGCCGCATTAAGCGCCCTAGGATTAAGCGCAAGTGGTGGATTCATCCTATTAATCAAAGCAGGGAACACAGTGAAACATTCTACATTCTTTTTGAACAACTGAGGCGTGATAGCAGGAAGTCTTTAACTTCTTTAGAATGTCTAATGCTTCCTTTGACGAAGTTCATGAAAAATATGAAAAATAAAACTCAACGTCAGGATACTAAAAATGAGGAAAGGAGAATAGATCTTGCCTCCACTAATGGAAACATGAGAACATCATTATCTATATTGAGTCAACCATTTTTTTATACGCACGTAGTCTCTAAATCCCCCCGTGTGGGGGCGGGTTAGAATATCTCCCATCGTATATTCTGCGTGTCGTAAAAGGCGACTAAAAGGAACCGAACTATTGTCGGTATAAGCAGTAACCTCTTCTCAACCAACAGCCTTGGGTGGACGAGTTGAGAACGGTCAGGACACCTTCTTGTCCTTGGGGTGAGAAATTGCCCCTAAAGGCGGATGAACCAGTAGATACCATTTGGTCAACGGCATGAGGATGCAGAAAGCAAATGGGAAACTACCGCATTAAAGATCTTAAACATATCCCAAGAGAAACTCTTAAAATGAGTAAATCCATTTTACGAGTTCACAACATGTCTGTTAAGACTATGATGATATGAGTCTTAAATCACAAAACTAGTATAGTAGTTCTACATCACCAGAGCACTCGAGTGGAATCGCGACTATCGATATCGGTCGGTAAACAATCGATACGTGTGCAAGGGTGTATTTAGTCACGTATGTCACTGTGTCGCCGGGACTTCCTGGTACCGGCGATCTGCAGTGGTAGTGGCCGGCTGCTCACCGGTATTTAACCGGTATTATTTTACAGTCGGCGTGTGTGTAAGCTCCCATTCAATCCCGTGGTTCACTATTGGAATTTGGACGGCCGGAATAAAACCGACCGTCCAAAATCCGTCTGTGTGCAACCAGCCTAAGAGCAAAGCTCCACTGGCCCGCTCTGGCAAGCTCTGAAGAAATGTATCACCCTCGTATTACAAAAACACTCTTAGGAATATAACGTCAAACTTTAATTGCGGTTTGATGCAAACAATGAAGAAAATCGAGGATGTGTGTTGGATGGGGTGAATCCAAACAGATCGATTGGGTGGAACTGTAGCTATGCAATCTATAGAGCTACTGATTCAATAAGGACCAGAGTTGTGGGTACTATGTATATTTGCCAATAATCGCCTCGCTTCACTGAAATTATGGAGGTTATGGACCGTTCATCGGCGAACGTTTCCATGTTATAGCCAGATGCCATGCTTAATTAAGAATCACTATAAATGGAATTGCGACATAAATTCTGAATTTAGTACGGGAACATTTTGACTTCCTGTAGGGTGATAAAAACGAACCAATGGTTGTTCTGGGCGCTTCTTAAAAACATTTAATAAGGTAGTAATTCAATCAATAACAAATGGCCGAAATAAAAATTAAGTAACATAACAATGAAATAGTTAAACGATAACTTACTAGAATTACCTAATTTAACACCAATAAAAGGTGGGGCCTGTATGAGGAAGGGCGCTCGAAATGACACACCTGGACATTAAGTAAAAGGGTACCTAAGTAACCAATTCAGTGAAGAAAAATAAATTTTAAAAGTACGTTACCATAGGTTTAATTAAATATCATGCCGTTATTTTATATTGGTGTGATTCACATAACCTACAGGTTATCAACTATTCCAGTCTAAACACATAAATATAAATAGATACACATCAAATAACTACTTAAACACTGAAAAGGTAGATAAAATAATATACTGATAACATACAGAATAACTATAACATCTCCATCTCAAGGGTTATCGGTATTAAGGGTCAACTCGCGAAATACCTCACCAAAAGATCAACACAACTAAAATGGAGAATAGTTATCATGATAACCGTCAGGCCTAACACAAAGATACTAGGAGTCAACTCGCAAAGCATCAACTCCTTTGAACCAGTTAAGTACGAAGGGTCAACTCGCAACGTACTTTGAACTTTGAGATTGTGTTATCTGTTTTTATATAATGTTTAGTCAGATGTCCAGTAAAGAACTCACTCAAGCTGATGCACAATCACTAACAATTCACAACGTCTTAATTGTAAGAAATACAACTGGGTACTACGTAGTATGATATTTTTGGTCGAGGGTCGAACATAATTCTCAGCAGGGATTAAGAACGTTATACGCAATTTCGGACATTATTGTCATATAACGGACCGCCTAAATTATTGTGAAGCTCATCGGAATGTTTCGAAAATAATATGGGCTGGATATTGATTACTATCTTACGCTCGATTGAAATTCTTTCTATCCTAACACTTCAAACCATCCACACAATTTTACATTATTTTCATGCTTATACAGGGTGGTCCAATAAGCGCTCGGTGCTCCTTAGCGGCCATACCGTTTAAATTAGACGAAAATGTTTTAAATAAAAAACCTTTCACTTCAAATGCTCTACATTTAGAAAATAATTTTAAAGAAGGCGGACATTCCGATATACTGGAAGTGAGTATCAACTTCCTTATTTTAAATGAAACACCCTGTATATTATTACGTTTTTGAATTCAGCATAGATTTTTAGGCCCAATTTGTTAACCATTGTTTATGTCTGCGAAGCCTATTTTCGGAGTTATTGAGCAATCTTTACAAAATTTGACGTTTGTAGTACTTTACAAGAAACGTTAATATCTTGGAAACTAAACGCGATAGAATGATGCGGTTTTCGGTTCTGAAACAAGCAAGGAACGTATTTGTGTCTCAGTAAGATCGTTGTTTCAAAAGAACATTAAATCAATAGACTAGCAATTTTCAAATTTCAAAAGCTAAAAACGTTAAAAACTTTTATTTTTCAAATGGGATGGTATCATAGGTTTCACATCGGTGGATGCGAAATTAAATTCTCTTTCACTTTTATCTAGGCATATGTGTTTGTGGTTCTATCTTTGATGGTTTTTAAGATATTTACGGTTTTATAATTATTGCGTAGGAATTGGAGAATCGTAGGTGGCGTGGCTCGCACACGAAAAAATTGGCAGCAAACCTTGCATCCCAAGTGTTTCGACCTCTAATACTAAAATGTGCTTTTGCTCCATCTAACTGTAACCACATTATTCTTAAAAACTCCAGTGGTGAATTTTTCAACAGGTTTTCCAAATTTTCATGTAGAAAATTTTGGAAAACATTAGTTTATTTATGCGGTTTCCAATAATACCACCCCAAATGCTTAGACTTCATGCTGGTTGTCAACAAAATCCTCAAAATTTGGATCTACGTGGGCGTAAAATATGAGAGATGGAAACATGCAGTAGTAATACATGAAGATAGTGAGTTTGACATTCTCGCAATTGTAGTTAAAGATCCCATAGCAGTGCTACAGCAGAAATTAGTCGCTATTTGGACATTGATCAAACATCTGTGAACATGATCTTAAGGGAGCACATATAGCATCCTTATCACGTGCAGCTAAATCAAGCAATTGAAAGACAAGACTTTGAAAACTGAATGAATTTCTGTAACTGGAGTCGTGCTTGAGTCCAAGAAGATTCACTCCTTTCCAAAAGTGTGTTGTTTACGAATAAAGCTACATTTCTTATGAAATTCTTTCATTTTCTTTTTTATGAAATATAGCTACAGTGTTATCATTAACGGCCATGTAAACTGGCATAATTTACATTTTTGTACCGACGTAAATCCAAATTTTAAGAGGTTTGTTGACAACAAGCATGGTGTCTAAGCATTTGGGGTGGTATTATTGGAAACTGCATATTAAACTAAGGTTTTCTAAAATTTTCTAAATGAAAATTTGGAAAACCTGTTGGAAAATCTACCACTGGAGTTTTTAAGAACAATGTGGTTACAGCTAGATGGAGTGAAAGCACATTTTAGTATTATAGAGTGAAACACTTTGGATGAAAGGTTTGCTGCCAATTGTTTTGTCTGCGAGCCACGCCACCTACGATTTTTCCAATTCTTACGCCATAATTACAAAACCGTAAATATCTTGAAAACCATCAAACATAGAACCACATGTGCTTGTGAAAAGTGAAAGAGAATTTAATTTCGCATCCACCAGTGTGAAACATATGATACCATCCCATTTGAAAAATAAAAGTTTTTAACGCTTTTAGCTTTTCAAATTTAAAAATGCTAGTCTATTGAATTAATGTTCTTTTGAAACAACGATCTTACTGAAACACAAATACGTTCCTTGCTTGTCTCAAAACCGGAAACCGCATCTTTCTATCGCGTTTAGTCTCCGAGACACTAGCGTTTTTTGTAAAGTACTACAAACGTCAAATTTTGTAAAGATTGCTGAATAACTCCGAAAATAGTGTTCGTAGACATAAACAATGGTTAACAAACTGGACCTAAAAATCGATGCTGAATTCAGAAACGTAATAACATACAGGGTGTTCCATTTAAAATAAGGAAGTTGATGCCTACTTCCGGTATATCCGGAGGTCCGCCATCTTTGAAATTATTTTCTAAATGTAGAGCATTTGAAAAGAAACGTTTCTTATCTAAAACATTTTCGTCTAATTTATACGGTATGGCCGCTAGGGTGCACGGCGCGCTTATTGGACCACCCTGTATAACACACTCCTAGAGTTTGGTGCGTTCCTCCCGACTCACAGAGTATAGACTCCAAAAAAAAAAAAAACACACACACACACATTGGGATTGTGACATAGATATGAGTCTAGTATGGAGAGCCACTTTTACGTCCCACGCTAAGGTAGTCCGTAAACATTCCAGGAGAGGGGGAGGGAGTACATCCAAACCTAACCTGTTTGGTGTATACCATATCTGTCCCTATAGATAGAGATATACACAGCCAGGGCAGGTACCTTGTCTCCAGATCTGTCTGAAGCAAAGGTCTGAAGGCATAACAATTTCTGTTCTAGCCATAGTTGTCCAACTACTGTGATTACATGGACAGCCCCGCAATGTAGGGGAGAGGGACTTCCTGCTCCAGTTTTTTTCTTTAATAGCGGCGTTAACTACTTGGTCATAGCCGCGTAAACAGTTAGTGTAATTACTAAAAAAAAAAGAAAAATGGGCAAGCTAATTATAGTACTAATGTTCAAATTTATACTCTAATGCAATTTTTTTTTGAATAAACCAGTACTTTTCAAATAAGCTATATATTTTTAATATTTAGAGTACTGAGGCAATCAGACATATTACTTGGCAGGCTCAACTGTGATCTTGTGGCTTCGTACTGTGGGCACTCTAGTAAAATATGTTCGACTGTTACATGTATGCCACAAGCTTCACACAAGGAATGGTCTTCGCCTCTTAGGAGGAAGGATGACGTTACGAAGGAATGCTCCAGTTGTTCCCTGGCTTATAAGAGTGAGACGACTAGGCACGATGAAAGTGCCACATTGTGTACATATTTTTTTACTTTCGCGATCACAGTACTCCCCACCGATAGGTGAGGGGAGTATTGTGATCGCGAAAATTTTCGATTTTGAGATAATACGCTTTTTGGGCTACATAACTAAAAACCACGTCATTCATTTCCGTCGGCCTGTCTGTCGTTCTGTCTGTCTCTTGGCGTTCTTCTAGCCTCCTAATCTCAGTAGCCGCTATATGGATTGTGATGAGATTTGGGCAGCGATATGCTGTAAAGTCGTTGTACGCAATGCTGCAACAATTTTGAGGGCCGGCGGAGTAATTAGCAAAAAACCAAATATTCCTCAAACTTAGTTTTTAGGCATTTTAGGGGTTCCTGATCATTTTCTACTTTTTTTGAGTCGAGTTAAAATTAGTGTAGTTGTGGGGTGGGGAGTTGTAAAACTGAAAATATGTTCTACTGATAATAAGATATCCATTGTCCATTGATCTTCTTCTTCTTATAGTGCCTTATCCGTTGCGGACGTTGGCGATTAACATGGCTATGTGTACTTTGTTCACTGCACTCCTGAATAGCTGTACTGAAGTGAGCCCATACCATTGACGTAGATTATGTAGCCATGAGTGTCTACGTCTCCCGGGTCCCCTTTTGCTGTCCGTTTTACCCTGTAGGATAAGTTGAAGAATTCGGTATTTTTCGTGACGCATTATATGCCCAAAGTATTCCATTTTCCGTTTTTTGATCGTAAAGGAAATCTCCCTCTGTTTACCAAGTCTACGGAGAACCTCTTCGTTAGTAATGCGATCTATCCACGATACACGCAAAATACGGCGGTGAACCCACATTTCGAATGCCTCTAGTTTTTTCATCAATGAGTCAGTCAGAGTCCATGCCTCCACTCCATAGAATTGAGAACACATAGCATTTCGCTAGTCTAATTTTTATATTGTATTGTCATTTTATATATTCAATTTTTATAACTGTAATGTATATTTGTCTGTTTAAGTATAAGCAAAAAAAAATTTTTTAGTGCCCTGAAGATGGCCTAATAAAGGCCGAAACGTCGGCAAAACAGTAAAAGAGACTCCCTCTTTTTCTTGACTTAAACCCAACCATCTGTTTCCTGGATAGTATACAGTAGGTCACTAAACAATTGAGCAGATCTAATTTTTATTTTTAAAGATATATCTCTACTACTAAAAAGCGGTTTCATGTTGTTAAACGCTGTTCTCGATTTCTCAATTCTCGATTATATTTCTATAGACTGATTCCATTGTGAGTCAACCATCGATCCAAGGTAGCAATATTTCTCCACCCGTTCTACCGGTTCGGTACCAATTAAGAGTGGCCCTGCTTGTTGTTGTTTACTGATAATCATCCACTTGGTTTTTGAGTTATTGAGCTTTAAACCGTCCATTGATCTGTGAGAGAAGTATCTAGCGGCATAATACACTTTCTACGGTTTACCCGAACATTACCTTGCCTATTACAGAAACTAATTTTCTCATGTGTTGTGTAACGTGGAAACTATTGAATTGAGTTTAATGAGATGTTCGCAGTATTACTACCGTGGCGAGGATGCAAAATGCTTATGGTTTTTAGAAATCGCATCAGTAGCGCCGCAGCAATAATCAAAAAACTTAAAATATAAAAGAGCTAAGACCTCGTTTGATCATTTTCTACTTTGTTGGGTGGGGGTAAAACTAGGGTGGTTAGAAGGTGGGGGCTGTAAAACTCAACATTTGTATTCATAATAGGCTGTACTGAGTCAATCAACTTGACCTCATTTTTTCATTACGAAAATATTACGCCTCAAACAAATCTTATGCTTATGACTTTACCTGACCTTATTGGAAAAACGTAGGTGTCAGTTTTAGAGGCACAACAAAATGCTTCGAAAGCATGGTTTAGTTAAGTTTAGTTTAGTATAGGTTATTTTATATTATATTTCCTATACAAAGCAAATGAACAGGCTTTTATCCATGGTAAGAGATGTCATTCAGTAAGGCCCGCTTCGTTCAATTCTTTGTCTGATTTGTTACGTATTTTGTTAATATTATGGTTATGACTACGAATACAAAAGGTTTGTGTATGAGATTCAAACTACTACAAGATTTTAAATAAAATAAGCACTTAGTTGTGTAGGAAAAACTATTGGGTGTTATTTGAAAGAAAAAAGTTGGGTTAAGTTTTAAGGGTTGAAGTACAAAAGAAAATGTTTTGAAAGCATGGTATGATATACCCTAATGCTTTCAAAGATACCTCTCAGTTTCCGTTTGATTTTTTTTTTGTTACGAGAATATCACGTGTCAAGAAAATTCTGGGACACCCGGTATGTACAATAATATATTTGCCATCCTGCGATTCCCTAAGGTCGAAGACTATGGTGAGCTAGTGCTGCCACAGATTTCCAGAAGATGTAATTCCAGTGTCAAACGCCGTACGTCTCTTGCATTGCAATAGCTACAGAATTTATGTTCTTTGTCACTACCGTCTTCAGATAATTGGAAGTCTGAAGTCACTGCTGACACCCTCAATAATTACTAACCAACTCCGGTTCCCCTCGGACAAGTGAAATCGGAACTTACCGTTCGGATATCAGAACTGTCAAAGGTGTTAAATGGCCCGAACAGAAATTCCGTTCTACGAGACGCTGCCGAAGAATGAGGAATTTTCAAGAAAGATTCATTATTATACCGAATGGTATTCAGGCGGCTGCTCTCAGATTTGCCTTGTGATCCTATGGACTAAAGGCGGTAGGAGAATGATTAATATATTTACGGACCTCTCGAGCATACGATAATCCAAGAAATAATGGTCCATTGCACTCAGAATAATTTTTCAGCGTTACGGTGTAGGCAATCCATTAAAGCTTTTATTTAACCAAACATATGTAATCTATGCTCAAGTTGTGAGAGAAGCCCGAACTTCTCTTATCATTAATTTTGAGAGTCATATAGGTTT
The DNA here is from genome assembly GCA_951848785.1 of Callosobruchus maculatus. Lineage (NCBI taxonomy): Eukaryota > Metazoa > Arthropoda > Insecta > Coleoptera > Chrysomelidae > Callosobruchus > Callosobruchus maculatus. The sequence goes on from CATOUR010000029.1 coordinate 8,713,534, forward strand.
GAGGTTATTAGGAAGAGGAAAACAGCTTACCTAAGCCACACAATGCGCGGAGAACGCTATCACCTTCTGCGTCTCATTCTTCAAGGTAAGATCGAAGGTGGGAGAAGAGGAATTGGAAAAAAAGCTATCATAGCTGAGAAACATCTGTCACTGGACAGGAATAAGCGACTTCCAGGAATTACAGAGGGCTGCAATGAATAGGATGATCTGATGAGAGAAAGGATCAACGCCTACGCAGGAATCTGCATAGCACCCTAAGAAGATAGGTTATGGTTATGACTACGAATACAAAAAGGTTTGTGTATGAGATTCAAACTACTACAAGATTTTAAATAAAATAAGCACTTAGTTGTGTAGGAAAAACTATTGGGTGTTATTTGAAAGAAAAAAGTTGGGTTAAGTTTTAAGGGTTGAAGTACAAAAGAAAATGTTTTGAAAGCATGGTATGATATACCCTAATGCTTTCAAAGATACCTCTCAGTTTCCGTTTGATTTTTTTTTTGTTACGAGAATATCACGTGTCAAGAAAATTCTGGGACACCCGGTATGTACAATAATATATTTGCCATCCTGCGATTCCCTAAGGTCGAAGACTATGGTGAGCTAGTGCTGCCACAGATTTCCAGAAGATGTAATTCCAGTGTCAAACGCCGTACGTCTCTTGCATTGCAATAGCTACAGAATTTATGTTCTTTGTCACTACCGTCTTCAGATAATTGGAAGTCTGAAGTCACTGCTGACACCCTCAATAATTACTAACCAACTCCGGTTCCCCTCGGACAAGTGAAATCGGAACTTACCGTTCGGATATCAGAACTGTCAAAGGTGTTAAATGGCCCGAACAGAAATTCCGTTCTACGAGACGCTGCCGAAGAATGAGGAATTTTCAAGAAAGATTCATTATTATACCGAATGGTATTCAGGCGGCTGCTCTCAGATTTGCCTTGTGATCCTATGGACTAAAGGCGGTAGGAGAATGATTAATATATTTACGGACCTCTCGAGCATACGATAATCCAAGAAATAATGGTCCATTGCACTCAGAATAATTTTTCAGCGTTACGGTGTAGGCAATCCATTAAAGCTTTTATTTAACCAAACATATGTAATCTATGCTCAAGTTGTGAGAGAAGCCCGAATTTCTCTTATCATTAATTTTGAGAGTCATATAGGTTTGAGGTTATTAGGAAGAGGAAAACAGCTTACCTAAGCCACACAATGCGCGGAGAACGCTATCACCTTCTGCGTCTCATTCTTCAAGGTAAGATCGAAGGTGGGAGAAGAGGAATTGGAAAAAAAGCTATCATAGCTGAGAAACATCTGTCACTGGACAGGAATAAGCGACTTCCAGGAATTACAGAGGGCTGCAATGAATAGGATGATCTGATGAGAGAAAGGATCAACGCCTACGCAGGAATCTGCATAGCACCCTAAGAAGATAGGTGCACATAGATTACTCGTAATGTCGGTGCAGCATAATAGTATTGAATAAGTTTGTGAAAGTAATAGTATGTAAAAAATAGTTTGCTGAATTTACACGATTATCTGTTCATATCTAGTGACAGAAATTATAAGGAAATAGTCATAAATATAATCAGACACAGGATGGTGTACAGTGCTATTGTATGGTGACAAAAGTTTCATCAAACCGCAGTATACAGGGTGGGTCAATAGTGCGTGGACGGAGGATTGTGGGCTTACTAAAAATACTTCTAAAATCTGTCGTTTGATCATGGTAGGAACCCTTGAGGGCTATAACGTAAAAATATTTTCACTTAAATTTTGTCATTTATACAGGGTGCTTCATATTAAACTTACATTTTTTTTAATGAAACTCCCTATATATTATTGCATATTTGGATTCCTTGGTGAATTCTAGTGTGACTTTATGTCGAACTTTTGTTTATTTTTCATGGCCTGCTAGGTTGCTAGCACGCAGGAAAATTGAAAAATACCGATTTGACTGAAAATTTGAAATAAAGTGCAAATAAAAAAGGTTGATATTGAGAATCCTATATCGTTGGAAAGGTAAACAAATTTTACATTTGATTCTATTAACTAAAATAGGCATTCCCATTTGAAAAAATCAAGTTACCTATTGAAGTTTCCTTAATTAATCTACTGATTACTCCAAGTACAAAAAGAATTCAAATTATTCCGTCTGATCTAAGGTGACGCATTTCATGCTTAGTCGTATCGCAAAGTCACGGCCTTCTAAGTTTTATAATCGCTGTGATATTCAATTTTTTCTGATACCTACTTATACCAAAAATGGTGATTTGGACCTAAGTGGTTCGTTTAAAGTTCCATGTATGATATATAAAGTCACAATAGAATTGACCAAGGAATCCAAATATGTAATAATATATAGGGGGTTCCATTCTAGAAAAATGTAAGTTTGATATGAATCACCCTGTATAAACGTCAAAATTTAGGTGAAATTATTGTTATGCTATAGCCCTCAAGGCTCCCTACCATGATGAAGTGACAGGTTTCTAAAATATATTTTAGTAAGTCCACAATCTTCCGTCCACGCACTATTGGCCCACCCTGTATAAAGCCCTCACAAAAGTGCATCGGGCTGCATGCGAGAGTGAATCGGGCACCATGAAGGCTACACCAACAGCAGCATTGGAGGTGCTGCTGAATATCCCACCTCTTGACATTTGCAAAGAGGGAGAGGAAAAATGGTGGCATAGAGAAAGCAGCGCAATGGCAATTGGTTTTACCATCCTGCCATGAAACACAACAATACTTGATAGTCTGCGATGCGACATACTTCAGATGCTACTCGACAGTATGCCAAGTGTCGTGGAGACCGAGATCTCACAAGGTCAACAGTGAATTAGTACTGCAGTAGATATTTAGTAATTTTAAATATATTATTTTGAAGAAAGGTAAAAAATGTCATCATGTCAACTCATCATTTTTTTCTCTACATTGATATAAGTACATTTTTATACAATAAGCTCTGTTTCTGTTGGGAGACCAGTAATGCGCACAGTCCCATATACTCGTCCATACCTTGTAAGTTATTCGTGAACATTTTCACTTCACTTCATGTGTATGTATTTCTTTTTAATATAAAAAGTAAAGTAAAGTATCAGTGTCAGCCACAATGCAAAGTTAAAAAAAAAACCTTTTAGTTGTGTGTTTTTGGTCTGTATATGTATTCTTTGAGGTTAGCCCCTCTGAAGGTTAAGTTGAATAGCCAGGAGCTAGACTTCGCCTTCAGTGTAAGCGAAACATTTATGTATTTGTATGACAGATCGGAATGGGCTCAAGGAGAATCTCGACATACAAATGCCGGATGGTATCACTGATGGCTTCAAAAATGCATTTATGTTGGCCTGGATACCAGGCGACACTGATGGCCTTAACAAGTAACCACTATACCTCAAAAATACTGAGGACTGCCATAGCACTCTAAAGACACTGGCGAAGATCAAAAAGGTAACATTACCTTGGGTGCCTAGTTACATAGAAGTGGTTGGTAATGAGAGGGCCGACAGGTGTGTCAAGGAAGGCGCAGAACTCGCTCTCATCGGACCATAACCAGCATGAGGTATATCATACCACATGGTACGGACAACTGTCACTAAAATGGGGACAAAGCGATGGGTACTGTTCAGTCTAAGAGGATGCTGAAGGGACCCTAGTGTTCTAGTACCGCAGACGCTCTCAGACTGAGCAGGAAGGAACAACGAAAAGTTGGATCTATAACTGACGGATGTTCAGAACACATCTGCGAAAGGTAGTGATTGAAGTGACAGACCCATTATGCAAGTGCGTTACGCAGAGAAAACAGCTAAGTCTGTTATCTTCGACTGTCCTGCCCTAAATGAAAGCAGGAACTCCTATATAAATGTAGGCCAGAACGGAAGACAGGAGAGCATAGTCAAATGCATCTCAAACTTCGCAAAGGACTTACGATGTGACTGTGTTTGATCCTTTTGACTCTGGCTGCACAATAAGCCTAAAGGCTGAGCAACAACTATTAGTGCTACTGAATCTTAATCCTCTTACTACAAAAAAAAAATACAAAATCATAACAAAATTAAGAGTTTTAAAATATCATAGCATTTTATTTTGTTCTTCATTTTGTTTCTTTAGTTTCAGTCTAAAGTAACAAACAACAAACCTTTTTGCATCAATAAAATTCATTAAGTACATACCTAAAGACACTACTTCAGTGGAGTATAGATAGAAATGTATTTAAAGTCGTCAATTGATTTGTTGAGAATAGAGCTTTAGGGCTAGCAGTGCAATATATTTTCCAAAAAGCACATACTAGAAAACGGTATACCTCAAGGTTATACTATGGGAGTACTACCATACGAATTTGTTGTAAATAGTTTACTGGATAAGGTCAAGTTGATTGAAGCTACGTGGATCTCCTTCTTCTTCTTCTTCTTCAAGTTGCGTCTCCGAGTCAAAGGTTGGCTGTCATCATAGCTCTTTTTACTTTAGATGCTGCTGCTTTACAAAGTTGGTTAGGAGTGCATCCAAGCTACTCTCTCAGATTCCGTAGCCATGAAATATTTCTTGATTTTAAAATTTTGCTTACAGCGTCGTAGGCGAGAGGAGTCCTGTGTATTTTGCAATTGCGTAATATCAGTAACTGCTGCAGTGATTTTGGTGAAACTTGAGGTATAAAATGACCATGATCACCACTCCTAACTTATATATAATAATTGTTGGTTTACCTATGAACTTACTGCGCGCATTATACGCATTATAATAGTTTCTATTTCCTAAGAATGATTGTTAACTCTTTGAGACATTTCCTCCCATACTCCATCACATGTGTCTACCATGTCTATTTTTCAAATATATAACCTAACCGATTTTTTCTTATGACACTGCAACAATTACACTGTTTTCTGTTATTTGATGTTGTTTAAGGGCCGGTTGTACAAATGCGGGTTTAGCACGAGCTTCGTTAAGCCTAAGCTTAAAGTCGGCACCCGTTGTACAATCGTCGGCTTAGTTAAACCTGGTTGATAATTAAATTCACTAAAGTTGGCATCAATGAAGCAATATGTTCTGACATAATCATCCGAAAAATTCCTTTTTTGGTTAGAGCCCGTCCAAATAAAGCGATTTATGCGCGAGTGGACTCGCGCGTAGTCATTTGCGCGTTCCCGAGATACTAGAGCTACATACATCCCGTCCAGATGCTCTCGCGCGTTGTTTTACTCGTGTGTAAAACGCTTGTAACGCGCGGGACTCTCGACTCGCCCCTCGTACGCGCGAGCGCCGCGCGAGTCGAGATACTTGGGCGACATTGTTGCGTCCAGTACATGCGCGAGTCCGTGGCGTGTGGACGTATTTCTTTTTGAAAATGGAGCGTGATAACTGCGATACAGAACTTTTCATTGACGCAGTCGAAAAAAGAGTAGCCATATGGGATATGGAATCATTCGATTATTCCAATAGACTCATAAAACGTAGGAACTGGAAAGATATAGTTGAAACACTTTTCACTGTGTTCTCTCAGCTTTGGGTATAATGTTATAAACATACTGTGCGTAATTCTGTCATGTAGAATTGGATGCATGTTGAATCGTCGCCTTTCTCTTTGTTTATGAAGATTCCATCGCTGGTATGCACGCCACAACACAACTGCTGTATCCAACTCCATGTTTTTAACTGCAATGAAATCCCACCCAGCGTAGAAACTCAAGTGAAACGCGACATCTGGATGCAATATAAACTAACTACGCGCGAGTCCACTCGCGCGTAAATCGCTTTATCTGGACGGGCTCTTAGGCACTTATCACGGTTTGTGTCAAATTTCGCCAACGACTGTTTTTGTCTCTGTTCTTTCATGTGATTTCTTTGTTACAAAATTGCGTTTAGAGCATCAAAATTAATTATCCTATTTATTCTTATGATGCCTATTTTAACAGTTGCACTTCTCTCTTTGCTCTTCTTCTTTCTTCCTCTCTTTCTTCCTCCCTTTCTTTTTTTTTTCTCTATAACATTGTCTGGTTTCTGGGTGACCAGGCCGACAGGATGACAAACTGACTGACGAACTATGACATAAAGGCAAAGGTCCTTGACAGTTAACGACGAGTAGTAGTGATTTCTTTGTTAAATTAGACACAAATCTTTCAAAAAATATGACCTAATAAAGTGACAAGCAATTTGAAGGTTCCTCCTTGTCATATCATGTCACTTGTATCAGGTTAGGTTTAAGCGTCAGCTAAGCTCGCGTTGAGCTTCGGCTTACGTAAGCTCGTGTTAAGCATTGTACGACGGATGTTTTGCAACTGACGTGGTTTAACGTCGGCTTACCCTAAGCCGAAGCTTAAGCTTGCATTGTACAACCGGCACTTCTAGTCAAATTTATTGCAGTTGTACTGGATTGTGATACTTATTTAATACTTAATTATTATATTCTGTTAAAGACATTTATCTTCGGCTGAATGTTAAAAACCACCCCTGAGGTGACACTCCTTTTGCTTTGTCCTCTTTTTCTCTTGATACATTCCTTATTTAGTTTGTGACAACGAATTTATAGTTATTATTATAACAATGAGAATAATCCAAAATTATTTGTTGTTTTTTCTGCCTATATGCAAAACGTGGAGCTGTATTAAGTATTATTCTGGAATGTAATCTTACTGGATTATATAAAACGTGTAAGAGAATTAGCGACCGGGCAAAGTTAAAGGGTATTTTAGAAAGGGAGAAAAGTTTATGTGAATGCCTAACAAGTTGTAATTAGTTCAACTGAGGCAAAGCTATTTCTGCACTGGAAATTTGTTCGTTAAGAGTATCTGAGTGGAACGTTGCATTAAAATATGATAAAATTAGAAGTATCTGGAGACTGTCGTCACTTTATTAATTGAGGGCCTGGCCTGTCCACAGTAGTACTTCGTGGGTACATTATTGCTATAAATTATTTCTTGGGGAGACTTAACTGCTCCTCTTCTCATGAATAAATGATGAAGGAACATCTTGAAATATTAAACGACATTGAACAGCGAACAGGCGTTACAATACACCTGACCAAACCTCATGAAAACGGGAAAAGGTTGATTTCTCAATTTTAACACTAAACGCAAATATCTGATAGATAATAGATCTGCTGACGATACAACCCTTATTGCTGCTTCTCAGGAAGAACTAGTAGCTCTACTAAACATCTAAGAACAACACAGTGCAGCATATGGTTTTGGTACTACCTAAAACAAGACGAAGGTTATGATCGTAGATAGGGAGCATGGTAATCATCAAGCAATAAGGTCAGTAGGCCATTGTGAAGTAGTTCAAACTTTTGTGTACCTCGGTTCTTTGATCGACAATCCGGGTAGCTGTGAAAATGAGATTCGATGGCACATTCAACAGGCACGTGTGGCCATGACAAAGCTTACTAAAATATGGCGTGACCATAACATTACTAAAGCTACCAAAATGTCGCTGGTGCAGTCTCTTGTGTTCTCCATATTTTTGTATGCCTCGGAAACTTGGACTGTTAACAAGGCAGATCGACCTCGCACAGATGCTTTTGAAATGTCGACGTGGAGTAGAATGCTGAAAGTTCCTTATACCGCCCATCGAACTAACGTTTCCATACTGGTTGAGCTCGGTAATCCAAACAGACTATCCTCCATTGTGTCGACGAGAATGCTTACATTTTTCAGACATATTTCAGGGTCATGCCCCAATTGGGCGGCGCCGTGGCCGTTCCCCTACACGCTGGGTGGATACGAGGAAACAGTTGCTGGATATGAGTATCAAGAACGCCACCGAACTGACCGTAAATCACGAACGATGGTGAGCTACAGTTCCCAAACTATTGACAATATTCGTGTTGACAATACTCTAGCTCCGACTTAACGCATTTTACGAGTTCACAACATGTCTTTTAAGACATTGTGACTATGATGATGCAAATATCTGTATTTGTATTGTTCAAGGTCACAAAAAAAACAGAATTCTTTAGTTTCAGACAGATCTGTCAAATTTATAGAAAACTGTTGTCTCATACATCCAGTCCACTTTTTGTATTAGGTAACTGTATCAAATCAACTTAACTTAAAATACGCGAGATTCTCAGATTTAAGTGACTTGACTCAGTAGTTCTGACCCAGTCTCGGAAATAACAAATGATCTGTGCTTATATTTTCCATTCCCCCCTCTATAGAAGTCTATTTTGAAAATGTAGCGCAACTCGAGATATCGTATAATATACAGGGTGTTAATTACGTATGTTAACAAACTTGAACTACGAATAGTATTCCAAAAAATAGAAAGAAACTGTCATATGAACATGGGTCCGGAAATGCTTCCTAAGGGAGCTACGCTCCTTTGCATGGGGCACCCTGAAGACGGTTTTCCCACGATATTCTCGAAACCATTCATAACAAAATCACGAAATTAGGTAGGATGGGTTAACTTTTAACGCTGAATCTGATTCTGAATTCAGAACTTCATAATTTTAATCAGAGGCGTATCATACGGGGAGTTAAGGGTAAAAATAAGCCCATTTTCTAAATGGTAATTTTTTTGACATTTTGATTTTAGAATATGGTATTTCAGAGATTTCTACGTAAAAATGGTCTCTTGGTACATCTCGAAAGGGTAACCGTTTTCGAGAAAAATGCATTTATTCATTTACAATAGCCTGCATCGATTCAATAATTTGCATTTTTCTCGAAAACGGTTAGCCTTATCGAGATATACCAATAGATCATTTTTACGTAGAAATCTCTAAAATACCATATCCGAAAATCAAAATGTCAAAAAAATTACCATTTAGAAAATGGGGTTATTTTTACCCTTAACTCCTCCCGTATGATACGCCTCTGAATAAAATTATGAAGTTCTGAATTTAGAATCAGATTTAGCGTCAAAAGTTTACATATCGTACCTAATTTCGTAATTTTTCTATGAAAGGTTTCGAGAATATCGAGAGAAAACCATCTTCAGGGTGCCCCATGCAAAGGAGCGTAGCTCCCTTAGGAAGCATTTCCGGGCCCATGCTCATATGACATCTTCTTTCTATTTTTCGGAGTACTATTCGCGGTTAAAGTTTGTTAACATACTTAATAAACATCCTGTATCTATACTCACATAGTTATTTTTCAGAAGTGCCCGAGGCGCTGAGTGTGATTCACCTTGTATAAGAATGTTTTGGGTTTTCTACGGTTACTGTGAGCATCGAAACTCTTATCTTTCATATAGACATTTCAGCTAGTCACGACCCGAATCTATATTTGTAGAATTCTGCAGCCTCTTAGAGGGTTGGAGGCATTATAATATTCTTTTGTCAAACTTTTTTCAGAACGTGAGAGCAGGCGACAGAAAGGATCTGCCCCTCGTTTTTGCAGAACATTTTCATTAAGCTATTCTTTATGGAGTGTAAGATTACATAATTGATCAACATAGAGGTGAAAATCCAATAATATGTACAATCAAAATTGCTTTGAGGTAGTCTGGTTCCAATTTTCTTCCACCTACAAAGGCTTTATAAAGCGCCGTATTGTGAATGATGGCCATACATCGAGTGAATGAGTGAAATATTTTTTGTCAAGCCTATCGGGCTGCCCTTTCCCTCTTTTCCCCCTTTTTCAATTTCCACGGGAACGTTTTGTGTGCACGTCACTCTCGAAGATAATTGGCTTTGCAGTTAATCGAGTGCCCTGCACCCAGAATCAAAGCGGACCAAAGAAAACCCGGATAGTTGAGAGCCCTATATGCTTTTGGATACGAAAATAGAAGCGAAACGGACTGAAGATAGCTTGGACTATTCATTTTTCTCAATTTAATATGATGTGGGTGGTTCTATGGCATTGGCCCTAATCTAGCTTAAGTAAAAGTAAATCACTATTCATTATGAAATAGGTTATAATAGTAGTAGTAAGGGTCTTTATTAAGGCCAAAATGTACATTTGTATACTTCACTGGTTGGGATTAATACCTGCCTGTCAGACACCCCGCCAGGATAAATAAAGTTATATTATTATTATTATTATATTATTACATAACATTATCCTTATATAGGCGGAGTCTAGCTCATGCTACTCAACGTATTCAAAGCACTTGACTGACAAAATATAAATGTGAAGCAACATGCTAAAATATAATGAAAAACAAGTATTGATGAAAATATCTGAAAAAGATAGATATGAATAATGTAAGAAGCATAATTGCACAAGCTAGTCATACAGGGGATAGTAAAATTATGCATGCAGCTGAAAAATTTTAAATAAAATCATATAAAAACTGTCTGTTGTCAATGGAGGAAGTTATAACTCTTAGAATATCTCGTATGCAGCAAGAAGAAGAAATTCTTATGAGACGGCAACAAACCGACAACATATTATTACAGCCATAAACAAATGTTTGTGTAGAAAATGACACCTCATTGTATAGCTCTTGATCAGGAAACTCATAACCATGTAAATATTTGAATCTGACCTCTGAGTTTGAAAAAAAGATATTTTGTGCTAAAAATACGTAGGTGTGGAATTATTTATATTTCTATACTATATTTTTGTTACCATGCATTTTTCAATTCGTTCAAATGTATTTGAAGTTGCCTATACATTAATGCTGAGTATCCTTTTAGGTTTATGCAATCATGACCAATTTTATGAAACTTAGAAACCTGATCTGGGATCTATCAGGCTATCTATCAATTTGTAGAATTTCATTTTCCTGGCCACAACTGTTTAGTTCTCACATGTTCAGCAATATTGGGAAACCTATTGAAACTATTCCAAAAAACTGCGTTCATCACGGAAATGGATGTCTTCGAGACAACTGACAATATTTATTCGGTTACAGAGATCTGATATCCCAGATCACAGAATACTACTCACGGATCCCATACACAAAGGCATCAAAAAGATGTTCATCTTATTTATATGTAGATGATATTAAATCTTCCTAATTTTCACTTGTGTCAGTCAAAAGATATCAATATTACTTCTTAAAATCATCATCTCTGTAATTTCTATGTACACGGTATATTTTCTCTTACGCACATTCAACCAAGATCGACAAGCAAATGATGCCTTGAAATTTTGAAATCAGTTGTTACACTAGCAAAAGCAGTTACCTACCTGATTTATTCATTGCATTTTGAGCGTCTGTCTAAACATCGGTATTTGTATTTGGATTCAATAGAAGAAGAACTATGTACACCTAAAGTTACTACAGTACAAGAATGAGGATGAGGAAAAGTATACGTGACAATACCAAGTTTGGTTGGTGATCATTAGACAGTATTAGAAACAACATCAGATACGTTATTCCTTTATGGGTCAGAGAAACAACTTAAAGTAGATAACTTCAAAAGTACTCCGGGAAAATAAAGTAAAAAACAAGGCCACAAGGCGGAGTGAGGCAGACAAAGCAAAGACCTTTGTTTCGATGTTCCAATGAAGCACAAAAAATGCATATGCCCAACTTTTTTTTCCTTTTGCGATAGTAAAGGTCTAATGTCATTAAAATCGGTTTTTCGCAAAAATCTCACTACCAGTGCATCTAGCGTCGCAAGAACTCATATAGACGAGCATCTACCTTCATTCAGAAGCCATATCCTACAGCACTTGTAAATGCTATGAGTCTTCTAGCTTGCCTGCAGACATCTCACTCTCACCAGGTTTTCGCTAGGTACTTTTCAGCCGGGTCATCCAGAGCAACACTGACCTGGTTCCTAAGGGAATGTGGTAGACTCTTTCTGGAAGGATCTTGCAGCAGGACTGTAGCTTGTATGCTCATTAGCCCATTTGTCAGAATTAGTAGCTCTCTCACAGACGCATGCACACCCGATATTGATGTATAATGTTAACAAGCCTGTCAAACTTGAGTTGGAGAACAAAGTGGTTATTAATTAGTGTGTAGCAGACAGAGTAGAGCTCCATTTGTTGTGGTCGAGTACGCGAGAGTACATCGTCTCACCTAAGGTTGATGCGAAAGGGGTCGGCTCGTCAATAAGTTAATTGCCCCAGAGAGTTTGATTTAATTAATCTAGTGGGAAGTAGATTATTGGTTGTACGCGTAGTTGCTGAAATCACGTACTGAAACGTGTGCTAAAAATAGCTTTGTGCGTTGATGATGGCCATTAATTTCAACTCGGACGAATGATTAAACTAACGTAACGGTACGATTAGTCTTTAAATCCGGAATAACTCAAATAATACGAATTTGCAGGGGGTGGGTTGGCCCAGTGGTTAGGGTCGAGGGCTCGTGATCGGAAGGTCCCGGGTTCGATTCTCGTTAGAGGCGGAAATTTATTTCTGGTTTTTTCAACCAAAAATAAATATCCAAAAAAAAAAGCTCAGCGAGAATCCCCACCTGAGCATTCACTGTTGGCTTCTAATTAACAGTGCTGTTCCTAAGTGGCGCCGGGAAACAGTAACAAAGCCTACACAGAACACGAGGCTAATGACCAAAGTAGTCGATGCCGATGACACAGAAGTAAAAAAAAAATACGAATTTGCAAACACACCACAATTAAACAAACAACCTATACACAACTACAAATCCTATAAAGACTTTCACAGGCTGGCGCGAACTATTCGTGCCTATCGCGGATTCGCCTTAGTTGCGGAAGTTTCGCGTTAAATGCGGTAGCGATAATCGCTTACCTGTTCACACTCAGGCGTCACAACGCAGACGGTGTCGCAAAGAGGGTATTGTTGAAAAATATAATATAAAGCACATAAATGGCACTACCTTCTACTAGTTAAGACTGACCCAAGGTTTCGGTGGAGCTACTAAACTGTGAATTTTATTTTTGGTAAATATGGCTAGAAGGAAGTGGAAAGCAGAACACTGATATAAATATTGCAGTGAAGTGAAATAATCTCCAGTTGCCAAATACCCTTCTAATTTCAATTGGTGTTAGTTTAAGCGCCTCTCATGTATCAGTTTAATTTTTTTGACACGTCACAATCTAAACGAATTTGAAAATAGTGTTTTGTCACTCTAGGTACCTATATTACTAAGAATAATATATTTTTCTCATATATTTCATCCGTTTTTGAAGGCCTTTAAAATACCACGTGGGAATTACATAAATCTGTTTCTGGTTTAGTGTCATTTTGTATTAAATTATAGCTATTTACGGCTTACACCAAGTTCTTTTGATACCTGGTCCCATATTTGATCTCTTTTTGCCCATTCCTATAATCTTCATGGGAGAAGTAGTATAATATAAGATGATTTTTAACCAGTTCGATTAGCTTCTCTTGTTTTGCCAAGGCGAATCAGGAGCGGTAGCAACCAAAACGGGTTCGAACGCGAAATAAACGCCGTCAAATCCGCAGTCGCAGCTCGCAGCGGAAAAAATCGTACAGGTCTGAACAGGCACGTATGCCGCTACGTAAACGGTATGGTGCAATTTTAGCCGCCGCGAATTATTCGCAGTCGTCACGAATCATTCGCGCCAGTCTGTATAGACTTTAAGGCAGTGATCACACCTGAAGGTACCATTTTTCTTCGGCAAAGCAATAGCTGTTGCCAGGGAAGTGAAATATCTGGGAGTCAAATTGGACGATAGACTAACTTAGCCCGTGTTCACATCGGACGCGCCTCGCTTGGAGCATCGCGCTTTGCTTAGCGCTACGCTATGCGCCCGATGTGAACGGCTGCATCTAAACGCATGGGTTGGTTCCCCTCGCTTTACGCTAGGCGGTAAGCGTAGCGCTATGCGCTCGATGTGAACGGGTGCATCTAAATGTATGGGTTGGTTTCCCCTCGCTTTACGCTAGGCGGTAAGCAAAGCGCAATGCTCCATGCGAGGCGCGTCCGATGTGAACGGGGGCTTAGAACAGCCACATAAAGAGCATCACGAGCCGATCCCAGATTACCTTCATAATAATGAGACGAGCAATCGGCTGTACCTGCGATAAAACCCCTTCGATGGTAAACTGACTATACACCAGGGTAATCAGACCCACGATGGTGTACAGGGTGTCCCATTTTGGGCACTTTTACTTTTTTGTGAAACTGAAGATGCCGTCAGCAACATTATCATGGCCCTCTTGGTTTTTGAGATACAGGGTGAAATCGAGAACTATCGATTATGGGACCACCCTCGTAACTCGATCGTCTTTTATCTTATTGAAAAGTTTAAAAAGAGTCTTATAGAATTTTTTCTGTAGTGTAGTTTGAATTTTTCTTAGTCTAACCATTTTTCAGTTATGAAGCAAACATATATTTTTTTAAATGGAACACTCTGTATATTATTTTTGAAGTCAAACTGAAGATACTAGCGAAGACCAACAAGGCCTTGCGTGCCTGGTCACCTAGTACTGGGTGGCAATGAGAGGGCCAACAGGTACCCAAAGAAAGGCGAAAAACTCTCTCTCGTCGAACCAGAACTAGCATGTGGTATATCATACAACATGGTGCAGACAGCTGTTACCAGGTGGGTGTCAAACAAGCACCATGAGCCCTGGGACAGAGTGGTGAGGAATGTTCAGTCTAAAAGGATGCTGAGGCGGCTCTCATGTTATAATACCGCAATCGCTATCAGATTGAGCAGGAAGAACTAGGAAAGATGGTTAGTTTTATAATTGGCCATTGTGCATCCAGTGCACATCTGCAAAAGCTGGGGATTGAAGTGGCAAACCCATTATGTAGAAAGTGCGGTGAGGCAGCGAAAACACCTGTTACCTGTTACAACTGTTACATTTACAGTTACATTTAGTATTTGGAGAGTGATGCTAGTTATTTTTAATCGCAGTTTTAAATTTGTCACTTGTGCCGTCATTTTTTAAATATTGTGCGTGTCTTCGTTATCCAACCAACTCCGATGATGATACATAAAAGCATGAAAACTTCGTTTCTCTGATGCCTGAAGATGACTATACATTAGTCGAAACATTGCATAAGGAGTAACAAGAAGTTTTTGTTTTCAATTGACCTAACCGTAAAAAACACCACAACACAGTATTTATTGTTACTTTCGTTTTTAGGCGTTTTAGGGGTACATGATCAGTTTATTTTATTTTTTTTTGGTGGGGGTCAAATTGGGGTGGTTATGGTGGTGGGGTGTTGTAAAAGAGAAATGTTTGTTACATTCATAATAGGCTGTCCATTGACCTGTGAAAAAAAGACGGAATAACATGCTTTTTCTTGTGGGTAGGTGAACGATGATTTGGTTGCAAGGGGATCTCAGACTATAGCTTCATGCTATGGGAAAATAACGAACGGGTATCACCGTAATGTGTGGGAAGTACTAAGTCAATTAACTTGACTTCATTTTTGTATGTATAAGGTCGATCCCATTCAATATCCTATAACGATAGCTGTAGTCGACAATGTGAAATGAACACGCACAAAAAAAAAACGAAAAAGATTTTGCTGACGCTAGATACTACTGATTCTATCAGGACTAACTACAATCCATGATAAATTACCACCATAAATCAAGTTGGAGGAGTTCGGCATGAGAAAGATAAAAATAGAGGGCATTATATTCTTTATAGATATAGATTTGTAGAAGGCGGTTTCCAGTCGTCAATATTATTAAGACGTACCCAATCTGAAAGTACATAGGCAGACAAGAATAAAATATAAGTATTAATCATATACAGGCTTTTCGAAAAGTTTAGAAATAGTTGATTATTAGAGAAAGTAATGCAAGTAGCAAAAGTAGTCTTAAACAAAACTTCGAACCAGCCGCCCACTGGTAACTTTTTTATTGTTGTTATATACAGGGTTGGGATAAAGTATGGAACCAAGCAAATAACTTTGGAACGGAAAGAGTGATATTGCTGAAAATTTGCACGCAAAAGTAGCGACATATAGTGCATCCGAGGACATAATGTTAGCTATTAATGTACTTCCGGTTTAACCTGTGGTATTCATCCACATCACATTGTGGAAACTGAAAAGGAAAATGGCAGAGAAAACTAAGGACGGGAAAGCTTTAATTAAGCTACCACGTATACGAGCAAATGTATATGGAGGTTGATCACTGTTAATGAAACACAATATCGTAGGATCTGTTGTTTGGAGATGTATAAATGTAACGTATACAGCAGCACACAGAATAACGGTATCTCATGCGAGTGATCAAAATAAACTGAAGCTTCCAGTAGAATGCTCTTTCAGGGTACAGATGTGGTGATACAGAAGAAAAAATGAAGTCAAGTTGATTGACACAGTACTTTCCACACATTACGGAGATACCAGTTTATTATTTTCCCATAGCATGAAGCTTTAGTCCGAGATCTCTTGCCACCACATAATCACCAGCTCCCCCTCCTAAAATTGTTTTATGCCGCTAGGTCTTTCCTTCGCAGGTCAATGGACAGCCTATTATCAATACTAAAAGCTTTTCAGTTTTACTGTGTCAAAATTTCATTAGAATCAATTTAATAGTGTCCACGTTACAAAATACAAAACGATCTAAAGCAATAAATACTCGTATGTATACAGAAAAGTCCCTTAGTTTCCGTAATAGGCTAGGCAATGTTCGGATGGACCTAAAAGGTGGTTCATGTTGCTAGGTCTTCCTTCACAGGTTAGTGGCAGCCTATTATGAATACAAGAAATTTTTCAGTTTTTCAACCCCCACCACCCAACGACCCCAATTTCACCCCCACCCAAAAAAGCGCATAAAATGATAGCCTCTAAAACGCTTAAAAACGAAGTTTGACCTGTTTTATATTTTTAGTTTTTTTTATTATTTCTGCGCCGCCACTGGCACGATTTATAAAACATAGGCGTTTTCCATCCTCGCCATGGTAGTAATACTGCGTCAAAATTTCATTAGAATCGATTTAATAGGGTCCATGTTACAAAATACAAAACGATCTAAAACAACACTCATATGTATAATGAAAATTTTAAGTTCCTTAGTTTCCGTAATAGGCTAAGCAATGTTCGGATGGACCTAAACAGGTGATTCATGTCGCTGGTCTTCCCTCACAGGTTAGTGGACAGCCTATTATGAATACAAGAAATTTTCAGTTTTCAACCCCCCACCCCCCAACGACCCAAATTTCACCCCCACCCAAAAAAAAAGCAGAAAATGATCAGGCGAGGTTAGAAGCGGTTCTGAAGGGATACGGAAAGCGTTCAATAATGTCACCTCCGATAGCCGTAGGGGTCGAAAAATATGGTTAAACATAATAAAAACTGATGACATTGATACGTCACAGTTGGACCACAGCATAGCAAACAACCAGCATAATATCTCTGAGGATTTCCTATACAAAAATGGTTCCCATAGAATTTGACCTTGGGATGATTTTACGGGTGTGAATTCTGGGTAGAGATGAGAAAATGAAAATATCGATACCGGTACAAATTCGATTTTTTTAGCCAAGTAGGCGCGTTTTTTCGCACAGAAAATTTTGTGCAATTGATTACACCCCTCAATAATTATATGATTAGTTTCGATACCGATACCGCTACAAAAGTAGCGATACCAGCTTGGAATCGCTCAAGAAGTATCTAAGATAAAAATACTCGATATTAGTGCAAAAGTACAAGTATCGTTGCATCCCTACAAATAATCATCCAAAAGGGGGGATGCGCGTGTAATTGCCGCCAACCTGAGATATTGTGCTGACTGTTTACTATCCTGTGGTTGGACGTCTCAGGAACGTGTATAAAAAACATTATCTGTTTTGAACAACATTGACAATTTTTTCAACGACTTTTAACGAAAATGGCCTTAAAAATCCAACTTTAAGCTCAAATTTCTCACAAATTGCCCATCAGAAACGGATCACAGTATATTTTGTGTTATCTACAAAAAAAATAATTTTTCATCAAGTCCCGACCGGTTTTGTAGCGATTCTGTTTTTTTATTTAAAAAAAATCGGTACTTCCAAACCCCTCGCAGATTTCGGATGACGATTTTTAGGAGCATTAGTTGGTAGGTGTACTAAAATGCTACCACATTTTCATTCGGTGACTTAACGATTTCTTTTTTCGCGTTTTAACACCCTCTCTATATCTCTGATCCCACTCATTTTGGGGTTATGGTGCAATGACAAAAAAAGTATCCAAACTGCCTCTAGAACTCAAATGCCAACCGTTATCTGGTTTCTTCCTCCACACTAAAATTGTGCCATTGGCTATAAATATTTTGGTACGTTCAGTGTTGATTTCAATAATTCTTGGGAAAATATGTCGAAAATGTGGAGCCTAAAGTTTGTGTGGATGTTGAAAGGCCTCAACACAATGGTGACTATGCGGTGTTATGCTTATTTAGTGAAAGTAAAAAATCTACTGGTACCACTTCTGCCTACCAAAGTGAAGCATTTCAACTTTTCCCTTGGAGGGGTGTTTCTTTTATTCTATCAATTACTGGACAATATCAAATTGAGTTATTGAAAGCATAAAATCCACTCAGCTTTATTCCTGGCCTGTTATTTGCTAAAACTTACATGCCACTAGTTAAGTCTGCTGCTAACAGTAATGAAAGTGAGGTCCAGGAACCTTCAACCCAAATTAGATTTATCTAAGAAGGAGAGCTCCTTGAGGTAATTACTTCAGGTCAATTGACGAAAACTACGAGTAGTTACTAAACATCTGGTGCCTCTCCTGTTCTACAGTCAAATTGTCGTTCATTATGGAAATGATTATAAATGAAGTTGGAGTATGTTCATATACAATTACGAATGTTTGCAAAATAATTTTGTTAAGAGCTCTGCAATCTGGATACACAAGACAGTTGCTGGAAATATTAAACAGCGAAGTGTGCTTCCGCAACTTGAATTTAATATTTGGAATCTAGTTATGTTAGTATGAAATTTGCGACCAATGCTTTGATACCGGGTGTTTATAAATAACCGGATACATACAAGAATAGTCACAATTAATGTTGGTTCGCATAACTCGTAACTGAGTGAACATGGGATTTCAAAAGGCATATAAAAGGTGGTCAAAAAGGGCACAGGAAATTAATCCCGATGAATGTTTCACATTCATAGTTACACTTGATTGTAACATGATGTATCGAAAAGCCTATGCAGGGTTATTCACGTTATTCGACACGGAGCATTATGGCTAAAGTATTTGATAAAAAAGAAAATAATAATTTCGGATGGATAGAGACCCTATATTTTAAAAATATTTTCATGTTATACAAGGTGTCCCAAAAACACGAAATGTAAGTTATATTTTTTAAATGGAACATCCCGTACATTATTGCATATTCAGATTCCTTGGTGAACTATAGTGTGACTTTATGTATTACACATGGGACTTAAGGCGAACCGTTTAGGAGTAAATCACCATTTTCGGTATAAGTAGATATCAGGAAAAAATTGAATATCGCAGATATACTGTGTAAGGCTTTCGCGGCGTGTGAAATAGCTTCTGAAGATGCCATCCACTCGTGGTGGCGAAACGTCAAGCTTTAACGCTAAACGACGCCGGCCTAAAAACCCAAGAACCACAAATTCATTGAATATCGCAGATATTATAAAATTTGGAAGGCTGTGACCTTGCCATATTACTAAGCATAAAATGCGTCAGCTTTGGTGAGAATGTCAAATTTAAAGTACGTTTATGCTTGAAAAAATCGATCGATTCATTAAGGAAACTACGATCAGCGATAACTTGATTTTTTCAAATGGGAACGCCTAAATTTTTTTATATGGTTAAACGTAGAATTTGATATCCTTTCTAATGATATAAGATTGTGAATGTCAATCTCTGGTAGTTTTCATTTAATTTTAAATTTTCAAACAAATCGGCGTTTTTCAATTTTCCTACAACGTAGCAGGCCATGAAATATAAACAAAAGCCTGTTCAGGTAGAAGAAAACAACTAATTTAGCAGAAAAATACACGCGAACTAGACTAAGGGGACAAGATTATAAAAATTACTCAGAACAAACAAAGTCTAACCAAAAACAACGGCGGTAACATATCTTTGGTCAAAAAGAAGCTGGAGTATGGCAGAAATGGATTTTTTCAATTTTCTCAATTTATTGAGATGTGCTGTTCCTGAGAGGTAAATGTCCTAAGATCAACATCCGTTGTCAAACTACCCGGACACAGATCCTTTGAAGCTGTATAGCATATAATATAATGCTCATAAATGGCGTGCATATTATTAAGCATGCTTATTGAAACTGACACATTTGCGGTTAATCACACGACAGTCGGTTTCTGAGCATGCTCGAAATTGACATGCTTATTTCGATTAAGGTACATACACACATGCTACGAAGTAGCTGCGGCTCATTACTAGCATCCTTATGTGCTCGATTTGAGCATGTGTATCTGTACTTCTGTACCTTAACAGTAGTTAGCACTTAGCCAAGCTCCAAGCGTCTTAAGGAATGCACTAGAGTGACATAATATGCTGCGTGTTAATATTACGTCACGAGTGTGTTGTAAATCTTTCCACAGGGAAGACGTGAGATGTAACAATGAAGTTGGTGAACGCTGATACAAAGGTACTGGGCTAACTAAGCATTATTTGAATGCTATGCTGGAACAAGGTTGTAAGCGCCAAATTCACTTTTGTTGAGAAATCGAAAAAAACCTTTATTTTTGAGTTGCTTTAACCAAGCGAATATCTTTGGACTCAGTATGAGTTGCTGAATGCTGCAAAACTTTATGGTGGGTATAAATCATTCAGAGCTATACTGAGTAGGGATTTATGGGTTGAGTTACTGTAGTTCAGTAAAACAACGTTGTACATCCATGTCAGTTACAACGTTATTTCGTTGAAATACGGCGGTTATAACGTTGTTCTAGAAATGAAAATATAATTTACCTATGCTAATAAAGATCGTGTTTGTTAACAAAAAAATACAAAAAAATGTCTCATTCAAGTGAATATAGAACAGTATTCAATTCATTATTCACTTTTAAGATTTTCATAGAAACATATTATATTTTAGTGGGATATAGTCACACATGCCTAGTAAGTTGGCAAGCTTTTCCTTATTGATCGGTAATAGCGCGCTATATGCCTGCGAGAGATCTTCTAAACCTACCTCAGTCATAGTCTTTTTAGTTGTTTTCAAAGGGTAAAAGGACCATGGTTGGAGGGTGTTGTGAGAATCTCGAGCATGTCTAATACACTGTTTCCTTACATTTTACTCATTTGTCAATGTTCAGCTTCCGTTTATTGCCTCTAATCAGTTGTTCTAACACCCGATCGGATAAGCTGCTATTCATTTTCACTTTAAACTGTGTATACGTATAAGCACGTGTTGCAAATTTGGCGCGAAACGGCACATACAACATTGTTATACGGTAGGAGGCCAGAGTAATAATGGGCCTATACCACATTTTTTGTTTATTGGCTTAAACAAACCCTGACACCACGTAGATGCCATAAATAGTTTTACAAAATTTTTCTATTGTATTTATAACCGAAAAAAATGCTCTAAATATTGAATTTTTTGAATCCATACACTTCCCGCCCAGGTCGTGACGTCACGTGTAGGGAACCAATAAGAGCTCACTGGTACAAAACAATAGCATCCGCTTGTAGTCATCGGACCACGAAAGGACGCTTCTCATTGGTTCCCTACAGAAAGGACGCTTCTCATTGGTTCCCTACAGGTGACGTCATCATTGGCTATTTCAAATTACAGTACAATTTTCTTTTTAGTGTTATTCTCATTTGGATCAAGTCTTCTGCTGACTTTTTACAGTAAACGGTCCTATGTATCATCAAAAATAATACCGCAGTAAATAAATTGATCAATTTGAGATCACGGTACAGGCCCATTTCACAATTTACATTCGAGACCCGTAAATGCTCCCAATACCCCTACCACTTGGTCAGTCTGTTACTCCGAACACATAAAACATTGTTTCACGGAAAAACCATATTTGCAGCTACTGGCGGTTACAACGTTGTTCCAGCATAGCATTCATTTGTTATATGCCAGTTTGAGGGTACCAGACTGGACCAACGAATCCCAGTATGGGACACAACCATGAAACGACTTCTACGAGATACAGAAATTTTTTAGCTTTAGAACAGGCGACATTAATGTGCTCAGACTAAGATAACGAACAAGATATAATAACCCCTAAATCACAGTGATCAATAGAACTCGGAAAAGCCTGGCCAACTAAGTAGCAGTCGCACATGGGATTATTTCTTCCAACGTGCAAAGACGACATTTTTCTGAATTTAGAGAAAGAGGCCAATCCCAGGACCATAGAGCCAGTCTGTCAAGGTCTGCTTGGAGGATATGAGACTTATGTAAAGGAGCGTTATATATTTTAGTGTCGTCGGTATAAATGGACAAGTGGATTGGAAGGGGATATGCAGATCGCTGCTATATGAAGTAAAGGCACAGAACCTAACACGGTGCCCTGTGGCTGATCTAGAAAACGAAGGTAGATCAGATGCTCGTACTACGAATTCTCTGTTATTGGGGAAAGCTTCTATTCACAATATACAAAATAAAAAGTATAGGACCTAACATGGAGCCCTGTGGGACACCACTTAGAACTGATCTAGGAGACGAAAATGCATCAGGTACTCATACTACGAATTCCCTGTCATTGAGGAAAACTTTTATCCATAACAGTAGATCACCTATAGTAGCCAGATGCTCCAATTTTAGAAATAGCTTCTTGTGGTCTAATGCTTTCGAGAAATACAGATAAATTATGTCAGCTAGTGCTCCAATATCAGAAAGTTTGCTCCAGACAGAAACCAACAAGTTAGTGATGATAGAGCACCCAAGAAGAAACCCATGCTGATTATTGTTAAATAGATTATTAGACAAAGCATCATGTATCATACTGTTCTTTTCAGCTGAGGTGATGTACGTTTAGTCAGTTGTACATATACAAGGTGGCCTAATAAGAATGAATGCCGACAATGGAGTTCATAAAACACTTTTTGAGTAGTTCAAATTGACGTTTGATAATAACAAATATAATAATCAGTTTTATGCTGTACACTTTCTTTTTCTTTGTTTCTTCCAAAAGTTCCATTATCTTGAAAATTGAAAATACCACACGGAGGCTATATTCCTATAGGGCGGCAATTGTTTCTGAATCTCACAGCACACTTGTCATAATAGCATAATACTTGTTTTATTGTTATTGTGATTTTATTGCACTGGCTTTTTAAGAATTTCGTCCTCTACATATCCATGTTAAAAGAGATATAGTATACCATTTAAAATTTTCGTAATAATGCTAAGTCAAGAAAAACTTGGATAAGAGACCTAGCTTGTTTAATTTTGTAAAATTATACCAAAGTTATGGCCATTTAAAGAAACACTTATTTGACATTCCCCCACCACTACATCTATACGATGGTTGAGTTTATAGTATACCTTTACTTGCATATTTTTCGTGAAAAAGCCGTTTTTGCGATTGATCGTAACAGTGGCGCCCCCTAGCGGTCGCTTGCGGAATTTGAAAATAATTTCCAGCGATTTCTCTTAGCCGATTTACGTAATAATATTTTTTGCTTGATGATATACCATGATTAATGGTTACCGAGATATTGCCGGCGTCCATTCTTATTAGGCCACCCTGTACATGTATTCAAAGTCTGAAGCACGTACTTTCAATAATACTGACCGTGAGCATGTTTCACTTTCGATGAGATTTTACTTGAAAGGTGTAGTACGACACTACTGCTACCAATAATATACATAATTACCTCTAATTACGGTACGTATGCTAATAAATAGTCTCTACGGGTGCTTCGTGAAATGTAGATATACGCCACCAATATTTGCAGATAGGAACTAAATTACTGAACTGTGATATTATGAGGAAGATAGTTTCCTGGAAAATGAGATATGCACCAATAGCTTCAAAATAAGGTGCATGAGTATGATCCGCAAAGCTAGCGACTCCAGCAGAACTTTGAATCGGAAATTACATCGCAAACAAACTGAAGTTCAAACATAACTTTAGAGGTATGAAGTTGTGTGATCAAAGTTCTGACCTACAAAATAAAGTTGACATTGAGAAAGTGTATGCGTAAATTACGACAGTGCCGAGGTTGAGGCTTTTTTAGGCAAGCCAAATGTGCTCTTTTTATTGTAGCATTTATACAAGGTGGACACCTCTTTTTTTAGATGTGTATAGAAGTCGTTAAAATGAACATTTTTTTCAGATAACTTTTTTCCGAAAGCTTCAAAATAAGCGAGATACACAATCAAAAAGGTAAATCTGAGCTTATGTTTCAAGACGTACCTATCTGTTTATGTTTAGTTATTTGCTCCGACTTCTGTTTTATCAACCAGGCATTGTACCTGTCAATTAGCGTTTAGTCAATATTAGGCCCAAGAAACTGCTACTCATTAAAATTTGTACAGTACAGTAGCAATATTCGAACGCATTATAGAATGCTGATTTAGAGATAAAGTGAACAATCAGGAGAGGGTAGGAACCTGATGATTAAGAATATAATACAGTCATCTACCAATACATATAGAAATGAATAAACAAAAGAATATGGAATTAGATGAATACTTGCTATTAATTGTCCTCAGCTACGAATCGATGTAATCTGTGAAATAATTTTTATAAACACTGATAAAGTGAACATCCACTGTCGACTCAACCTTAATCTAATAAAATTCGGATATGTATCTCAACCCTTAAACGTCATATAATCGACATGTCAGATTTATAGATTGATTTTTCAATGAATGCTCTTTAACAGTTCGAGGGCGAGCCAATAACTAATTGGACAATTATGTTATTCTAATCTGTCAGTTAGCAATTATGACAACCAATTATTTCCTAATGCTCAGATTAAACATGATGTCTGAATTAAGTTTGATTATGAAGCCGGGCCTAAGTTTATCGTAGTTAATTTTTACTTGGTGAATCTTAAAAGTTGTTTAATAATAATTAACTTTTAGGATCTACCCATTTAAAATAAAGAACGATAAACAGAAAGTGTCTACTACACTAGGTGACAAGTAGAATGCTTAATTGATAAGACAAAAATCTCAGCAAAAACTAAACATAAACAAACTAGATACGTCTTGGTACACAAGCCCAGGTTTAGTTATTTTGATTCTGTATATCGATTATTCTAGGACTCACGCTGTATGTGGAACAAATGGCATTTGAGTCCATTTTAATTCACCGTTCCAAGAATTGTGCTTTTATAGCACATTATTAATTATTAATTTTTATGAACTATGGGAAGTAATATGCTGTGAGGCTATAGTGAGTAATTATAATAATGAGGAGGATTATGGGTGTAGATGTACATGACACCCATTTTAGAGCCTGCCGGCATGCGCGAGATATGCTTATCATCGTGTAAGACGTTCGCTGGGATGGCGTACGTCCATCCCATGCGTACATCGCAGCTCTGCGAGTGCTCTATTATCATTTGAGGCACTTATACGGTATCGATGAGACTCACGCTCCAGATAATATAGAGTCCATTGTGGAGAACGGGAGATGCCGGTATTACTGGAACTACTCGTTCCCTACGCTCGAGCCTGTACAGTTGTACAGGCAAACAAGCCGAAATAGTCCTTCTCGACCACCAACAGAAGACGATGTTTGTTATAGAGTTTTCGGCACCTGCTGAAGTGAGCATCGTCTCTAAGGAGAAGGAAAATCAGACCAAATATCAAAAATTGCTCGATCAACTTCGCAGACCCTGGACATACTACACTGTCATCATCATAGTCACAATGTCTTAACAGATATGTTGTGAACTCGTAAAATGTATTTACTCATTTTACGAGTTTCTCTTGGGATATCTTTAAGATCTTTAATGCAGTGGTTTCCCATTTGCTTTCTGCATCCTCATGCCGTTGACCAGATGGTATCTACTGGTTCATCCGCCTTTAGGGGCAATTTCTCACCCCAAGGACAAGAAGGTGTCCTGACTCATCTCAACTCGTCCACCCAAAGATGTTGGTTGAGAAGAGGTTATTGTTTATACCGACAGTAGTTCGGTTCCTTTTAGTCACCTTTTACGACACGCAGGATATACGATGGGAGATATTCTAACCCGCCCCAACACGGGTATACTACACTGTAAGTCTGCTGATATTATGGTCATTGGATCCCAAGGTGGACTGCGGAATGCGCTGCTCTCTGCACTGCACAAAATGGCCGGTGTGCCAAAATGTGACGTAAACCAACATGCCTTATTTGCAGGGACGATGGGAGTTCTTGCGAAGCTTTCATTTGAAGTCGCAATTATAATGGAAACGTGATTTTATTTAGCAGCTTACAGTTCCGTAATATTTTTCTCCACAATATTACTTTTATTTCCTCATGATTGCATTTTCCTTGTAACGTTTTTACTATGCTCCATAGTAAAGATGAAATGATGTAAGACAAAGAGCTTTGTGCGCCACAATTTCATTTTCATAACGAAGTTTTTTCAGTCTCTCACTGGAGCTGCGCCTTTTGTAGATTATTTTGCTACTCAAGTGATTTGTCGTTGAGGATAGCGTTCAACCTTTTATAGGTTTCAGTTTCTTTGTAACGTAAGAACAGTAATACAGGAATTTTAATAATTGTTATGAATGAACGTGACAACATCTGAGAAACATAATGATATATCTCCTAGTTGGATATGCTGTTTGATAATATATCCAGTGTATATGTATCTGCTGATAATAGCTGTACTTAGTATATGTGCATTTGATACAGATATCGAGAATATGTAGTACTAGTAGCAGCAAAATAATGTATGCCCAGCATCTTACGAAATTAGGATTACTCTATTATAGATCGAACTACCACTAAAGTGTAACACTATCACAATGATATCAAGCAATTGTTTTTACCAAAAGTAGGTTGAAACCAAATCCATGAATAATCAGTGGCAATCCCAAAACGGAAGCCCATTTATTTAATTAAATTTGTACATACTCCTGATAACACCAGAAGATAGAGACGTGATCACCCAGCATGCAGCAATACTGAATTTCAAAAACTTCATTCACTGATAGTAGCCTCTTTATAATTTTAATGTGCAGGTAACAACACTGGCCAAGAAGTCCCACGTTGACTTACCAACTGTGGAAATGGAGGGCCGCCCAATAGTCGAGTCACCTTCTGTCAAGCTTTTGGAGATCAGCATCAACAGTAACTTGTCCCGGCACGACGAAGTCCTCAATATTGCTAAAACGGCATCCCAAAAGCTTGGAGTTTTGTTCCGCTGTAGGAAGCTGTATACCCCAGAGCAACTACTGCTGCTCTACAAAGCACAGATCCGAACACCATTGGAGTATTGCTTCCATGTATGGGGGTGCACTCCGAAGCACACCCTAAGCCTCCTGGACACAGAACAGAGCAATTAGACTAATCGGTACGCCTGTCCTCACAAAAGACCCCCACAGCCTGGAACATCGAAGAACGGTGGCTGACCTGTCGTCCCTGTTTTACAGATGGAAGGTATTCCAGTGGGCTCTCCCAGATAATAACACCAAATGCCGTCTGAACGAGGAACACTAGAGATGCTCTGCGAGCTCATCCTTACCAGGTCGATATCCTCCAGCATTCTCTTTTTTTGGAAAACTTCAACTCTGTGGAATGAGCTAACGAGGAGTTCGTTTTCTTACGGCTACAACCTGCAGCGTTTAAAATCTACTGCGCTCTGATAGTAGTTATACTCTCGCAGCGCTTCTACAACACCAGTTATTTTGTATGAGAATCAACTGAAAAAGGTCTTAAACTAAGGTTCAACCTGTGTGGCCAAGCAATACTCATTATGTACCCCTAATGCCATAGACGCTATACAAGCTGCATATTTAGCTTCTGATATCAATGCGGGGAACCTACAGCGTCAGCATAAAATATTCATCTTAACTTACACGCTTTTGATCAGTGGATCTATTGTCAGTGGCTTTTGACATTTGACTTCTAGCACAGCCAGTAGCACGTCATATATACTTAGCTTCGGTATTAGCTATACATTATCCTTCCAATGTACTCGTATCTAACGTGAGGATTCACAAAGCTTGATGGCTCTGATCAACATACATACATATACGTATACCAACAAGTCTTCTTACAAGCAGAACTGCTTTTTATTTGAAGTCAAAATTGTTATAGAAACGTGACTTCACTGAGCAATTTACAGTTGCGCAATATTTTTCTCAATTATATTAATTTTGTCCCTGCTTGATTGCAGTTTCTTTGAAACTTTTTTACTGTGCTCCACATTCAGACATAATAACGGAGAAAAAGGTCTCTCTGTGCCCCAATTTCACCATAATAAGGAGCTCCTTTGGGTCTCTTGTTATATAACTACGTCTTTTGCTACTCAGATATAATTATGTTTATCAAAACATGCCGATGGTTCTATACAAGCTTCTATAAGCGTAGATATATTTTTAAGATAAGCAAAACTAATACAGAGAGGTAATAATTTATATCCTTGTCGGGTGTTCTGTTCAACTATTAATGAAAGTGCATTGGTATTAGTCATACATATGCGTGGTGGGGGCGGGATAGAATATCTCCTATCGTATATCCTGCGTGTCGTAAAGGGCGACTAAAAGGAACACCGAACTACTGTCGGTATAAACAACCAACAGCTTTACGTGGACCAGTTGAGAAGAGTCAGGACACCTTCTTGTCCTTGGGGTGAGAAATTGCCCCTAAAGGCGGATGAACCAGTAGATACCGTTTGGTCAACGGCATGAGGATGCAGAAAGTAAATGGGAAACTACTGCATTAAAGATCTTAAAGATATCCCAAGAGAAACTCGTAAAATGAGTAAATGCATTTTACGAGTTCACAACATGCCTGTTAAGACATTGTGACTATGATGATAATGCGTGGTGTATGTGCATTTAGTACAGAGGAGAGGATAGCAAAAAAACAGATAGTATGGTGAGGGATAGTTTCATTATTTCAAAAAGATTGCTTATCAGGTTGAAGCTTTAAGGTTTACGTATATGAATTGGCTGTACATGTTGGATATAAAAAGCGGTAGAAATAGGAATTTAGTCTTAATCTTCTTCTGAAGATGCTATTATCATTTCCTCCAAGGTAGTAATACGGTGTCACAATTTCAGCATAATTAAGTTGTTAGCTTCAAAGTTTCACGCTACAGGATTATAATATGTATGTATCAAATTATATTCCAGAGTTACAAAAATTCAAAGATAACATTTGGATAGGTTTAAGAAGCATGGAACTGTTTTCAGCGCAATGTAGAGCGTTTTATGAGTACAAAAAAGGTAGAAATTGACCAGGTATCCCTCAAACGCCTAAAAACGAAGTTCGAGCTGTTTTGAGATTTTTTGCTGTTTGATTATTGCTGCACCGCCACTGGCACGGTTTCTAAAAACCATACGCGTTTTCCATTCTCGTCACTGCAGTAATACTTTGTCAAAATTTCATTCAAGTCAATTCCAATGTATAAATAATAAAATTATTCCCTTGCATGGTTTCTGTGATAGGTAAGGCAATATTCGGATGGACCTGTAATATGCCGCTAGGTCGTCCTTTCCAGGTCATTGCACACTCTATTATGAATACAGCAAACTCTTCAATTCGACAGCTTCTCACCTCCTAACTAACCCAATTTCATTCACACCCAAAGAAAGTAGAAAACAATCAGGAACACCTAAAACGCCTAAAAACCAAGCTTAACGAATGTTTGAATTTTGTTGTTTTTTGCACACAGACAGACAGACTGACGGAGATGAGTGACGTGGATTTTCATTATGCAGATATCATGAAACGTCCAAATGGATATTATCTCAAATAATAAAATTTCTGCGACCACAATACTTCCCTCATTTATAGTAGCAGTATATTTATAGAAATAACATTCTAACTAGATTTTGATATAATTATCCTCGATTATTTGAGTGCACTGGAGTGTTATCTGGTTGAATAATGTATAAACAAGATTTTCCCCATTAAATCCAAAACGTTTCTAATTGCAATTCAGATCTGAAGGAATAGTTAATTTCTCGCTGCTGGGTAGAGTAGCGCATTATGATTAAGCAATTATTCTCAGTTAAGATAATGTCGTCGACTATACAAGAAGCAGCTGTTTCGGCATAACTAGCTAGGGACATGAATAACCGTTTTATACAGGGTGTCCCCCGATGATTAAGACAAGCAACTGGGAACTGGGAAGTAGTAGAGAATTATAATTTTGGGGATGTAAATTAGAGCAAATGTTGTGGTTTTTCTGGTCGTTGTGTTACCCAATGAGGAATTTATTTTTGGTCACGTGGCGAGCCCGATTCAAAACTATTAATGGGACGCCCTGTGTATTAGTAGCTTTCTGTATTCCTCCCGATAAAATAATTCTAACAAACTAGCACACTTGGGGTCTGATGTAATTCATTCAAGAGCTACAAGTACTTAAAGGATTGTACCGTTACCATTAAAACAAAAAAATGAAGTCAAGTTGATTGACTCAGTACTTCCCACACATTACGGTGATATACCAGTTTATTATTTTCACATAGCATGAAGCTATAGTCTGAGATCCCCTTGAAACCAAATTATTTCCAGCCCCAACCCCACCCCTCAATTTCACCAGCACCCAAAAAAGTAGAAAATTTAGTTTTTTTATTATTGCTACGCTGTCACTGACACAATTTCCCACACCTATCGGTGTGGGAAGTAAAATGAAACGAACTAGCATAGGGGTACATGTTATAATCAATGGTATAGTGGTACAATCCTTTAAGTACCTGTAGCTCTTGAATTAATCACTTTAGACCCCCAGTGTGCTAATTTGTGGCAATTGTGTTATCGGGAGGAACACAGAAATGTATTAATATACATGGTGTCCCATTAACAATTTTGAATCGGACGTCACGTGACCAAAAAAAATACCTCATTGGGTAACATAATAACAAGAAAAGATACATTTGCTCTAATTTACATCCTCAAAATTATAATTCTCTACTACTGCCCAGTTCCGACATATTGCTTGCCTTAATCGTCGTGGGACACCCTGTATATGGAATGGTCAACTGAGCAAATTCTGCTCCAAGTGCCTTTCAAATTGTTATTGAAATTCTTGAAATTTCCTGCTTGGAACTTTATAATAATGAGTACATAATCATGCAGAGGACAGGCCAGGGCGTCACAATATCGTCCAAACATGCCTGGTGCAAACTTATCGCTTGCTACTGGTGTGAGTCTGAGTTATGCCCTGAATGAGAAATCTAATTAAAGGCCTTGGTGCTCCTTATCGGAAAACTTAATCCTGCCTCAAAAGAACCTGTCAGATACAGGTGGCAGGGCAGGTACCTGATAGTGCGGTAAAAAGGAACACCTGCTAAAAAAGTTGGAAAATCGTTAATAATTTAGATCTGTTCAGCTAGAGGGATGAGCATGGATAGAAAACTAATATAAATAATTAAAAAAGGGTGTCACAAATGTGGGTTCTTAAGTGTTTAGGATATAGCGCGCGAAATTGAGCATCTAAGAGCAAACATATTTCCCTGTTAGCGAGGAAGCGTGGCCGCCTATTCCCTTTCTCCAGTGTGTGTGTCTAAGATGAGGCGAGATAAGTCCAAAAATCCAAAGGTAAGGTCAAAAGGTCCAAGGGTAAGGTCCAAAGGTCACTATAAAAATGAGTTTCGCATTTCTAAGCTCCTGACGTTACCTTTAAACTTACAGTAATGATTTAAAGAGCAAATTGAAGTAGAAAGCTTGGGCTTTGTCAACTATTTAGCTTTTTTTGATATCGTGTTTGGTTGTTGAATTACAGACATTTGAATAATGTATGGTTTCGCATTGCGAGTTTTTTTGCACACTAAAGAACTTTTTTGAGAAAATCGGAAATAGTTGTCATTCATTAAGGTCTTAACTATCACCTTCTGAAATGCTGTGTATGTAGTTTGAAAACAAGTGAGAGACTGGACTTGTCTAAATACACAGACACTGCTCAGAATTGCGAAAGACAGAGAAAGATTTGCTGGAGTTGTAGCAAACCTTCTATAAGGGGATGGCACTTTAAGAAGAAGAACTAGCTCGAAGAATCAACATTTTTGGATATTGAGCGTACAGTTTTTCAAAGAAAAATCATGGATAAAATATTTCCACGTTTCTGCATTTTAAAATATTAGGAATTGGAAAATACTATACTGAATAAAATATTGTAATATTTTTTGTGGTACGAATTATTTACGAATATAAAAACCTATAACATACGTTGAAAAGTTTCTTTACATTTACCAGGAAAAGATTTAACCCTTAACCTCGGACGGGTCGTCTGTCAGACAAGGCGATACTAAAATACTGCCATAAATGGAATACCGCTTCATGCATAACGTTGCCACTTCATCTAATCTAAGTATGACTGGAGGCATACAGTCGACATAACAACACCGGCGTTTGTTCAGAATGGCATTAGTTATCGAGAGTAGTCGATGAGACGACGTGTCCAGGTTTACTCTTTTACTTTTTTATACCATTAAGAGCCAGGAATTTCTTATTTTCCTCGCAAATCCATCTGTATACAATGATATAGTAGCAAATAAATAGGTTTAATCTGAAAATTAGCTTTATTAAGTCAAAAAAGAATTTAACCCATTTTTCACCAGAAATACGCCTATGTCTATAAACACAGTAATTGTGTAAGCTACGTGACTAACTCTGAAATTTTTTAATGCATATCTAGTTATCATTATCATACAGCAATGCACACATAATATTACGAATGTACTAAACCACCATTTTACAACAATATGATGCTGACAATGTGGATCGTCTCTGAGGCGACACGTCCGAGTATACGTGTCATTTACGGTACGTCCGAGGTTAAGGGTATTGGATCTGTTTCACGTTTCTATTTCAATCTATCAGTGCACTGCGGCCCAGAACACATTGCAGTGAAGCACATCCAAATTATTTAATCAAGAGAAAAGTATAACCAAATTAAATAGCGGGTAAAAAGATGTTTTCTGGGACACCATATGAGTTGCAACTTTTCGTCTCGAGTTGGGGTAATAAGACAAACAATATCGTTATCCTTAGCCACCGATGTATAACAAGCATACATTTTGGATTGAACAATAATGCAACAGTCTGAGCCTTTTTAACGAAAGATTTCAACTGGAAAACCTTTAACAAGTTATTATAAGAATAACAGGACTTTGCCAAACCCCTCAGAGGAAGTACTTATACGTTGGGAAGAAAATGATAAAACCTCAATGGTTTAGCACAAGTTTGAAGTCAGGTATTGAATTAATTACTCTTGGAGGTTTTCTGATATCACGCACTTATTTTGGAATATTCAGGCTGGACAAAAATTTTATTTATACAAGCGGGGTACTGCAAAAATTTGTTCTTCAAGAATTGTTCAATATCTCACTCTAGCTCTTTCACACAAAAATTTTCGCTGATACATTTACACGACTTCGTTTAGGCTAGACGCAATGCAACGTTGTTATTTTAAATAGTCCACCATGCATGATGCATTTTAGGGTAAGAGTTAAAGGTAACAGTTTTCGAGTTGTCCGCTTGTCTTCTATTTGGTCTTAATTTGCTGTCCTGTCTTAAAAAACAATGAAATATTTCCAATTGTGATTTCCAGTGGTTTTGTTCTTTTTTGCGTCATTTTTAGCCTGAAAAACGTTAACTAGGCCATTTTTAACAGCTACCAACAGTTTAAGTATTAAAATACATATATGTTTTTTCTTCATCATGCGGATAAAGTCAGAATATTATTTTGCAATGTTTCTACCTTTAAGAGCTCCATGAGTTTCTACAAATGTTATTCTCTGGTCTCGGTCTTCTAAGGCTTGACATACGGCTTCGTTTTGCTCCTCGAGGACTGCCTAAATTCGTTTTTGGGATGTAGCATTGCCTCTCCTAGATTTTTTGTTATCTTGTAATGCTATATAATGTCATAATAATGCACATCTACTTGCTTTCATTATTTTTTTAGCATCTAGATCATAGCACTGATCTTGGAAGCCATAACTCTGACAACTAGCATCGACTCGCGTTGCTCACTTTCCAGGGCCCTTCTTTCTCAGCTCTTCTCTGGTATTTCTTACATATCTTTATAGATATCCCACTTCTAACGCGAACTGTCACGACAGCGTCCTCTTCGCTACTTAGCACTTAAAAATATGACTTCACATCAGAACGCAACTTCACTTAACCGCAATCAACTTGACTTGCGACAACCCTTACTATTCTGGCGTCATGAGTTTCGCTCTAGAAACTTCTACCCGTTTCTGGGCTGAGTCTATATAGGTAAGGTAAAAAACAACTATTAAACAGTATGCCACAGTATAATAGTCAGTTTAGTCGCAGTTCCGTAAAGTGCAGTAATCTACATGAATGAATTCCACGGATTAGGTACAAATTGGTCCAATAAATATATTCGACAATTTCACAGCTTTGGTGTACCATACATAGAGATTATCTGAATAGATGAAATTACTTTCATTGGGATTTGCTGTCAAGCTAAAGTACTTAATCGGACCTATTTTAGTTCCAAATAAGCATTGTCATAGCATTTCGAATACTGGCACGGAAGGATCGCATAAAACTCAACAAAAGAATGGATTTTATTTTTGACTAGGGTAGCAATTGTTAAGCTTTACGGAACTATGTAAATGGTATGGCTCACAAAACGGTATGGCTAGAAAAGGACATACACAAATATACCTATTAAGAACATAAATACACGACGACGTTATTGCATGCAATAAATATACTGCATACAGCTCTTGAACTCTAGAGTCCAGGGAACATTTTCTTTATGTAAGGAAAACGCCGGCAGACCTCATCATCATTGGTGAGTGGCGTCAGTCGCGCTTCTAGGAAGTTTTCTGGGGGGGGGGGGGCAGTTACTTTATGTATAATAACTATAATATAGTGGGCGCCGCCAAGGAGAGGGGGGGGAGTAGGGTACAATAAACATCTTGTCAAATGAAGATATAATATACAGTAAGAGATGGATATTTATGGAATTGAAATTTTTCAGCCGTAAAGATCAAATTAAAAATTACACAGGTATTTTCCATTTTTTATTATAAGGAAAATTAACAAAACAAAACACATACAACAAAACCAGTCTTATAAATAATGTAAACAGCAAAATACATTTAAAGCAATAAACATAAACAGGTAAATTTCAAAGTATCTTATTGCATCTTATTTTTAATTGATCAGTTTTGTTCCGTGTTCTGGGGGGGGGGGTTAATTACCCCCTCTACCTCCCCTTGGAAGCGCCCTTGAGCGGCGTTTTATATAAACCTCTGGTACGCACATTCTAAGCACTTCCTCAAAATTCAACGTGCTCTGATGGTCCATAATTAATTATGAGATCACATAATACCTATATTTTACAAAATACTGAAACAGATATTACTCTGAACTTATTCTCAACCTGTAGAAGTATCTCTGTCTACATTGACGGACTAGTCGTCAACCACCAAAACACGACTTTTTCTGTTTTTTGAAAGTTAGTTCAAAATGTACATTGGTCTGCATAGCTGCCTAAAATGTTAAGAGTTAGATGAAATTCAATGGATAATTGGCACAGCTCTACGTAGTTCGTATGTTGTCGTGAATAGCATTTAGCTCTTCCACCCAAAGCGTGAGGCTCTGCCAGTTCAGCACACTCACTACAAGGCGACCCGTCTTCCTTGTAAATTATGTGTCTCAACACGCTTATAATAATTGTCACAATTATTCGTGATATACAGGGTGTCCCATTCAAACATTTTAATGGGACACCCTGTATATTTGCGACTTTTTGTATTCCTCCCGATGAAACAATTCCAACAAACTAACACACTTGGGGGTCTAAAGTGATTAATTCAAGAGCTACAGCTATTTAAAGGATGGTACCACTACCACTGATTATAGCATGTACCCCCAGTTAAATTACTTTGGTAGTGTTTCATAAAATTTTTGAATCGGACGTCACGTCACCAAAAACAAATACCTCATTGGGTGATACAATAATAAGGAAGGATACCATATTTGCTCTAATTTACACTTCCAAAATTACAATTCGCTACTACTGCCCAGTTCCGATATATTGCTTGTCTTAATCGTCGTGGGACACGCTGTATATCGTCATATTGCAGCGCTACATAACGGTACTTGAATTCACTTGTTCTTATTGGTTTGTATGGCCTACTGATGGTTTATTGATTATACTTCACTCAATTCCAACGGACACTTTAAACTGCAGTTTAACTTTTTTGTGTGTGGGTATATAAGGCCCGTATTCATAGTCGTTTCACAAGTATCTTCTATATTTGTTTCCTAGACAGCATTTACGAGACAGCAGGATTCATTTGGCGACGTTGTCATGTTTCAAATATAAGTCAATTCGTTATGCCCATGCCTACGCATTGACGTTTTCTGTAATCCTTTTTTGTTTTGTGTCAGTATTTCTTGTTTTGTGCCGGACATTTTTCTGGATGTGGCAGAAACTGACAACACCGTACTCCAAAATTAACCTACAAAATCGCCTTGATTGCAACGAAATGTCATGTTGACCTGTCATGTTGGTATTTCCTTACTTGAGTATTACTCAAGGAAGCCTTACGCAAGGGATCCTCAAGTAAGGTTTCGAAACACAAAACCTTACTTAAG